>JBBBDQ010000927.1:7377500-8020000 GCA_037127315.1 Ascarosepion bandense
CCCAACGCGAGTGGTTCAAAATGGAGGATCGATTTATTATAACGTTGTATGAGAAACTGAGACTCCCTAAAATTGTTTAAATATTGAAATTTTTTCATTTTTTTAAAAATATTTATTTTAATATTAATTGGAAACTTTATGTCATAACCGATAAGACTGCGCTGAAAAAAGTAAAAAAAAAAGAAAAACAACAAATTTAAAGGTGATGGTTCGAGTCTCCTTCAGGTCCGCGTAATTTTTATACTTACATTTTTGAAAAAAGTTTTTTGTTTTTATGATGTTAACTACTTGTGATTATATTTTTGTTTTTACTCTGTTGGCTCCTTATTTTTATCTTTATTAATTTTTATGAATCACTTTTCTCATTTCTGTAAAATATCGTCTCTTGCACATTTTTTATTAATTTTTAGAAAAGTTTTTTTTTAAAATTCTTATCTTCTAAAAATCACATAGATAGCAATTTATTTGTGACTGTAAGTCTATTATCTATTTTCTTTTCTCTTTTCATTTCTTTCTCTTCCTCTTATTTTATTTCTCTTTATATATATATATATTGTGTGTGTGTGTGTGTGTGTGTGTGTGTGTGTGTGTGTGTGTGTTATTATTGTGCGCTTATGTAGTTTTTTTGTGTATCTCTATTTTTTCCTTTTTTGTGTCTGTATACATTATCTCCTAAAATTTTTTTTGGTTGTGCGTTTGTGTGATTTGATGTATGTATTTTAAAAATTTTGACACTTCCGGCTATAACATGGACACACACACACACACACACACACACACATATATATATATATATATATATAGAGAGAGAGAGAGAGAGAGAGAGAGAGAGTGTGTGTGTGTGTGTGTGTGTGTGTGTGTGTGTGTGCAGTGAATAAATTGTCGCCATTTTATATTTTCAATTTCACTCATTCGCGTTGTTTGATTTTAATTTTGTCGACTTCACTGTATAGTATGGTGAGTTGGGCACCGTCTGTGAGAAAACGAACATCATGACGCAATCCGCTTCACCAGAAATTTGAAAATGGCATGCTGTACTGCTAAGGCATTCGCACCGCAAAATCCAATACAAACATTTCTAAATATTTGGGAGTCAATCTGAGGACAGTGCAGCGGTTTCGGAAAGAGTTAGATGAGTCTGATGGTGATTAGGAGGGTTTTGGAGTGATCACTAATAGCACCGACATTATGCCTCCATTTATCTTCAAACATAGCCTCAGATCTCAACACGGATGTGTAAATCAAGTGAATTAAAAGGTAATACTGCCCTTAGTCAGGAGGGTGATTTCTGGAAGACCCTATGTCTGGCACAATGCCATACAAGCAGGAGAACCCAGTTATGGCTGTCAGACAATTTCTACGACCGCACCACACCATAAACCTGGCCTCTTAACTCCCCAAACTGCAACCCGTTGATTATTATGTGTTGGGCGTAGACAAACAAAACTCCGCTTAACAATAAGGATGATCTAAAGACAACGATTATGGCAGCATTCACAAAATTAAACAGAATAAGCGTCAAGAAGAGATTCAGGAGAATCTGAAGTCGTTTGGAGGCCGTGGTTGAAGCCAATGACGATTTTATTGCATAAATTTACTCTCCCGTATTTCTGTTAAAATGAAATGTCAGTGTCTTTTTAATTTTTGCGTTAATTTAGAGGGCAATTTGTCCATCACATCCTGAATATATTAATGTATATTTAGGCGGCAACCTTTTCTTTTAAACATTTTTTGTTAAGTATGACGAACAAGGAAAATTTGATTAATTCTTTATTGTTAATTTTTTCCAGTGTTCTTACATTGTACGTTTCATGGAGGCAAACAAAACTGTTCATACCTTCCTGAAGGTTCGAGAAATCGTAATAAAGAAAAAAAATGCACTCTCTGGCAAGATCCAAACTTTTATTCTGCAGAGGCTCAACACTCCTTAACCAACATGGCCAAGAAGAGAATTTTCCTGATGATCATATTTTCTGACAAGGATGTTGCGGGTAGCGTAAGTCTGTATGTGGGTCTTTTGCATGGGTCCTATGGTGCTATGATCCACGCCGTGTAGGTAAATCTTCTTGATGGACATGTAGTTGTATACGCTCTATTCTTTACGTACGGTAAACCATAGATATAGTATACCTTAAGACGATATGTTTGTAATCTCTCTCTCTCTCTCTCTCTATATATATATATATATATATATATATCATTACGATTGAGCCCTCTGGAGAAGAAATTTTTAAAAACAGTTTCCACTTCTGCTATATGCGTGACTCTTCAGGAATGAATTGAGTTCTTTCGGTGACTGGCGTGTGTATACACTGCTTATATACAACACGTTAAAATTTCCCTTCTCTGAGTCCATGTGCCTATGGCTTAGGGAGTAGCGACTCCGACTGACACCAAATCGGTCGAGTTTCGATCCCGTCCAGAAGCAAAGTGGATGTGTCTAAACCACACTGATGAGCTGTAATACAGCGAAACAGGCTTATATGTGGTTGACTAATATATATATATATATATATATATATTGATACACAGACACTCCCATATATATATATGGGAGTGTCTGTGTATCAATATATATCTATTCATGTATGTATCTTCGTATCTAATATTGTATCGATTTAAGTTTATTCTTGACTATCAATCTAACTTCAAAAATGTAAATGAGTTTCTCTTTATTTCTATGTATTTATTTTTCTGAGAAAAGAACTAAAAAGCGATGAAATATTAAGCTTTATCAATTAATAACCAAGCATGTGATCGTTAATAATCGTTTTGAACAAAATAAACACTAAATTCTGTTGTGTTTGCAGAAGTAATAAACTTATTATGAATCGCTGTTTTTGCTTTCTGTACTTAAAGCGTAAGATATTCCAGATTTTGTTTTTTCATCATTTCACCCCAAGTAAGGCAGGACCGCCACTGGTTGGCAGGGAGTTACAGCGAGAGAAAAGACTGGGTGTCTAAGAAATTATAAAAGATAGATTGAATTCAAAATTGAAAATTCTAGCTATTTGGGAAACAAGTAAACAGAAGGGAGTTCCACAGGCGGGAAGTACGAGAAAAGCAACTGTGGCGTAGAAGAACCGGTTCAGTTTAACTATTTCAACGGTAAAAGGGTGGAACGTGGACGCCAATCTAGTAACGCACTTAAATTCATGTGGTCGGGACACTAGGGTAAAAAAACTACCTAGAAAAGTTGCGATGAAAATATTTGTAGAAAAGACAGAGGGAAGCTACGTCACGTCGGTGAGAAAGTGACTGCAGTTAAGATGCCACGTCAGGATCGATTATATTGCTGATCCTTCTTTGGATTTTGTCGAGAACCTCGTGAGGAATAGCAAGAGCATCCGACCGGATATCAGTCAGTCAGTTAAGTGCCATACGTGTTACACGCTTTGGGTGATCATGTCTCGAAAGAGACATGACTGACTGGGCAGAAGATTATCCCTTAGTAGGTTGCCATTGCTTTCTGCGGTAGACTGGTTACCGACCAAGGCTATAGAACCCAATCTGTCCTGTTATTTAACCCATAACTGGAAGGAAGAGACGGATTAATACCTTTCCCAAGGGTATTTGTGCGTAAGTGAATACAATGGATTCAACTGGAATTCGAACTCGGCTCACCGGTTTCTCGTTCCGAACGATATCCACTGTACCACAACGCACATCCCGGATATAGCAACGCTATTCAATGCACAGAGGAATGATAGATTTATAAATGTGTAAAATTGATTTCTGCGTGAAAAAAATTTCTGGCCCAAATGTGACCCAATGCTTCTCGCAGCGGATGAAGCTATAGATTCTGGAAATATAACGTAAGGGTTATCGGTTCCGAAATCGGCGAGAAAGGTCTTTTTAGATTAACTTAGCACTAAAACACTTGACAAAGGCATAGATCCCCTTCTTCTTCCTCATACATTTTTACTTGGTTAAATAACAGTGAAAACTACGGTTTCAAACTTCGGGTATCAATACACTGAATTTCGAACTTTGTGTATCACTCAATACTTGGAATTGCAAGCTTTGGGTATCAGTCAATACTCCGAATTTCGAACTTTGGGTATCAGTCAATACTCTGAATTTCGAACTTTGGGTATCATACAATACTCTGAATTTCGAACTTTGGGTATCAGTCAAAACTCTGAATTTCGAACTTTAGGTATCTGTCTATACGCAGAATTTTGAGCTTGGGTATGAGTTAATACTCTGAATATCGAACTTTGGGTATCAGTCAATACTCTGGATGTCGAGCTTTTGGGTATGAGTCAGTACTCTGAGTATTGAACTTTGGGTATCAGTCAATACTGTAAAATCAAAACAATGGATAAAGTGGCAAAAAACCAGTCCACAACATACAGATAATGGCTAACTTGTAAGGCTGACAGAAGATGCATTGGGATAACGAAAGTTGCCTTCCAAAAGCTCAGAATTAAGAGACAGAAAAATTTCGTTAGAAACAACGTAAGCAGTACTCAACTGCTACGTAATATCAGTCTTTCAATATGGCAGTGAATGCAGTAAAAGCAGCTCATAGATGACGAAGGGCTTGAGGAAACAGAAATGTGACTCGACAGAAGGATGCTGAGGATAACATGGACCGAACATATGAGAAAGAGCGAAGTTTTACAGAAAAGTGAAACAAAATTGGTTTTAGAATTAGCATTAGAAAGAGACAGTTGAAAACTGTAGTAACTATAATGAGAAAATAAGTCTTAGAAAATTTACTCACAGGACATATTAAACGCAAGAAAAATGCAGAGCATCAGCTACCTAACGAGCTAGTATAAATGGCTAACAGAACAGGGATTAGGAGAGATCGCAAAAAGACAAAACTTACTAACAATTACAAAGGACAAGAAATCACGGAAAGTACTAAGGAGAAAAAAAAACGGGATTCTCACTCATTAAGTAATAGCCAGTATAGAAAGAAGACGACACTGTATTCTAAAAAGTGAAGATGCCGGAAACGTCTCGAATGTCTTCCCCATGGAGTAACAGTAAATCATAAATCCAAAAAAAGTAGAAATTTGTGGAGAGTCATGATCTCATAATTCCTGAAATGACACAGCATCTCTTAAAACATCTAATTTCCTAATTTGTATCTTTTTACCGATGCGGTTCGCGTGTTTGCCTGCATTATATCTTAATGCAAATATCTGACACGTTTTAAATGGATGAGAGCCACACTCAAAGCTTATGCAACAGTCTGTGAAACTAGCTAGCTAATTATCGCTCTATGGCAGGTGTCCCTTTCTTCTTGTAATGTTCATTTTGTTTTTCAGACACATGGCCGCACTCGAAAATGAGGAAAAAACTGGAAGCGGCCGAAATGTGGTTCTACAGAAGGATGCTACGGATATCGTGGACTGAGCATACGAGCAACGACGAAGTGTTAGAAAGAATGGCAACAAAAAGGAAATTGATGCTGAGCATCAGGAAGAGACAACTGAAGTTCCTGGGACATGCAATGAGGAAGGAGAGCCTGGAGAACCTGATACTGACTGGTCAGATAGAAGGAAGGAGAGACAGAGGAAGGCAGCGGATAACATATCTGCAGAGTCTGATCAGGTGGATGACGGAACGGGGGTTGCCAGGAGCAACAGGAGCAAACATACTAAGAGCCACAAGGGATAGGGAGACGTGGAGATCCATGATCGCCTACGTCCTGAAGGGACAGGGCACATAGAAGAAGAAGAAGAAGTGGTGTGATTCTACAGAAGTATACTGCGAATTCCTTGGAAGGCGCGAGTAAACAAGAAGGAAGACTTAAAGAAAATGGCAGCAGAAATAACACTTATACTCAGAATTAGGAAAAAAAAAACATAATGAAGGAGGGCTAGGAAAATTTAACACTCACGGGGTGTATTGAAACCAAGTGAAATAGTTACCTAATAAATGATACTGTCAATATCGTGGACCGAGCATGTAAGCAATGATGAGGTTTTGGAAAGAATGGAACCAAAAAAGAAATTAATTGTGAGCCTCAGGAAGAGACAACTGAAGTTCCTGGGATATGCAATGAGGAAGGAGGGCTTGGAGAACCTGATACTAACAGGCTAGATAGAGGGAAAAAGAGACAGAGAAAAGTAACGGATAACATATTTGAAGGGCCTGAGCAGGTGGATGAGAGAACGGGAGTTGCGTAATGTGGCAGGAGAAAGTGTGCTCAGATCCACCAGGAATAGAAAGAAGTGGAAGGCCATGATTGCCTACGCCCTGAAAGGACAAGGCACATAGAAGAATAGAAGAAGGATCTAGTGTGAATGGATAGCGAAACGGAAGGCGGGAGCCCTAGCAAAGGAAGAAAAACTTCTTAGAGACACAAAGGGATAGGAAGATGTGAAGAGCTATGATAGCCTATAGTCTAAAGCGGCGCAACACATGGAAGAAGAATAGACGATGATCAGATTAGCTTCACCTCCAAGGTGATCAGATTAACCTCACCTCCAAGGTGATCAGATTAACCTCACCTGCAAGGTGATCAGATTAGCCTCACCTCCAAAGTGATCAGATTAACCTCACCTCCAAGGTGATCAGATTAACCTCACCTCCAAGGTGATCAGATTAACCTAACCTGCAAGGTGATCAGATTAGCCTCACCTCCAAAGTGATCAGATTAACCTCATCTCCAAGGTGATCAGATTAACCTCACCTCCAAGGTGATCAGATTAACCTCACCTCCATACTGGATATCTGCCTTAGAGTGATAAACCCATTCTTACCCCTCTACAGCGAGACAGTTAAGTGACATACGTGATACACACGTTAGGCGATGATGTCTCGAAAGAGACATGACTGATAGTGCAGAAGATTATCCCGCAGTCGGTTGTCATTGCTTTTTGCGGTAGACTGGTTGCCAGCCAAGGCTGTAGAACTCAATCTGTTTAATTATTTAACCCATAACTGAAGAAATAGACGGATTAATACCTTTCCCAAAGATATTTGTGCGTAAGTGAATGCAAGGAATTCAACTGGAATTCGATCTCGGCTCCCCGAATTACTTGTTTCGAGTCGATATCCACAACACACATCAAATTCAAACAATATATCCTCATTCAGTCATCATCGTGGGAAATGTGTAAAATTTGTGGTTTTCTACAGGATAACTCCGGGACAAATCAACAGCGGGCATCTCATCACCGAGTCAACTCAGCACCAGAAATATATACTTTTTCTATAACCGAATAAAAATAATTTATTACAGATTAAAACCTTAATTATAAATATGGAATTTAAAATGTATTATGTAAAATATGAATCGGTTTTTTGTTTTTGTTTTTAATGACTTTTATAAAGTAAATCGTAAATTAATTTTTATAAAGTGTTTTAGAACGTCGATTTACTTTATTAAAGCAATCAATGACAGTCAGTCAGTTAAGTGCCATACGTGATACACGCTTGGGCGATCATATTTCGAAAGAGACATGACTGACTGGGAAGAAGATTATCCCGCAGTAGGTTGCCATTGCTTTCTGTGGTAGACTGGTTGCCATCCAAGGCTATAGAACCCAATCTGTCCTGCTATTTAACCAATAACTGGAAGGAAGAGACGGATTAATATCTTTCCCAAGGGTATTTGCGCGTAAGTGAATGCACTGAATTCAGTTGGAATTCGAACTCGGCTCCCGGTTTTCTCGTTCCGAAACGATATCCAATGCACCACAACGGACATCCTATGACATTACGATTTACTTTATGAAAAATAACTAAAAATAAAACTGCTTCATTTTCTTTTGCATTCTTCGTTTTACAGTATCTAATCTTATTTATAAATAGAACTTTGTCTGTGTGTGTGTATGTATCTGTGTGTGTATGTGTGTGTCTTGGTGTCTGTGTGTGTATGTGTGTGTGTCTGGGTGTATGTGTGTGTATGTGTGTGTCTGGGTGTATGTGTGTGTCTGTGTGTCTAGGTATGTGTCTGTGTGTCCGTTACCTATAGTCTCCGAAACGGCTGAACCGATTTTCTTGAAAATTTACACAGTTGTATCATAAGCGTCTGCGAGTGTTCCTAGCTAGGTTTTGTGTCGAGGTACCCCCGATAAATATCGAAAATCGATAATCGAAAAATCGGGTTATAGAAAGAGTGGTCCGATTTTAATCAAATTTGATACACTCATAGACAAAGACATAAGAAACAATATTCAGAAGTTTCAAGGTTGCAGTTCTTACAATAGTGCAGAAAGTTGATAATATATATATATGAAAGGTAAGATGTTTGTGTGTGTGTCTCTTTATCTGTCAGTATGTCCTTTATACAAATCCACAAGTTTTATCCGATTCTCACCAAACTTCACACAAATATTTTTAGGCTGAGTCTGAGCTCCAGGACCATGGATTAGTTTTAAAGCTTTCATTACACCCGAGCAACGCCGGGCTATACTGCTAGTTAAAATATAAATTTCTTTTCAGTTTACATTATTGAAGATAAAAAAGGCAGATTCTTAAAACTCATTTCATTCCAAGCAAGTCGGGTGGGTTCTTTAGCCTTGGTTGGCAACCAGTCTACGGCGGGAAAAACTTCTGTCTAGTCAGCCATGTCTCTTTCGATCTCATGATCGCCCAAGCGTGTATCACTTTGCAATTAACTGACTGATTAATTGTGGTAACTAGGATGTGGTAAGATGGGCTAGGAACGTTGATTGGACGAGTTGAGTTCAAACTCTGGTCAAATCTACTGCGTGCACTTTCGCACTAATACCCTTGGGAAAGGTATCACTTTCCGCTCTTCGTAGCAGATAAACTGGGCATTTTATTATTTTATTTTTTGTTTTTTTAGAGGGTGCAGCCTAGGAGAATTATTACACTGAATTCAAAACCGGGGCAATAACAATAGCAAACGACTCTACTACCTTTACTGGGCAAGGCACAGATAATAAAGAAAAAAAAATGTTGAGAACCATGGTAGCCTAAGTTGTGAAGAAACAGTGTATACTACCCTTATTCCTCTCGCGTTTCATTTGTGAGATGTAAGTTCTACTCAAGCAATTTCTTCTCGCGAACTGCTACATGATGGAACGCGAGAGGAATAAGGGTGGTTCACTCCAATGTACGTGGCATTGTGGGTCTTAGCCGTGAAGGTTACAACTGGTGAAAGTTTCTGAGGTGCCTTCCCGATCACTACAATTTTAACCTTTTCAAATCTAAGATTAACAGTTATTTTTTCCCGGCCTAAGCTGTACCTCTTATTCTTATGAACCGGTGCTTTGAGTGGCTCCTGGGCCTTGAGCTGTAAAAAAAAAAAATAAAAAATAAAAAACAAGGTTTCTGCCGCGGGCAATATTTAATGGAGTCCTTCTTAAGCCTGTAACAATTATCCTAATTCATTAGCTGCTTCGTTTATTATTTTATTATTTTATTTTTCTTTTGCAATATTTTTCATCTCCTAAAGAGGCAGGATGACAAAACTAGCGTATTTAATTGTTTTCAGCGAATGATAGAGGCAAACAGGGGCTGGCAAAAAGATGTCTTAGTTTAAAATTCCGGTCATAAATTACACTGACTACTAATGGCTTTTTCTTTTCTTATTTTTTCTTCTTCGTCTTTGTCCTCTACATCCCACTTTGTATTACATCTGCTTGCGATTATTGTAATCTTGCCTAAAAAGAAAAAGTTATAAGCCGTCAATTTGAGAATGACATTTTCCGCAGTAGCTAGGAACCGTAGTAGTAAATTTGAGCATATGTACTTTCCATATCTTCGTTCTCTTATATTTATATACATAAATGATTCGCATTATTCAATATTCTAGTTCTTTGTAAGCTATATATCTATATAGTTATACATAAATGATTCGCATTATTCAATATTCTAGTTCTTTGTAAGCTATAAATCTATATAGTTATACATAAATGATTCGCATTATTCAATATTCTAGTTCTTTGTAAGCTATATATCTATATAGTTATACATAAATGATTCGCATTATTCAATATTCTAGTTCTTTGTAAGCTATATATCTATATAGTTATACATAAATGATTCGCATTATTCAATATTCTAGTTCTTTGTAAGCTATATATCTATATAGTTATACATAAATGATTCGCATTATTCAATATTCTAGTTCTTTGTAAGCTATATATCTATATAGTTATACATAAATGATTCGCATTATTCAATCTTCAATACTTTTGTTCCTTGTGAGCTACATCTCTACATAGTTATACATAGATTAAATGCATTTTTCAATATTCTAGTTCTTTGTAAGCTATATACCTATATAGTTATACACAGTTGACTAACATCTAAAGTATACACGGCCCAGTGGATATAGACTTTGGTTAGTTCTTGTGACTTAACCCAAAGAGTTGTGAGTTCAATACCACGCTACAGGAGTGGTGAACAAGTAACTCGTAGGGTTAGAGGAAGATAACTCATGACTTTCAATCGAAAATTACTACGCAAGGAATGAGGATGATATACCCCAGTGATTGTAATAAAGGGTTCAGTTCGAAATTCCTAGCACCTGAAGAAGGTCGGGGCGTACAACGGCCGAAACGTCGTACAAATAGCAACAAAGATGGGGACAATAGTCCGAATAATGTAAATACTATAGATAACTCACATTATTCAATCTTCAATAATTTTGTTCTTTGTAAGTTACGTCGCTATATACGTAGATTACATGCATTATTTAATCAATATTTTTCTTTTTAGTAAACTATATATCTATATTGTTATACACAGTTGACTTGCATTATTCAATCTCACATTTATAGTAGTCTATATTATTGCCTAGTCTACGGCTATATCGTGTTGAATGCACCGGTTCTCGTCCGATTACCGAAGTTAAGCCACATCGAGCCTGGTCAGTACTTAAATGGGTGACCATTTGTGAATACCAAGTGCTGTAAACGTAAGGGCCCAAGAATGGTCCACCAGTCGTCCAGGTTTGGGAGTTTGGGGGTTGGGTACAGGGCTAACAACCCTGCCCCGTAAAAAACAGTTTGTTACAGAAACAGCAACAAAAAGTTGCTGCCCTATGCACCATTGGGTGTAATGGATAAATGATGATGATATTATTGCCTAAGCGGATATCTTAAAAGCTTTAATACATCGTATTTATCGGCATATAAAATGCACATACTTTGTTTTAAAATGAGCTATGCAACGTTTGTCTATATTTCTGAGATGCGGGATTGTAATTACTTACGCTATTTACATTGTTCGGACTGTTGTGCCCATCTTTGTTGCCATATTCGCCTTCAATATTTATAGTTCAGAGATGAGGTACTGTAATTATTTACATTGTTTGGACTGTTGTCCTCATCTTTGTTGCCATATTCACCGTCAATATCTGTCTATATTTCTGAGATGAGTTATTGTAATTATTTACACTACGTACATTGTTCGGCCTGTTATCCACTTCTTTAGGTGATTGGAATATTGAATTGAGCCCCTAATTTCATCAACCGGGTTAGATTGGCCGAAACGTCGTGAATATGTCAAAGATGCAAATGTGGACAACTGTTGTATATCAATAAACAACAAACAAGCATGCATATGAAAATATATAATAATATTTTTTATTGATGACGATGGACCGTGTAGCCTAGTGAACAGAGAGTGAGAGAGCGCGCTCCTAAGGGTTGACGGGGTGACGGGGGAGTGTCGTCGTATCTGTTGCTCCTCTGTCTGCCTCTGTCTAGACTCGTCTGTCGTGAAATCCGTGCCCGAGGTCTTTTTATCTCCAAACCGGTACTTCCGATTTTTTGCCTCGCCTACGCACGCCCACGTAATTCTCAGAGACACCTGTTCTGTTTGCCTCTTGTAGCCATTTCCGCTACTGCCGGAAATAAGGTCAAACAACCATCCGTTCCTTTCAACGGCCGGAAAACGCCCCCGCTTCCTCACTTCCTCGGGTGGGCCTAGATTGTTATATTACACAACAACCCGAACAATGTAAATAGTGTAAATAATGAACTATGCAATTATTACATCGAATCTAATACACTAGTCAGTCAGTTAAGTGCCATACGTGATACACGCTTGGGCGATCATGTCTCGAAAGAGACATGACTGACTGGGCAGAAGGTTATCCCGCAGAAGGTTGCCATTGCTTTCTGCGGTAGACTGGTTGCCGACCAAGGCTATAGAACCCAATCTGTCCTGCTATTTGACTCATAGCTAGAGGAAGAAGAGATAGATTATATTATGTTATTTCCTTAAGTATAATTACTGGGGGATCAGTTTATAACTTTAAAACAATAGAGAACCGATCCCCCACTTTATGCCCAGTACAGGCCTTAATCATGTTTTCAACTATTATATTCAGTCAGTTAAGTGCCATACGTGATACACGCTTGGGCGATCATGTCTCGAAAGAGACATGACTGACTGGGCAGAAGGTTATCCCGCAGTAGGTTGCCATTGCTTTCTGCGGTAGACTGGTTGCCGACCAAGGCTATAGAACCCAGTCTGTCCTGCTATTTAACACATAACTGGAAGGAAGAGACGGATTAATACCTTTCTCAAGGGTATTTGCGCGAAAGTAAATACACTAGTATTATAACTAAACTAGGAATCCGTCTTCTTCATGTTCCGTATCCCTTCATCATGTAGGTGATCGTGGCCCTCTACATCTTCTTACCTAATATAACTCTCAACTAATATTGTCGTTTTACTATTTTTCACAAATCCTCACCAGACTTACTCAACATTTAGAGTGAGGCAATTCTGTGAGAATTAAATGTCCTGCTGTGATTTTTTGTTATCGACTACAATCAGAAGAACATAAGGGATCTGTCTACTTAATCCATACGCTCCTGGCGTCAGTTTAAACTGAAGCCCCCTTTTTTCATGTAGCTAAACTATAATTATCAACTATAATATTGGAATGTGAAAATATTGGAAAAATCCCAATTCAATTGCCATCTCTTATCCCCTTGACTCTCTTGCCCTTTCCTCGACACCCACTGAATCTTTTTCTTCGCCATTTTTCACTTTACTCTCACGCAACTCTCTTCACACCAGTATTCCTATCTTTCTCTCGCCCATTCTCTGACACCCCTGTAACTGTTTCTTCTATGGTTCCTCTTTCTCTTCGGTCTCCTTCTCTGTAATTATTCACTCTCCTCTTATGTAGCCCCCTGCACACCAGTGACAGTACTTCCTCTGCTTGGGGTGAAACGATAAAAAAATCATTCCAAATTAAAAAATAAGAACTTTAAACGGAAAATTCACAATAAAAAAGGGTGCCAGTTTAAACTAACACCTTTTCCATATTATTTAAAAAGAAGTTTTTTACATTTACATATTAATCACTTTATGCATTATATGAAAATGAGTAATTTTTTTAGAAATATTAAAACTATTTCCAGACTATAATTTCGGGAAGTGATAATTTGGCTGAATTTTCATGGAAAATTTCCAGATTTCTATCTGAGCTCAAAGAAATATGAACATTAAGCAAAACACAGTCGCATTATATGGAAAAATGGCGCCAGTTTCATTGCCAAGTGGATATGAGATAAGGTAAAATGGACGCTTATGGAACTTGGATAAGTTTCAGCAAACGGTATATCTCTTGCAAATATCTTTGTAAATCATGCAGAACTAAGTTCTTAGAATTTCTCTAGGGTCTCTATATTGCGCATTTTTCAAATCTGCGAGAACTGGTCAATTTCGGATTTTGACCGTAACCGATTTCAGTATATATATATATATCAAGCGTGTCTCACGTATGGCACTTAACTGACTGACTAATACATACATACATATATATATATATATATATATATATATATATATGTATGTATGTATTAGTCAGTCAGTTAAGTGCCATACGTGAGACACGCTTGAGTGATCATGTAGCGAATGAGACACAACTGACTGGACAGAAGACTTTCCCGCAGTTACTTGCTATTTCTTTCTGCGGTAGACTGGTTGCCGACCAAGGCTATAGAACCCAATGTGTACTGTTGTTTAACCCATAGCTGGAGGGAGAAGAGTCGGATTAAAACCTTTCCTAAAGTTATTTGCGGGTAAATGAATACAACGAATGCAACTGCAATTCGAACTGGACTCCCCAATTTCTCATTTTGATCGGATATTCACTGCACCACAAAACAAGTATATATATATATATATATATATATATATATATATATATATATATATACTACCGGCCATAATTATTAGGCCACCAGGCCACCCTAGTTTTTTAAAAGAAATGATGTATTTCATTCTATTTTTAGTATTTATTGCCAAGTGGATAATTCTAAATGAAAATAGAATGGGTCTTTTGTTATTATTGTTATGCTTCGGCATCGGTAAAGAGGGTCACTAGGGTCAACAAAAGCCCCGCTGTTAGTGCTGTGCGATTGTTCAGCAAAACATAGGGCAACTGAAACTTATGATAGTCGTTCCATTAGGTTATCCAGTGACTGCTTCCGTAAAAAAACTTAGGCGCTCCAGGTTGGATGACTCCATAAACGCTGACCTTAATGCTCAAGCTGCTGCTGACAGGGCCGCTTTAAGGGCTTCTGAAAGTACAGAGCAGCGACGGTCTAGACGATTAATGGACGCCGCTGCTAAGAAACGTTCACAGGCGGCTGAAAGTACAGAACAGCGGAGGGCTCGCAATTTAAGCCACCGTGCCTCTACTTCAGCTTCGAAGGCTGCCGAAGTACAGAACAATGTAGTTTACCCTGAAGTTCTCTAGAGTTGCCAACCATTGAAACGTCTGTCCGGTAACCGGTGGCTCCCGGTCCCATTTAGCCTCTGCGTCTGTGGGCAATTTCACGCATAATGAAAAACTACTAGATAGGGAGCAATGTTGTACCCACGGTAGTTTTGGCAGAGTTAGTTCTGTTACTATTGGTATTGTAATTACTATAGTTAATATTACATATATATATATATATATATATATATATATATATATATATTACGAAAATTAACGAAGATTAACGAAACTTGCTTATAAACAACCGACAATTTGAAATGATTTTTTGAACATTATTTTTGATCGATACTCATATTTAAGTAGATATTCTGTTTTTAATTAAACATTATTATATATCTATATCTATTTTTTTATGAATCAAAACTTGTGTTATATAGGCTTGATTAAAACCTCGTTTACACTGAAGGTCATTCGTGGTCGAGAGGTCTAAGACGTTGCCTGATCAAATGGTAGCTTCCCCTATGTGGATAGGGGTCGCAGGTTTGAGTCCTGCCGATTGACACACATTTTTGTAATAAAAATTTATCGTAAATAATCAGGCCAGTAGATATAAGTATATAAAGCTGTTGAATTAAAAACAAAATATCTACTCAAATATGAGTATCGATCAAAAATTATATATATATATATATATATATATATATATATATATATATATATATATAAATAGACGAAATACTTCAACTTCAAAAACGTTTCAAAAACAATTCTGTCCTTAAATTCACGTATGAACTTAACACTAATAACAAAATTCCCTTCCTCGACATAAACACAAATAATAACAAATTGACCATTTCACCATACAAAAAAACCTACCAGCATAAGTTCATGCACACTTAACTACAAGAGTGAATTCCCATATTACTACAAAATAGCAATTATAAAAAAATCTAATACACCGTGAAGAAACTAATACATCCACAAAACGGATTTTCTACAGTGAACTAAAAAATATAAAACAAACACTTACTAACAATAGATTCCCAAACTATAGAGTTGACGAACAAATAAGATGCTTTCTTAGAAGTTTCACTATTAAGCAGGTGAAGCACAATGCTGCCTCAACTAATCTCAAACATATTAATCTCCTATATCGCATACTAACTATAAACAAGATAAAAAATATACTAAAAAAATTAATAAATACCACTATATTTACCACAGATCCTAGCAAAGAAAGTAAGTTAATCATATACTACTCTAAATCCAGTATACCCAGCTCACTCGTTCACAACGACTCTTCTCCCCCGGTTAGCGATTTGAAAAAAAAAACAACAAAAAAACAAAAAACAACGTAGTTTACAAATACAAGTGCCCTTTGGAAGATAGTACCTCCAACGGATCAAACAATATTTATGTTGGTCACAATACAAACTCTCACTCTCGACGTTTGACATTACATTTAAACGATAATTCTAACATCTTTACATATCTAAAACAACATACCAGGTTACAATTCCGCGAAATCCTCGTCGAAAACACAACCATACTTAAACACTAAAACAATAAACAAAACAAAAAATACTCAAAGCCATATACATAAAACAGTTGATACCTAACCTGAACAAAATTAACAACGAAACATCCACACACATTCTAAAATGCCTATAATAGATAACAGAAGCGATTGGTTATCCCAATGGTTTTCCATACTTACTACTTCTCGACCCCACTCTCGCGTGGTGATGTAGACGCCACAAGCTGTAGTGCGATTTTCGCTTCTAGCATGCACGCACGTGTTTGCTAATATTCCACACAAACAAAATAGATGACTACCACTATCGTCCGTTCGCGAACTGCTCATTACAACCAGCACAATTGTCATCTTTGATAATGGCTGATGCAAGGCGAAAGCTCAAAAAGGATTAAATAAAAACATGTATCAATATTGTGATTGTCTTTCCTTTTTCAACGATAATGCTATTAAGCTTATCAGACGATATGAAAAACATTTACATAAAATAAATCGACAAAACTTGTCTATATTATTTAATGAAACATGCATCAATATATATATATATATATATATATATATATATATATATATATATATATATTATACATTATATTTTAGAACATGTACATCATTTATATATATATATATATATATATACATCCACTACAAATCGTACATTTGTTTCGACATTGAAACTTCAATGTCTCATCAGGCGATGTGGACAGGAATGGAAAGCCTCTTTTCTTATATTTGATCAGTTGTATGTGGGATATTCATAGCTATATTTTTATATTGAGCACTGTATTAAATTAAATATTTTGAACGTTGTTAATATTGTCTTCGTTCCTTACTCACTTGGGGATATATATAATATAATATAATATAATATAATATAATATAATATAATTATATGGTTATATAAATTTTACACTGCGACATGGAAATTTCTATGTTTCGAGATAGGTTCTCATCATCAGGCAATGCTGGTGTGGTTGACATATATTATATTAAGCTCTATAATACTCATTATATTGAGCACTGTTTATAATAATAAAATAATAATTAAAATATATATATATATATATATATATATATATATATATGTAAGCACTAGTGACAACATTAAATAGATCTTTCTCAGTGAAGAGACAAGAAAATAAGAAGTGAGTAACATGAAAATCTTGAGCTCATGAAAGCGAAAAAAAAGCAAGTAACGCCAAGAAATGGTACAGAATAAAAATGTTGTTATGTAAAAGCATTGAAAATAAATACAAGCAGGCAAAAATGTATGACTCAACAAAAAGTGTGCAGAGATGAAAAAAAAACAACAAAAAACAAAAACTAACGAATACAGATATGGCAGGTAGGCGTGACAAAAAAAGAAAAAGCAGGGCAGAAAACATGGCCTTCGAAAGGATGCATGAATTCTATTTACAAAAGCGGAACACTCGTAATAGAAAATTAACTTACACTATAAAATAAAACGAATACATCAGAGAGAGTCCATGCATAACAATAGAATGAAGTGTTGTATCCTTTAAAGAGGTTACAAACAAACAAGGTGGTCTTTTAGTGAAAGAACAGAAACACGTACGTAGATGAAAGAAGAGAGGCTTATTGTAAAGAGAATACACTACGACAGCGAACCTGATGGGAGGCTAGTAATTGCCGAAGCAATGTTATTTCCTATCTTTCCACCAACACAGGTGTGACACAAGGTCGATTTATGTGGGAAATACGAGCCCTTAAGCTCAGCAAAAAATATCCCGTAGACCCAGCTTAAGTCTGGGTCGGGCACTTGTTTTTTCAACCCAAGCGAGACTACTCTTCAGCGGAGCCTCGCTTGGGCCCCTCTCTGCAGAAACGCAGAGAGGTGAACAAGAGTGCTCCGGACTCATTGCTCAGTCCATACGCAAGCCTCGCTCTCAAAGCAAAGGTATTTGACGCCTTCCTACTGATGCAGATGTGACACAAGGTCGATTTATGTGGGAACTCTGAGCCTTAACCTCGGCAAAAAATATCCCGTAGACTTAGCTTAAAGCTGGGTCAGGCTCTTGTTTTTTCAACCCAAGCGAGACTCTACCCTCCAGCGATGCCTCGCTTGGGTCCCTCTCTTCTCGAACATAGAGAGGTGAACAAGAGTTCTTGTTCCAGACTGATTACTCAGTTTGCAAACAAACCTCATTGCCGTGGCAAGTCACAGGTATCCCCTGTGCTCACTATATATGGCCAGTACTATAGTCAGTCCACATAGGTGATAGGGTGTGTGGGACATTCAATTACAAAATGAAAAAATATGGGAGGATCATCAGAAGTGAAATCTGAGATAAGATTATCATTAACGCCAAAATGAACAGAAATAACACAGCAAGAACCGTTGGTTCCACAGAGAAACGGTTCGCGAAAAGAAGCTGCATGAGAGGAAATTACATTTTATAAATCGAACGTGAGGAGAATGATGGTGGTTTGCTATTGTTTTGTATTATGATGATCTTAGCCGTAAATGTTAAACCTGGTGACACTAAAAAATGTAGTTCGTCTCTTTCCATGGGAATAGCGACATCACTTTCCATGGGAATAGAGACAGAGCAGCCAGAATCTTTTGACGTTTTGACTGAAACAATGGTTGTAGCGTGGAAAATAATTTGTGAGGCACAAGGAAGCGAAGACACTTTTGGACTTTATCTAAACCAATGGTTCCCAACCCCGGGGTCAGTTAAATGCCATACGTGATACACGCTTGGGCGATCATGTCTCGAAACAGACATGAATGACTGGGCAGAAGATTATCCCGCAGTAGGTTGCCATTGCTTTCTGCAGTAGATTGGTTGCCAGTCAAGACTATAGAACCCAATCTGTCCTGTTATTTAACCCATAACTGGAAGGAAGAGACGGATTAATACCTTTCCCAAGGGTATTTGCGCGTAAGTGAATGCAATGAATTCGGCTGGAATTCGAACTCGGCTCCCCGATTTCTCGTTCCGAGACGATATCCAATGTACCACAACACACATCCGCTAAACAGGGGACACCCAGGATTGAATAATGAGCCCATATTTGGTGGGTAATGGATATTTGGTTTGGGAAGAGGCAATCAGCTTATAATTTCACACTGTGGTCTTGGAATGAAGACCAAGAAATGTAGCAGACTCAACGTGGCAAACGACGCCCGAATAGCCATTTCTGTCACAAAGACAAGAATAAATAAACTGGCACAGGCAATACAAGCTCAACACTCACATTAAAAATCACGGCTAGATTACG
This sequence comes from Ascarosepion bandense, assembly GCA_037127315.1. Lineage (NCBI taxonomy): Eukaryota > Metazoa > Mollusca > Cephalopoda > Sepiida > Sepiidae > Ascarosepion > Ascarosepion bandense. Next base: position 7,396,907 of record JBBBDQ010000927.1, read on the forward strand.
GCTACTATACCTCTGATTATTATAGCCTAGCAGTATAACCCGGCTGTGCTCGGGTGTACTGAAAGCTTTAAAACTAATCCATGGTCCTGGAGCTCAGACTCTTTGGACGTTGGCACGAAAGACTAAAAAGCAATAGTTATTTCCAGTTAAAGCGAAACCGTAGACTGAAAGAAAAATCAATGAATGTAAGTCAAATTTTGATTTCCTGCTATCGATATCAAATAAGTTTCTTTCGTCGTAAACTGAATTGTGAAGGCTAAATAAGTCCTCTGAGTAAATGGTATCATGGCTGAGACTAAGAACTACAATTATACCTACTTAGAGCCAAACCCGAAGCAAAAACTAAAATAAAAGGGCTGAAAAGAATACAGACATACAGGCAGATAAACAGACACACACACAAACATCTTGCCTTTTTTATATATATATATATATATATATATATATATATATATATATATATTATCGATTTTCTGCACTATTGTAAGAACTGCAACCTTGAAACTTCTGAATATCGTTTCTTATGTCTTTGTCTATGAGTGTATCAAATTTGATTAAAATCGGACCACTCCTTCTATAACCCGATTTTTTCGATTATCGATTTTCGATATTTATTAGGAGTACCTCGACACAAAACCTAGCTAAGAACACTCGCAGACGCTTATAGTACAACTGTGTAAATTTTTAAGAAAATCGGTTCAGCCGTTTCGGAGTCTATAGGTAACGGACATACACAGACACAGACACAGACACACAGAGACAAAGTTCTATTTATAAATAAGTTTAGATTGGTACTATTGTATTGAATAATTTCCATTAACTTTGTCTGGTTTTGATGTATGAAAATATAATTACGTCTTTTCCTATATTACGGGTATTTGTTCATTGAGGTAATGGATAATAGAGAAATTTTATTTTGGGTTAATCGCAGCAAAAATGTTGGGAACCTATGATCTAGACTGTAAAGTAAAGATATAATGTAGCGGTACTTCATTTTAGGTCTGACCCGGCTCTTTTAAAGGTAAACGATAGCACGAAGAGTCCGATATTTACTAGAGCCGTCGATGAAACCGACTATTTTTTTTCAGTATTTTTAGCGATGGATTGTAAACCCCACTTTAGGTCTGGGGTGCTGAGCTTCCCTGAGGAGACATCCATTCATCGTGGTTCATATATAAAAAAAAACAAGGAAAGGAAGAGAAAAGTGCTGATGTATTAATCGTGTGCACTCCGAGTTGGATATTTTTAGTTAAAATTTATCACAATTTACACGAATAAATGAAGTACAGGGTGTCCATAAAATCTGTCGGCACTTTCAAAAATTTATAATTTTATTTGTATTTGTGATAGAAATAATCTGTAAAAAAAGTTATAAATCAACAGAATGGAGCCCCTTGTCACTCTGCTCTGCGTATTAGACAGTTTCTTAATCAGGAATTTTCTAACAGATGGATCAGAAGGAGTAAACCATTTTATTGGCCTCCACGTTTGCCAGATTTGACTCTATTAGAATATTTTTGATGGGGACATGTGAAAAGGATTGTGCATGAAACCAAACCTAGTTCATTAGAAGATTTGAAAGTTAAAATAACTAATGTGATTTCAGGTATTACTGTAAAACATTTGGCAAATATTTTTCGTAAACTGTAAAATCGTATTACCCTTTGTGTTGCTAATGATGGCGGACATGTGGAAACTTAAATAAAATTTCAATAAAACCTTAAAAAATATAGATTTACTTCTTTCTAATCCTTTTTACAAAATATTTTTATCACAAATACAAATAAAGTTAAAAAATTTTTTAAGTGCACACGAACTTTATGGACACTCTATATATTTATGTACGGTCTTCCTTGGAAAGAATGTGCGTTGTGGTACAGGATGTGGGTTGTGGTACAGTGGGTATCGGTTCGGAACGAGAAATCGGGGAGCCGAGTTCGAATTCCAGTTGAATCCATTGTATTCACTTACGCGCAAATACCCTTGGGAGAGGTATTAATCCGTCTCTTCCTTCCAGTTATGGGTTAAATAGCAGGACAGATTGGGTTTTGCCTTGGTCGGCAAACAGTCTACCGCAGAAAGCAATGGCAACCTACTGCGGGATAAGTCATGTCTCTTTCGAGACATGATCGCTTAAGCGTGTATCACGTATGGCACTTAACTGACTGACTTTCTTGGAAATATTTTTGTTTTACTTTTTGCAAACATTTTTGAAACCAGATTTCAATGTCATCAGTTTTTAGAATCCTGAAATATCTTTGTTGAAATGTTCATGAAATAATACATTTACATATTTAAAGTTTGGTTATATTGTTTTGTTTTCTACTAATGTTCACCCAACCAATATAAGGTTCACGAGCCAATCAAGGTAGAGAAGTTACTAAATGAGGTGTGTGATACACTGGTCAACACAAATTTTTGGTGTCAAGAAACAAAAAACGTTTTCTAGCTAATTTGATGGCACTGATTCCGAAAATGATCCTAGATTTTGTGGTTAGCTGTCATTTTTGCTGTACTAAAATTGCTCATTTTTGGAAGAGAACATCAATTTACGATCTTGGCTGATCGCATCATAATAAGGGTCATAAAAACCAATCAGTTTTCAGGTAGGCCGAGCAATTTATGTCAACCACCTGAAATAAAGTATTTTTATGAGAAAAGAAAGTATTTTAGAATAAAAAAAAATTTAAAATAGAAGTTTACGAAGATTTCCAATTTATCACCAAAATTCAAATTAACTGATAAACTTTATCAGTAATGCATTTTAATAAACCTGGTACTTAAGGCGACATTAAAAAATGAAAGCGTAAAATCTTCTGAGTTGAAGGAAGTGAAGATTATGAGGATAAAGCGCCGCTTAGGTGTGGCACAAGGACAAAAGTATGGGGTACTCAGTGAAATTCGAATTCATTACTCGGTTGTAATAGGTTCTTGAAAGCTTGGAGAAGCCATTTACATTGCAATTGGGTCCCACCCATTCACAGTTAGATCAACCAAATACAGACGACAATTCTACTCCAACAGTTTCTTTTCTCGCACTTTCCGCCTGTAGAACTCGCTTGCTTTCCTGACAGATACAACCTCCAAGAATTTGAATGCAATGTCAATACCCATCTCTTAACTCTAGTTTTTTCTACAACACCTTGTATATCTTTTCCTTTCTCTCTACCTTTGCAACTGTCATCACACCTGTATTCCCATCCTTCTCTTGCTTCTTTCTCTGACACCCACTGTAACTGGTTCGTCTTTCACTTTACTCTCCTTTTATCTAATCTTTTACTCTTATGTAGCCCCGGGCACATCAGTGGCGTTACCGCCTTGCTCGGAGTGATAAGATTTAGAAAAAAAAATGTATATTCCACAAATAATCGGTTCTTGATAAAAAGTTCAGTAGAGTTTTCTTCTTACAGTTAGAATATAGACGGAATGATGGTGGGTGTAAAATGGTGGTACGTCTGAACTGGTGGAACTAAAAACCGGATCTTCTGTCAAAGAAGAAATGGTGATAGACTAGTGAAAGCTTGTGACGTTGCGTTTGTGAGAAAGAGAGTGTTATCCTCCCCAAAACAGCTTTGAACTCTGTCTAGGCTGGGGACAGATAGAAGATTGCCCAGCTCTCGTCCCGATCTCAATATCAATCAAGTAGTCGGTGCATTTCTAAAACTTGTCAATTTTTAGCTTTGATATTATGGCATACAAGCATTATTCATTTATTTATTTACTAGCAGCATAGCCCGGCGTAGCTCGGGTGTAACGAAAGCTTTAAAACTAATCTATGATCCTCGAGCTCAGACTCTTTGGACGTTGGCACGAAAGACTAAAAAGCAATAGTTGTTTCCAGTTAAAGCAAAACCGTAGACTGAAAGAAAAATGAATGGATGTAAGTAAAATTTTGATTTCCTGGTATCGATATCAAATAAGGTTTTTTTCGTCGTAAACTGAATTTTGAAGGCTAAATAATTCTTCTGAGTAAATGGTATCATGGCGGAGACTAAGACCTACAGTTATACCAACTTAGAGCCAAACCCGAAGCAAAAACTAAAATAAAAGAGCTGAAAAGAATACAGACATACAGGCAGATAAACAGACACGCACACAAACATCTTGACTTATATATATATATATATATATATATATATATATATATATCATCGATTTTCTGCACTATTGTAAGAACTGCCACCTTGAAACTTCTGAATATCGTTTCTTATGTCTTTGTCTATGAGTGTATCAAATTTTATTAAAATCGGACCACTCCTTCTATAACCCGATTTTTTCGATAATCGATTTTCGATATTTATTGGGAGTACCTCGACACAAAACCTAGCTAAGAACACTCCCCAGACGCTTATAGTACAACTGTGTAAATTTTCAAGAAAATCATTTCAACCGTTTCGGAGTCTATAGGTAACGGACACACACACACACACACACACACACACACACACACACACACACACACACACATACACACTCACACAAACACATATACACAGACAGAGTTCCATTTATACATGATTTTATATTTATTTATGTGTTTATTTATTGAACTTAACCCGAGATTTTATCTTGTAATCCCGAAATACTACAATAGAGGATCGAATTTGTGCCAGACTTGACTAAGATTAGTCAATATTCTGAAGAGTCTAAAACTAGACAGTGATACATAGGCGCTGTTTGATGCTTCATACACACTTACGCGAATTAAAACAAAACGAATAATGTTTTCTAGGATCTTTCACACTTTCCCTGATTTCCTTTTCTTACCGTAGTTTTTCTCTACGATCGCATTTTTCTTTACGTTTTAGACTGATGAATCAAGTTTCTTTCTTTGCCTTGGTAACACGACTGCCAGTTGAAAGACTAACACAAACAATATCCGCGATCTCTCTCTCTCTGTAAGGCTTGTCAGTGTGTTAGTGCAGCGTTGCAATTACCTCACACTTCTTATGAGTACCGTCCATCGAAGACAATGGCCGTAATACAACTAATCGATAGTGAAGACCATGGTGTCTGATTGTGATAAAAATCTGATGCAATCATGGATACGCAATATTTTTCAAGGCCAAACAAATTCCATCATACAGCCCAAAAATAGATTCATATCACTGCACACCTCTCTAAATGAGCTAATCTAATGGAAAAATAGAAGTCGATTACACCCTGTCACTTTTGTATATCTAAAACTGACCGTAAAGTGAAAGAAAGGAAACTAAAGCAGTTGTTTCAATTAATTTGCACAAGAGTGTCAGTCAGTTAAGTGCCATACGTGATATACGCATGGGCGATCATGTCTCGAAAGAGACATAACTGACTGGGCAGAAGATTATCCCGCAGTAGGTTGCCATTGCTTTCTGCGGTAGACTGGTTGCCGACCAAGGCTATAGAACCCAATCTGTCCTGCTATTTGACTCATAGCTAGAGGGGAAAGAAATGTATAATATTATTATGTAGTAATTAGTGGGGGATCGGTTTCCTATTGTTATGAAGTAATAAACTAATCCCCCACTTTATGACTAGTAGAAGCCTTAATCATTATTCCAACTATTATATTCAGTCAGTCAGTTAAGTGCCATACGTGATACACGCTTGGGCGATCATGTCTCGAAAGAGACATGACTGACTGGGCAGAAGATTATCCCGCAGTAGGTTGCCATTGCTTTCTGCGGTAGACTGGTTGCCGACCAATCTGTCCTGTTATTTAACCCATAACTGGAAGGAATAGACGGATTAATACCTTTCCCAAGGGTATTTGCACGTAAGTGAATGCAATGAATTCAACTGGAATTCGAACTCGGCTCCCCGATTTCTCGTTCCGAGCTGAACATAAGTGGAAAGCTAAAGTGCATATCAACCGAAAGATGATTGCAAATAACAGCAAAGGTGATCATATAAAGCAGAATTTTTAGAATAAATACTTCCTCTTATAGTTTCAGACAATTCTGCACGGACATTTTTAATTTTTTATGAGTAGTTATTTCCTCTTTCGTCTTTTTATAATTATCTCTTCCTCTTAAGTCATTTTATTAGTATTTATTTCCGCTTATGACATGTTTTATTAGTATTTATTTCCGCTTAACACCTTCTTTATTAGTGTTTTTATCTCATTAAGTCATTTTTATTAGTATTTCTGCCCTCTTCAATCCATTTTTATTAGTGCTTCTGTTCTTATTGGTATCTTTTCCTTCTAAAATCATTTTCATTAGTATTTCTTTCCTCTTAAATCACGAAAGATCACCTAATTGAAAAGTAAGCGCATATATCTTCAGCTGAGTTAAGATAATTTTGAAACAAGGCTATAATACATATGAAGCATTTAGTGAAATTTGGCTACGACTTTTGAAATAGAACAGGAATCATTTAACTTTCATTGATTTTTATTAGACAGCACTGTAACTGTACTCATCTTTGAGATTAATATGCATAAAGAATATGGGGTTAGTAAGAATTTCTAATATTATTCCAGTTATCAGCAAGAATAGATTTTCCAAAAGCGAGAGTATTTTTAAAGCGTGAAGTAACAATGACCGATATGAGCCCTGTAAACGGAAGGAAACAAAGGAATAATTATATGTAACGAGTGAAAGAAAAAATAAGAAAGAAGACAAAAAGGTGAAGAAATGCGAAGGGGGGGGGGGGTAACTAAAGAATGAGAAAATGAAACAGATAGGAAAAATTTGTATATAGAAGAAAATAAGAAAACCGAGACGCTGAAAAAGAAGAGAAAAAAAAAATGAAGAATGAAAAAATAATGGTAAAACTTGTTATGCAGAATGTATAACGATTACCAGCGTGGAATCGGTGAGCGGGGTTCAAGTTCTAGCCTTAGTCTGTGGTGTTTAGTTTGCAAAGGAAAGGCATGAATCAATTTTTTTTCGAAGTACATACTGCCCTTGCATCCTTGGCTTAAACACAACGGACCCTAATTTTATTTACAATCTAAATTTATTTATAAATGGAACTTTGTCTGTGTGTGTGTGTGTGTGTGTGTGTGTGTGTGTGTGTTTGAGACCATCACCTATAGACTTCGAAACGGCTGAACCGATTTTCTTGAAAATTTACAGAGTTGTACTATAAGCGTCTGCGAGTGTCTTAGCTAGGTTTTGTGTCAAGGTACCCCCGATAAATATCGAACATCGATAATCGAAAAAATCGGGTTATAGAAGGAGTGGTCCGATTTTAATCAAATTTGATGCACTCATAGACAAAGACATAAGAATCGATATTCAGAAGTTTCAAGGTTGCAGTTGTTACAATAGTACAGAAAATCGATGATATATATATATATATATATATATATATATATATATATAAAAGGCAAGATGTTTGTCTGTGTGTCTGTTTTTCTGTCTGTATGTCCTTTATACAAACCCACAATATTTATCCGATTCTCACCAAACTTCACACAAATATTCTTTAGGCTAAGTCTGAGCTCCAGGACCATGGATTAGTTTTAAAGCTTTCATTACACCCGAGCAACGCTGGGCTATACTGCTAGTTAAATTATAAAACTGTTTTCCTCATGTTTTTAGTATGGTGTTTCATTTTTAGGTTTCGCTATCTATCTATCTATCTATCTATCTATCTATCTATCTATCTATCTATCTATCTATCTATCTATCCTAATGCAGTATCTATCTATATTGTTTTATTTGATTTTTTATGTCCAAAATATTGGATGAAAACGTTTTAAGTTTTCGTTTTTTCCCCAGTTAACACAGAAATTTTAGTAGTACCTAATTAGTTAATGTACAGCGTTGTTCGTTTCTTTAAAGACATGTCTTTTAATATGATGGATGTGCGTTGTGGTACAGTGGATATCGGCTCGGGACGAGAAACTGGGGTTCCGAGTTCGAATTCCAGTTGAATCCATTGTATTCACTTGCGTAAATACCCTTGGGAAAGGTAATAATCCGTCTCTTCCTTCCAGTTATGGGTTAAATAGCAGGACAGATTGGGTTCTATAGCCTTGGTCGGCAAACAGTCTACCGCAGAAAGCAATGGCAACGTACTGCGGGATAATCTTCTGCCTAGTCAGTCATCTCTCTCTTTCGAGACATGATCGCCCAAGCGTGTATCACGTATGGCACTTAACTGACTGACTGAATTTTAATAGCTCTATGGTATTTCTAACCTGTTCTGATTGCAATTTCTAATTCAGCTAAATAAGGACGAACATCAAGCTAATTCGACAAAGGAAAAGGCACACTGTAATCGATGCCTTAAAGGCAGAGCAAAGTGATTCAGGGACTAACCGTAGCCTGAAAATTGCACGGTCGTTTATTGTCAAAGTTCGCAAAGAGCTATAAGCGCTTACTCAAATGTAAAACCACAGCTAAGTACCGTAAGAACATGAGGACATCCCCATTTGTACGAAAGGTGCATAAAATTATCGATAAGAACCCCCAGAAAGACAATTAACGATCTTAGGATCTTTAAGTTCCAAGGCATTCTATCGGAATAATTGTGCATGCGAACCTTCGATACGAGTCATATGTGATGCGGTTCTGCAGAGATAACCGCCTGACCCACTGAAAGGGTTTGTTGAGCTAGAATGTAATGCCTGGAATGTTTTGGTTTTGCTTTGGCAAAAAGAACTTATGGAAAATGGTGAAATTTCGAGCATTTAGATTTGGATTTGTGAAAATTTATTTCCTTTTTCTTTGTTTGCATCTACCGTATAATATCTATTTATACAACCATTTTGTATTTAATATTATAAGTAATATTTAAGTGATATTAAGATTACTTATAGTATTAATACATTACTTTGGCTACGTACAGCCTTGTGCAAATTAACTGAAACAAAACGAATAATGTCTTCCAAAGATCTTTCACACTTTCCCTGATCACGTGTACGTCGTCTCTTGGCGTTGTTTTTCTCTCCCGATCGCATTTTCCTTAACGTTTTATATTGATGAATCCAGTTTGTTTCTTTATCTTGATGACACGACTTAAAGTTAAGTTAAAAAAAAACTTAAAGTAATGTTAAAAATAAACGGAATAGAAAAATATCGTTTCAGTGAGAAATGAATATTTCGATATATTTGTTTAGTTATTCTCTACATCATGAGTCCCGTCTTGTAAGGATAAATATTGTGACTCATAAAAGCCTACGAACGGATTACCATAAATTCCGGCAAAGTGGCACATGCTCCCGAAAATTTCAATTTATTCAACTATTTACATCTCTTTTCTTCAAAATGATACCAAACTTAGCTTCGCTACCTCTTTTTTATAATTATTTTTATAGTAATTGTTCCGATGTGCATTCCTCGTTGATACCTTTGACTTTAGGAATTTACGAGTACTGCTAGATTGGCAGCAAAATGTCACTATCTTACAGTTAAATTGGCCAAATATTATAGTAATATCTATGCTAACAATTTTTCTCTACTGTTTTTCACTTTGGCCTTTTGCTTTCCAGTCAACATTGTTCTACAAAAATTTAAATGCAATCTCAATCGTTATCTTCTGTACTTTTCATTTCTGTTATTTCATTGTTCTCTGTCCTTAATGTTTTTTTTTCTCTTTTTTCTCATATTCTATTACACTCTTGCGTCTTAGTGACTTTGTTGTTGGCTTACGGCCATATCACGTTGAATACTTCGGTTCTCGCTCGATCGCCGAAGTTAAGCAACGTTGAGCCTGGTCAGTATTTAGATGGGTGACCACCTGGGAATACCAGGTGCTATAAGCATTTATTGGCTTACGGCCATATCACGTTGAATACTTCGGTTTTCGCTCGATCACCGAAGTTAAGCAACGTTGAGCCTGGTCAGTATTTAGATGGGTGACCACCTGGGAATACCAGGTGCTATAAGCATTTATTGGCTTACGGCCATATCACGTTGAATACACCGGTTCTCGCTCGATCACCGAAGTTAAGCAACGTTGAACCTGGTCAGTACTTAGATGGGTGACCTCTTGGGAATACCAGGTGCTGTAAGCATTTATTGGTTTACGGCTATATCATGTTGAATACACCGGTTCTCGCTCGATCACCGAAGTTAAGCAACGTTGAACCTGGTCAGTACTTAGATGGGTGACCTCTTGGGAATACCAGGTGCTGTAAGCGTTTAGTGACGGATGTGCGTTGTAGTGCAGTGGATATCGGCTCGGAAAGAGAAATCGGTGAGCCGAATTCGAATTCCAGTTGAATGCCCTGCATTCACTTAAGCACCGGTACTCTTGGGAAAAGGTATTAATCCGTCCCTTCTCTTCAGCCATGGGTTAAATAACAGGGTAGGACTTGGGGACCCTGCCTTTAAAAACAAATCCCAATGAATCTTGATACTCGAAAAGAAAAAAGTATTACTAGACTAAAAAAATTATATATAAAAAAAAGCAACAATAAATTGTTGAAAGATAAAAAAGGTATTACCAGCAATAAATAAATAAAATTTAGTTGGCAATAAATGACCCGCCGAGGTTGATATGATATAAAATGAAATTAACCAACCAACCAATAAACTGATCCTTGCCTTTGTGGAGTGATAATATATATTTTTCTACCCCTAATGTTGGCTTTCTTAAAAGTTTCAAGGTGTCGTTAGCATTCTAAAATTTTGATCTACATCTGAGCGCAACTCCCGTCGAGCTAGACCGCAAAATGCAAACGCTAAGTCGAATCTATCTAACAAGCAAACACTTACATACCGTCCACCCTCGTCACTTTTATATATATAGATAGTGTTGTTCTAGCTCAATCAGTGATTATATGTATGTATTTAAAAGACCTAATAAAGTTTTCTGGCGTTTTATTTAGAAATAAAGAATGAACAATGCATCTTTACTGATAGCATGGGGAGTTCTTTTTGAAATTCCCAAGAATATTACCAAATGACAGAAGCCCCTGAGGAAGTCTGGATCGTAAAGAGGCTGAAACGATTTAATAAATACAACAAACATGAGAAAATTTATTTGAAAGAATCAACATAAAGCTGTTCAAATAGTATATTTGAATTTTAAAAATTCACGCGAAGCCGTAGCCATCCTCAAAAAATGTCAAGCTTATATAAGCACTAGCAGTATAGCCCGGCGTTGCTCGGGTGTAATGAAAGCTTTAAAACTAATCCATGGTCTTGAAGCTCAGACTCAGCCTCAAGAATATTTGAAATAATAAATAATTGCGACAATTTACCAATCGCACTTAATATATATATATATATATATATATACTAGCAGTATAGCCCGGCATTGCTTGGGTGTAATGAAAGCTTTAAAACTAAACCATGGTCCTGGAGCTCAGACTTTTTGGACGTTGGCACGAAAGACTAAAAAGCAATAGTTGTTTACAATTAAAGCAAAACCGTAGACTGAAAGAAAAATGAATGGATGTAAGTCAAATTTTGATTTCCAGGTATCGATATCAAATAAGTTTTTTCGTCATAAACTGAATTTTGAAGGCTAAATAATTCTTCTGAGTAAATAGTATCATGGCTGAGACTAAGAACTACAGTTATACCAACTTAGAGCCAAACCCGAAGCAAAAACTAAAATAAAAGGGCTGAAAAGAATACAGACATACAGGCAGATAAACAGACACACACACAAACATCTTGCCTGATATATATATATATATATATATATCATCGATTTTCTGTACTATTGTAACAACTGCAACCTTGAAAATTCTGAATATGGTTTCTTATGTCTTTGTCTAGGAGTGTATCAAATTTGATTAAAATCGGACCACTCCTTCTATAACCCAATTTTTTTCGATTAATCGATTTTTGATATTTATCGGGAGCACCTCAAGACAAAACCTAGCTAAGAACACTCGCAGTCGCTGATAGTACAACTGTGTAAATTTTCAAGAAAATCGGTTCAGCCGTTTCGGAGTCTATAGGTAACGGTCACACACACACACACACGCACACACAAAGTTCTATTTATAAATAAGTTTAGATGTTTTTAGGGGATGCAGAAAGAATTTATTCTATGTGTCGTGTCGCTTCAGGACGTGGAATTCACGGCTCTCTATAATTTCTAGACATTGAACCACTAAGAAATTGTCTGTCTTTTGATTATCACTTCTAATCTCTGTTCTGCTATCCATGTCTAAAACACCGTCCCCCTCACCTTCAGCATGTTCTGGTGAGATTAAAATTCACCAAGCCTCATTATGGGTCCGAGAAAATTCAAATGTATGTTTATGTTTTTTACTCTAAGTGTCATGTTGTTTCGCTTCTCAATTGCCTTTTTCATTGCTTACATGATCTGTCGATGGTATTCTCAGCATCTTCCAGTAGTACCACGTATCTGTTGCCTCGTTTTCTCTCCATCTGTGAGGAGATTGTCGGACATTCACTGTTATATAGGAGAAATACTTTTGAGATTGCAGCTTTCAGGGAAAAATGTAAAAGGAAAGGAGTTTCACAGGTGGAAAGGGCGAAAAAAGAAACTATTCGAGTAGAAGTGAAGGTTGCATTTAACTATTTCAGCGGTAACAGTAGACGACAATCTTGTAAATACCAAAGTTACGATATTTTAACATTGTAGCAAGGTCTTCTCCGCATTTCTTTACATATCTCCTCCCGCCAAAAAAAAAAAAAAAATCATTAGTTGTTTCTCTAAAAAATATAAAAAAAAAGGATACTTAACGAAGCTAAGCTGCTGTTTGTTGCCAGAATGAAGCAACGCATAGCATGCTCTAAATTCGGCTCTAAAGACTACTGGCGTCTCTGTAAAAGAGTACTTAACAAGAGCAAGTCAGCAATACCCCCGCTAATCAACAAATTTGAGGTCCTCACCTCCCCAGCAGATAAGGTTGAATGCTTTGCCCGCAGATTCTCGAACAATTCGAGTCTGGACTCATCTGGAGTTTTTACACCCGACTTCTCACCTAGAACCGAGGCACAATTGAATGATGTCCACATTACACCTTCGCTTGTCTCTAAGATAATCTTAAAACTTGACCCTCACAAAGCGAGCGGTGGTGACGGAATCCAAACCATAGTCTTAAAGAAATGTGCCCCTGAACTCTCCTCTGTCCTTTCTAAGCTCTACAACCTCTGCCTATCTGCTTCCTGCTTTCCTGCCTGTTGGAAATCTTCCTCTGTAGTTCCCATATTTAAAAACACTGGAGAACCATCTGACCCTGCAAATTACCGCCCTATCAGCCTTCTTCCGATCTTTGGCAAAGTGTTCGAAGCCATTATCAACGCCGAGGTGGTTCAGCATCTCACAGCACACAGGCTCCTCTCGGACAAGCAATATGGTTTCCGCTTCACCAGGTCTACTGCTGATATGCTAACGACCATCACCGAGTACATATACCAGGCACTCGACAGGAATGGCGAAGCCCGAACCGTTGCATTGGATATATCTAAGGCGTTCGACAGAGTTTGGCATGCTGGCCTTCTATGTAAACTGCGGAGCTATGGTATAACTGGACATTTGTTTGAACTAATCCAGTCATTCCTCTCTAACCGCACAATGAAGGTGGTATTAAACGGACATGCCTCTCAGAACTACCATACAAACGCAGGTGTCCCCCAAGGCTCCATCTTAGGTCCTACACTCTTCCTGATATACATTAATGATCTCCCTGATTCCATAAGAGCCCAAATAGGTTTGTACGCCGATGACACCACAGTTTACTCTCGCCTCCTACAAAAATCTGGTGTAGGCGTCAAAGCTAAACTCGCAACCGAGATTGAAAAAGACCTCCAATCCATATTGGACTGGGGTAAGAAATGGTTAGTAAAGTTTAATGCTTCTAAAACGAAGCTACTCTCAATTAACCATCATCGACAATCTCACCTACCTCCCATTAGCATGGACCAGGCTTGCCTCCCAGTGAGTAAAACACTGCACCTCCTTGGTCTCCATTGCTAAATCCGCTGCTATGAAAGTCGGTTCTCCCTGAATCTATCCTGCACATTTATAAATCTACCATCCGCCCGTGCATTGAATACTGCTGCCATATCTGGTCGGGTACTCCTGCTGTTCTCCTCGGGCTTTTCGATAAGGTTCAGAGGAGGGTCTGTAATGTGATAGATACCGACTTGGCAGACCGCCTGCAGTCTCTCTCCCACCGGCTCGACGTGGCTTCCCTGTGTCTCTTCTATAAATACTTTCACGGCTTCTGCTCCGATGAACTTAGATCACTGGTGCCCTCTAAATACGAATTTGAACGAGATACTAGATTAGCAACTAGATCCCACCCTTTTACAGTGAAACCGATAAAATGCAGCCGTAACTTCTACTCCAACAGCTTCTTTCCTCGCACTTCCCAACTGTGGAATTCTCTTCCAAACGATTGCTTCCCCGACGGCTACAATTTCCATGAGTTTAAATGTAAGGTCAATAGACACCTCCTAACACACTAACATGCTCCCATTCTATCAAACACTCTTCCCATCTGCCCAAACCTCATCCTCGCTATCCTTACTCATCTGTCCCCTTCCTCCTGACATTCCCTATGTCTAACCACTCCTTCTCTTTACCTTCCCCTATATAGCCCCATGCGCAATAGTGGCAGTGGAATGCCTTGCTTGGGGTGAGATGATTAAAAAAAATATCGTTCCAAATTATATGCAAGTCTTATCTTATTAAAACATGCTCAATTTACTAATTAGAATTATCTATTTACTTTTTATCTTATAAGTTGATATCGCGCCTCTTAATATATTCTATCAAAAAGATCGTGAAACTGTATTAATTTTCTGTTGTTTGTTTGTTTCGAGTTTAACGACCTATCGATCCTTATGGGATCATTTAAGGTCATAGCCAATGATTTTGGGTAAGGTTATTTTATTTTTATATCATTTTTCTTTTCGAGTATCAAGATTCATTGGAATTTGTTTTTAAGAGCAGGGTCCCCAAGTCCTACCCTTGTTACATAGAAATTTAGCTCTCTTTTTGTGTTGTTTCTAAAGAAATTTGCATGTTTCTTAATAGTTTGTTTAGCTAAAGTTACCAGGTGTATAGTCAAACATATCCTACAAGAAATGCTAATTTATGTCTAGCGCATAGCAGGTTATGAAGCGAAGAAATACATTCCCCCCCCCCCCACACACACACACATCCACACAAAGAATTCTTGAGGTTGATTCAATTATTTTTTATATTTTTTAACTTAATTTAATCATTTCACTCCACGCAAGGTGGGACCGCTATCAGTGTACAGGGGGGGGGGGGTTACAGGGAGAGAAAAGACTGGGTACAGGGGTATTGAAGAAAAGATAAAAAATAAATGAGATTCGAGAAGATAGAAAATGGCATTTAACATTGCATTTCAATTTTTGGAGATTGTAGCTTTCAGGGAAAAATGTAAAAGGAAAGGAGTTTCACAGGCGGAAAGGGCGAAAAAAGAAACTATTCGAGTAGAAGTGAAGGTTGCATTTTAACTATTTCAGCGGTAACAGTAGACGACAATCTTGTAAATACCAAAGTTAAGATATTTTAACATTGTAGCAAGGTCTTCTCCGCATTTCTTTACATATCTCCTCCCGCCCCCCACCAAAAAAAAATCATTAGCTGTTTCTCTAAAATATATATCGTTCCAAATTATATACAAGTCTTATCTTATTAAAACATGCTCAATTTGCTAATTAGAATTATCTATTTACTTTTTATAAGTTTATATAGTGCCTCTTAATATATTCTATCAAAAAGATCGTGAAACTGTTTCAATTTTTTTTTAATTTTTACTAATAATATTACCCCGTGTTTAACGGGTAAAAATTACGGTCCTTCTTAGTAGATTTCTGACATCAGCAGTAGCTGGTCACTTTCATTGGACATCAAATGACAATAAGCCTCCCAGGTGCTGCAGGACTTGCCCCAGTATTCTAGTTATTGCCTGAAAGGTTTAAAATTTTTTTCAAACAACTTTACAATATCCATAGGGACTAGTTGGGTGATCTAATAATGATTAACTCTATTTTTTTCAGTTATCTTAAAAAGACTTTTTTTCTATTCTTAGTCGTAATATTTATTAGCTAAGAGAAATGGATATTTTTTATAACCATATCGCCCCAAGCGAGGCATTTGTGCAGGGGGTTATATAGGAGGAAATTTACGAGAAAGAGTGACAGGTTATAGGGTGTGTCAGGAAGTGGGTAAGAGAAGACTGAGAATACTGATGAGGCTTGAGTGGACGGAAGAAAGAACATGAGAGGAGGATGCAGTTTAGTAAGATAGGAGATGACTATTGACTTTATATTTAAATTCTTGGAGATTGTAGCTTTCGGGGAAGCATGTAAATGGAAGGGAATTCCACAGGCGGAAAGTGCGAGAAAAGAAGCTGATGGAGTAGAATTTGCGTTTGCATTTATTATGAGAACTGAAAACACCGAGAATTGTGTTTATATTTCGATATTCGAACAAAACAAAATAAACGTTCTTTGTATCTAAGTCTTCCAGACGATAAGCAAATTAACAAGTCAGTAAGTTTCCAACTCAGTGTCTATGTACGCAAGAGAGGAAGCTTAAGGTGCCTGTTGTAACCGGGAACTAAGGAAACGGAAGTACCGTTTCAGCTATTGTTCAGACACGGAAGTAACGAGTCAGTCATATTGTGATATGTGAATAAAAAGCAGGAGTATCGATTCTGTAGACAGAGGAGTCACCAGAATTGCTCTATGTTGTGATTATGGCGGGTTCCCTTACCAAGTTCTGACAATGTCAACTATGGTTTGGAATCGTCAGAATCGAACAAGTGCAACATTTTATTATGTGAATAGTGTAGCAAACGACAACAGAAAATGTGGTACAGAGGTCCGAAGGAACATTAGAATAGCGAAAGAAATACTCCTCAAATAGTTTAGAATATTCTTTTAGAAACAAAGAAAAAAGAATGCTCACCAACTATGCGTCATACCCTTATGCATCTTCTTAACCTCACGTTTTCCACCGACTTCAAGTGCAGCGACATCGGATTAATAGCAGCACAGACTGCAGGGAAAATTGGGTCATTGCGTCACACCAGAAAATTTTTTTTTGTCAGAATTCATCTTGCGCATTAAAAAATTTACCATTTGTGCTCTCCATTAAATACAGCTGCTATGTCTGGTCTGGTGCACCTGCTGCACATCTCGAAATTCTAGACAAATGCCAAAGAAGCATTTGTAATGAAATCGATCCTGACAGTCACTACAAATAAATATACATGAAAATATATATATGCATACACACAAATATATACATATATACATACATACAGTTATATATATATATATATATATATATGCATATATATATATATATATATATATATATATATATGCATACTAATACATACAAATACAAACAAATATATATTTTATATATATATATATATATATAGAGAGAGAGAGAGCGAGAGAGAGACAGAAAGACAGAGAGACAGACAAACAAAGACAAATACATATGCATACATATATATACATATATACATACGAATATATATATATACATATATATATATTATATACATACATACATAGAAATACGAATATATATACATACATACAATATACATATATATATATACACACATATATATATATACAATCATGCAAATACATATTTATATATACATACGAATTCATCTATGTATATATACATATAAATATATTTATAAACATACAATGTATATACTTCTCTCTCTCTCTCTCTATATATATATATATAAAGAAAGAGAGAGAAACAAATATATATGCATACATACGAATATATATATACACACATATGTATATATATACATATATATATACGAATATATATATGAATATATATATATGTGTGTGTGTGTGTGTGTGCGTGTGTGTGAAAAGTATGTATATAATTATAAATATCAATATATATATATGCAATTTGTAATATATATTATATTATTTATATATTATATATGCGTGATACTTATTTGAAAGTGACAGAGCTGACATATTCATATAGATAGGTGTGAGTTTGTAACCTTGGGTTTCACGCTCTTGCGATCGTTAGAGGGAACGTTGGAGCCAACGTTCCCTCAAGATCCGTTTAGGTGAAACCTTGGTATGTTTGTTGGCTCACTAGGCTTAATTTACTTATTCTGCTTCGCTTAAGTATTGAGCGCTTTTTTGTTATTGATTACTCGTTTCGGATTTTTTTCTTTGGGCTACGTACTGGCTCGGTCCAAATCTTTTTGGCTGATGGTCATGTGCTTAGCTCTTTCTTTTTTACAACCATTTTTTCCTTCCACGTATATACGCGGAAGGTTTTTCGAAACGAGTATAGTGATAAGTTTATATATATATATATATATATATATATATATATATATATACACTACATGACATAATTATTAGGCCCCGTCAGTATTTTTAAACAATTATGTATTTCATACTATTTTTTAGTCTTTATTGCTAAGTGAATAACTGTAAATGAAAATAGAATGGTTATTTTGTTAATATTGCACAATACCATGTGCACAAAATGAGTTTATAAATATTTAATAATTGCCTATATATGCAGTTTCATCAATGAAAGGATGAAGAAAAAGTAGGGTGATTCGGACGATTTCATATTTGCTTCCTTGCCTTGTAAAATTTTGCAAAGTAATAATAACGAAAGAACTATTCTATTTTCATTTGGCAATACATACTAAAAATAATATGAAATACATCATTTCTTTAAAAAAAAACTGGGGTAGTCTAATAATTATGCCCGGTATTGTATATATATATATATATATATATATATATATAGAGAGAGAGAGAGAGAGAGAGAGAGAGTGAGAGAGAGAGAAAAGAAAGAGAAATAAAGAACAAAAAGGGGAGAAAGTAACAGAATTCTCTCCCTTCGC
Organism: Ascarosepion bandense; assembly: GCA_037127315.1. Classification (NCBI taxonomy): domain Eukaryota; kingdom Metazoa; phylum Mollusca; class Cephalopoda; order Sepiida; family Sepiidae; genus Ascarosepion; species Ascarosepion bandense. Next base: position 7,415,682 of record JBBBDQ010000927.1, read on the forward strand.
AAGGACAGCTTGACGTCTGGTCAATGTTCAGTTGTTATCATATCAGTCGATGTCATTTCGTGAATGCCTTGTGTTTCACCTTTTCCCTATCTGCTGGCCACACCGGCGCTCATTTCTTTCTTCTTCTCTTTTTTAGACCTTCCTAAGAAAAAGAAAAAAAATATACACATAGAGATACTCTCCAAATATCTATTCCACGGTTCGAATCCTGGGTCCATCGATACTTGGTTTAACGTGTGTACATAAGGAACACTTACAATGTTACAAAATGACCAATCCCTTCTATCAGTAGTTGACGGCATACAATTACGTTCAAAATATATTTAGTTCATACCATAAAATTGTGTTACAAATCTTCAGATTTCTACATTAAATAACCCATGGAAATACAAATCAACCAACCAATCAGATATTTACATACAGCTGGAACTTATTACGCTACATCGGTGGAGTCGAATCATCCCCATTTCTTTCGCATTCCAATTGTAAGGAAGAAGTCCCACTCACATTTTCCCTCAGAATTTCTACTTTGTAGAACAAACTCCTACGTGGATGCTTCCATGGATACTAAAATCTTCATTTCTTCACATCAAGTGTTAATCATTATGTATCCTCCTTATGTTCATAATCCCTACATCCTTTGATTTCATCTTACATTAATATCACATACCTCAGTTAGAAAACCTTTATCTCGAGTATGGTATTTGATGACAACGATATTCTTAATCGTATTTTTTATACGGTCTTATGCCATATGATGTCAAGCCTTATGTTTTATTAAGTTGAACCTTATGCTTTAGGAAACTGAACTTCGTGAATATCAAGTGACGAGATGAATTTGAGTTAAAGGCTGCGAGAAACGCCTTAGAAAACTAACTTCTATGCCTTCCTAAACAAATTCTTATGCTTTACGAAGCTAAACTTAAATATCAAGAAACGAGCTGAATTTCTGTCAGAGACTGGGCGAGATACCTGATCTTTTTATCTTTTGAATTCGTCAATTAGTGAGCGACTAATGATATTTATGGCCGTGGGGAGCCATTATACATAACAAAACACTCAAAATGCAAATAACGTTTTTTTTTTGTTTTTTTTTCAACGATATTCATACTGGAACCACTTGGCTCTCCAGGGAAAAAATTCAAATCTAAGAGAAGGAATTTTAACCAGAGGCGGAATTTCAGGCATGAGTATAATACTGGAAAATTCAGTCACTTAAGTGCCATACGTGAAACACGCTTGGGCGATCATGTCTCGTTCGAGACATGACTGACATGGGCAGATGATTATCCCGCAGTAGGTTGCCATTGCTTTCTGTAGTAGGTTGGTTGCCAGTCAAGGCTATAGAACCCAATCTGTCCTGCTATTTAACCCACTACTGGAGGGAAGAGACGGATTAATACCTTTCCCAAGGGTATTTGTGCGTAAGTGAATGCAATGGATTCAACTGGAATTTGAACTCGGCTCACCGATTTCTCGTTCCGAGCTGATATCCACTGCACCACAACGCACATCCTGGAAAATTACGTGATGAAATTTCGAAATGGTTGAAGAACTGGAATGCTGATATATATATATACGTACACTTCTATTTTAGCTGCGTTCATTTTGACCTTTTAAATACTAAATTATACTGAGTCATCTCTGTCCTTCGGGTTTTGTAATTCATCAATGGAATCGGAGGTGGCTACAAAACCCAAGTATGGCCTCGCATAGTCTGGAACAGTGGTGACACTGAAAGACTGGTTGTGATCAATTCAAAAAGTTATACGATGGAATTGTTCTCTTTTAATTCTTTCGAATCATTTTATATTAAGCAGTGGGGCAGTGGGCCAGTGGATATCGTCTCGGAACGAGAAATCGGTGGAGCCGAGTTCGAATTCCAGTGGAATTCCTTGCATTCACTTACGCACAAATACCCTTGGGAAAGTCTCTTCCTTCCAGTTATGGGTTAAATAATAGGACAGCTTGAGTTCTATAACCTTGGTCGGCAACCAGTCTACCGCAGAAAGTAATGGCAACCTACTGCGGGATAATCTTCTGCCCAGTCAGTTATGTCTCTTTCGAGACATGATCGCCCAAGCGTGTATCACGTATGGCACTTAACTGACTGATACTAAGCAAGGCAACAAGAGCCACTATGATGGAAGGGGTTACTGAGATCGAAATAAAAAGAGAGGACAATGAAATAAAGGATTTCACGGGGGCGGAATATGACGTTTGACATTGCATTTAAATCATGTTGTTCTTTACCTAAAGCAAAGTCATAGTGCAACTCACGACAAGAATTTTAGGTCTATCTCAAATCTTTTCGTTCCACAGGAAGCGAAGATTTTTAGTTTCGGTTTGAGTTTGAAGTAGTTCTTTGTTGTAGTCGGATTAAGAAATTCAGAAGGATAAACGTCGAGATTAAGATCATAATTAATTCGGCTCGAGAAGATAATCCTCCTTATCTTAGTATTTATTTTATTGTATTTATTTATTTTTTACTATGGTTTTATTATTATTTATATATAATTTGGTGACGCTTCTTATCCATCGCTACCAACCCCGTTTACAAGGTTGTACGAAATGTTATACGTATTTAATCTTTGGATTATTTACCAACGTCAAAACAGTTATAATGAAACAAAAAATCGTACTGAAACTATGAATTGTGGAAAAAATGCCACGAAGCAAATTTAACATGAAAGTAGTTTTTTCTTAATGTATTTTATTGTTTATAAATAAAGTAACTATTGTTATGCTGACTTATTTTATCATAAATATACGTAGAAAAATAGAAGTAAAAAAAATTGTCCCTTAAAAGTAGGTGGTTTAGCAGCAGGGTTACGGTTAACGATCTCTCCAATTCATTTAATTGTTTTTTATCATTTCACCTCAAACTTCTTTTTTCGCGCTTCCCGCCTGTGGAACTCCCTTCCACAAGTCTGCTTTCCCGACAGCTACAATCTCCAGGTGTTTAAATGTATGGTCAATAGACACCTCCTATCACACTAACTCCCAACTATTCTCAGATCACTCTCATCTACCCAACCCTCATTCTCGGTATCCTTACCCGCCTATCACCCACCCTCTGTCATTTCCTATATTTAATCAGCCTTTCTCCACTCTACGTAGCCCCCTGCACAGTAGTGGCAGTGACATGCCTTGCTCGGGGTGAAACGCTTATAAAAAAAAAAAACAAAAAAAAAACAAGGCGAGATCGCCATTAGTGCGCAGGGGATCACAGTAAGAGAAAAGACTGAGCACAGGGGGTATTAATGAAAATATAAATGATGAATGGGATTTAAATTTTTTTTTTTGATGTAAACAAAATCATATAAATTCAAAAGAAATAAAACAAATAAACTTGATACAGAACTCAATTAGCACAGCTAAGTTTATTCCAAATGTTAAAAGCAAAAATTTCTCAAGCCAACAGCATTGAACTACCGTATGTCTTCGCTGTCAGTAGAACGACAAGATTTGAGATCGGCCGTCAGTTCTGGCCGTAAGTTACACTGTGAGTTAGCCTTAAGTAAAGAACTCTACTATTTAAAATTTTGAAAAGTGTAGGACACAAGAAAACAGGAAGAGAGTTCCACAACCGGGAAAAAACTATTAGTATATAAATTACGGTTTAAACTAGCAGTTTTATAAGTGAAACTATAAGACATAACTGCCAATCTAGTCAGTTAAGTCCCATACGTGATACACGCTTGGGCGATCATATCTCGACATAACTGACTGGGCAGAAGATTATCCCGCAGTAGATTGCCATTGCTTTCTGTGGTAAACTGCTTGCCGACCAAATTTATCCTGCTGTTCAGCCCATAGTTTTAGGGAGAAGAGATGTCCCTTTCGAGACAGGATCGCCCAAACGTGTATCACGTGTGGCACTTAAATGGCTGACATACTGAACCAAATTTCCTAATAGCAAACTTTGCAAATAGAGAGTTTTTGATGATGAGATTTTTCGAAATTTGCAGAGCATTTGGTAGACAATGGTAGGCTAAAGCAATTGATCGGTTTCCCAATCCTTTAGCTTCTTTCATTTGATCTTTCACCATGTGAGGTTAGTTTTGATTGCGTCTTTGTACCGTTTCTTTGGTCGGATTTGATTTATTCTGCCACAAAGCAGATCTGTCTACAACGCAAGTCTGGGAATATGATATTGCTCCATATACATTTTTTTTTTACTTGCGACTCAGTGAATGGTTGACCTTAAATTTATTAAGTGCATTTACTACATTTAACTTGGCAGGAAGCCACATGTTTGAATCACTTCCTGAAGATCGAACTGATGGTCTACACACGCACATACCTAACGGTAACCCCACGTCGAGATACCCAGTTGAATTTTGGTTTGTCGGTTAACGAAATTACATGACGGATATTTTAGTTTTCTGACTTAACTCAACTGATGGTATGGACCCCGTACGCTTTTCAGGATAGGCCATGTAACCTGGCAATGTTCGAATAGCAAAATTAGACAGCCGCCCGCAAGCAATCAGTTATCGTTTGATAAATTTTGTTTAGAGAACAGCCGGCTTTGGCTGCCGCAACAGGACACAAAGATACTTTGAATAACTTACTCAATGACATCAGTTAGTTTAATCAGTGTTAAAGAAACTTACCTTTTCTTTTATTTTCCTCCATCTCACCAGATTTTCTTTCTTTCTTTCTCACAGAGATACACGCACGCATTCACAGTAGGGAAAACTAAATATCAACCCGAAAGCAATGCTTCCTATTTAATTATGTTGGACCACGATATCAGAGATGAATATTGGTGGTATGGCAATAGAAGATTATTTCCTGCTAGTAATCTACATTTTTACCTTGTTACAGATTGCAGCTAAGCAGAAGTCTGGCAAAATAGCGTCTGACAGGAAAATACGTACGACACAAAGGTGAGCCAGCTAATTCCTCTATGTGGACAAATCGAGTCTACTGATACTTATTGAAGTGTACTGAATGTTTATTGGAAGACCAAACAGTGAGTGTGAACACAGACATTGGTTAATACAGTAGCGACAAGGCACGTTTTGGGAAACCATACACAACTCTTTAGCTCATTAGATGAAGAATGTTGGGAAATTGCATAATCAGTGATGATTATATAAAATACTAGTATTTTTCAGGTGAAAACATGCTCTATCCAACAGCGTTATTGTAAACATTGAATATATTTCAGTTTTCCTAGCAGAAATTATAGTAGGAAAATAAACAGGAGGTATTCTTTTCAGAACCTCCCTCCGTATATTACTTGATCATGGTGTAGCTCGTTCATCCTGCTAACCATTACCATAGTGACGATGTGCTTAATAAAAAAGAACAATGACAGGCTTTTTTCTTCTTCTATGTGCCGTGTCCCTCATGACTCTCACACAATTTACTGTTCTTTGTAGCTCTTAATAAATTTTGTCTTTTTATCTTTCTTAAACCCAATTCCGCCATCATCTCACTCGTTTGGTAGATGATACGGTGTTTTCCCCTGTCACTCTTTCTTCCAACCTTCCCTATGATCATCATATTTTCCAAGCCCTCTTTTCTCATTTCCTAGACATTTCAGTTGTGATGTGAATTTTAAGTGCTCTTTTTCGTTCCATTTTTTCTAAAATTTTATCGCTTCTCACGTACCCGGTCCATGGAATTCTTGGAATCCTTCTATAGATTCACATTTCTGATTCTTCAAGTCTATTCTTCCTCTGTAAGGAGATTATCCAGCATTCACTGGCACTAATATTAACATAACAGTTCAGCGATTGTTTTCCTCGTTTCTAGTGTAATTTTCCTGTTTCTTGTTACTATGCTTAACTATTGAAAAGCTTATTTCTCAATCCCAATGTGCCTTCCGGCTTTCAGTTCTTTGTTAAAACACTTTGTTAAAACACTTTCCTTATAATTAAATTGTTGTACTGGCTTGATTTTATTATCAACAATTTGTAATTTGCCTGTAATGTTTCTTCTTTTAAGCATTCGTTCTGTCTTGCAAATGAGGTTGTGTCCTTTTTTTCTAACATTCCTGCATTAACTTCAATCGCAGTTCTTTTTGTATCTACTACCAACACTGTGTCATCTGCATATCTTATGTTGTTAAGATTGTGACTGCCAATAATGAATCCTGGTAGGACTTCTAATTCTCTTGGAATTGCATTGTTGCATAGGTTGAATAATTACGGTGTGAAGACACATCCTTGTTTTACACGTCTTTCTATTTCTTCTCACTTTCCTTCACTACCTTCTGTAGGCATTTTTGTAGTTTCCTTTCTGTGTCTGCTATCAACACTATGTCAGCTGCATATCTTATGTTGTTAAGATTGTGGCTGCCAATAATGAATCCTGGTAGGACTTCTAGTTCTCTCATAATCGCTTCATTGTATAGGTTAAATATATTAAATATATAACATAGCCTTTCTATTTACTGAATTTTACTGAATTATTTTTTATCTGCATGCAGGCGGTTTGCTGCCAATTTAGGTTCTGAATTATTTTAATATAATTCCCAAATATGTGAAGATTACCAGACAGTTCCAGCAGTTCTGTGTGATATAATTTATTCAACGCTACGGCTACATAATGGTATAAAACTGGTAGTTTGCCATACGTTATACACGTTTAGGAGATCATCACATAGTAGGTAGAAGATTTTCTCACAGCAAGTTGCCATTTCTTTCTCCGGTAGACTGGTTGGCAACCAAGGCTATAGAACCCAGTTTGTTATACTGGACGGAAAAAAGAAAGATTCATAACTTTCCCAAGGGTATTTGCGCCGAAGTGGATGCAATGAACGTGATTTGAATTAGAACTCTGCTCTCATTCAGAGCCGATGCCCTTTACTCAAGAACACACATAAAATAGGCTTAATCTTGTTTTAAATGAAAAGATAAACTATGTATAAAAAAAATAATCCAGTTATAAAAGATTAATCCAATAATACAGGTTGACCATTACCAATCCGGCCATCAGTAATTCGGCATTAATTTCTACGGGAGAAATCACAGATATTCCGGGTTGCTGCATGAAACCGTCATTTTGTTTTGGTGGCGTTAACTGCTGAGTCAGCTGTTTTTTTTTTTGTTTTTTGTTTTGCGGGGTTAATGCTTACAAACTCTGGTAAGCCATTTCTACTTGTCTTTTACGCACTTTTTCCATAACAGATAAGATAAATTAGTGCGAAGCGTGTATGATTAAAAACCTCATTTTATTGAAATCTAAACTTATTTATAAATGGAACTTTGTCTGTGTGTGTGTGTGTGTGTGTGTGTGTGTGTGTGTGTGTGTGTGTGTCCATTGCTATAGACTCCGCAACGGCTGAACCGATTTTCGTGAAAATTTACACAGTTGTACTATAAGAGTCTGTAAGGATTGTGTCGAGGTACCCCCGATAAATATAGAAAATCGATAATCGAAAAAGATCGAGTTATAGAAGGAGTGGTCCGATTTTAATCAAATTTGATACACTCATAGACAAAGACATAAGAAACGATATTCAGAAGTTTCAAGAACTGCATTCTTACAATAGTGCAAAAAATCGATAATTATATATATATAAACGGCAAGATGTTTGTGTGTGTGTGTGTCTGTTTATCTACCTGTATGTCTGGAATTTTTAATCCCTTTTATTTTAGTTTTTGCTTCTGGTTTGGCTCTAAGTATGCATAATTGTAGTTCTTAGTCTCAGCCATGATACCATTTACTCAGAGGACTCATTCAGCCTTCAAAATTCAGTTTACGACGAAAAAACTTATTTGATATCGATAACAGGAAATCAAAATTTGACTTACATCCATTCATTTATCTTTCAGACTACGGTTTCGCTTTAACTGGAAACAACTATTGCTTTTTAGTCTTTCGTGCCAACGTCCAAAGCGTCTGAGCTCCAGGACCATGGATTAGTTTTAAAGCTTTCATTACGCCCGAGCAACGCCGGGCTATACTGATAGTATATTAATAAGATTAAGATACAATATCCTAACTGAGTGGATACCAATTTGAAATAAAATATAATAAACATATAATCTCTGGGACACTGGAACAAGGAACGCCATATTTACAATTAGGATACTCTCCAAAAGGAAAATACAAATGAAGAAGGAATTGTGCCTATCTTTTTATCCATTATGCAAAGGCGTTCAACAAAATACACCACAAGAAATTGATGGCGAAGCTCAGCAGCCTCGACATATTTGGGAAAGACCTAAGAGTAATCAAGAATCTCTATTGACAGCAAACCGCCTGCATACGGACAGGTAACGAATTCAGCAGATATACAAAGATAGAAAGGGGCGGATCTATTCAAATTGTACAGCGAGACTATTCTGAGGACCCTAGATGTTATGCCAGGATTCATCATCGGAGGCCACAATTTGAACAACATAAGGTACGCAGACAAGTTGATTTTCTTAGCACTGCTTAGATGTGGTACAAGGTCGTAAGTATAGAGCGTTCAGTGAGGATTGAACTAACTACTTATTTGTAATAGCTTCTAGCAAGACATGCTTGCTAACCATTACACCACACCAAGGTGCCCTACGTAGATGATACAGTGCTGATAGCAAACACGAAAAGTGAACTACAAGACCTTCTACAGAAGGTAGCTGAAGAGAGTGACAAGAAAGGACTACGAATAAATTGCAAGAAGACCGAATTTATGGTCATCAGCAAAAAGAGCAGCCCAAAATGCCAAATACAGGTGGGGGGGGATACTAAAATCAAGCAGGTATAAAAATTTCAATTCATTTTTGTCATATTTACGACGTTTCGATCATCGTATGCTCCAGCCTTCGTCAAGTGATATGCATTGGAATTTCGAACTGAATCCTTTTTTTGTCCACCGAGTTAGATTGATTGTTCTAATTACACGTTGCATGCTTTTTTTTGAATATCTCAGTTTCAATTATTTTTTTTTTCAACTCTACATTCTTTTTCAACTATACGGTATTGAATTCACAACTCAAGTTGACTACTTTAACTAAAGCTGTTATCCACTGGGTCATGTTTCTTTGAGGAAACTGAGATATAAAAAAACATGACGTGGAAATAGAAAAATCTGCTCTGGTGGATAAAATAAAGGATTCAGTTCGAAATTTCAACATCACATGAAGGAGGCCGGTGTGTATAACGGTCGAAAGGTCATGAATATGACAATAAATTAGGACAAAACTCCTAACAATGTAAATAGTTATTAAATCATTAGGGATTTTATATTCTTCACACGTTCAAATAGAGCCAAACACCTTTTTGTGAAATATCCACACCTATTCATGTGTCTACAAGTATGTCCTCATACCAGGATAATTTATCAAGTAGCCAGTCCTAGTCGCTCTAAATGTTGCAACAGCTGTTTTTTTTTTGTTGTTGTTTATTATATTTTATTTTATTTATTTATTTATTTATCGTAATCTCAACCATAAGGCATTTAAACTTGTCTTTTGTGCATCTTTATGATAACCTGCCAGTCATGGCTCAAATAAATACGAAAAGTGTTTCTAGTAGTTTAAAATTCAAACTCCATAAGTTGTCCAAAATAGCTAATGTAACTTGATTATCATTCGTTTTTTCCTTAATCAACCAACTTTGGAAGTATTTTTTCAACTGCTTATCACAAAAGACTATGCCTCCTCCCCCAGAAACTGTAAATAATGCCCGTTCAGCCTAATTGCATTGTAAACCATAGGCTGACTGTGTATCATAGATTTCTTGTTATGTTCCTTCTCCTCAGATATTAGATAAAGACTTGAATGTTTTTATTATTTCCTGTTTACATATGTGATAATGATTGGATTACTTTTAATCTTTGTCGTTTTTTTTTTTTGACAATAGATAATAGGCATTTGTTGATAAAAAAATCTTTTAATTTTAACTTTTGATATATAAGCTTTTTGCGATACAAGATTAATATTCAGTGGGCTATGATAAGTTTTTAGCCACTCTTGATTACAACAATTTTGGATTGTGTAATAACGTCTCTGTTTTTTTTTCAGACAATACCGTGTTAGTATCAAACTACTCTCATCTATGAAAGATCTTCTTCTTCTATGTGTTTTGTCCCTTCAAGACATAGGCGATCATGGCCTTCCATGTCTCCCTATCCCTGGTGGCTCTGAGCACGCCTTCTCCTGTTACACCATGCAATCCTCGTTACGTCATCCACCTGATTAGGTCCTTCAAATATGTTATCCGTTGCTTTTCCCTGCCTCTTTTTCCTTCTATCTGGCCTGTTAGTATCAGGTTCTCCAATCCCTCTTTCCTCATTTCGTATCCCAGGAACTTCAATTGTCTCTTCCTGGTGCTCAGTATTAATTTCCTTTTTGTTGCCATCATTTCCAAGACCTCATCATTGCTCACATGCTCGATCCATGATATTCACAGCATCCTTCTGTAGAACCACATTTCAGTTGCTTCAAGTTTTTCCTTCATCTTTGATGATATTGTCCAACATTTACTGCCATATTGAAGAACTGACATCACGTAACAATCCAGTACTCTCTTCTTTGTTTCTATCGAAATTGTCTTGTTTCTTAATACTTTACTGAAATTCTAGAATGCTTCCTTTGCCATGCCAATTCGCCTTCGGATCTCTGTGTCGTACTTTCCGTCTTCTGTTATAACGCTTCCCAGGTATTTAAATTTTTGTACCTGCTTGATTCTAGTATCCCCGACCTGTATTCGGCATTTTGGGCTGCCCTTTTTACTGATGACCATGCATTCTGTTTTCGTGCAGTTTACAGTTGACTTATATTTTGCAGTGAAGGTTCACAGAAGTAAGGAAATTGGTGAATTTCAACGATGGCAAATAATAGGATGCCATTAGTGTGGTAAGTCAAAGAGAAAACTGCTGTTTTCTTTCCAAGTTAATCATCAAACGGTTAGTAATATGGTAAAGAAATTTAATGAAGAAGGCATGTAGGACAACGTGCAGGAAAACCCAATATTGTGTCTGATCGAACGAAAATGGTTCTGAAGAGAGAATTAATCAGAAACCGTTATCAGAGCGTCAAAGATGTCGCCAACAGCATGGAAATGTTGCCGTATGCGCTAAGAAAGAGTCTGAAAGAGCTAGGATATCAAAGAAGAGTTGCGAGAAAGAATCTCTTGATTTCAGAGGTTAACAAGAACAGGTGTATAGACTGGGCGAGAAAATTCGAGAGCAAAGATTACGAATTTTGGCAGTCTGTAATTTGGTCAAATGAAAGTAAATTCTGCCAATACTCGAATTCTAGACAGGTTTGAAGAAATAAGACTGAAACTCGAAACACTGAATGTCTGCAAGCGACCCAGAAAAATGGAGGCGTTGGAATAATGGTGTGGGGCGCTGTCTGGTTTGGAGAGAAATCTGAGCCGATTCTTGTTGACAAGAAAATGCATTACTGTCAAATATTAGAGAAAGGACTACTCCCACTATTTGAAACCAGTCAGAGTGACAAGAATGTCTACTTTTTTCAAACAGATGGAGCGCCATTTTATACAAGCTAAGTAGCAAAAACCTGGAAGGAATCGTAATGAATCAAATCACTGCCATGGGTCACTGCCCAAAGTATTGACACGAATCAGATTAGCACGTTTGGGAGTACGTTGACCGAAAACTTTGAGAGCGTGCAACCAAAATCACGTCGGTGGTAACCCTTAAAGAAACATTACTATAGGAGTGGCAAAATATTGATCAGATGATTGTTGATAACTTGATCAAATACATGAAGAATCGGATACAAGCACTGAAACTAGCAAAAGGAGAACCTACTCTATGTTAGTTCCAAATACCGTTTATTTATATTGATTTTTTTAAAATCGTATCACATCGAGCAAGGCGGTAACGCCACTGATGTGCAGGGGGCTACGTAATAGTGAAAAGATTGGAAAAGAGAAAGCCGGAAACCACATCCTAAGCAGGGAAAAAGAGATGAGCCTCTTAACCTGTTCAATAGATGTGGGTGGAGTGTGAACCGGGCGATGGGATTATGAATTTTGAAATTGGAGATAGTTTATTTCTCCTTGCTAAAACCTTATCTTAGGTCGCTGTAGAAACCTGCAAAGATTTTTCTAAAAGAGAGCATACCACAATAAAAAATTCACAAAATTTATAGCACACAGTTTTATTTTCAAAATATTTTGTAATTATTAAGAGTAAACATCAAAATATTTTTAAATTATTTTTTCAAATTTTTAAAGTCCTTTCTAGTAATTTTGGTTAAAAATCTTGTTTTACTTCAGTCAACAGGTGAACCATAGATTAGTATTTAAAATTTAGGCTTTAAAATAACATTCTGTTGGAAATTCTCGAAAAAATCAAATAATTGGCGGATTTTAATGAAATTTTCGGGGATAATTCACAAAGAAATGAAATTACATTCTAAAACAATTCATTTTTTAGAAAATGCTGATATATATATATATATATATATATATATATATATATATATATATATTCTAAACATATACTTAATATATGCTTTATTAGGTATCTCGATCTTTCGTCTTTTCTTAGGTATCATGATTTTTCGTCTTTTCTTAGGTATCTCGATTTTTCGTGTTTTCTTAGGTATCGTGATTTTTCGTAATTTCTTAGGTATCTCGATTGTTTATGTTTTGTTAAGTATCGTGATTTATCGTGTTTTCTTAGGTATCGTGTTTTTTCGTGTTTCCTTAGGTATCTCGATTTTTCGTGTTTTCTTAGGTATCGTGATTTTTCGTGTTTTCTTAGGTATCTCGATTTTTCGTGTTTTCTTAGGTATCTCGATTTTTTATGTTTTGTTAAGTATCGTTATTTTTCATGTTTTCCTAGGTATGTCGATTTTTCGTGTTTTCTTAGGTATCTCGATTTTCCTATATTTATTAGGATATGTTTTGTTAAGTATCGTTATTTTTCATGTTTTCTTAGGTATCTCGATTTTACTTGTTTTCTTAGGTATCGTGATTTTTAGTGTTTTCTTAGGTATCACGATTTTTCGTGTTTTCTTAGGTATCTCGATTTTTCGTGTTTTCTTAGGTATCGCGATTTTTATGTTTTGTTAAGTATCGTTATTTTTCATGTTTTCTTAGGTATTTGGATGTTTCGTGTTTTCTTAGGTATCTCGATTTTACTTGTTTTCTTATGTATCGTGATTTTTAGTGTTTTCTTAGGTATCACGATTTTTCGTGTTTTCTTAGGTATCTCGATTTTTCGTGTTTTCTTATGTATCGCGATTTTTATGTTTTGTTAAGTATCGTTATTTTTCATGTTTTCTTAGGTATTTGGATGTTTCGTGTTTTCTTAGGTATCTCGATTTTACTTGTTTTCTTAGGTTTCATGATTTTTCATGTTTTCTTAGAAATCGTGATTTTTTGTGTTTTCTTAGGTATCGTGATTTTTCGTGTTTTTTTAGAAATCGTGATTTTTCGTGTTTTCTTAGGTATCTCGATTTTTTATGTTTTGTTAAGTATCGTTATTTTTCATGTTTTCTTAGGTATCTCGATGTTTCGTGTTTTCTTAAGTATCTCGATTTTTCGTGTTTTCTTAGGTATCTCGATTTTTTATGTTTTCTTAAGTATCGTGATTTTTCGTGTTTTCTTAGGTATCTCGATTTTTTATGTTTTGTTAAGTATCGTTATTTTTCATGTTTTCTTAGGTATCTCGATTTTACTTGTTTTCTTAGGTATCGTTATTTTTAGTGTTTTCTTAGGTATCACGATTTTTCGTGTTTTCTTAAGTATCTCGATTTTTCGTGTTTTCTTAGGTATCGTGATTTTTATGTTTTGTTAAGTATCGTTATTTTTCATGTTTTCTTAGGTATTTGGATGTTTCGTGTTTTCTTAGGTATTGCGATTTTTATGTTTTGTTAAGTATCGTTATTTTTCATGTTTTCTTAGGTATCTCGATGTTTCGTGTTTTCTTAGGTATCTCGATTTTACTTGTTTTCTTAGGTTTCGTGATTTTTAGTGTTTTCTTAAGTATCACGATTTTTCGTGTTTTCTTAGGTATCTCGATTTTACTTGTTTTCTTAGGTATCGTGATTTTTAGTGTTTTCTTAGGTATCTCGATTTTTTATGTTTTCTTAAGTATCGTGATTTTTCGTGTTTTCTTAGGTATCTCGATTTTTTATGTTTTCTTAAGTATCGTGATTTTTCGTGTTTTCTTAGGTATCTCGATTTTTTATGTTTTGTTAAGTATCGTCACTTTTCATGTTTTCTTAGGTATCTCGATTTTTCGTGTTTTCTTAGGTATCTCGATTTTTCGTGTTTTCTTAGAAATCGTGATTTTCCATATCCCCCACAACTGATATATATTAAATATAAGATAATACACTGAATAGTATCGTATCCTACCATCCATTTAGTAGATGAGACATTGAAGCGCAGTTTAGATTAGAAAATTATTGTGCGGTGTGTACCATCCGAAAATAGACACTAAAATATTTTTGGAAAATAATTTCAAATTTTAGAATGAACCTTTTAATTATGTTTTAATATATTAGGTTGTTCGGAAAATAATGTCCGATTTTACAATAAATCTTTTGTGTTCAAATATATTTGATTGTTGGGACAATAAAGTCTGATATTAAGGTAAAACTTTTAATTATGTTCTAATATATTATTATAATAGTTGCACACAAATATATGACTCATTACTAATGAATAACGTGTCTTCTGTTAATTTTGTATCAATCCTTTTTAGAATTTAGCTTCAAACATTACATGCCCCTCATACTGAATACGAAAAAAGGAGATATATTTTTTAATCAATTCATCACAGGAGACAGTACAATTACGTAAGACGTAAAGGGCTACTGGGAGCGAAAAACAATTAGAAAACTTTAACAGAAACCGGATGTTTTAAACAAGAAACAAAGGATAAGCCTCTATTCCTGTTCAAAAGACTAGGGAGGCATGTGAATCGGACGAGAATTGAAAGAAAAAATATATAGTGAATAATTTTGAGAGTTTAGGCGTTGACGACAGAAGTGTAGAGTTTAAGCAGATTTTAGAAATAACTGTAAAGAGAACACTAAAGAGGGAAAATGGTATATATCTCTATTCCTGATGATGGAGTAAAGGATCCACTTGTGATGAGACAGTGCGGCGCTGGTCTCTGGAGTTCATCAGTGGAGATATGAGTCTTGAAGATCAAGGTAGCAGAGGACGCCTATCTACAGTTGAAAACATCTGAAGACAGTTGAACAGAACTTACGTCATGTCACGTCAGAAATGTCTCCGTGTTCGTATTTCAACCAACAATACCGGATTATCTGAAGAAAATTGGTTAGGTGAACAAACTTGACGAAATTCAGTGAAAGTCAAATAGTTCGATGCTTTGAAGTGTGTCTAATACGACATCTGTGAAATTCGAATAATCCATTTCTTGATCGAATAGTGACTTGTCAACAGAAATGGATCCTTTATGACAATCGATGTTTAGAAGTGTGTTCAATGCTGCATCTGTGAAACTCGAATGATCAATTTCATCATCGAAGAGTGACTTTTCAGCAGAAATGGATCCTTTACGACAATCGTAAATGATCAGTTCAGTAGCTTGATCGTGAATAATGTCCTACGCACTTTCAAAAACCGAAATTGTCCCAACGGAAGATTATGATGACTATCTGGTAGTCTGACATTAGCATTACCCATTACAGTTTTCTGGATTCTAACCAGAGCATCACTGTCGAAATAGACTGCTCGATGAAATGCAAATCCAGTTAAGCAAAATCGCTACCGATACTAGTTAATCTATGTTGTCTCATTTTGTTTCATGAAAATGTTCATAGATAGAATAAAACTGCAGCTCACTGTCATAGGGAAATAACATTTTTCCACATCCATCATATTCCCCTGATCTCTTGCTCAGTGAATATCATTTTTCAAGCACCTTCACGGTTTTTAAAGCAAGATTCCGCTGTAAAGAAGATGCGAAACTGTATTCAAGGATTTCTTAAACTGCAAGCCTTCAAAGATTTATCGTAAAGGCATGAACTTGTAGTTTATTGGCAGAAATTTACAGATGTTCAGTGTTTCTATTTTGACTTGTTTAAAATATTGTTTAAATGTAGTCATTCTGGAATAAAGGGTGTTTCTAAAATCAGATATTATTTTCCGAGTAACCCTAACATTATTAGCAATTAGTATAATTTTTCTACGGCTATATCGTGTTGAATACACCGGTTCCCGTCCGATCATCGAAGTTAAGCAACATTGAGCCTGGTCAGTACTTAATGGGTGACCATTTGGGAATACCAGGTGCTGTAAACGTAAGGACCAAGAATGGTCCGCCTATCCTCCAGGTTTGGGGTTTGGGTACAGGGCTAACAACCCTTCCCCGTAAAAAAATAAAACAGCAACAAAACGTTGCTGCCCTATGCACCATCTGGGTGCGAAGGATAAATGCTGAGTATTTTTTAGTTTCTTTGGTAAACTGTAATAATGGAAATTGTTCAGACTGGGCAGTAAAATTTCGCTGTACTATTTGTAGAAACAAAAAATCAGAATTTATAAAGAGAACATGCACATGTGTATAAGCACAAACTATAAAAAAACACAAGCTAATAAACCCTCAAACTATCTAATAAAAAGTTCTCCTATTTCTTATCTATCTAAACTTAATTATAAATAGAACTTTGTCTCTGTGTGTGTGTGTGTGTATGTGTGTGTGTCTGTTACCTATAGACTCCGAAACGGCTGAACCGATTTTCTTGAAAATTTACACAGTTGTACTTTAAGCGTCTGCGGGCGTTCTTAGCTAGGCTTTGTGTCGAGGTACCCCAGATAAATATCCAAAATCGATAATAAAAAAATCGGGTTATAGAAGGAGTGGTCCGATTTTAATCAAATTTTATACACTCATAGACAAAGACATAAGAAACGACATTCAGAAGTTTCAAGGTTGCAGTTCTTACAATAGTGCATAAAATTGATAATATATATATATATATAAATGGCAAGATGTTTGTGTGTGTGTCTGTTTATCTGTCTGTATGTACTTTATACAAATCCACAATATTTATCCGATTCTCACCAAACTTCACACAAATATTCTTTAGTCTGAGTCTGAGCTCCAGGACCATGGATTAATTTTAAAGCTTTCATGACACCCGATCAACGCCGGGGTATACTGCTAGTTTGATAATAAACTGTTCTTGTGCAGGTCCTTCATTTTCAGAAATTTTAGAGTTCAATTTTTAGCCAATGCTTTTGTGTAGGATGCCTTTGCGATGTCTTTGAAAAGACTACTGGTTAATATTAGAACAAACAGGATTCGTATTTGGCAACATTTTTGTATGTGCCATGACCATTCGTGACTTTGACGATCATGGTTCTACGCAATCTCCTGTTTTTGTAGCACTTAATAATTTTTTACTTTTTTTTGTTATCTCTCCCAAACCCTGTTCCTTGTTCCACTATCCATATACGAGCTAGGGAGTTTATGCGTTGATTTTCTCTGTCCTTCTTGCTTTTAATCTGTTATGTGGGTATCAAATTTACTAAACCCTCTTTTCCCATCATGTGTTCCAGAAATGTCAATTTTCTCTTCCTGATTCTTAGTATAAGTGTTCTTTTTTACTTTCCATTTTCTCTAAAACTTTGTTGTTCCTTGCATGTTCGCTTCATTGTACTCTCAGCATCATTGGATAAGACAACATTTCTGTTGCTTCAAGTCTTTTTTTCATCTGTGAGGAGATTCTCTAGCATCCAATGACGTATAGGAGGAATTGCATAATGTTAAGTACTCTTTTCTTTGTAATTAACACAGTTTTTCTGGGTCATAATACTTTGTTTTTAACGCATTTTTTGTGTAAAAAGATTTATTTTTCCTGTTTCCCTGTTTTTTTTTTTCACATTGTTATAAGTGTTTATATTGTGTTGTGGTGCAGTGGACATCGGCTCGGAACGAGAAATCAGGGAGCCAAGTTCGAGTTCAAGTTGAATCCTTTGCATTCACTTAGACACAAATACCGTTGGGAAAGGTATTAGTCCGTCTCTTCCCTCCAGTTATGAGTTAAATAACAGGACAGATTGGGTTCTCTAGCCTTGGCTGGCAACAAGTCTACCGCAAAAAGTAATGGCAACCTACTGCGGGATAATCTTCTGTCCAGTCAGTGTATCACGTATGGTACTTAACTGACTGATTAGTGTTAATGATTTTCACAACAAATGATGTGAAAACAAACGCAAAGCAAAGAGTATTATTCCTTTAGATGTTACTTATTATACAAGAATATCATGGAAAATAACTTTATAGGACAAATTGCAAAGAGTGTTAGAAATGTTATGTGCACAGATTGACTGTAATACGAGGGTCAGTCAATAACTAAGGGCAATTTTTCTAACGTGAATGTTGCTAATACAGATGGAAGCATACTTTTATTTTATTTTATTTTTCAACGTTGTCTCCCAGCAGTGTCACACACTTTCCCATCTGTGCACAGGTTTCCATATTCCCTAAGCGTAAAAATCTTTGGACTGATGTCGCAGCCAATCGCTCACATCATTTTTGACTTCATCGTCACTTTCAAGCTTCTTTAAACAATTTGGCCCACTTGTAGACATTTTTTCATTGTAACATGTTGCACTATACACAGTTGACATTCTCCTATGAATTTCAACTGGTTTTCACCCTTCAGCAACCAAAAACTTGATAACTGACCTCTGTTCAATCCTGGAGCATGCTTCTTGGTCGCCCATCTTTGTTAATCTCCAAAACTCACAAAGTTTTTTTTTATTCAATCTGCAAATAAATTAATCCTTTTGAAAAAGAAGTAAAGGAAAAAAATTACAAACAAGTAAGGTTCTATCTGTACTAGAAGTACTTATACCGAAAAATTCACCTTATTTATTGAATGACCCTCTTTATTAATTCCCAAATATTTGGTGTATGCTAGCGTGTAGTCTACAAAGTCAAAGAAATCACAGATCCGGACAATGTTATCCCAATGAAACCAAGCAGTAAGAACAAGAAGTAAAATTTGAACCTTATGACAAAGATTGCAAAAAACCAACAAAAATTATACCGAAGAATACTGCTGAGAACAAAAACGGACCACAAAATACTCAGAACGGCCAAGCATGATGATCTGACCCTTAAATCCATCAGAATGCAATTGGTGTCTCCATTCAGTATCCAAGGCCAGAAGGCTAGAAAGGTGCAAGAAGGTACTCAGTCACTTTAAGAATCAGGTGTCTACTGCTAAAATATTCTCTTACGGGAAAATATTCGCAGTAGACGCTGTTTTGAGATTCCGGAGTGACTGTACCTCGCAGAATCAACAGTTGATGCCGAGAACGTACTAAAATTCAAACATCCAGCTCCAATCACAGTCTTAATGGTGTGGTCTTTGACTAAGATATCATTTTTTCACAAGTATGAAGAAAATGTGGATGCTGATGTCCTGTGTTACTATGTTTTCCTATAGCTTAACGTCAACAGTTCAAAGGTAGATAAGTTCGCTTTATATCGTTTATTAACTCTTTTTGTAGCTTATTTAAACCCAGAAATTATTTTTACATCGTGAGAATTTTTCTTTAAATGATAATGATTTAGCGATGCAAGTCTTACTAATTAACCCATAGCTGGGGAAGAATAGGTGAATTCACACTTTTCCCGAGAATATTTGCGAGTAAGGGAATATAACGAACCCAACTGGAATTGGAACTTGACTCTCCGATTAACAATTTCAAGCCATTATCCATCACACCATCCGCACATCCAAGATTACAGCATCTGGTATTCACAAGCGGTCACCCATCTAGGTACTGACCGGACTCAGTGTTGCTTAACTTCGGTGATCGGACGGGTAACAGCTCAAAGGTCAACTATGTATGAAATTAAGGTGGTGTTCGCAGCCACATAACCACTTCATTAGACCCCTGGCCTTGCTTCAGCCCGAACCTGAAATCATTAGACTCCGCCATGTGGGTTATTTGGGCATAGGTCACCAACAAGAATTCTCACTCAATGCACCCAGGGCTGCCGTAAGAGAAAATTGAATCAATGAATTACGCAGGTTTTTCGTGTCGACGCTGTAATGGAAAAATAATGAACACCGCACTAAATAAATTGTTTGTTTTGATATTATCTATGAGTTTCATATCCTTTTGTATTAAAAGGCCTGTTTATGCATGATAATTGAGTTTTTAAAGATGGCGTTATTTTTGCAACTTTTGTTTCACACTTTTTATTTTCCACATAGTAAGCTCGGTGATCTATTCTTTCAAAAGGAGTCACTGCTGTTAAGTAGATTATTTGCTTAAATATCCACTATTTTTAAGACCTTGTTAATTTTTGTTTTTACAACGGTAAGACATAATGCTGTAATTAGATTTTAATCTCTCTTAGCTACCGTGTAAGCGAGAGTAATTTAAATTGTTCAGAATGAGCGGCAAAAAGCCAAAACGAACAAAGGGCAAGGAAGGAAGGAAGGAAGGAAGGCAGGCAGGCAGGCAGGCAGGCATGGCATCAGTGAAGAAATGTACAAAAATTTATAACACTTATTTTTTTTGGTTGAGATAATAATTAATAATACTTGTACCTGTTCCGGCATTCACCAAGTCAGTTGAGCCAGCTCCGTCAAACGAGTTCACCACACCTGAACAAAAGCCGACCAAGTGTAGCAGAGGCCATATTCATTCTGAATTGCAAATCAATAGTAGAAATTGCAGTCGGAATTTGAATTGATAAGCAGTTGCCAGTCGCATGTACACGCATTTTGAGGATAGTGCGAGCCGGTTTGAATTCAACGTTTCCTTCACCTAGACTGTCAAGAGCTGCAGGACCCAATCTGCGATGCTATTTTACGAAAAGCCGGAGGAAAAAAAGATGGATTCGTATTTTTCCTAAAATATCAAGGCTCACCAATTCCCGAAGATTTAATAAATTAAATCTGAAGAGTCGAGTAGCCTCTACGAAGCCTTATATTTCTAAAAAGAATCAAATGAGCCGACATGGTTAATTGGATTTTACAAAAGTCTCAACAAGCGAAATTAACAAAGTTCTTAATAAACAAAAAGAAATAGAACAGAATAAAATAACACACACACACACACACACACACACACATATATATATATATATATATATATATATATATATAACATATCCACGTATACTGTCTTAATAATATGTATAGGAAAAACTACTAAAAAGTTGTAAGTTTAAAAATGTATTTTTTTGACAGTATTTATTTATTTCTATTATTATATTTGATATTTCAGACCGTCCTCGGCCTTTTATCAGAAATAAATGATTTTAAAATTTAAATTAGAAACGTATTTCGCGAGAGCGTTCGTCCGAGAGATTGTTTACATCACGTGACGCAGAAAGCGACAGATTTCTGCGTCACCTTGGCTCTTTAGGTTAGTTACTTTCTTCATATATATATATATATATATATATATATATATATATATATATATATATATATACGCTCTCACACCCTGATTGATCACCCTGGAAGAATGGTAGATTTTGAAAAACAGTAGCTACTCTGGCATTTACGCATTGTTTATTCAGCAATGAATTAGAACACTCTCAGCTATTGGGAGTGTCTAATGATAATATACACGCTAAAAAATCTGCCTCCTTCTACCGAGAGCCCATATCTCAGAGGTAGAATTGCCGACTGACGCCAATTCGGTCGGGTTTCAATCCTGGGTAAAAGACAATCGGATGTCAAACCGTACTGATGAGCTGTGATACAGCGAAACAGATCTGTCTGCATGTCTGCAGATGACTATATATATATATATATATATATATATATATTAAAACTAGAAACGGTGTTCAGATGAAAAAAGTGTTACAGGATTCTGACTTCATGACAAGAAAAAACAAAAATCATTAGCTAGAGAGGTAAGACCGAGAATTGTCAATTTTTTTATTGGGTTGGAAGAAATCTCAGCATACATCTGTAGGATCTGTTTGTAAATTTGGAACGAGTATGTTCTCAGCAGACATTCCAAAAAGATTTAAATAAACAATACCAACCGAAAGAGTTTTAAGGACTTTTGTGCTGACAAATACATGTTTTATTTGAAGTTTTCTTCGGTAACATACGTAATAACAATCAAGTCATCTTCAAGAATAAATTAAGTTCAGTAGCAAAAAGGAAGTACTAAATATAAAGTACAAATAAAAGGAATGCATGGTCATCAGTAAAAAAAAAGAAGCCCAAAATGCCAACTACATGTTGGGGTTACTAAAATCAAGCAGGCACAGAAATTTAAATACCTGGAAAATGTACTAACAGAGGACGGTAAATGCGACACTGAGATCTAAAGGCATATTGGTATGGCCACGGATATATTCCAGAAGCTAAGCAGAGTACTGACAAATATTTCATTAGAAACAAAAAAATGAAAACTGGACATTTATGCGATGTCTGTCCTTCTATATGTTGTGGTGAAGTAGATATCGACTTGGAACGAGAAATCGGGGGGGGGGCAAGTTCGAATTCCAGTTGAATTCCTTGTATTTACTTACGCGCAAATACCCATGGGAAAGGTATTAATCCGTCTCATCCCTCCAGTTATGGGTTAACTAACAGGACAGATTGAGTTCTTGGTCGGCAACCAGTCTATCGCAGAAAGTAATGGCAATCTAATGCAGGATAATCTTCTGCCCAGTCAGTCATGACACTTTCGAGACATGATCGCACAAGCATGTATCACTCATGGCACTTAACTGACTGACTGAAAACCATTCCGGTTGTTTTTCGTAAGATTCTGCGTATTGTATCAACTGACGTTGTGGTGCATTGGTTATCGGCTCGGAACGAAAAATCGGGGAGCCGAGTTCGAACTCCAGTTGAATTCGTTGCACTCACTTACGCGCAAATACCCTTGGGAAAGGTATTAATCCGTCTCATCCCTCCAGTTATGGGTTAACTAACAGGACATATTTAGTTCTACAGCCTTGGCTGGCAACCGGTCTACAGCAGAAAGTAATGGCAACCTAGTGCGAGTTAATCTTCTGCCCAGTCAGCTATGTCTTTTTCGAGACATGATCACCCAAGCATGTGTCACTTAACTGACTGTGCTTCTATATGGCAGCCAGTGCTGGATAATCTCATCAGAGATAAAGAAAAGAGTTGAAGCAACCGAAATATGGCTCTACAGAAGGATGCTGAGGATACCAAGGACTAAACAAGTGAGCAACGACGAGATTTTGGAGGGGACGCAAACGTAAAAGAAACTTATACTTGACATCAGGAAGAGACAGATGCCGTTTCTGGAACACGTAATGAAGAAGGAGGGCTTGGAGAATCTGATACTCACATAGGTGTTAAGAGTTACAAGGGATAGGGGATGTGGAGGGCGATGATCGCCTACGTTCTGAAAAGGCACTACATATAGAAAAGGAACAACATTATAAATACAGTGGAACCTGCAGTATGCGACCTTTTGTTGTTAACGACCGTTTTTCTATGCACTGACGATTTGCTAATGTTAATTGACCCTTAGTGAGCGACCACCTCCAGAACGTTGCCAGCGACGAACATCAACGAATGAAAATCACTGATCAAGCGACCGGTTATAAAATAAATCCATTTTGGTAGTACACTGCGAACTTCTAAATTAGGAGAAACTAAATGAGTAATCTATTTCATTTTGATTTGATCTAAGCCAGGAACACTTCCTCAATGTTTTGTTATAGTAGGGTTGTTTCAAACTGTTATTTCTTGTTGAAATGTGCATTGCCTGAGTTCACCTCACTGTCAAACATCGGCTTTTTTGTGCAACATATATTGCATTTGACATGTTCAAGGAATTTATCGCAGTCTCTGTACTGACTTGGAAAAACTTCAAGGATTGGAAAAATCACAATGATGTTCATTTCTCAAATGTCTATCTCTTTCGTTCCTTTATTTTTTTGTGTATCTATCTACTCTATTTCTATCCGGGTATATCTATCTCTATCTCTCTGTTTCTCTACCCCCACCCACGATCGCTGTCATGTTTTGTTTATTTTTCCATGTATTATTGCAGATTCTCTTTTACTATCACTCACTTCTAAGAAAAAAAAAACTGAAACCGTATACTTTTTTAAGTCCACTTAATAAATATTTTTGTGAATAATATTTTGGTCTCTTGTTGACCGTTGTAAATACGTTTTTTAAAATTTTAAAATGAATTTTGCTGAAAAAATTCTTTAAAGTTGGGCTATTTTCTTATGTTCTCGTTTATGTATTATCAGATTACATTTTAATATGTACATTCTGATGAGTGGAATATACGTTCCTGGCGTAAATAGGTAATGACTGAGCCTTTAGAGAGCGGCCACCTGCCGTATGCGACCAGTGATGGCAATACTGTTGGTTGCATACGACAGGTTCTACAGTACTTTCATTGTTACGCACTTGAGAACATGTCGACTAACAAACCCTAAGAACTTATATCGAACTACTTACCTACTAAAACTATCAATTGGTAAAAAGTTATTTTACTGATTTGACGTTTCAAGATGATAGAATAACATTTTTTTTTATAATCATATCGCCCCAAGCAAGGCATTTTACTGCCACTGTTTTGCAGGGGGTTACATAGGAGGAAAGTTATGAAGTTATGAGAAAGAATGATAGGTTATAGGGGGTGTCAGGAAGTGGGTAAGAGAAGGATGAGAATACTGATTAGAGTGAAGTGGACGGAGAAGGGAACATGAGAGAGAGGGTGCAGGTTAGTGAGATAGGAGATGACTATTGACTTTACATTTACATTCTTGGAGATTCTAGCTGTCGGGAAAGCAAGTAAATGGAAGGGAATTCCACAGGCAGGAAGTGCGAGAAAAGAAGTTGCTGGACTAGAATCTGCGTTTAGGTGAAACCATGGTAGGTTTGTTGGCTCACTAGGTTAATTTACTTTATATATATATATATATATATATATATATATATATATATATATATATATATATATAATGTCTATTTTTATTCCTCCAGTTCCATATAAGGAGCAAACAATCAATGCCAAATAAGTTTAGTTATTAGTATAGCAACAATGTCTTTTTTATAATAGCACACATTTTAAAAATGTTTTTGGACAAAATCAAATAGATTACAATCAGACAGATTAAGTTACCTCCCTTAAATCAAAAACATGACAAATGCTATAGCTGCAAAAGTTAATTTTAAAACAATTATAACAGAGTGTATTCATCCGTGTTTACAAAAGAAAAAAAATCACATCTATCAGTTAAATCAATTTTTTTCTTTTAGCAATTTACCCTTGAAAATGATTTGGGATAAGATTGAAAGTACTTAGGAAAATAAGAAAAAAAATACAGCGCCTTCTTTAATGAAATCAATATCAATATTAAAAAGTTGATAAGAGAATTTGAGAGGAACACAATAAAAGATATATATCAAGATTATTCAACCAAATCTGCTTAAGTGAAGATATTCAGCTTAAAAAGTGTATTTGAGCATAAATTCCTCTTTTATACAAGTTTCATTAAAAACTACTGACAAGGTACTGCGGTTAAGCATTTTATTTCATTTCTCATGTGTTCTTATAATTTTCTTCTTTTCAGGATATAACTTCTGCAGAAATTGTCCGAATGTTCCATATATGTCCAAGCGCTTTCAGCTGTACTTTTAACCATTATCAAGGCTGATTTGATTTTTCCTTTTAAATAAATGTATGGCTAGTTTGCTGTACGTATCTAGAATTATAGGAATACTCTATTTCGTAAACACAGCACATACACACAAACACACATGTATATAGGATAGGATAAAGAACAAATATGAAAAGTTCATCAATTTAACATGTTCCACTTTTATTGACGATTCATCAGAGTCTGACTACCATGTTCACAATCCTAAAACAGTGCAGACTTTGCTGGCTAGGCCATGTCTACCGCATGCCAGACGGTCGCATTTCAAAAGACCTCCTGTATGGAGAGTTGGTCTCTGGAAGAAGACCCACTTGGCAGCCACAACTGCGGTATCGTGACATCATAAAACGCGATATGAAAACTGTGGGCATCAATACGGAGTCATGGGAAAGCGTAAAGCGTAACAGTCAACCGGTTCAAATGGAGAGGAACCCTGGCCTAACAACTTAAATCAAGGAAGAGAAACTAACACAAGTCGCCATGGAGAGGCGGATTCGCAGGAAGCAAAATGACAGTTCCGACAGATCAGAAACAAAATATAAATGCTGCCTCTGCAACAAAGACTGTCACTGCCGCATCGGTTTCTACAGTCACAGACGCCGATGCTACAACCAAGCAGACAACTACGATGCTACTCATGGTCAACCCTGACCGACGGAGGCCTACTACTTCTACTTTTATTAAAGTTTCATCAGAGAGGACTAAAAGGGAATAAATGTTAGAGTGATGAACGTTTCTTATTCATTTTTCATCCTATAATTCTCTCGTATTCCAATCCATATTTGATCTCAGTTCCTCATATATATATATATATATATATATATATATATATATATATATATATATATATATATATGAAATACACTAATGTATGAATGAATATACAGACTTTGAGATTTCACTCGCCCGATCGGCTCAGTCAATTAAAAACTTAATTGATCGATTAAAGTTTATTGCTTTACTCTCACGCGGTCAATTAAAAATAAAAAAAACAAACTCTGATTCCTTTTACAACCTAAAAGTATGCCATTGAAGATTCACTAGTTACTTAG
Organism: Ascarosepion bandense; assembly: GCA_037127315.1. NCBI lineage: Eukaryota > Metazoa > Mollusca > Cephalopoda > Sepiida > Sepiidae > Ascarosepion > Ascarosepion bandense. Next base: position 7,442,298 of record JBBBDQ010000927.1, read on the forward strand.
AATGACCTACAGTGACATAACTGAACTCTTGGATTATATCATCCCGGTCAGTGTAAACATTCGTTTAATTAACGATTCCAGAGTGGAGCCAAAATGTCTCTGTTGCACAGATTAAAGATGCTCACAGATTTTTAGAAACTCATTTGGAAAAATATTTTCCTATATATCTCCCCGCTTACTTAAAGTAAAAACGAGCATTTGAAAGAAAGAAAAAAATACGCCTACTTCTTTCAACCACGCACCGAAAAACAAATGATACAAGTAAGTCTTGTTTTTATAGAAAATTGTTGAGAAAATCAGATTTGTAATTTTTTATCATCTATGAGATGGAGGTTGTAGTCAAACAGAAGAAAGAAACTACGAATTTACGTACCTCCACTCAATTGTAAAAAAACAAAAAACAAAACAGTATATCTGATGTTAAAAGTATGCTATTATTAAGAGGAAAGATCAAATTTTGTTGTTATTATTCTTAAAAGATTTTAAGTCCTTTCTAACACGTTCGAAATTTTGTTTAAAATTTCATTTTTTGTTTTCCATCAGCGATTCAGTCAATGTAACGTAAGGTGACTATTAAGAAAATGAAATTGGTCGAGTAAAATTATTTGGGGACGAGTAAATTTTCCCTCACTTTCGACTGCCAGTCGAGTGATTTCTTTTTCAAATCTCAAAGACTATATATATATATATATATATATATACATGATTTACTTGAACATTATTTTTTATCGATACTCGTATTTAAGTAGATATTCTGTTTTTAATTAAAGAGTATTATATATTTATATCTACTGGCCTGACTATTTACGATAGATATTTATTACGAAAATGTGTGTCATTCGGCAGGATTCGAACCTGCGACCCCTATCCACATAAGGGAAGCTACCATGTGATCTGGCACGTCTTAGACCTCTCAATCACGAATGAGCATTAGTCTAAACGAGGTTTTAATCAAGCCTATATAACACAATTTTCGATTTATCGCAATAACCATATATGCTCTGAAATGTATCGTAATGCCAACAAATGTAAACATGTTACGGAAATTAACGAAGATTAACGAAACTTGGTTATAAACAACCGAAAATTTGAAATGATTTGTGAATAGAGGTCGCAGGTTCGAATCCTGCCGAATGACACACACTTTCATAATAAAAATTTATCGTAAATAATCAGGCCAATAGATATAAATATATAATACTGTTTAATTAAGTAGGCGTATTTTTCTTTCTTTCAAATGCTCGTTTTTACTTTAAGTAAGCGGGGAGATATATAGGAAAATATTTTTCCAAATGAGTTTCTGAAAATCTGTGAGCATCTTTAATCTGTGCAACAGAGACATTTTGGCTCCACTCTGGAATCGTTAATTAAACGAATGTTTACACTGACCGAGATGATAAAATCCAAGAGTTCAGTTATGTCACTGTAGGTCATTCTAAGTAACTAGTGAATCTTCAATGGCATTCTTTTAGGTTGTAAAAGGAATCAGAGTTTTTTTGTTTTTTTTTAATTGACCGTGAGAGAGTAAAGCAATAACTTTAATCGATCAATTACGTTTTTAATTAACTGAGCTCAATTGAGTATCGATAAAAAATAATGTTCAAACAAATAATTTCAAATTGTCGGTTGTTTATAACCAAGTTTCGTTAATCTTCGTTAATTTCCCTATAAAACACACACACACACACACACACACATATATATACATGTATTTCATATTTGCAATTTAAATAAGAAATACAACTTATGTTTTACAATACTTACATGCGGGCTAGTGTTCACATATTTGCTGTTATCACACCATTTCGGCATCTTTATAGTATATATATCAATCCGGGTAACTCACAGGAAATTCCGAACTGAACCTTTTATTAAATATACTGTATAGTGTGTATTTGAACTTAGTGAAAACAGGGCGAACAATAACTGGGAGGTATTAAAAATAAGAACTAAACGAGACATCCTTAGACATGGGCAGTGGAATGAGAACAGTCTACTCCTGTACAGTTCAGTTCGGAATCCCGTATAGGTTATCTGGAATGACACACATCTTATGAAGGTAGGCAGGAACAACAGCCGAAACGTTGTGATAATAACAAGAAAGATGAGGCCAATAATCTGCATGTAAATAGTGTAAATAATTAAAGACACCTGATGATGATTAGAGGACACAAATACTGAAATTTTGTAATAACTGCAACAAAGATGATGTTCGTAGTCCACATGCAAATACTGTAATTAATTAAATACAACTGTTTATTTTACAGAGTTCAATATATGAGATATAGCCACTGTAAGCCATATATATATTTAATCATATCAGAATTTTCCTTGGATTCAAGAAAAATTTTAAACATGTTATCAAGAAATGCAATGAAATCTATGTAATATACAAACCCTGCAACACGGTCGTGGGGTATCTGATACCGACGCTCTTTGTTTCATTGATCACGACCGTGTTCCAGGGTTAATTAATTAGGGATAGTTAATCAAGATACAGTATACATTTGTATTTAGGACTGAAAAAAAATTACTGTTTCCAGAATCAACACACTTCATTGTCCACACATTTAATCTGACACTATGAAAAAAATGGTGAAAGAGGTTATGGACTCTGGCAACAATAAAATATATTAATGTGCAACATTTTGCCTTGATCATGTATTGTTGGCTGAGACAGTCACGTGATTAGTTAGAGGAAGTAACCATCATTTATCCAAATCCTTCTCAGTGTAAGATTTGAGGTAAATCGGACGTGACTGTTTTGCTGATCGCCTTTGGGATGCTTTAAATCCACGAAATCCGTCTTCTCTGGGCGGAAGACTCGACTGCTGGAGGTGGAGCTGTAAAACAGTAAAAATAAAGCAATAATTAATGAAGTAAATAAAAATAAATTACAAAAAATGTTATTCTAAAATATCAAGCCAGTCACATGACATACAGAAAACAAAAACACGTGTAATTTCCATTGGTGAGAGTGGTCATAGTCTGAGTTAGTAATATCTTTTATTTTTATCCCGATATTTTTAAAGTACTCGGTCCTGGGCATAACGGTAAACTGCATCCGGCAGCAAGGCCTCTTATTAAGGAGGTTGTGAGGAGCATGGAACAACCTCTTAATTGCTGTTGTTCCCAGGTCCACCCTGACCCGGAGTGGTAGCACCTGTTATGGTCCAAGCTATGGGCAAATAGTTAATCCCCACCAAACTGGGGTCAAAACACTATGAAAGTATATACTTTTATGCAAAGCTATACATAAAAATTGACCTTTATAGGAACATATTCATGTATTTTTTGAAGGAAAAAATTATTACCACAACGCATTTTTGAAGGAAAAAATTATTCTCAGCAAAACATTTTTGAATACAAAACTAAAAGACATATTCGGTTTTCTAAAATAAAAAAGAATAAAAACCAAAAAATTTCATAAAAATCTGACTAAATCAACCTTCTCACTATAACCAAACATTTTAAAAAAATACCTTAAAACTCCAACTTTTTGACATTAAATAACCCACAGAGGTTGATGTGCCATTAAACAAAACTTAAACTCAAACTCATTTAAAGTACTCGTAATTCCTAGTTAGCAACTTATTTCTTCTGTCCTCTCACACGACTCTCCTGGCCCAGTAAAGGTGTGTAGAACATGTTGTGGGGTAGTTATAAATAAAGGACCTCTACTTCTTTTCAATACCTAAGTTTTAAATTGAATTTTTAAAAATAAAAATCAAGTTTTCTTGAAGCATTATATAGCAATATATCTACAACAGATCTTAGCAAAAAAATTAAGTTAATCATATATAACTCTAAATCCAGTATATCCAACTCACTCATTCGCAACGAGTCTTCTCCGGTTAAGGATTTGAAAAAAACCAACGTAGTCTACAAATTCAAGTGCCCTTTGGGAGATTGTATTTTCATATATTTATTTTTCAATATTTATGTTGGTCACACTACAAACTCGCTCTCACGACGCTTGACACTATATTTAAACGACAATTCCAACATCTTTAGACATCTAAAACAACATACCAGGCCACATACACAATTCCGCGATTTCTCGTCGAAAACACAACCATATTTAAACACGAAAACAATAAGCAAACCTGAAAATACTCGAAGCCATATACATAAAACAGTTGAAACCTAACTTGAACAAAATTAACTACGAAAGCTCCACACACATTCTCAAGTGCCTATAATAGATAACAGAAACGATTTGTAAATGATAAGAATACAAGAGAACATGCGATAAATGAGGAAGCCATAAGAAAAATAGGAACTACAAATGCAAATTAGATAGTGAAAGTCTGTGTATGTGGGTTGTTATGTCTTCATTGCGTTGAACGGAGGTAACACAATTAAGAAATATAATGTCGCTTGAAGTGACGTAGTCTTGCTGAAATCTGTAGTAGTATATGAAGTTCTCTTACAGCGAGCAGTCTCGTAACTGGTTCGTATCAATCTCCTAGGTATTATACCATTTATACGAGTCCACGTCACACTATGGAGACGACACTTATTTTATTAATTTTGACACATAATGAGGAAAGATGGTTTGGATAATCTAACACTCACAAGATATACAGAAAGCAAGAGAAGTAGGTGGAAACCGCAAAAACGACGTTTTTATTACCTTCACTTCATTCTACAAGAGAAGATTACCATTTGTTTTACATATATGATCAGCTATGACTGATTTCAATATCTGTTTCTGGATAACAGCTTTTCGATATTCAAAACTTCTGACATAAATTTAAAAAATTGTGGTCTATCTTTAAACGAATTAAATATGAGAATGGAAAACCATCCAGATGCCTTCATACGAACGCGGGCGTCCCTCAAGGCTCTATTCCTTGGCTCCAACGTCTTTTCTGGTTCACATCAATGATCTTCCTGATAAAATCTGTTCCCAAGTAGCTGTTTATGCAGATGACATCACCATTTACAACTGTCTCAAGAGCAAAATTGCCAAGGCTGACAAAGTAAACCTGGATGCCGTTCTTGAAAAAAATCTTCAATCTGTGATGCACTAGAGCAGGAAATGGCTACTTAATTTGATGCCTCTAAAACGAAACTGTTTTTTTTAAATCATGTCACCCCAAGCAAGGCATTCCACTGCCACTATAGTGCAGGGGGTTACACAAGGCGATAGACAAGTTAGGATGTACATAGAGGGAGAGTTGGGGAGAATGGGAGGGTTAGTGTGTTAGAAGGTGTCTATTGACCTTACATTTAAACTCCTGGAGGTTATAGCCGTCGGGGAAGCAAGCATGCGGAAGGGAATTCCACAAGCGGGAAGTGCGAGAAAAGAAGCTGTTGGAGTAGAAATTGCGGTTACATTTCATCGGTTTCACTGTAAAAGGGTGGGACCTAGTTGCCAATCTAGTATCTCGATCCTTAAACCACTACAGAGAAACTTTCCTACCAGCCACCAGAATGGATGATGCTAGTCTCCTGAAGATCGACTCACTGCTGGCCTCCTGGCCTCACTCTCTCAACTGACCTGAAATGGAATGACTATATCGAATTCATATCTGCATCTACTGCTACGAATATTGGGTCACTGCGCCTGACCAGAATGTTTTCTCGTCAGAATCCATTTTGCACATTTATAAATCTAGCATTCTTTCGTGCATTGAATACTATTGCAATATTTGGTCGGGTGATACCTGGTATACATCTCGTGGTTTTCGATAAAATCCAAAGAAGGATCTGCAATGTAATAGATCCTGACTGGCATCTCGATTTCAGTCACCTTCTTACTGACGTGATGTAGCTTCCCTCTGGATTTTCTACAAATATTTCCATAGTAACTGCTCTGGCAAGTTCTTTGCCCTGGTGCTCTGACTTCTCCTGCTACTAGATTGGCATCTCGGTCCCACCCTTTTACCGTTAAAATAGTTAAATGTAACATCGAAGATTTTCTTTTCTCGCACTTCCCGCCTGTGAAACTCCCTTTCATTTACTTGCTTCCCTCATAGTTACAGTCTCCAAAAATTTAAACGCAATGTCTATTGTCATCTTCTATCTTCTTGAATTCCATTCATCTTTTATCCTTTCTTCATACCCACTGTACACAGTCTTTTCTGTCACTGTAACCCCCTGTGCACCAGTGGTGGTCCTGCTTTGCTTGGGGTGAAATGATTAATATATATATATATATATATATATATATATATATATATATATATATATATATAAGAAGACTTCTTCTTGAAATAATTGACGCTTTCTCAACCAGGCCTATTCTCCAATGGAGTGTAACTGTCTGCTTTGCAAATCACGTTCTAAATCCAAATCCTTAACTTAGGCTCGAACCTTGTCACCTATGAGTAATAGGCAACGATCAATAATTGCTCTTTTATTTTCGTGGTCTGAGAAAATACACACACACATCTATGAGGAGTTGCTTAAAAGCTATCTGTTGTTCTAACCAAAAAATCTGATATTTGTCTGGTCTGATTTTGAAAGCTTGGTCGCAAATATAAAACTATATATATATATATATATATATATATATATATATATATATATATATACAAGTATTGTTGGAATAATATTCCTTGTCCAAAGAAACGCTATTTTTAAAAAGGTGCTCAATACAAAAGTAGAGCTAGTAATATTATTTACTCATAAATTATAACATGGATATGTTACAATATCACTACAAAAGTAGCCATTTTGTTTCAACACTTTTGTGTTTTGTCAAGTGATGTGATAGTTCTTAAATGAATGGTTTTCAGACTTTTAAACCATTCATTTAAGAACTATCACATCACTTGACAAAACACAAAAGTGTTGAAACAAGATGGCTACTTTTGTCGTGATATTGTAACATATCCATGTTATAATTTATGAATAAATAATATATATATATATATATATATTCATCCGCAGACAGTCCTGTTTCAGTGTATCACAGCTCATCAGTACGGTTAGACATTCGATTGCTTCTAGTCAGGATTGAAACCCAACCGAATTGACATCAGTTGGCGATTCTACCTCTGAGATATTGGAAGAGGAAGGCGGACTTTAGCATGTTATATACAATATAAACACACGCCAGTAGCCGAGAGCGTTCAGATTTATTACTGAATGAACAATACATAAATGCGTGAGTAGCTACTGTTCTACCATTTCTCCAAAGTGCTCAATCGTTGTACGAGAGCTTATATATATATATATATATAGAGAGAGAGAGAGAGAGAAAGAAAGGAAGAGAGAGAGAGAGAGAGAAAGAGATAGAGAGAGAAAGAGAGAGATATGTGGATTTAAGTGGCCACATGCACACACCTTCACTATAATAATATAGCTGACGTTTCGCAGATAGTAATGGGAGGAAGATGTTTTGCCGATATATTTTTTCTGTTGTTTTGTAAGGTATTAGTGTTGGGGTGGAGTACTGGGGAGACAGGATCTGTTTCTCGTTGTAGCTGAAAATGCTGCAAAAGTGGTCAATTAAAGCGGAAAAACAGGCATCTAGCGGAAAAATAGTCACTTCGGAAGGAATTACGTAATTAACTGGGTCGGAGGAAGCATAGGACGATGATGATGATGCTACAGTTACTAATGCAGAAGTAATTAGATCACTAACCTTTTTTTCTTTTTTCTTTCTTAGCTTTTCGGCCAACTTCACCGGTTCGTCACATCCTCAATCTTTTTCTGTTTAGATCGCTTCCCTTTATCTTTCACTCTGAATTTCACACCTTCCAATCACATACGTACTCTTCCATATATTTCTGTCAGGCAAAAATACGAAATGTTGCCTCTTTTTTTTCCTTCATTTTGCCTATTTTCTGATCGTTTAATTCAATTTCTTTAACTTTTTGCTTTCAGTCAGACTTCTATTACATTTCGTTAAAAGATATCGCACTTTCACTGCTGCATTTCTATAGCATTGTTGCCTGGCTGTGCTGGTTCATTTGGGGAAGAAGGGGAAATTGCTATTAACTCATAATAAGTGATTATAAAGAAGCTGGAAATATGTCTCATTCCGCGTCGCCATTTTGGTTCTATTACAATACTCAGCACCGAGCTAAATGATATTTCAAACACGAAATATTAAAAAAAAAAACAAAAAAATACATCTCAAAACATGTTTATGTTGTTATCGTTAAGCGCTAGTTATTTTATAGCACAAAGGCTTTTGACCGGCAATTTTGTGGTGCTTTGAAAACGTGCTGATCCGACGGAAGCAGGCAAATTACGTTTCGAACGACGTGAGTACGTCCACAGCACTGGAAGTTAAATATCACCAGATCATGCATATCTGATACTAGCAGTATAGCCCGGCGTTGCTCGGGTGTAATGAAAGTTTTAAAACTAATCCATAGTCCTGGAGCTCAGACTATTTGGACGTTGGCACGAAAGACTAAAAAGCAATAGTTGTTTCCAATTAAAGCGAAACCGTAGACTGAAAGAAAAATGAATGGATGTAAGTCAAATTTTGAAGTTTGGTGAGAACAGATAAAAATTATGAATTAGTATAAAGGTCATACAGGCAGATAAACAGACACACACACAAACATCTTGCCTTATATATATATATATATATATATATATATATATATATATATATATAACGATTTTCTGCACTATTGTAAGAACCGCAACCTTGAAACTTCTGAATATCGTTTCTTATGTCTTTGTCTATGAGTGTATCAAATTTGATTAAAATCGGACCACTCCTCCTATAACCCGATTTTTTTCGATTATCGATTTTTCGATATTTATCGGGGGTACCTCGACACAAAACCTAGCTAAAGAAAACTCGCAGACGCTTATAGTACAACAGTGTAAATTTTCAAGAAAATCGGTTCAGCCGTTTCGGAGTCTATAGGTAACGGCCACACACACACAGAGACACACACACACAGACACACAGACACACACACAGACAAAGTTCCATTTATAAATAAGTTTTGATTTACTTTAGCTAAACCCGCACGAATATATAAACCTAGGATAGCCCGTAAGGATCGAACTCACTACAGTAGTTGTTCTCTTTTCAGATGAAGTTATCCCTTTCCTCTAATAGTGGACGCGTTTTTTGTGTGGGTGATTCGACCAACATAGAAAAAACCCAATTTTCTGCAATAAGAGAACTCGGACACACGATCTATTGCTAAAGACACCGAAAAAAGTTATTTGGTCGCCTATACAACTCCAGGATGACTTCGAGTCTTCCCGGTATGCAAGGGCCAGATCAAGCCCAAAGTATTGCTGACGCATTTGGGCTGGCCTCGACCGAGCTCAAAAGCATTTGTGTGGCCTTGTGACTGATGAATTGCTTTCCAACCTTCAACTCCTTTTCCACAGACCAAACATTCCTAGTCTCTTGTTACTCAATTGCTAGCTCTTTGGTTCCACGAGTCTAGACCTTCATAGCTTGGACCCACTATGCTGCGTACATTGAGTCGAGTATTTCTTGTTCCTGTCATATACAACAAGGAGTAGGCTAGACAGCTTGTTCCCGAGAATAGTTGCATTATGAGAGTAAATCCCCACTGACTGCTTCGCTGATAACTACATACTTCACCTTTTCAAGCCGAAAGTAAATCCTTATCTATCCTACTTATCCTCTTAATATACAGGCCTTGTGCCCACCCTATACTCCTTTACAACATACCCATCCAGTAAACCTCTGTCTTGAGTGACACCTAAGCTATGTATTGGGTGATCAATAGTAAATAATTATGGACTATAGTTAAGGAAAGTTTCTACATGTGACACCACGGGGCGTGTTACGTTACTTGCTGGACCAGCCTTTCTAGTAATGTTCTACGGGAAAGCTGGCTAATTAGTTGTTGGAGATCACCCCTTTTTGGATACTAGAATAGACTCGCCTGATGTGTATATATTATTCTGCCTATACAGAGAAAGAGCAGCGGGCATTTGCTTCTGCTGCTACGACTATGACACTGTCAGCCCTCTGCCTTCGGGTAGAGGGCGCTCTCTGCTTCCGAGCAGAGAGCAATAACCCAGTCGTGGTTCCGCCGAAGGGTAGAAGCACGACTGGGCAAAAATAGACAGACATTTATTGGCCGGGCCATATAGCCCAGAAACCCCACTTATAACTGACCATGTGTCATATGTTGCCCTTAGTGGGAGAGACAACTAAATATAGTTGTAAAGAGCAGCTGGCATTTGCCTCTGCTGCTACGACTATGACACTGTCAGCACCCTGCCTTCGGGTAGAAGGGCGCTCTCTGCTTCCGAGCAGAGAGCACTAACCCAGTCGTGGTTCCACCGAAGGGTAGAAGCACGACTGGGCAAAAATATATATTTTTTGGCCGGGCCATATAGCCCGGAAACCCCACTTATAACTGACCATGTGTCACATGTTGCCCTTAGTGGGAGGGACAATTAAATATAGTTGTAAAGAGCAGCTGGTATTTGCCTCTGCTGCTACGACTATGACACTGTCAGCTCTCTGCTTCCGAGCAGAGAGTACTAACCCAGTCGTGGTTCCGCCGAAGGGCAGAATCACGACTCGGTAATAAAAGACAGACATTTTTTGGCGCGGCTATATGGCCGGGAAGACCTTCTATAAATTGACTTTGTGTTACATCTAACCTTGCGTGGGAAGGTTGGTAAATACCGTTGTAACGTGTAAAGTAGTTGTAGAGTCGTTTAGTTGGTTAGTTGGTTAGTAAGTTGATGCGTAGTAAGTTGGATTTGTTTGGATATAGACTCATTACCCGGATATACTTTTTTGCTACAAGACTGTATATATTGATTCTACTAACAGTATTCCTAGTATTCCTGAATTGTCTAACCCGTGTTCCAGTTTGTATATTTTTTGTTCAATACAACTCACATTTTCTCTTTCCATATCTGCTTTTGTGCTTTATTATTTTGTGTGGTTTCTCAACCAGAATCCACAATAGTAGTGCTCTATGATGAACACACATAAACAGTTCTTTAACAAGACAAACTTTTTACGACACAAACTCTCTGCCGAATTCCTTGGCGAACATCATTTAACAGACGAGCTTGTTAACTAAAACGCTACTGGCGGAACCATTGTTTTATTTGTTTGTTTGTTTTTCTATTGTTATTGTTTGTTTACACAGTTTTCATTTTTATTTACTCTTGCATTATGGGTAATCTCCATCGAGTCGTATGTATTCAGAGAGGAATCACCTTTCGCAGAATATATACAGAGCTAAGTATCGCAAACTTCTTGAACGATGCCATATTAGACTTTATTCCGATTTGTTCAATGTAGGATTTTAAGTTCCTTGCTAGAGAGCCCAACGCAACAATGATAACTGCGACAATAACGTCAGGAACATCTCACAATTTGAAGGTTGCTGTATTTCTTAAGTATGTCAATTTCTGATATTAGGCGACCAGAAACAGCCAACTCGATGTGGACGTATTGCTTTTGTTTCTGTGTAAATGATTATGTCTGTGTTGGTGACTTCAAATTGAAATCTCACATGACATCGACTTCTTTGTTTTCTAATACCTTGTGATCTGGCTTGTGGTGGTAACATTTCTCGTCGATTTCAAGTCCAGGCGTTTTAGGGATCCATGCACACTCTCAATGATGTCAGATATCCCCAAAGCGTCTCTCAAGAGGGTAAGATCCTTGGCAATAATACAGAGTGCACCAATACAAAAATGAAACAACTTGAGCTGTTGCTTGGTATAGTTCCTCAACATCCCTTGCCAAATTTTAGTCGCTTTCTATTTTCGCCTGCACTGACTTCACAATATTTTTATTCCAAGGTAGCACAACGTCTACCAGGGTCTATTCATGTATGCCCCTACGTACAAGTTATTATTGTCTCTATCTTTCTCTCTCACCTCCTTTCTCTTCATTGTTCACCCGTCTACTTGATAACCACACGGAACCCATTAAGACTGAGCGAATACTTCAAAAGATACTTCTACTCAACAAACGCTCATACATACATACATACACGCATACGTTCCTACCTACGTACGCATAAACTCGCTCTTGCGACCACTACTACGAACTCTTGATTCCCTTAATATTGTTTCTCATGAACATTAACTTCAACCAATTCGTTATTCTTTTCCATTAATAAATATCTATTTAAACATACAAAAGGTATATTTTTATTCTTCCACACATTCCAAACTCCAATCAACTTGCCGATAACCTTCTGATAATTGTAGATAAAACTTGTAAGTTGAAGGGAGTTCTGTTATGTTTGACACAAGGCTAATTCAATAGACATTAACCATCTCCCTACTGCTTCACCACAATGTTGATAGCAGACACGGAAAAAAAACCCTACAAAATCCCCTACAGAAGATACAAAAAGAAAGCGAGAAGAAACGACTAAATATCGGAACAAAGGATGAGCCTCTTAACCTGTTCAATAGATGTGGGTAGAGTGTGAACCGGGCGATAGATAGATCTATCTACTCCAATTGAAAAAAAAATGAGAAAATTGGAAAAGAGAAAGCCGGAAACCACAACCTAAACAGGGAACAAGGGATGAGCCTCTTAACCTGTTCAATAGATGTGGGTGGAGCGTGAACCGGGCGATAGAAGAAATCAACTGTAAGAAGACATGATACATCATTACTAGCAAAAGGACGAATCCAAAGTGCGAATTACAAATTGCAGATACCAAACTCAAACAAGTACAAAGATTAAAATAGAAAGTGCAGCACTGAAATCCGAAGGAGCATCGGAAAAGACTTCCAAAAAGCTAAGCAGAGTATTAAGAAAAAGAAAAACTTCCAGAAACAAGGAAAAAAAGTACTAAAATCTTACGCGGTATCTGCTCTCTTGTATAACAGTGAGTGCAGGATAATCTATTCAAAGATGAATAATAGACTTGAAGCAACAGAAATGTAGTTCGACAAAAGAATGATGGAGATACTATAGACCGATTATGTGAGTAACGACAGAATTAAAAAAAAAATGGAAACAAAAAAAAACAAGCTTAAAATCAGGAAAAGACAGCTAAAGTTTTCTGGGACATGTAATGAGGAAGGAAGGCTTAGAGACTCTGATACTCACAGGACAGATTGAAGGCAAAAAGGACAGAGTGAAACAATGTATAATATACTCAACGAACTCGAATAAAAGCAGGTGGAACAGGTTTTTGAAGAAATAACAAAAATGGAAAAATTTTTTAAAGAGAAACTATTATTAGAAAGGACAGGAAATTGTGGAAAGCCATGATCGCATACGTCCTGAGGAGACACGGCACACGAAGAATAGTTGAGTAATATATTATGATTAATATCATAAAAATGATCCTTCCATTTTATTGTCATTCTGCTTGTCTCTCCCTTAGCACAGCTGTTAGGCCTGACAATACTCAATAAATAATGGACTATTCCGTTTTGATCACGTGGAAAGACAATATATCACTACTTGCTTTCAGAGAGAAAAAAGAAAGGAAGGAAGGAAGATTAAAGTGTTCAACATTTCCTAATAAATAATGGACTACTCCGTTCTGACTGAGTGGAAATATGGAAAAGACATATCAGAGATGTTACATGGGTTCCATAAGAAAGAAAGAAAGAAAGAAAGAAAAGAAAGAAAGAAAGAAAAAATACTTAACGTCTGTTTCAATGAAATGGAAAAGTTCTCAATTTTAAATATTTTAATTTTGTACCCCCTTACTTCTTAAAATAACGACCTGCATTCATATTTATGATTATTATTGCAATATTTTGTTGAAGCTCAAATTTTTAACAAAGCGATCGGGGAATTTCTACGGATATTTAATTGGCATAGAACTCGCAATAAGTTTGTTCAATCATGAAATTCATAAGAAAATCCAAAAAGGGAAAACCGTAACATTTTCAAGGGTATTTCTAGTTAATAATAATGATAATAATAATAATTTATGTATCTTAACTTATTTATAAATAAAACTTTGCCTCTGTGTGTGTGTGTGTGTGTGTGTGTGTGTGTATCCGTTACCTATAGACTCCGAAACGGCTGAAGCGATTTTCCTGAAAATTTACACAGTTGTACTATAAGCGTCTGTGAGTGTTCTTAGCTAGGTTTTGTGTCGAGGTACCTCCGATAAATATCGAAAATTGATATTTTAAAAAATCGGGTTATAGAAGGAGTGGTCCGATTTTAATCAAATTTGATGCACCCATAGACAAAGACATAACAAACGCTATTCAGAAGTTTCAAGGTTGCAGTTCTTAGAATAGTGCAGAAAATCGATAATATATATATATTTTTAATCGTGTCACTCCAAGCAAGGCATTCCACTGCCACTATAGCGCAGGGGGTTACATAGAGGGATTGGGTATATATATATATATATATATATATATATATATATATATATATATATAAACGGCAAGATGTTTGTGTGTATGTGTGTCTGTTTATCTGTCTGTATACAAACCCACAATTTTTATCCGATTCTCACCAAACTTCACACAAATATTCTTTAGGCTGAGTGTGAGCTTCAGGACCATGGGTTAGTTTTAAAGCTTTCATTACACCCGAGCAACGCCGGGCTATACTGCTAGTTATCCTTAAATCGGAGGCAGCTCATTTTTACAACGTAACTTTTACTCAAGCATGTGAAAAGAATAAGAAGAAATTAACTGAAAATGAATAACTATGAATACGCGAGAAAATATCCTGGTTTCGCAATAAAATACGTGGAAATTCTCCTACTGCATCGTTAAATTTTTGCATCTTTCATTGTGATCTAAACTGAACAATCCATTATGTATGCAGTATAAGCAGGCCCTAATGCCCATGCTAACTAAAGAACAAAGGGAATTTTAATATGATGATTTACATTACGTAAAAACTGTGTATGGAGGTTTTTCATCGCAATGAATATTTTACACTCCGCCAAAGAAATAGTCAGTCATTTAAGTGCCATACGTGATACACGCTTTGGGCGATCATTTCTCGAAAGAGACATGGCTGACTGGGCAGAAGATTATCCCGCAGTAGGTTGCCATTGCTTTCTGCGGTAGACTGGTTGCCAGCCAAGGCTAAAGTACCTAATCTGCCCTATTATTTAACCCATAATTGGAGGGAAGAGACGGATTAATACCTTTCCCAAGAGTATTTGTGCGTAAGTGAATGTAAGGAATTCAACTGGAATTCGAACTCGGTTCCCCGATTTGTCGTTCCGGGTCGATATCCACTGCACCACCACGCCAAAGAAACAACTAACTCAAAACTAACAGGAAAAAAACTCACATTATATCAAGAAAATTGCAACTAATTTCAATTAAAATTGTCCAGTTAAATGGATGTTGCCAGAAACAACAGCAACATTCTTCTCAATGTAGCTTTTGATTTTGAATCTTATCAGAAATTATTTCATTAACCGGTTCATAAAATGTAACGTTTATCCATATACGAAGGATTGCATACTTCGGTCAGATAGCAAATATCAGTTTGTCTTGCCATAAAATCGTTTGAATTTCGATCCTCCTTGTAAGACATGCCCTCTAACAGTAGCCATCTTTGTGTTCGTACTCCTATATTTTTCAATTTTGGTGTTCACAATTCCTTATCAGTTCTGCTAATTCTATCCCAAGGTTATACTGTCTGATCTCTGAAAACACAGATAGATTTTAAAATATTTAAGTGTTAAAAGATACTACAAGGAAACAATAAATTTGCTTTTACTTTTCGAAAATATGTAAAAAAAAAAATCAAATTTATCCCAAGTAAGGTGATAATGTCACTAAGACGCAAACAGCTATTGGGAGTGAAAGAAAATGGAAAGACTTTAAAAGGAACTAGGAACCCATCCCTGAACAAGAAACAAGAAATAAACCTCTGCTATTGTTCAAAATACTAAGGAGATGTGAGAATCGGGCGATAGGCGAATCTATTTTCTTTTTCTATGTGCCCTGTCCTTTCAGGGCGGAGGCGATCATAGCTTTCCATGTCTCTCTATCCCTGGTGGCTCTTAGCACGCTTTTTTCTGTTACATCACACAACTCTCGTTCTGTCATCCACCTGGTCAGGCCCTTCAAATATGTTATGTCTCTTTTTCCTTCTATTTGGCCTGTTAGTATCAGGTTCTCCAACCCCTCCTTCCTCATTGCATGTCCCAGGAACTTTAGTTGTCTCTTTCTGATGCTCAGTATTAATTTCATTTGCGATTCGATCCTTTCCAAAACCTCATTGTTGCTCACATGCTCAATCCATGATATCTGCAGCATCCTTCTGTAGAACCACATTTCAATTGCTTCAAGTTTTTCTTTCATCTTTGACGATATTGTCCAGCATTCACTGTCATAGTAAAGAACTGTCATCACATATCAATCCAGCACTCTTTTCTCTTTTTCTAGCGAAATCGTCCTGTCTTTTAATAATCTACTTCACTTCTGGAACGCATCCTTCAACATGCCAATTCGGATCTCTGTGTCACACTTTCCGTCTTCTGTTCGAACACTTCCCAAGTATTTAAACTTTTGTACCTGGTTGATTTTAGTATCCCCCACCTGTATTTGGCATTTTGGGCTGCTCTTTTTGCTGATGACCATGCATTCGGTTTTCTTGCTGTTTATTTGTCGTCCTTTCTTGTCACTCTCTTCAGTAACCTTCTGTAGGATGTCTTGTAGTTTCCTTTCCATGTCTGCTATCATCTGCCTACCTTATGTTGTTCAAATTGTGGCCTCCGATGACAAATCCAGGCATAACATCTAGGGTCCTCAGAAAAACTCTCCTGGATTCATTATGGATGATGTTTTGCTGTAAATAACTTTAATTGATATTTCTTTCTTCTTAGTTTCTTAGCAAGGGAAGGCGAGATAGTTTAGCGTTTCCGACATTTTTCACAAACAAGAATCCATGTTCAAATGCTAAAACATCTAACAACTGAAAAGATGTGTTTTTGCTGCCTTGAGAATTTTTGATAAGCAAGTTTAAACGGTTTGTTACGTTCACCATGAAATTAATGTAATTTTTCCAACCAATCAGCAGCTTCTCACTCAGGATATATATTATTATTATTATTACTTCTAAGTATTGTTTACGCATTCTGTTTATGTACGCAAACTGTAAATCCTTTCAGAATATCACTTCTAGAAAATCATTGGATGTTATTTTGTAGCATTAAATCTAAATTTACAGCCAACCTATTGTAGCAATGTAGAGAAATGTCGGTGAATTAGATTTCTTTTGCTATTATCTTGTTTAGGATTTTTGAGTATTTGTCTGCATTCAGCGGAGAAATACTGAGGAATTCTTGAGCAAAATGTTTAGTATTTATTGTCAAGTGGATAATTCTAAATGGAAATAGAATGGTTCTTTTGTTATTATTACTTTTACAAGGCAGCCAGGAAGCCTTTGTTTGGCCAGTCAGTAAGGTAGCAGATAGTAAGAGGAACATCTATAACAGAACGTAGTATTGATTCTACCACCAAAATCATGTAGTGCTATATCATTCAAGACTATCCTGGCACCAAACATTATTTGGTTTGGCTGAAACATTCAGTTGTCTTGAAGGCTAGCTTGAATATTAAATGGGTTCAGGAGGTGAACAGAGTGTATAGTGGATGGTTTGAGATGTTTTGAAAGTGAAAAAGAAAAAAGGTAAAGAGTAAAAAATTTTAATATAAAGAAATAGGGAAAGGAAATAAGAAAAAAATTTAAAAGAAACTGAATGTGAAAGAAAGAAATCAAAATGGTAAAAGGAAAAAGAAAAGTTAAAAATTTATGACAACTAAAAAAAAGCAAGGTTTTTGTTAAAATGAAATTAAAATAAAAGCAAAGAAAATGGATAAAGTAAAGAAAGAAGATGAGATGAATGAAAAATGGTAGGAATGAAATTTCAGAGAAATCCAAGGATGAATAAAAGATTGAAAGAATGAAAAAAAAATGAAAGAAAAAATGATTAAAAGAAATAGAAATAAATAGAAGATTACTGGAACAAAGATAAACTGGAAATAAGGAAGAAGAAATGGGGAGGAGGAAGAAGAAAGAGGGAGAAGGAAGAAGAAAGGGGGAGGAAGAAGAAAGGGGGAGGAGGAAGAAGAAAGGGGGAGGAGGAAGAAGAAAAAATATATTGGTTGTGTCAAAAATCCTTTCTCTTTCTCGTTCGTACTACGTGCTCCATTTGTCGCTATTGAAACTAAATTTTCAATAAAAATTTGTTTCTCCTTCAAACAATTCAAGACAATCTGACAATATTTACATTATTCGGGCTATTGTCCTAATCTTTGTTGTGATTTGTATGACATTTAGGCCGTTGTACGCTCCGGGCTTTATCAGGTGCTAGGAATTTCGAACCGAAACCTTTATTACAATCACTGCGGTATATGAAATCCATTCCTTGCGCAGTAGTGCCACTTTTTTCATTATTACCAAAAGAACCTATTGCATCCTTACCTTAAGCAGGTGGCCCATTTCTCTTTTATATTTTCTCAAAATAAGTCCACAAGAACATTGCAAGACCGTGACAAGAGAGGAAATAGAAAAATCAGGTGTAGCTGATTACCTATGGGATGAAGGTGAAATAGAGAACGCCACGATTACAAAAACTTAAAGAATCAGTGCATATGCTAGGCCACAAAAATATCCTAAGCCGGCCAAACATAGACATGAGTACACTATAGCAACCCGTAATATGGAGTAGTAGAGAAAATCATTAGCTTCAAGATTGCAATATGAGCTCTGGTAAAATTGTTTACTTGGACATTAGGTTTATAAGTCCCACAAATTCATGCAAGAACACATGGCCCAGTGGATAAAAGTGATGGTTAAATCCAGTGACTTGACCCAAAGAATTGTAGCTACAGCAGTGGTGAACAAATAATTTAGTTATCTTTCTTTAACTCAACTCTCAAAGACATCTGAAAGTTGCATGGCTCATGCATTGAGAGCAATATGCCCCAGTGATTATAATAAAGGGTTCAGTTTGAAATTCCAATCACCTGAAGAAGACCAGAGCGTATAACGGCTGAAGCATTGTTAATATGAATGTGGCAATAAAGATGAGGACAACAGTCTGAATAATGTAAATAATTTAAATACTACCTCATCTCCGAAGTTTAGACAATATTAAATGTAATAATAACAATAATAATCAGCAACAAATAATGAGTAAAAAAGTTAGACAATATAGAAATAGTTACTGCATTCGGATCCACAATTATTTGAACTTAATAATTTGAAACATGACTGTTAGCACCTGTCCAATAATTATTAACCAGAATATATATAAATTATCAAGCTAAATGACAACATGCATGGCTTAAAGATTGTTCTCAATTGGAGTAGATAGACTAAACTATCGCCCGGTTCACACTCCACCCACGTCTATTGAACAGGTGAAGAGGCTCATCCCTTGTTTCCTGTTTAGGATGCGGTTTCCGGTTTTTCTCTTTTCTAATCTTCTCACTCTTAGGTAGCCCCCTGCACATCAGTGGCGTTACCACCTTGCTTGGGGTGATATGATAAAATATATATATATATATCCACTGGCCCAGAAGATATAGACGTTGGTTATTTCCTGTGACTTGACCCAAAGAGTTGTGAGTTCAATACCAGGCTACAGCAGTGGTGAACAAGTAACTTACAGGGTTAGAGGGAGATAACTCATCACTACCAAAAGAAGCACTACTACGCAAGAAATGGAGTACATATACCCCAGTGATTGTAATAAAGGGTGCGGTTCGAAATTCCTAGCACCTGAAGAAGGCCGGAGCGTACAACGGCCGAAACGTCGTACAAATGTCAACAAAGATGAGGACAATAGTCCGAATAATGCAAATGCTGTAAATACTACCTCATCTCAGAAATATAGACAAATGCAACCTGACAAGTATGTTCGCCTCTTGTTTGTCCTCCCGCCGGTATTAATTCAATCAATTCCAGTTGAATTCGTTGCATTTACGCGCAAATACCCTTGTGAAAGATATTAATCTGTCTCTTCTTCTTTTGTTAAATAGCAAGACAGATTGGGTTCTATAGCCTTAGTTGGCAACTATTCTACTGTAGAATGTAATGGTAACCTACTGCGGAAAAATCTTCTGTCAAGTCAGTCATATTTTTTTCAAGACATGATCGCTCAAGCGTGTATTACGTATGAGACTTAACTGATATGATAATTCAATCTGCGCAAGACTCGTTTATATCACGTGACTTATCACAGATGACTAATTATACTGGACAGAATTGATTTTTTTTGTTCAGTCGAAAATGAGGACAAAACTGGAAGCAGCGGAAATGTGGTTCTACAGAAGGATGCTGCGGATATCGTGGACTGAGCATGCAAGCAACGATGAGGTGTTGGCAACAAAAAGGAAATTAATAGTGAGCATCAGGAAGAGACAACTGAAGTTCCTGGGACACGCAGTGAGGAAGGAGAGCTTTGAGAACCTGATACCGACTGGCCAGATAGAAGGAAAGAGAGACAGAGGAAGGCAGCGGATAACATATTTGCAGGGCCTGATCAGGTGGATGACGGAACGGGGGTTGCCAGGAGTAACAAGAGCAAACATACTAAGAGCCACAAGAGATAGGGAGACGTGGAGAACCATGATCGCCTACGTCCTGAAGGGACAGGGCATATAGAAGAAGAATAAATGGGGCGCTATCTATGGCTCTTTGTGTCGAGAGATGAATTTCGTTGATCTTGTTAATTATATTCATTCTATAATTCTTAATTGACTGATTTGTTTTCTACAGCTTATCAACCCAATGTAGGTTATTTAAAGCCAGAAAATATTTTTAGGTTGTAAGAATTTTTTTTTGAGGGGGGATAACAATGATTTAGTAATACAAATCTTATTAACTGACCTGTAGATGGCGGGGAGAAGAAGTGGGTCCATATCTTTCCCAACGGCATTTGTGTATAAGTGGATATAACGAACCCAACTGGAATTCTGTTATGGTGAAACACTCAGATAATCCTATATTAACAAGAGATAACAGGAAGTTAACTCGAGAAGATCTTTGAAAGTTCATAGGAGTTTTTAGAAGTTCTTTAGAGTTCTATTGGAGTTCAGTAAAACTACTCAGCAGTTGATGAGTCGACAGTTAGCAGAATACTAAGGAGTTAGCTTTTCAACGGAAGATTACCAAGTTCCTACCATTTTGGGTGCATTAAATCGATTAGCAACCGACATAACACGATTATAACTTTCAGTGCGAAAACTATTCCACAACAAATTCGAACTTAACTCTTCTATAAGCAATTCCGAGCTAGTTTCGACATTACTTGCACCTCTTAGCTTAAAGCACCTAGTATTCCCGAGCGGTCACCCATCTAGATGCTGGTTAGGTTCGACGTTGCTTAACTTTGATAGTCGTAGGGGAACCGATATTTTTCAGTATTTTTTGAGGACTTATGCTACCAATCCGGGTCAGGGTGGACCTGGGAACAACAGAAATTAAAAAGTGGCTCCATACTCCTCACAACCTCCCAATTAGAGGCCTTGCTGCCGGATGAAACTGTGTTAACGTCCTGTTTTCGTCGCCAATTTTTCTTGTTTACGTTTTCGACATAATCGCTGATTTCTAGTCTCTCTCGGACAATGCTTTAATCTCCTCTTCTATCATTCTTTCTAACTCCCAAACGTCTCGTTATCGGCCAGTTAAGTGACATACGTGATATGCGGTTAGGCGATCAAGTCTATTTCAATTTTCCACAGTAGGCTTCCGTTTCTTTCTGTGGTAGACTGGTTGCCGACCCAGGCTACCCTGCTATTTGGGTAAAAGAGATAGATTCATATCTTTTCCAAGGGTATTTGCACGTAATTGAATTCTCTTTCCGAACCGTTAACCATTACATCGTACATCCTATCACCTGTTACACTTAAAAAATAATTAAAAAAAACAAAAAAACAATGATACACACAATGAACTTATGTTATTTTCAGCAGCCTTCTGTAGAACCACATACCTTGCCTTAAGTCTCCTCTTCATCTGTGAGGAAATATAGTATTCACTGAAGGCGAATTGGCATGGCCAAGTATGCATTCCAGAAGCTAAGTAAAGTATTGAGAGACAAGAAAATTTCACTGGAAACAAAGAGAGTACTGGATTGGTATGTGATGTCTGTTCTTCAATATGGCAATGAATGTTGGACAATCTTCTCAGAGATGAAGGAGAGACTGAAGCAACCGAAATGTAGCTCTACAGAAGGATGCTGAGAATACCATGGACCGAACATGTGAGCAACGATGAGGTTTTGGAGAGGATAGAAACGAAAAAGAAACTAATACTTAACACCAGGAAAAGACAGCTGAAGTTCCTGGGACATGTAATGAGGAAGGAGGGTTTGGAGAATCTGACACTCACTGGTCTGATAGAGAGAAAGAGAGACAGGGGAAAGCAATGGATAACATACTTGATGGGCTTGAGCAAATGGATGGCAGAACGGGGTTTTGGTGGGGCAACTAGGGATAAGGAGATATAGAAACCCATGATCACCTATGTCCTGAAGAGACACAGCACATAGAAGAAGATGATATTACATAGCAGTTAAGCACACTGCTTTGTTTCTAAGAAATTTCTTATTTCTTAATACTGCTTAGTTTTTGGAAGACAAATGTCGCTATCCTAATGCACCTTCGGATTTCTCTGTCATATTTTCTGTCGTATGTTAAAACTGATAGGTAAATTTCTGCATTAGTAATCTCATTTTCTGATCTGCATTGACTATTTTTAATCGATTATCAAGCAAGGCAATAATGCCACTAAGACGTAATGGACTAGTGGGAGTGAAGGAGAATGAAAACTTTTTGTAAGAAACCGGAAACACAATCTTGAATAACAACTAAGAAATAAACCGCAACTCTTGTTCCAAAGACCAGGAAGGAATGGAAACCGGACGATAGGTGGACCTATCAGCCCCTATTGAGGAAAAAATTAGAAAATAGATAGCAAATAAAAATTTAAAATTTAGGCAGAGATGTTAGAGGTACTGAGTTGAAGTAAACTTAAGAAACGGAAACCATCCGCCCGTGCATTGAATACTGCTGCCATATCTGGTCGGGTGCCCCTGCTGTTCTCCTCGGGCTTCTCGATAAGGTTCAGAGGAGGGTCTGTAATGTGATAGATACCGACTTGGCAGACCGCCTGCAGTCTCTCTCCCACCGGCGAGACGTGGCTTCCCTGTGTCTCTTCTATAAATACTTTCACGGCTTCTGCTCCGATGAACTTAGATCACTGGTGCCCCCTAAATACGAATTTGCACGAGATACTAGATTAGCAACTAGATCCCACCCTTTTACAGTGAAACCGATAAAATGCAGCCGTAACTTCTACTCCAACAGTTTCTTTCCTCGCACTTCCCGACTGTGGAATTCTCTTCCAAACGATTGCTTCCCCGACGGCTACAATCTCCAGGAGTTTAAATGTAAGGTCAATACACACCTCCTAACACACTAACCTGCTCCCATTCTATCAAACACTCTTCCCATCTGCCCAACCCTCATCCTCGGTATCCTTACTCATCTGTCACCTTCCTCCTGACATTCCCTATGTCTAACCACTCCTTCTCTTTACCTTCCCCTATGTAGCCCCATGCGCAATAGTGGCAGTGGAATGCCTTGCTTGGGGTGAGATGATTAAAAAAAAAAAAAAAACCTAATCCTAATCAGTAAACAAGGGATACAGTAAAGCATTCCTGTTTAAAAGCCTGGAGTGGAATGTGAACCAAACGATAGGCAATCTATCTACTCCTATTAAATGCTTCTATTTTCTCTTCGATTACTCTCTCGTGTGTTTTCGCCCCCTTTTTTTTTTACCCCCACAAATAAATCTTCTTCAGATTCTGTTACTTTTAAGAAATAAATAAATAAATAAAATAAAGACATGCACACATATTTCTCATCTTTTCTTGACATTTCACCATATTGTTTTTAACATTTTTATCTGCTTTTTTTTTCATGTTATCTTTTTCGCATAAACATTATCATATGTGGACGCAGTTACCTTTCCATTGCATGTTTATCGCAACGTTTATTGTTGTTATGTCAATTTGGTTTCTTCTTTCGCTTGACTTAAGCTTTTTATTACGTTTATACTCGTGTAGCACAAGGCCTCAAGTTGGTAACAGTAACTGGTGCTCCTAGGCTGCAGTACATATCACGCTGAATACACCGGTTCTCGTTCGATCACCGAAGTTAAGCAACGTTGAGCCTGGTCAGTACTTAGTTGGGTGACTACTTGGGAATACCAGGCGCTGTAAGCGTTCAGTGACGGATATGCGTTGTGGTGCAGTGGATATCGGCTTGTAAAAAGAAATCGGCAAGCCGAGTTCGAATTCCAGTCGAGTACCCGCATTCACTTAAGTACTGGTACCCTTGGGAAAGTTATTAATCCGTCACTTCCCTCTAGTTATGGGTTAAATAACAGGATGGGGCCTAGTGTTGGTGTCACAATAAAAAAACACCCTTGGTAGCCATGGCGAAGCATCAAGTATCCAGCTATTTGACAAGATCATGAATTTCGCTGCAAACTGCGCCAGGGTTCCAAATTCACAGGGAATACTGGAGGGGAGTGTAGTGAGTTCTATCTGGGCCAATAGCCGCAAGACGACAAGGAGGCTGTAATCCATCTAAGTAAAGATCACGTTCTGCAGTATTTAACTTCAGCCGAGAACCAGTGCTTTGCACCTAATTTATGGAATACTATTGACATATCTGGTCAGTCGCCACTGCTGTTCGTCTTAGTGTTCTCGACAAGCTCCAAAGGCGAATCTGTAATGTGATTGGTCCTGACCTGGCAGCTCGACTCCAGCCACTTCCTCACCGGGAGAATGTGCCTTCCCTCTGTCTCTTCTACAAATATTTTTATGACTTCTGCTCCGACAAACTTAGGTCACTGGTGGCCCCCTTCTCAAGAGTTTACTCATGCAGCCAGACTGCAGGCGACAATTCTACTCCAGTAGCTTCTTTTCTCGCACTTCCCACCTGTGGAAGTGCCTTCCATATACTTGCTTTCCTGACGGCTACAACCTCTAGGAATTTAAATACAATGTCAATTCCCATCTCTTATCCCCTTAACTCCAGTCCTTTCCACATCACACAGTGTATCTTGTTCTTTTCTTTTCTCTCTACCTTCGTAACTGTCTTCACTCCTGTGTTCACACCCTTCTCTTGCCCTTTCTCTTTCTCTCCCTGTCTTTGTCTTCACTCTTTTCCTGTCTAAAAGTTTAACTCTCTTATGTAGTCCCCTGCACATTAGTGGCGGTACCGCCTTGCACTGGGTGAAATGATAAAAAAAAATTCATTTATGTGTCGTGCCGCTTCAACAAATAAATGATCACGGCTCTCCACAATGTCCTAGCTTTTCTAACTGCAAGCATTGTTTATCCCCTATCAAATCAACAACTTGTTCAAAAACCAACACTTTTATCCACTGAACCATGGGTCCAACCAACGCTTTTATCCAGTGTGTAAAAGCGTGTATCACGTATGGCACTTAACTGAGTACCTTTACAGACGAGTCTAGGATATATACCTTTATAGACGAGTCTAGGATATAAACTTTACTGGGTATGTAACTTTGATCCTCAGCTCTTGCCTTAAAATACTGGTCTTGTGCAGACACAGCCATAGACAAGAAAAGAGAATAAGATAATAAGAATTTGAACTGAAATGCAAATTAAACACGTTTTATGCATGCCCCCCCCCCCACAACCCGGAAAATTAAAAGATGACAAACTAAACTGACATATATGAAATATATATAGCACAAAAAGAGGACAAAAATAAACTAAATGTCAGCCATATTTACAAGCTTAATTTTAATTTGCTTAAAAACCAGCCGATTTTGAAAATTCTTTTTTATGCTTCACATGGTTTTAATTTGCTTCAATTAAAACTAAACTAAATAAAAACGACATATAAAAATGTTTTGCCGGGTCTTTGTTTAAACTCTAGAGGGTGAAGACAGAAGTGAAGCCATGACGTTTCTTTCAAAAATAATTAAATAATTTTGATATTTTACAATTTTTTAAATAAATTCTTTTTCTTTCTTCTTTCGAAAATTGCACCAAACTTCAAAATTCTTCTATAAAAATTCAGAATCTATAATATAAAAAAATCGTTTATTGTCTGTCTGTCACATACTGTTCGCTGTTTACCTGCGCATATGGTATTTATATTCATGCCTGTTTTGGGTGTGATTGACCTTGTGCCACACACGCTCGCGCAAGCCTATTTGAGCGAGTAGTACGTTGTGGCGTAATGAATATCGGCTCAGACTAAGAAATCGGAGAGCCAAGTTCAAATTCCAGTTGAATTCGTTGCATTCACTTACACGCAAATTCCTATGGGGAAAGTATTAATCTATCTCTTCCCCCTCCAGCAATGGATTGAAGAGTGGAACAGATTGGGTTCTATAGCCTTGTTTGACAACCGGTGTATCGCCGTAGGAAATGACAACCTTCCGCGGAAAAGATCTTCTGCTTAGTTAGTCCTGGATCGAAAGAGACATGATCGACCAAGCGTGTATCGCATATAGCATTTAACTGACAGACTGAGTGGTAGAAACGTTGTCTTTCGTGACGGAAGAACAAGAAAATATGGAGAGAGACACGGCAGATAAAAGAAAAGAAATGGAATCACAAAAGTATTCGTTGCCTCGAAGACAATTCTCGTGATATGCAGAGAAAAGACCCTGTTCTATAATCAACATGGTTTCCTACCCAGAATATTAATAAACTGATTGTGATAATGATTATAGCAACCATTTCCATATATCGAGGCATTTGGTATTCATTGAACAAACAGTTGGTATCGGTTGAGATTTATGAAATCCTTTTTTTCTCTCTCATAAGAATTGACTTCTTACGTTTACCGTTATGTCTCGTGCAGTGTCGGAAATTATAGCCCTCCATATCTTCCTTTGTAGCTCTTTTTCTCCCAAATCTTGTATCTGCTTTACATTTGCTTAATCCTATCAAGTATGTCACTCCCTGTTTTCCCCTGTCTCTTGTTTTTTCTCTCCGCCCTGTGAGTATCAGATTTTCCAAGCCCTTCTTCCTCATTACGTGTCATAGGAACTTTAACTGTCACTTCCTAATGTTAATTTTAAGTTTCCTTTATGTTTCCATTCTCTCCAAAACTTTGTCATGTGGGTTAAGTTGTTCTTGTTCGTAAGAACACATGGCCCAGTGGAATATAGATGTTGGTTAGTTCCCTGAGACTTGGTCAAAAGAGTTGGGAGTTCAATACCAGGCTATAGCAATGGTGAACAAGTAACTTACAGGGTAAGAGAGAGAGATAACTCATGACTTCCAGAAGAGGAACTAGGCAAGGAATGGCGTTCATATACCCCAGTGATTGTAATAAAGGGTTCAGTTTGAAATTCCTATCACCTGAAGAAGGCCGGAGCGTACAACGGCCGAAACGTCGTACAAGTAGCAACAAAGATGAGAACAATAGTTCGAATACTGTAAATAATGTAAATACTACCTCATCTAAGAAATATAGACAAATCCTCAGTAGCCTTCTGCAGAACCACAATTCTGTTGCTTCGAGTCTTTCCTTCATTTTTGAGAAGATTTATACCCGCTAATGCAAATTTCCTTCCTGACGTCTTGTTTAGTGCAGTGTGGAAAGTTAATATTTTGAGTATTTATTTTCTCTTTTAGTTACATGTACAATCCATTTTAGCTGTTTCCGCTGTTGGAAGCCTTCAAGTGAAACGGTTTTTGTTATTCTTTACTGCCAGCCTATTAGATCTAATGAAGAATTGTATTCTTTAAGATCTACACGATTTCTTCATTTAGAATCAATTTAAATCATTGATCTGAGAAAACGGTAATTTTTAAATGTGATTTTCCAAGCGTAGCTTAGATGTGGCACAAGGCCGAAAGTATGGAGTACCTAGTGTGGACAGAACTCACTACTCAGTCATAATTGTTCTAACAAGACAAGTTTGCTAACCGTTAAGCCATGTATGTAGATGACCGAGATTTAAAAATTTCAGAAGGAGGTGGGCGCCATGCATGGCATCCCTACGAGATTTTAGATCTGACGAGTTCGTTGGTTGATATTTTTGTTTTGGTAGCATCATGCGGTGCTGGGGGAAAATTATTCCTAGCGGAGCCTCTCCCATGTTCAATTTCTTTTTCACCTCTACTGTGTGTATGAAGAAGAAATTAGTTTAGCTCAGTTGATGATGTTCTTTATAACAGCTATTTTATATCTATGGGGACATTCACTTAGGTAATTGACTAGAAAACAATTTCGCACATAAGCTTTTCATGAAGTACAAACAGTGTGACAAGAAGAGAGTTCTAGAACGTTAAAAACAGCTATTTTTTTTTATCTGCGAGGGCATTGATTTAAATAACACGCACCTAAAAAATCTTTTAATGATGCATGGAATGTTTTGGCTAATTCTGAACAATTTCGGGTGCTGAATCGTAAAATAACACCCATTTTCTTTTCTTTTTTTTTATTCGAGTTCACCCCAAGCAAGGCAGTAAAATCACTAAAACACAGAGGTCCATTGAGTGTGGATGAATTAAAAAACAGAATTATTATTAAATAATTATTTTATTTTTATCTTTTTTCTCCAACGGAGACAAATATGTTTGCCTGTCATCAAGTTTACAATCCTCCCACGTCTTTTAAACAGTAATATTGGTTTACTAGTAGTATAGCCCGGGTTGCTCGGATGTAATGAAAGCTTGAAAACTAATCCATGGTCCTTGAGCTCAGACTCTTTGGACGTTGGCACAAAAGACTAAAAAGCAATAGTTGTTTCCAGTTAAAGCGAAACAGAAGACTGAAAGATAAATGAATGGATGTAAGTCAAATTTAATTTCCTGGTATCGATATCAAATAAGTTTTTTTTCGTTGTAAACTGAATATTGAAGGCTAAATATGTCCTCTGAGTAAATGGTATCATGGCTGAGACTAAGAACTACAATTATACCTACTTAGAGCCAAACCCGAAGCAAAAACTAAAATAAAAGGGCTGAAAAAAATACATGACATACAGGCAGATAAACAGACACACACACACAAACATCTTGCCTTATATCTATATATATATATATATATATATATATATATTATCGATTTTCTGCACTATTGTAAGAACTGAAACAATTTCGCACATAAGCTTTTCATGAAGTACAAACAGTGTGACAAGAAGAGAGTTCTAGAACGTTAAAAACAGCTATTTTTTTTTATCTGCGAGGGCATTGATTTAAATAACACGCACCTAAAAAATCTTTTAATGATGCATGGAATGTTTTGGCTAATTCTGAACAATTTCGGGTGCTGAATCGTAAAATAACACCCATTTTCTTTTCTTTTTTTTCTTATATAAACATATATATATATATATATATATATATATATATATATATATATATATATTATCGATTTTCTGCACTATTGTAAGAACTGAAACATTGAAACTTCTGAATATCGTTTCTTATGTCTTTGTCTATGAGTGTATCAGATTTTATTAAATCGGACCACTCCTTCTATAACCCGATTTTTTGATTATCGATTTTCGATATTTATCGGGGGTACCTCGACACAAAACCTAGAACATTCGCAGACGCTTATAGTACAACTGTGTAAATTTTCAAGAAAATCGGTTCAGCCGTTTTGGAGTCTATAGGTAACGGACACACACATACACACACACACATACATACACACACAAAGTTCTATTTATAAATAAGTTTAGATCTCTTGTTTCCTGTTCAGGATTGGGTTTTCGGTTCCTTCTAAACTCTACTTCAGCTCTACACTCCTAAAGTTTGTTCCTTTCTACTCTGATATAACTCCCCAGAGTAGCCTACTATCTTAAGTAGCTCTTGGGCCTTGTATTGTGTGAATGTTTATTAAAAAAAGGGAACGAGAAAAATATATCTTTGCAACTCGCCAATATATGTTTAAATCCTCACAGTATTGTTTTATTTTTGAAGCTATTCATAAGATTTACAAACTCTTAA
Source organism: Ascarosepion bandense (assembly GCA_037127315.1). NCBI lineage: Eukaryota > Metazoa > Mollusca > Cephalopoda > Sepiida > Sepiidae > Ascarosepion > Ascarosepion bandense. The sequence goes on from JBBBDQ010000927.1 coordinate 7,472,177, forward strand.
TTTTGTTCAATTTCGCAAACCAGACTTTGAAATTTGAATAAGCTGATTTGTTTGGAATTTACTTTATCAAAAATACTACTTAATTTTATAGGACTTCATAAATAATATTTTTTTCATAAACAATATTCCATGGAACGAGAACAATCTACCTCAGTGAACAGAATAAAGGGTTGAGTTCAAAATTCCAACCACCAATCGTCTGAGGATGGTCAGAATGTACAACGGCCGAAATGTCGTGAATATGAGGACAGCAGTCTTAACCATGTAATTAATTACAATACCTCGTCACAGAAATGAGTGTGTGCGTGTTGGTATCAGAGCGTATATAAATATAGACAGTGTGAATATCATTATTAACACTGGATGGCAATCGTCTGTTTCATGCTTAAACATGCTATCATCAGATAATTATAAACAAATTTGTTTAAAATATTGAAGCGAGCTTGAAAACCAACGCATAAAACAGTTTTAATATTTATGTTCAAATACACACACACACACACACACACATGTATATATATATATATATAGAGAGAGAGAGAGAGAGAGACAGACAGACAGACAGACAGAGTAAAATTAGGCATCAGTTATTCTTTCAAAGGCGTTTTGTTAAAAAGGGTAGCCATTCAGTTTTTATTAAATTTATCCATCGTCTTTTTCCAAACTGCGAATTACATTCGACATACCTGGATGCCACAGGTGCAAAATATATAATCACACTTTAAAAGAACGAGCTACTTAAAATACTCTCATTTTCTTTCATTCATTTTACTTTTAACACCTTGAAGATTACCCATGTGTATCGAAAGCTTAGACACTGTCTTGATTTCAGAAATATTTCTGCTTCTGCACCAGCCAGGTTTAAGGAAGGTGATTCGCAGTTTGGAAAAGACGGTGGATAAATTTAATAGACAATAAATTTAATAGACAATAAATTTAATAGACAATAGTATATCTATCCTTTTAATAACACGCGCGCGCGCGCACGCACACACACACATACACACATCGTGTATTTGGGTAGGAATTCTTCTTTTATATAAATACTACCAGTATAGCAGAGATTACTAACCCTATCACTGGTTTTTAATCTACTAGCACTACAGCAATGCGTTGCTAGGGTGTAATGAAAGCTTTAAAACTAATCCATGGTCCTGGAGCTCAGACTCTTTGGACGTTGGCACGAAAGGCTAAAAAGCAATAGTTGTTTGCAGTTAAAGCGAAACTGTAGACTGAAAGAAAAATGAATGGATGTAAGTCAAATTTTGATTTCCTGGTATCGATATCAAATAAGTTTTTTTCGCCGTAAACTGAATTTTTAATAAGTCCTCTGAGTAAATGGTACCTTGGCTGAGACTAAAAACTACAATTATACCTAGAGCCAAACCCAAAGCAAAAACTAAAATAAAAGGGCTGAAAAAATACAGACATACAGGCAAATAAACAGACACACAAACATCTTGCCTTTTATATATATATATATATATATATATATATATATATAATCGATTTTCTGCACTATTGTAAGAACTGAAACCTTGAAACTTCTGAATATCGTTTCTTATGTTTTTGTGTATGAGTGTATCAAATTTGATTAAAATCGGACCTCTTCTACTATAACCCTATTTTTTGATTATCGATTTTCGATATTTATCGGGGTTACCTCGACACAAAACCTTACTAAGAACACTTGCAGACGCTTATAGTACAACTGTGTAAATTTTCAAGAAAATCGGTTCAGCCGTTTCGGAGTCTATAGGTAACGGACATACACACACACACACACACACACACACATACACACACAAAGGTCCATTTATAAATAAGTTTATATCATTAAAGACGACTGACAAAGTACTGTGATTACGTTTTTATGTAATATTTCTTGTGTTTGTATATATATATATATATATATATATATATATATATATATTCTTTTCTGGGCATTAGGTTTGTAAAATTTGTTTGAATGTTCTTATCCGAGCACTTTTTGGATATTCTCTAAGCCACTACCAAGAGTGATTTTTGTTTTTAATTGATTATGAGCGTTGTGGTGCAATCAGCTCGGTACGAGAAATCGGGAAGCCGAGTTCGAATTACAATTGAAGTCCTTGTACTCACTTACGCACAAATACCCTTGGAAAAGATATTAATCCGTCTTTTCCCTCCAGTTATGGGTTAAATAATAGTACAGATTGAATTCTATAGCCTTGGCTGGCAACCAGTCTGCCGCCCAGTGTACTGACTGTACTGATATTTTATATATGTATCAAGAGTTATAGGAATGATTTATATTTTCTAAACACGGTGAGCCTATTGTGGCCATGTTCATAAATGATGTTGTTTACTTTTACTTTTTAATGGATAATTCTTCCATTGCTTTGTAGCATTTTATTACATGTGGATGAGGCCATTGTGCCGTATTTGCAACAAGAATGTTTTGGTTGGAGCGTGACAGGTTTCCGTGTGTGTTTTTACGTAAGACTTAAGCTAGAAAACTTTAACAATATAAATGCAGTTTCAATTCCAGTTAAATTCTTTGTATTCACTTTTGCGCAAATACCCTCAGGAAAGATCTTAATCTGTCTCTTCTCTCTCTAGCTATGGGTTAAATAACAGGATAGATTAATTTCTACAGCCTTGGTTGGCAACAAGTCACCGCAGGAAGCAATGGCAATCTACTACAGGAAAATATTCTGCCCAGTTTCGAAACATGATCGCCCAAGCCTTTATCATTATGTCACTCAACTGACTGAATATGTAAATACACACCTTGTCAGCCATCTTTAATGAAACTTATATATATATATAGATATAAACACGCTTTTTTATTAGATGCTTATATTTGTGTAGACGCTCCGTTTAATTTTTTAAAACAGTATTTTGTTTTGTTGAACATTTGAGGTAACTTAGTAGAGAAAAAATGCATCCTCCAGCGGGATTCGAACATACATTATTCAGACTATTGTCCACATCTCTGCTGCCATTTGTACGATGTTTCGGCCGTTCGACGCTAGGAATTTCGATATATCATTCTCATTCCTAGTGCGCAGCCACTTTTGGTAGTCATGAGTTAACTCTCTCTAGTCCAACTTTAAGTTACCACTGCTGTAGCCTGGAATTGAACTCACAACTCTTTAGGTCAAATCACAGTAACCATTTATTTTACCAGAATTAATATATTTTTCATATTAATTGTTTTTTTTTCTGGTATTTTTTGGTATTAATGGTTTTCTTTAGTATTTTTTAGATAGATGGGAGTGTGCATGACGATAACTCTCAGAAAACAGCCTCTGTCTGCCTACTCTATGTAAAGGGGTTATCGGAGAGAATACAAACGATCTGTAGGCCGCCCCCTTAAGGTAAGGCTACAAGAACATCGCAAGGCTGTAACATGAGGGGAGATAGAAAAACCAGGCATAGTTGAGCAGTTGGAGGGAGAAAGGGGATCACCACCCACTATAGGATGGAGATGAAATAATAGATAGAAAACACCATTGGAAACTATATAAACTTAAGGAATCAGCACATATGCTAGGCTACAAAAATCTCCTAAACCGACCAAGCATAGAAATGAATACAATAAGTGAATGCAACGAATTCAACTGGAATTCGACCTCAGCTCTACGATTTCACGTTCCGAGTCGATAGCCACTGCACCACAAAGAGCCCAATTTGTCCTGCTATTTAACCTATAGATGCCGATAGAACAGATGGATTCATACTTTTCTTAAAGATATATGTGCATAAGTGACTGTAATAAAAACCGACTGGTATGTGAACTCGATTTTCATAATACTCATTTCGAACCGCACATCCAAAATGAAGAGTCCATTAAAATTCCTGGAAGACATTAGAAGAATAGAATATTTGGAGAATCTAACCCTCACGGGACATATAGAGGGCAAGGGAAACGCTTGTTTAATTTATAACAGTTGTATAGATTGAAAGCAACACAGATGTGTGAGAAAGCGCGGGTCTGAACATGATCGTAAATAGAATTTTTTACGCATTCCAGATAATTAAATTTGTTAATATTTTAAGCACCAATTACCTCAAATTAAATGAATGACAGTTAATCGCAAGTATATTTTAAAGATTATTTTGAATGTTTACGTTTTTAGACAATAGCCCAGAGCTGAGTGTAATTTAGAAATTTATAAAGTCTAGAGATCATAAATGTAACAATACATCACAAATCAAATCTAAATCTAAACTTATTAATAAATGGAACTTTGTCTGAGTGTGTGTGTGTGTGTGTCCGTTACCTATAGACTCCGAAACGGCTGAACTGATTTTCTTGAAAATTTACACAGTTGTACTATAAGCGTCTGCGAGTGTTCTTAGCTAGGTTTTGTGTCGAGGTACCCCCGATAAATATCGAAAATCGATAATCGAAAAAAATCGGCTTAGAGAAGGAGTGGTCCGATTTTAATCAAATTTGATACACTCATAGAAGGACATAAGAAACGATATTCAGAGGTTTCAAGGTTGCAGTTCTTACAATGGTGCAGAAAATCGATAATATATATATATAAAAGGGAAGATGTTTGTGTGTGTGTCTGTTTATCTGCCTGTATGTCTGTATTTTTTCAGCCCTTTTATTTTAGTTTTTGCTTCGGGTTTGGCTCTAAGTAGGTATAATTGTAGTTCTTAATCTCAGCCATGATACCATTTACTCAGAGGACTTATTTAGCCTTCAAAATTCAGTTTACGACGAAAAAGACTTATTTGATATCGATACCAGAAAATCAAAATTTGACTTACATCCATTCATTTTTCTTTCAGTCTACGGTTTCGCTTTAACTGGAAACAACTATTGCTTTTTAGTCTTTCGTGCCAACGTCCAAAGCGTCTGAGCTCCAGGACCATGGATTAGTTTTAAAGCTTTCATTACACCCGAGCAACGCTAGTTCCCTTATAAAAGCATCTGTGAGTGTTCTTAGCTAGGTTTTGTGTCGAGGTTCCCTCGATGAATATCGAAAATCAATTATCAAAAAAATCGGGTTATAGAAGGAGTGGTCTGATTTTAATCAAATTTGATACACTCATAGACAAAACCCCAGAAACAATATTCAGAAGTTTCAAGGTTGCAGTTCTTACAATAGTGCAGAAAATTTGATATCGATACCAGGAAAAAACAACTAGTGCTTTTTAGTCTTTCGTCCCAACGTCCAAAGCGTCTGAGCTCCAGGACCATGGATTAGTTTGAAAGCTTTCATTACACCCGAGCCACGCCGGGCTGTAGTGCTAGTAAATTAAAAACCAGTGATAGGGTTAGTAATCTCTGCAATGTGGTGTGCTAAATCACCATTAAAGATCATAAACCTGATCACGAAATAAACCGCCGCACTAGGACGGAAAGTGGGACACAGAGATCCGAAGGCGCATTGCTATGGCCAAAGATGCATTCCAGAAGCTGAATAGAATATCGAGAGACACGAAGATTTCGCTGGAAACAAAGAGGAGAGTGCCGGACCTTTACGTGATTTCAGTCCATCAATATGACAGCGAATGCTGGACAATCTCAACAAAGACGAAGGAAAGACATAAAGCCACCGAAACATGTTACTACAGAAGGATGCTGAGGATACCATGGATAGAACATGTGAGCAACGACGAAGTTTTACAGAGGATGGCAATGAAAAAGAAACTGATACTTAACATCAGGAAAAGACAGCCGAATATGTATTGAGGAAGAACGGCTTGGGGAATGTGATGCTCATGAGACGGTAGAGGTGGGAAAGAGATAAAGGAAAGCAACGCGTGACATAATTGCTGGACTTGGGCTAATGAATGGCGGAACGGAGTATATCAGGAGAAGGGCTGTTAAGAGTTACAAGGGATACGTGGAGGGCTATGATCGCCTACATCCTGAAGGGGCACGGCACATAAAAGAAGAAGAAATAACTATAGAGTCTGAAGACTGATGTAAATTCAACTTGTCAAAGTAAAATGTGGGACAAATTAATAAAAAAGATAAGGGTTTGCCTTTTAAATGCGTCAACATCTAAATTTGCCAAAAATTCTAATTGCTGTTGTTATGCTTGACCAATCTCAGAGTCTATGCGGAAAAGTGGAAATACCAGTTGGTGCCTAGTTCCTTCCCAAAACATAGCCAAATAATATTGGTTGTTGTAACATTTTGTTGTGCTTCTAGACAAAAGGAGTTTATTTGGTTCAACATGGATTATATTGAGCAAGGGAAAAATCTCAGATTTGATAGCGTCAACCATTTAGACATAACGATTAGAAGATTTTGTCAATACTATAGAACAGAGGAGTGAACCCAATCCCTTCCCAAAGAATTGATAGAATTGATATCTGTATTAAAAGGAAAAAAATTGAATTTAGTTTATTGATTCGTCTCTCAGAGTTGATAAACGTTGCACAGCTCACCTCGCCAAAATACAGAGAAGAGTAAATATTTATTTATGTATTTAGATAAGAAGAAATAAAAGATTTTATTTACCTTATTCTTGTTCATTTTTTCTGTGATAGACAAACATTTCGTTCCCTTATACAAACAACAAGAGTTATACGAGAATTGACTAAAATTTTTTTTTTCCAAATTAATTGCTACTTTTTTACAACTGTTTTTCTTAAATCTTAAAAGAAGAGTTGAGGAAGCCATATTTCAAAATTGTACTTCTTAAATTGTTCCCAGTAGCACTAAGATAGCCTTTTATGCAAAGCGTTTTACAAGGCAAAGAAATCTCTAACAATGTACTTGAGTTGTCCGGCTCAGATTCGTTTCTGTTGTAAACAGATTACGCGAATTAAAAGTGTTTATTTCGTTGGCCTTCAGTGCAAAACACTCTATTACATTTCGCTTCAAACATTTGACAAAGAGTCTCCTTTGTAAGAAAATATATTGTGAAAGAAAAAATACACTGTTTAATCTGTTATTAACAATTTTATATATAAATGTGCATTGTGGTGTAATGGATATCGTCTCAGAATTAGAAATCGGAGAGCCGAGTTCAAATTCATTGCATTCACTTACTCACAAATATCCTTGAGAAAGGTATTAATCAGTCTCTTCTCCCTCTAACTATGGGTTGAATAGCCGGACAAATATAGGGTTCTATAGGCTTAGTTGGGAGCTAATCTACCGCAAAATGAAATGGCAACTTACTGCAGAAAAACCTTCTGCTTATTCAGTCATGTTCCGAAAAAGACATGATCGCCCAAGTGTCTATCACGTTTGGCACTTAAGTGAAATTTTTGATGAATAATGAATTTTTACAAGGTTTGTTTTTCCTTTTCTTTTTTTTACAATATTTATTGGAATAATTTATAAAGTTTTAAAATATTTTAAAATACAGTTTCAATGATGTAAACGTTGTTATTAAGTATTGTTATCCGAAACATAAAATTAAAGCCATATTATTTAAAATTCAATGAAACATTCTATTAGGAGGAATATTTTCCTTTATTTTTAATATTACTAAGTACTTAATATATATATATATATATATATATATATATATATATATATATATATATATATATATATATAAGGTGCTAACGTTATATTCAATTACTTTTTTTACGTATAAAACCCTCGTAGAACAACAGTAGATAAACATCAAGCTGTCAACGCATCAACATCAGATAAAAAGAGACGAACGTTAAAAACGCATTTCTGCGGTATTTTAAACTTAAAATAAACAATAGTTATTTCAAATCAGGCTAATTAAAGTTTAAATCAGCTATTCTTAAAATAAAGTTGACTGACTGAATACATAAATGTATGCATCTTTCTTGTTAAAAATACGCACACCAGCAGAATGTTTCAAGACAACAAAATTCCGGTTGCTTCAAAAAGAAACCAATTTAGTAAATCCTCCCAAAATCCACAATCACGATCAAAAACATTTTAAGATTAAAACAAAATCCAATTTATCTTTCAGTGTGCAACATGTACTTTAAATAAGATGCAGGTCTGATTCTACGGGCCTCAGATCAAACACTAGATGTCTAAATACTAGCACTTTTAGAATGTATGACGCAACGGAATCTTTAAACCAAGCTGAACAGGTGGGGGACTCTAAAATCAAGCAGGTACAGAAATTTAAATACCTAGGAAGTGTTCTAACAGAAGACGGAAAGTGCGACACTGAGATACGAAGGCGAATTGGCACGGCAAAAGAAGCATTCCAGAAGTTGAGTAAAGTATTAAGAAACACGACAATTTCACGAGGAACAAAGAGGAGAGTACTGGATTGCTATGTGATGTCGGTTCTTCAATATGGCAGTGAATGTTGAACAATATCTTCAAAGATGAAGGAAAACTTGAAGCAGCTGAAATGTGGTTGTACAGAAGGATGCTGCGAATATCATGGGCTGAGCAAGTGAGCAATGACGAGGTTCTGGAAAGGGTGGAGACGAAAAGGAAATTAATAGTGAGCATCAGGAAGAGACAACTAAAGTTCCTGGGACATGCAATGAGGAAAGAGGGCTTGGAGAAACTGTTACTAACAGGCCAGATAGAGGGAAAATGAGACCGGGGAAAGCAGCGGATAACATATTTGAAGGACCTGATCAGGTGGATGACAGAACGAGGGTTGCATGGTGCAACAGGAGAAAGCGTGTTCAGAGCCACCAGGGATAAGGAAATGTGGAAAGCCATGATCACCTATGTCCTGAAAAAACATGGCACATGAAAGAAGAAGATGGGAAAATCCTGAAACTGATACTGTATATATTTCAGAGGAACACATGAAAGTGTATTTTTGAAACAGAAGCTCATTAGAGAAATAAGGTCTGATAACATTTCATAAGAATATACAAAATTCTCTTTCAGGGCCACCAGCAACTGCTTGATCATATTCACCCTAATCTTATCCAGGGTTTGAAATTTCAGCTCTTTCAATGGCGATGTCAGTTATAGAAAAAGTCAAAATCCGCAAGGAGACAAAACCTACAACGGCTTTTTTGCTACACTTTTTTCACACTCCACCCACGTCCATTGAACAGGTGAAGAGGCTCATCCCTTGTTTCCTGCTTAGGATGTGGTTTCCGTCTTTCTCTTTTCCAATCCTTTCACTCTTTTCTTTTCTTTTTTCTCAATTGGAGTAGATAGACTAAACTATCGCCCGGTTTACACTCCACCCACGTCCATTGAACAGGTGAAGAGGCTCATCCCTTGTTTCCTGCTTAGGATGTGGTTTCCGTCTTTCTCTTTTCCAATCCTTTCACTCTTTTCTTTTCTTTTTTCTCAATTGGAGTAGATAGACTAAACTATCGCCCGGTTTACACTCCACCCACGTCCATTGAACAGGTGAAGAGGCTCATCCCTTGTTTATCATAGAGAATAATATATCTGTTTAGGAAATTTCTTTACGAGTCTCTAAAACTAAATCGAGACAATAAATAATGGAAAAGTTCGCTTCCATGCTAATTATTTTGGTAATAAAAAACGTTGTAAATGGTGAATACAAAAACTAACACACTAAACTCATCTGTTTTCAATTCAAAGTTATCCATCCAAGTGAGAATCTGCGAGAACTGGATCCAGAGTAATTCGACATTTTTTATTTTTGTTTTATGTCAGGGCTGATGTGCCAATCTTCAAAGTACAAACCCAATCTTTTTATTTACCTCCCTTGTGAAATCCCTTTCAAAAAGGTATTTCTTTAATCAAATTTTTAAATACTATTTTTTCTCCTTATATATATATATATATATATATATATAATACTCATTATATTGAGCACTGTTTATAATAAAATAAATGCCAGAGTACTCAAAATAAAAAAAAACCCTGAGTCCTCTTCACTTGGAATTATATATATATATATATATATATATATATATATATATATATATAATTAGACATTGATGTCAACAAATCGCGGTGACAGTCTGTTTCGTGCTCATACGCAATCATAAGGCCATATATGTTGTTCTTGGTTGACTATTTTAACGCAAGGGTCATACAATACATTGTGGGTTGTCTATTGTAGTGTACTAATGGCTATTTTGCTAGGTGGCACTGGATATATTTTGCATTATTCTCGGGGCTATTCAATGAGAAATAATTGTAAATCTGGATGCAGTTTTGGGTCGATTTTTAATGTTTGTTACCTTATTTATTATTGATTATTTTATTGGTATGATTACGGTTACTTAGGCTTATGTGCACACTCGTGGTTTGTCAATTTGTTTATTATTTATATAACTTGTTTATCTATTTATTCTTTTGGATTTAATTCTTTTTTTTTTTTACTTAATTTTGTATATTCATTTTATTTTATATTTTATTTATTTTTGTTTCTTGTTATTCGTTTTTAGTTTTTAATTTTTTGACGTGGCTTCCCTGTGCCTCTTCTATAAATACTTTCACGGCTTCTGCTCCGATGAACTTAGATCACTGGTGCCCCCTATGTACGAATTTGCACGAGATACTAGATTAGCAACTAGGTCCCACCCTTTTACAGTGAAACCGATAAAGTGTAACCGTAAATTCTACTCCAACAGCTTCTTTCCTCGCACTTCCCGCCTGTGGAATTCCCTTCGACATGATTGCTTCCCCGACAGCTACAATCTTCAGGAGTTTAAATTTAAGTTCAATAGACACCTCCTAACACACTAACTCGCATCCATTTTCTCAAACACTCTTCCCATCTGCCCAACCCTCAGCCTCGGTATCCTTACCCATCTATGACACTCCTTCTGACATTTCCTATATCTAACCACTCTTTCTCTTCTTCTTCTTCTTCTTCTTCTATGTGCTCTGTCCCTTCAGGACGTAGGCGATCATGGATCTCCACGTCTCCCTATCCCTTGTGGCTCTTAGTATGTTTGCTCCTGTTGCTCCTGGCAACCCCCGTTCCGTCATCCACCTGATCAGACCCTGCAAATATGTTATCCGCTGCCTTCCTCTGTCTCTCCTTCCTTCTATCTGTCCAGTCAGTATCAGGTTCTCCAGGCTCTCCTTCCTCATTGCATGTCCCAGGAACTTCAGTTGTCTCTTCCTGATGCTCAGCATCAATTTCCTTTTTGTTGCCATTCTTTCTAACACTTCGTCGTTGCTTGTATGCTCAGTCCACGATATCTGTAGCATCCTCTGTAGAACCACATTTCGGCCGCTTCCAGTTTTGTCCTCATTTTCGATGATATTGTCCAGCATTCACAGCCGTATTGAAGAACTGACATCACGTAGCAGTCTAGCACTCTTTTCTTCGTTTCTATTGAGATTTTCCTGTGTGTTAGTATTTTGCTCATCTTCTGGAACGCGTCCTTTGCCATTCCAATTCGCCTTCGGATCTCCGTGTCGCACTTTCCATCACCTGTTAGAACACTTCCTAGGCACTTAAATTCTTGGACTTGTTTGATTCTGTTACCCCCACCTGTATTTGGCATTTTGGGTTGTATCTTTTGCTGATGACCATGCACTCAGTTTTCTTAAAGTTTATTTGTAGTCCCTTCTTGTCACTCTCCACTGCTACTTTCTGTATGAGATCTTGCACTTTCCTTTCCGTGTCCGCAATCAGTACTGTATCGTCCGCATATCTTATGTTGTTCGGGTTGTGGCCTCCAATAACAAATCCTGGTGTGTCATCTAGGGTCCTCAAAATATTCTCGCTGTATAGGTTGAACAAATCCGGTGAAAAGACACATCCTTGTCTTACGCCTTTTTCTATCTTTGTGTATCTACTGAAGTCGTTACCTGTCCGTATGCAGGCCGTTTGCTGCCTGTAGAGATTCTTGATTATTCTTATGTCTTTGCCGAAAATGTCGAGGTTGCCTAGCATTTCCATCAATTCTTTGTATCGTATTTTGTCGAATGCTTTCGCGTAATCAATGAAGCATAGGTACAAGTCTTTCTTCATTTGTAATGCCCTTTCAGAGAGCATCCTAATCATGAATATGGCGTTCCTTGTTCCAGTGTCCTTGACGAACCCGCACTGTTCCTGCCCTATCTCTGGCCTGATTCTGATTCTCGCTCTATTCATCAGGATTCTGACAATCAGTTTTGTAATGTGACTCATTAAGCTGATAGTTCTGTGTAGTTCGCACTCGTTTGCACCAGGTTTCTTCGGCAGCGCTATAAATATCGACTTGCATAGGTCTTCTGGTATTATTCCGCTGCTATAAATTTCGTTTATTATGTCGGTAATCTTTTCTATGCCATATTCTTCTAAGGCTGTCAGCAGCTCTATCACTATGCCACCTGGACCAGGTGCTTTGTTTCTGTTCATTTTGGCCATTGCAGCTTCCACTTCGGATTTTAGTATTTCCGGTCCATCCATCTCCTTGTGTATTCTCGGTTGTTCTCTCTTGTCGCAAAAGAGATCCTTTATGTATTCTTCCCATCGCTGGAGTATTTCCTCTTTCTCTAATATGATTGTCCCTTCCTTGGATTTTATGCATCCTGTTGAGGAGCAGTTTTTTGTCCTGTCAGTTCTCTTATCTCTTTATGCATCTCTGCTTTGTTGTTCCTGCTCAGTCTCTCTACTTCTGCACATTTGTTGTTGAGCCACCTTTCCCTAATCCCCTGCGCAATAGTGGCAGTGAAATGCCTTTCTTGGGGTGAAATGATTAAAAAAAAAAAAGTAACGTAATAAAAATTTGTTTTGTGTTTGCATTTTGACATAAAGCTTAGTTTCCCCAGTTTAAACGTTTATATCTAAGATTCGCCTTGCCACAAAAACAGGGTTTGATTAGTGGTGATACCGAGCAAGCGAGCGGCCTGATGTTTGCCCTCAGAGGTCAAAACTGGTCTTTGCGCAACTAGGCTCGACCCATAAGCAATTTCCACCAATCAAAAGGCCACGCGCCATATCCAACGAATCCTTTCAGCACACTCATTCGGAGCCCCTTTGGGACAAGTTAAAAGAATGACGAATTCGACTTCTCACCAGAAAGCTTTGAAGTACACCGACAGTCAATGTCGCCTATTTCATCAACTCCTTTGCGCCACCAATACTTAATTGCTGTCAGTGTTTCATTCACCAAAGAAGATATCAAATTACACCTACCAACTCATTGACCTCCTCTTTCATCTTCTGGGACCAGCACGGCAAAAACTACAGTATTCACAAACAGACACTTTAATTCCTTTTATAAAATTGTTTCCTTTCTTTCAAATGGACATTTTAAGAACGGACTTTGTGCGTGTAAAATCAAAAGACATTATATTTGTTATTTTTGTGCCTTTATGTATAAAAAGTATTTCAGCTAAACCCTTCTCTTTTATATTTTATGGTGACCGTAATTGATTGCTTACAGAACTTTATTTCTTTCTCCACGAGGCCTAAGTTGTAGCTGTCCATAAGTGACTGCTACTACTATTCCTTCTGATACTAAACGACAATTACCCAAGCTCATACGGGTACCCCCACCATGAGATTTATGTTTGCATTTTGACATAAAGCTAAGTTTCCCCACTTTAAATTCACCTTGCCACAGGAATAGAGTTTGATTTATAATCACTTTCTTAATACGTTAGTAAGAAGGGAGTTTCATTCAGACAGCTCATTTTGAAGAGCCTTTGTGGAGCAAATCCCGAGAGGATGATTCCATGATCACTACACCCTTAATATCTATCTATTTTACAGCCACATTCGAGTGTCTCTTGGGCTTCCTTTAAGGTGAACACACCTCTAAAATTCTTGATGATCAGAGATTGGCGGCTGATCTTTTCATCACCTAGTTACATTCAATGTCAAGAAAGCCAAACTAGTTTAATTCCATTATCGCTGATCGGATCCCGAACTACCACTATTCACGATAAATGGATGATCCCTTAGGGATGGTTCATGTCTTGTGAGACAATTGGGCTTTAAACTCTCAAGTGAAACTCGTACATATGACCCATCGTTAAAGCTGTTGGAAAAAATGATCGGCTCCGCGTACCATTCCTGTAAGTTCCTCATGCTATTCTCTACCTTTACAAGAGAAAGATCAGGCCTAAATTATTGTCATATTTGGGCACCAGTCAACCTGCCATTACTTTCCAGCCTTTTCTTTGATCCTCACAATTTTAACTTCTTTATATATCAGGTCAATCATTATTCAACAACCTCATAGAGTAACCCATTAGCTCGAGTGGCTCTTGAGCCTTTTATAAGATGGACACACATGTAATACTCTTAATAATCAGAGATTAGCTGTTGATCGCTCATCCGATTTAGCACTAACGTATTAGTGGAGAGAAAAACTGGCTGTTTAAATTTCTCGAAATCCAAACTAATTACAGTCGATCATTGCTGATCAGATCTCGAACTACAAACAGTCACGATGAATAGATGTCTCCTCGAAGAGGCTCCATATCTTGAGAGACTGTTGGGCCTTATATTGAGGAGAGTATTTAGCAAACTCGAGAGATGGTAATGGCCAACTGGTGAGTTACCATCATGGGGTAGTATGATCTCTGCAGATTTGAAACACTGCCCTTTGTTAATCCAACAGGCACACTGCTAGTGAGGTGGCCATGTTTACACTGTTACAGCAGTAAGAAAATTGGCATGACCAACCTCGAACTTTGATCAAGTGGCCTCAATAGTAGCGACTATAATCATACATGAGCAGAAGGAAATGTGAAAAACCTAAAGATACTTCATTTATTGGCCATTGCCGATTATTGAAAATACAATTGCTTCGGTTCTCTGAAGATGAATCATTATTTAGTTCAAATGAATCATGAACTGAACAAGAATCACTCCTTCACGCAATCAAACTTCTGATTCGCTCTCTGACAAATCACTGAAGTCATTTGTGCTTTTTCTGCCATTATGAATCACCAGCATTTCACTAAAAATAAATTTCAATGAAAGAAAAAAAAACAAGCTTTCAATGGAAATCAATTCAAACGTATATAAAATGTCTTCCAACGGAAAGAAACTCCAGCAAATGAAGAATGAGCCTTTCGATGGAAGCAAACTCCAATGAATGAAAAACGACTCTTTCAACAGAAACCAATTCAAATGTCGAAAAATATCTATTCCTATGTAAATGAACCCTAAGGTTAACAAACACGATTTTTTTAATAGAAACAAATTTCAATGAACGAAAAAGTATTTTTCAATGGAAATCAACTCCTACATACGAAAAAGGTGTCCTTTCAATGAAAACAAACTCCAAGGAACAAGAAAGTGAATGACTTACCATAAAAAAAAACATCTACAATGTACTAAAGTTCCATGTAGTTGTTTTCTGAACGAAAAAAACATCATTTCAATGTAAACACTTATTTTTATTTATCGTTCAAAATGAGAACTTAAATTCATTTTCTTATTTTTGAAAAAGAATAATAGAAAAACCAATTTGAACGTCAATTGTTGTTACAACTGCCAGAAACTTGGATAATTTTGGCAAGAATAATTGGTATAATGCCTTAATTACTCTTCTCAGTTATATAAAGACTTTCTTCTATAAAGACTTTCTTCTATAAAGACTTTCTTCTATAGATACTTTCTTCTATAAAGACTTTCTTCTATAAAGACTTTCTTCTATAAATACTTTCTTCTATAAAGACTTTCTTCTATAAATACTTTCACGGCTTCTGCTCCGATGAACTTAGATCACTGATGCCCCCTAAATACGAATTTGAACGAGATACTAGATTAGCAACTAGATCCCACCCTTTTACAGTGAAACCGATAAAATGCAGCCGTAACTTCTACTCCAACAGTTTCTTTCCTCGCACTTCCCGACTGTGGAATTCTCTTGCAAACGATTTCTTCCCCGACGGCTACAATCTCCAGGAGTTTAAATGTAAGGTCAATAGACACCTCCTAACACACTAACCTGCTCCCATTCTATCAAACACTCTTCCCATCTGCCCAACCCTCATCCTCGCTATCCTTACTCATCTGTCACCTTCCTCCTGACATTCCCTATGTCTAACCACTCCTTCTCTTTACCTTCCCCTATGTAGCCCCATGCGCAATAGTGGCAGTGAAATGCCTTGCTTGGGGTGAGATGATTAAAATATATATATATATATATATATATATATATATATATATATATATAATAGAATAATCTTCCTATTCCAACAGTCTCTTATTTGCCTTATGCCAATTTAGACATAAAGAAGTGACACTGGTTTCCAGAGGTCAAGGTTCACACCTAAATGAAAAGGTCAAGAACTCGAATACTGATTTTTAAGACAGACATATACTGCCTTCATGAAAATTAAACTTATTTCCTATATTTTTTTAATTTAATGTAATATGTTTGTTTACTGGAGTTGAAAATAGTATGAAATAATTTAGGAAGCCTACCATATGGAGACTTGGCACTCTCGTACTAAAGTACAAAAAAAGACGATTGTTAACCGTAATTCCATGAAATCCTGTTTTCTATTTTGTCTTGTTTTGTTATTTGTAAGGCTTAACAGAAAACAATCTTATCAGAGAGCGGGTTCACTGCAAAACGGCCAATTAAATCCCCAATCATGCCTTGCTTTTGGTTCTGCCCTTCCGATCTTGCAAATGAGTTGATATCTTTGTAAATCTCTGCTACAAAAACTCATTTCTTCATCTGGTTCATTCGCTATTGTTACAATTACTCAAAGGTTATCTCTGTTGAGAGATGTTTTCTTTTGGCTTTTTCAGATATTTTTTTTCTTATATATTTTAAATTCTCCTTATCTAATAAAACATGGCACTGATCCTAGAGAAAACATTGCAAGCCAAAGAATTTCTTGGATGTTTTGGTGCCAAAATATTTGTGTTGTGTTCAAGCGTGCACGATCAAGAGAAGCTGTCGTTCCCCACACAGACACACATGCACAGACACACGAGAGGAGGCGGTCATAAGGATTTCATCAACTAAACGACAAAATTAATCACAATTTGTTTCGTTTTTTAACACTTGCAAGATTTTAGTCACAACAGCTGAAAAGAATAATACTCTCCCCCACTTTCGTATAAAGATTCTATTTGTTGTTTAAATGCTGTTGCTGCCTAAATTGAATTACAGAAGGCCATTTATTTGCATTTTTTATTTTCGTATCTTTAGATAGCTAAGACCTATTATGTTATTATTATTGTTAACCTTTTATCTTACTAAATTTATAAATTAAACTTTATCAATCAAAGATACACACATATATATATATATAAACCTGATTATAATTATACTCGTCTCGAAAACCTTCCTGAAAAACTATCGAACGAAGGAAAAAATGGTTGTAACAAAAAGAAAGAGCTTAAGGCATGAAAGTCAGTCAAATGTGTTCGGACGGAAATCAGCACGAAGCCCAAAGAAAAAACCTGACACGAGTAACCATCTAACAGAAAGCGCTCAATACAAAGGTAGAGCAAACTAAATAGCACCTAATGAGCCAGACGAACCTACCTAGGTTTCTCCTAAACGGACCGTCAGGGAAAACTGGCTCCATGAGATGGAAAGCGTACTTCTACCTAAATAGGGCCTGACGATCCGTTTAGGAGAAAACTAGGTAGGTTCGTCTGGCTCAGTACGTGCTATACATACATATATATATATCAGAAATGAATTGAGTTCTTTCGGTGACTGGCGTGTATATACACTGCTTATATACAACACGTTAAAATTTCCCTTCTCTGACTCCATGCGTTGATGGATAAGGAGTAGCGACTCCGACTGACACCAAATCGGTCGAGTTTCGATCTCAGCCAGAAGTAAGTGGATGTGTCTAGCCACACTGATGAGCTGTGATACAGTGAAACAGGCTTGCATGTGAATGACTAATATATATATATATATATATTACATTTGTAAACGAGTTATTACACGACCTAAGTTTCTAACATGATTGGTGTCTCCAGGCGATTTCTAATAACTGTACCGCTAGACCAATATAATCACACTGGTGAGGCAACTGGTTTAATCATTGCTTCTTTGATAGAAATACACATCCTATGAAACCTCATTAAATGCTGTTTGGCAGCAGTTATATTTTACATATTTAGAAAATTAAATCACTTGAATGTGAAAAATAACTTGAGGCTGAAATTTTGTTTATATCACAAAATTTAAAATGACAAAGTGTTATGCTAATTTATCCATGCACACATGAACTCTTCCAAACTATAAAAAAGCAGCAGTTTCTGCTTTGTACTGAGCGAACAGGGGTCTATTTCAACAGATAGCTCTGACAGCCGGATCAATACAGTCACACTGGTGATCTTCTCATGTTTTATCAGTTTGTACTACTGTTCTTTGGTAATATATGTGTTTGACTTTATTCCCTTATCTGTCTTTATTTCTGGTCCCTAACCAGGCCACAATTCAAAGTAAATGGGAATACGTCTTCCTGCTAACTTTTTAGTCTTTATTAAACTGTCATTTATTATCAAATGCCATGTCACTTCAGGACGTAGACGATGATGTCTCTCCACGGTTTTATTTTCTTGAGTACCTCACTCAGCATGACTAGTATTAAAAAAGTACAGTAGTAGTTTCCCAGGGCCCTCTCTATGGTCAGGAATTTAGGCCAGGTTTTCTTTTTCTGAGAATGGTTGATATTCAAAGCTAGAAATACTATATTAAACACAAAATTGTGGCGGTGATCAATTCATACTTTTCCTAAGCGCATTATTTAAAAAAAGCAACAGGTTAGTATGGTAGTAGCAAACACGGAAAGAAAATTACAAGACTTCCTACAGAATGTAGCAAAGGAGAGCGAGAAGGACTAATTATGAACTAAAAGAAAAATGAATGTATAGTCATAAGCAAAAAGAGGAGCCCAAAATACCAATTACACATTGGGGATACTAAAATCAAGCAAGTATAGACTTTTAAATACCTGGGAATTTTTTTTTAATCATATCACCCCAAGCAAGGCGGTAACGCCACTGAAGTGCAGGGGGTTACGTAGGAAAGAAAAGATTGGAAAAGAGAAAGCCGGAAACCACATCCTAAACAAGGAATAAGGGATGAGCCTCTTCACCTGTTCAATAGACGTGGGTGGAGTGTGAACCAGGCGATAGTTTAGTCTATCTACTCCAATTTGAAAAAAAAAAAAAGAAAACAGTGAAAAGATTGGAAAAGAGAAAGCCGGAAACCACATCCTAAACAAGGAACAAGTGGTGAGCCTCTTCACCTGTTCAATATTCTAACAGAAGTCGGAAAGTGCTACACTGGGAGCCAAGGACTTATTCCAAAAGCTAAGCAGACAAGAAAATTTTGATGGAATCAAAGAAAAAAGTAATGAACTGTTATGTGATATCTGTCTTCTTAAATAGCTGCGAATGATGGATAATCTCCTCGAAGATGAAGGAGAATTCTAAGCAGCAGAAAATGTGATTTTACAAAAGAATGCTGAGGTTACCAGGGACCAAACATGTGAGCAACGGCGAGATTTTGGAAAGAATGAAAGCAAAAAGAAAACATAATTAGCATCAAGGAAAGTTGAAGATTCGTTGTCGAACAATGAGGAAAGGGGTCTTGGAGAATCTGATACCAGAAGGCGGATAGAGGGGAAGAGAGACAGAAGAAAACAGGGGAGCGGCATACTTAACCGGCTTCAGCAAATGGTTGGGAGAGAAGGTTTGGAAGAAATAACAAGACAAAATATATAAAGGGCGACAAGAGACAGGAAGATATGGAGGGCCATTATCGATTGTAAGAAGACAGAAGGTATTATTGCCAGCAAAAGGTACACTCCGAGATGCGAATTACGAATTAGAGGTAGTAAATGAAAGAGAGAAGAAAGGACTATCGACCAATTGTAAGAAGAGGTAATATATGTTTGTCAGCAAAAGAGACACTCCAAGATGCGAATTACGAATTAGGGGTAGTAAAAAAGAGAGAAGGAAGGACTACCCATCAATTATCAGAAGAGAGAATGTATGGTTGTCAGCAAAAGAGACACTCCGAGATGCGAATTACGAATTAGAGGTAGTAAATGAAAGAAAGAAGAAAGGACTAATCATAAATTAGAAGAGGACAATATATGGTTGTCAGCAAAAGCGAGAGACGAAGATGCGAACTACAAATTGGTGGCATTAAAATAAAACAAGAGAAAGGACTAACCATCAATTGTCAGAAGACAGAATGTATAGCTCTTAGCAAAAGGAAGTCTAAAATGCGAATTAGGAATTGGAGACGCCTAACACTGGGAGTGTTTTAACAGAGGACAGAATATGCGACACTAAAATTCGAAGGCACACTGAAATAGTAAATGTTACCTTCCAAAAGCTAAGCAAAGTATTAAGAAACAGGAAAAATTGTGTCAGAAAAAAAAGCTAAGTTATATACTATCAGTTCTATATGGCATGTAATGCTGGACAATCTTCTGACAGATGAAGAACTAATATGAAGTAAAAAAAATATAGTTCTACAGAAGGATGCTGAAAATACTATGAATTGAAAATGAGAACAATCGGAAAGTTTTAAAGAAAATGGAAACAAGGAGGACACTTAAATTTACCATCAAAAAGAAACTGCAAATTACTAGGGAATATAATGAGGAAAAAATGACACGCACAGGACATATTGAAGACAAGAGAGGCGAAGGAAAACAGCGCATATTCCACCTAAAAAGTTTGTTTCATTGGTTGACAGAACAGGGATTAGGAGTGATAGCAAAAAAAAAAATATATATATATATATTAAAAGCTACAAAGGTCAAAAAGTTATGGAGCTCCATGATCATGACATGACACATATATGGTTGGCAACAAGAAAAACAACCCAAGATGTGAACTACGAATAGGAGATGCCAAATGCAAGCAGGTATGAAAATTTAATTTTTTTTTTTTTAAGCGTTTCACCCCGAGCAAGGCATTTCACTGCCACTACTACGCAGGGGTCTACATAGAGTGGAGAAAGGATGGTTAAATATAGGAAATGTCAGAGGGTGGGTGATAGGCGGGTAGGGATACCGAGAATGGTTAAATATAGGAAATGCCAGAGGGTGGGTGATAGGCAGGTAAGGATACCGAGAATGAGGGTTGGGGAGATGAGAGTGTTCTGAGAATAATTTGGAGTTAGTGTGATAGGAGGTGTCTATCGACCCTACATTTAAACACCTGGAGATTGTAGCTGTCGGGAAAGCAGACTTGTGGAAGGGAGATCCACAGGTGGGAAGCGCGAGAAAAGAAGCTGTTGGAGTAGAATTACATCTTATCTGTTTGACTGTAAAAGGGTGGGACCTAGTTGCTAATCTAGTATCTCGTGTAAATTCGTGCTTAGGCGGCACCAGTGATGTAAGTTCATCGGAGCAGAAGCCATGAAAGTACTTGTAGAAGAAGCACAGGGAAGCCACATCACGCCGGTGAGAGAGTGGTTGCAGCCGGTCTGCCAAGTCAGTATCAACCACGTTACAGATTCTCCTTTGTATTTTGTCAAGAAGCCCGAGGAGAGTAGCAGGGGCACCCGAACAGATATGGCAGAAATATTCAATACATGGGCGGATGTTAGATTTGCATATGTGCAGAATAGATTCAGGCGGGAAAAACTTCCGGGCCCTGAACAGAGAGCCGACTTTCATAGCGGCAGATTTGGCAATGTATTCGATATAGTCATTCCATTTGAGGTCCGCCGAAAGTGTAAGGCCAAGGAGGAATAGTGTTTTACTCTCTGGGAGGCAAGCCTGTTCCATGCTAATGAGAGGTAGGTGCGATTGTCTATGGTGGTTAGTTGATAACAGTTTCGTTTTTAGAAGCATTGAAATTTACTAGCCATTTCCTAACCCAGGCCATATTTGTGAAGTGTTTTAACAGAAGTTGGAAACTGTGACACCGAAATTCGAAGACACATTGGATTTGCAAAAGATGCATTCCAAAGCTAAGTACAACTTCAGGTGTCTGTCGATCCAGATGCCCCTACAGATTCGCGATACCTAACATTTAAACTATTTTTTGTAAATGAAAACTCTTTCTTTAAATCGTTTATTTTGCTTTTAATTTCAAGCTGATAGATTAAATTTAATATTTCCAATAAGCAAAGTACTTTGTTGTATTTAAAAACTAATTTAAATTTATTAGACGGGGCTTTCATTTTGAATTAGCTGTTTTTTTTAAATTTAGCGCCATTTTTAGTCACCTGTCAGATTACTCTCTTCATTAAAAAAATCTTCCAAAAATAAAATATACTTTTCTGAAACTTTATTTTAAGAATAGCTGATTTAAACTATAACTAGCATCATAGCCCGGCGTTGCCCGTGCAACTCAGAACATTTTAGAAGTAGAACTCGGTTATATAAAGAAATAATTAAAAATTGTTGTTTAAAAATTGTTCAAAAAATTCCATTAAAAAAATCTTTTCAATTTTCTTTTGTTTTGCGTAAATGCGATTTGATGTTTTGTGTAAAATTGCGTTTGTTTTTGTTTCAAAATTACGGGGGGAAAATATTTACATTTTTCTTGACTAAATGTATTTAACATAAACATAAAAATTATTTATTTTGTTTTACTGAAATTAGAAATATAAACAACTATTACGCTCTCAGTTCAGAAATTTTCGAAGAATACTTAAAAATGTAGAAATATAAAAACTATTACACGCTTAGTTCAGAATTTTTTTTTTTTTAATATTTGTTTTGTTTCAAAATTACGGGGAAAAATATACATATTTTTTTGTTGATCAAATGAATTTTTAAAACATCGGAATAAAAATTAAATATAAAAGCTCATTTTTTTTTAGTCACGTTTGACACGTGTGATTTGATTTCTGTTACGTAATCTAGCAACCATCTTAGATCTTAGATGTTTTACGGAGCAAATGTAAACAATCGGTCGCATTGGCCAAAAAGTACGAAAGGTAGAAATTGCTGAACTTAAACTCAAAAAGTATGTGTCGACCTGGCTTCCCTGTAGATATGTGTCCCTAGAAAGTTTGAATGACGTAGCTTAAAAAATGTAGGCGTGCATAGGGAACAGTCACACAGACTCACAGATTGCCTTTTTTATATATATATATATATATATATATATATATAGATTAGCATGATTTGAAACTACTATTGTTTATTTTAAGTTTAAAATACCGCAGAAATATTTTTTAACGTCCGTAGCTTTTTATTTAATGCTGATGCATTGAAGCTTGATGGTTATCTATTGTTGTTCTCTACAGGGCCTTTAACCGTAAAAAATGAATATAATGTTAGCACCTTGTATATATAATTCGTAAGTACTCAGTAATTTTCAAAATAAAGGAAAATATTCCTAGTAATATAATGTTTCATTGAATTTTCAGATAATTTGGCTTTAAGTTTCTGATAACAATACTTATTAACAACATTTACACCACTGAAATAAAAATTTAAAATATTTGAAAATTTTATAAATAATTCTAATAAAAAAAACGCAGATCTGAGGATATTTAGCAATACTACACGAATACCACACGACAATATTTAATTTGTGCTAATAAATTGGTGAAGTAAATTAAAAATTAATTACTATAAAAATTAAAAGGTAAGAATATAGAGATCATGCAGTTAGAATTGAATATCGTAGTACGAATATTAATGCTATAAAGGTTTCTCGTTTTTAGAGATCTGAACTTTAGATTTAGTAATTTTAGCATGATTGTAAGGTTAGTTCTTTAATGTGTTTGCAATTTACTGTGGTTTCATGCCTCTGATTTAGTATTATGTCACTCCTCATGTATTTAATGATTTCCATTTTTTCATGTAGACAAATGAAAACATGGTTATTTTACCGATTTAGATGTTCTAGCCTGCTTAAGGATACTCCATTTAACTTTAGGTGTCTTATTTTCATTTTTTAATTTCCAAAAATATATAAAAAGTAATGTCATATTTTGTTTGTCCTGGTTGCGGAAGGATGAGAGGTGATTGTAAAAGCGCTTTTTAAAAAAAGTTCATAATATTTCCGATGTAAATTTTGGCTTCCTTAGAGTTCTCCACGGATGAAATTGAACACGTATATACCAGGGATTTTGTTAAGCATTTATTAAGTACTGGGCATTGGTTAGGGTTTCTACAATTACAAGAGTGATTATTATGGGGCAAACTGACATGGATGTTAGAGTTGTTTTTTTTTGTATGATTTCAAAATTTTATTGTTAATTTAATTATTTTTTCTAAGTAATTGGAGCAACTATAACTGAGTTTTATTGCATTCCTATTAAAAATTTTGCTTAAAGGGTTATTTCGGGGGAAGTGTTTATCTATTAGTTTAAGAAATTTATGTTCCAGTTTAAAATTAACTGATTAAATGGAGAGTTATACCATACGATTTTCCTGTTTCTATTTTTCTTTTTAGAGCTACTAATTTTTTCCACAAAATTAATCTCCGAAGATACGCCTCTTGACCTTACACTTTCGGCGGACCTCAAATGGAATGACTATATCGAATCCATTGCCAAATCTGCTGCTATGAAAGTCCGCTCTCTGTGCAGGGCCCGGAAGTTTTTCCCACCTGAATCTATCCTGCACATATACAAATCTAACATCCGCTCGTGTATTGAATATTGCTGCCATATCTGGTCGGGTGCCCCTGCTACTCTCCTCGGGCTTCTTGACAAAATACAAAGGAGAATCTGTAACGTGGTTGATACTGACTTGGCAAACCGGCTACAACCACTCTCTCACCGGCGTGATGTAGCTTCCCTGTGCTTCTTCTACAAGTACTTTCATGGCTTCTGCTCCGATGAGCTTAGATCACTGGTGCCGCCTAAGCACGAATTTACACGAGATACTAGATTAGCAACTAGGTCCCACCCTTTTACAGTCAAACAGATAAGATGTAATTCTATTCCAACAGCTTCTTTTCTCGCGCTTCCCGCCTGTGGATCTCCCTTCCACAAGTCTGCTTTCCCGACAGATACAATCTCCAAGTGTTTAAATGTAGGGTCGATAGACACCTCCTATCACACTAACTCCAAATTATTCTCAGAACACTCTCATCTCCCCAACCCTCATTCTCGGTATCCTTACCCGCCTATCACCCACCCTCTGGCATTTCCTATATTTAACCATTCTCGGTATCCCTACCCGCCTATCACCCACCCTCTGACATTTCCTATATTTAACCATCCTTTCTCCACTCTATGTAGACCCCTGCGCAGTAGTGGCAGTGACGTGCCTTGCTCGGGGTGAAACGCTTATAAAAAAAAAAAAAGATCGATAATCACTGTCTCTAAGAATCTTATCGTAAGTTGTTTTGTACTTATCAGATATTTCTTTATTTGAGGAGTGTATGTTAATGCGGTGTTCCACTGATGCTGGAATATGTTTGATAACGGATGGTGGGTGATTAGAGCTAGAGTTTATATTCTCTAATCATAATAACTTTTAATATATATATATATATATATATATATATATATATATATAGTCATCCGCAGACAGATGTGTTTCGCTGTATCACAGCTCATCAGTACGGTTAGACGCCGATTGCTTTTAACCCAGGATTGAAACCCGACCAAGTTGGCGTCAGTCGGCGATTCTACCTCTGAGCTATGGGCGCTCGGTAGAAGGAGGCAGACTTTTTAGCGTGTATATTATCATTTTGTGGTGCAGTGAATATCGGCTCGGAACGAGAAATCGGGGAGCAGAATTAGCCGAGTTAGCATTGTTTTTCGTGTAAGGTTGAAAAGTGTTAGAAAGTAAGTCTAATGTTATGTCTAAGAAGTCAACTTGTTTGATATTAGGATTAATTACTACACTGAGACCAAAATATTTAAAAACTTTATGAATTAATTTTCTAAGTCTATCAACCTTACCTCCAGTGGATTTATTTACGATTATGAGTCCGTCATCTGTATAAAGTCCTATATTTTAATATCGATTTCTTTATACGCTGTGAGGTTGTACAGGAGAAATAACCCTACTAAATCCGAAGACTGCAGAATCCAAAGCACCCATAGATAAATCATAATTATCCGTTGAGTTTTTAGCCCATTGTTTGTTGTCATGGATAAGGACTGATTTCCTGCAGTTTAAGATCATTTTGATTTCCTATTTTGAAATGTCCGAATAAAATTCAGCGAATTCCATGGCAAGATGGAAGAGGTTCTCACTTACGAATGGGTAAAAGTCCACGACGTCGAATTGTAGAAAAGTGGAATTATTTTTATCTTCCAAGTTCTCGAACCAGTCGATTACCTCCAAAGTACCATTCCATTGTATGCGTTGGAGTTGGTTTTTTATTTGTCGGTTTACTCTTTCTAGTATCATTTTACTAATTTTACCGATTTCTGACTTTGTTGGGTTGATAATACTAGTGGGTAATTTTCGGTGGAATTCTGGTTTATGGTCTTTTAAAAGTATGTGGACCTCCTTCGTCGTAATTTTAGGGACTCTGTCAGTGATTTGTTTGTCCGCCTGATTAATTCTGTCAATGTGGTTTGAGTGCTCTATGTTAATTTTTTTGCAGTTTTTAGTTTGATTTTTCTTAATTAGTGCGTTGTACTCCTTGGTATTCCTTTTTAATTTTCTTAATTAGTGCGTTGTACTCCTTAGTATTCCTTTTTAATTTTCTTAATTAGTGCGTTGTACTCCTTAGTATTCCTTTTTAATTTTCTGTATCACGTTCTTTATTTCTTATGCATCTCTCTTTTTTGTTTCCCGCCTTTTTCGATTTTTTTTTGTTTACACATCTTTTCTGTCCTCCTTACCTTGTACAAAAAATTTTCCATGAATAAAGGGTAAGTGAGATTTCTGATTTTTCTTTTTCAAAAATATCGTTTATTATCATCATTATTACCTACCTGATGAGACATTGTTTGTTCGAAAGTAAATTGTAGTAAATTATAATTTGTACATGTTTTAAACTATAACTTTTAATATATATATATATATATATATATATATATGTATAGTCATCCGCAGACAGATGTGTTTCGCTGTATCACAGCTCATCAGTACGGTTAGACTCCGATTGCTTTTAACCCAGGATTGAAACCCGACCAAATTGGCTTCATTGGGCGATTCTACCTCTGAGCTATGGGCGCTCGGTAGAAGAAGGCAGTCTTTTTAGCGTGTATATTATCATTTTATGGTGCAGTGAATATCGGCTCGGAACGAGAAATCGGGGAGCCGAGTTCGAATTCCAGTTAAATTTATTGTATTCACTTACGCACAAATACCCTTGGAAAGGGTATTAATCCATCTCTTCCTTCCAGTTATGGGTTAAATAACAGGACAAATTGGGTTCTATAGCCTTGGCTGGCAACCAGTCTACTGCAGAAAGCAATGGCAACCCATTGCGGGATAATCTTCTGCCCAGTCTGTTTCACATATGGCACTTAACTGACTGATTATCATTATACACGCCCAATAGCCGAGAGTGTTCTAATTCATTGCTGAATGAACGATGCGTAGATGCTAGAGTAGCTACACAGCGGTCTTTATTATAGTAGAAAGGATTATATATATATATATATATATATATATATATATATATATATATAGAGAGAGAGAGAGAGAGAGAGAGAGAGATTACGCTGCAGCAGGTTTGTTGAAAGGGTGAAGCTTTTTTTTCTTCCGTCAAACGCTTGTGACTTAATATTACCTTTCGGCCAGACAGTTACCCATGAGTGAGGAACAAAACAATTTCTAGCAGGTAGTAAAATATTTTTATTCTGATGTAATAACTTAGTGGTATAAGCAGTCGATGTAGAGGCGTGGTATGCAGTTCAGTGGCCGTCATCTATGTCCATTCTGCGAAAGCCACTACGTTCCTTCTGTTTTCCTTTTCGAGAGATGGCCTGTTTTGTATACAATAGTTTTTTCTTTGTCTTGACATCTTCGTCTAAAAATGTAATTAATATTCTTTCCGTGAATTTCTCTCAGTTTGGTCCACTTACTCTTGTACTTAAAAGTTGACTCCACTGACTGACAAACATCGGTCGAATGTAAATGTTCAGTATCGAGTTGTGCAAAAAGCCCCGCCGTTTTTCAATTTAAGACTCATGTTGCTATATATATATATATATATATATATATATATAGCATAATGATAATCCACGTATACAGTCTTAATATGTATAGAAAAAACTACTAACAAGTCGTAAGTTAAAATTTTTTTTGACAGTATTTATTTCTATTATATATATATATATATATAGCATAATGATAATCCACGTATACTGTCTTAATATGTATAGAAAAAACTACTAACAAGTCGTAAGTTAAAATTTTTTGGGACAGTATTTATTTCTTATATATATATATATATATATATATATATATATATATAGCATAATGATAATCCACGTATACTGTCTTAATATGTACAGAAAAAACTACTAAAAAGTCGTAAGTTAAAATTTTTTTTGACAGTATTTATTTCTATTATATATATATATATATATATATATATATATATATATATATGATATTTCAGACCGACCTCGGCCTTTCATCAGAAACAAAAGATTTTAAACTAGAAGCGTCCGTCGCGAGATGTAGAAAGCAATAGAGATTGAATATTTTTAAACGTAAACCTAACTGTAATAATACTTTTAAATGTTGTTTTAAAGAAAAACTTTTTAAATGTATCTAAAAAATTTTTAACTATTGAAATATTTATAAAGAGTCCCTATTTAACCCTCGCCTATGTGTATTTAATTTTACAATCTAGTATTTTTCTTTTTTTCTGCGTGAGTATGTGGAACTAAAATCGGAATCTATCAGTAAACATTTGCAGTTTTCTAATGTGCGTCCTGGTTGATTGAAGTGTTCAGCTATATATTCTTTCTTCTGCTCATTATGTCATTATGTCTATCTCTTCTCCCCAGCTATGGGTAAATAGCAGGACAGATTGAGCCCTCTAGCACTGGGTGGCAAACGGTCTTAGGACATCATTGTCTTCAAAAGAGACATTTGGGGAACTTATGGCATACTTTGCGCCAGGTCTTTTTTTCAAAAATGTGAAAAATCCAGTATATAACACACTCAGAATGTATGTATATGTGTGTGTGTGTGTGTGTGTGTGTGTGTGTGTTTAGGATTAAATCCGACATATTTTTAAAGTATTTTTGAACGTTATTTTTAATGAATACTCATATTTGTGTAGTTATCTTTCTTCTTACTTAATTGAGGTCTACCTTCTCATTAGTTGAACGAGAAGGATGGAAAGAGAGAGCGAGAGAGAGAGAAAGAGAAAGATATATGAGTTTTAAAGGAAAGAAAATGCCTTATTTTAATTTTATTTTTTTCAATATTTTTTTTTCATCTTGTATTTTTACAAACTGATGCTGACGAGTGTATTTTCAAGGAAGCTAAGATGGCGGCGATAGAAATAAATTTCAGTTTATTATGAGTAAAGATGCGTGTCACAAAATGAATGTCTTGAAAGTGTGAAAAACATAAGGAAATAAAAAAAATGCCATTAAGTCTACTTTATACTTACTTTTCATGGTACAGATAAAGGGTTACAATGTCATAAATAAAAGTGGTAGTTGTAAAAAAATGACAGAAAGCAAATGTGAATAAAAAAAAGACCAAAAAGAGGAACGAAAAAAGAACTAAGGAAGAAAAACAAACAAGTGATAAAGAAAAACTGCAAAAAATCGAGGAAAGAAAAGGAAAAAGGAAGGAAGAAAGAAAAAAACAAGAAAAGAAAAAAAACAAAAATAGAAAAGGAAGAAAGAAAGAAAGAAAGAAAGAAACAGAAAAGAAAAAAAACGAAAATAGAAAAGAAAAAGAGAAAAAGGAAAAAGGAAGAAAGAAAGAAAGAAAGAAAGAAAGAAAGAAAGAAAGAAACAAGAAAAGAAAAAACGAAAAGGGAAAAGAAAAAGAGAAAAGGGAGAAAGAAAAACGAATCGATATATTAGGAAAAAAAGAAAGAAAAGTAGTGAAAAGAAAGAATATAAGAACGGGTATTATAAAAATATGGATGGAAGAATGCACTTTGAAAAGAGAGAGGGGAGATGAAAAGAAAGACAAGAATAAGGTACGAAAGGTGAGAAGGCAAAAATTGAAACATGAGAGAAACGAAATGATAGAAATTATTTTTCTGGGTGTGTTCCTTGCACTTAAGTGCCTATCATATTCTTCAGAATTATAAAAATAAACAATAACAAAAACAAAATCGCGCTTCAAACAAATTCTATTAATTCAATGGCCCAAACACACAAACACGGCGACATGTTCAGGTTATCTTCTTAATTACTTTAAAAGTTAAGCGATAAGTAACGCAATGTCGGAGATCATTACTATGCGAGTGAGCTTCTCACTGGTTGTTCCGCAGTTGGGGCCGTGCAGAGCCGTGCTTAGGGACCCTGCAGACCCCGCTATAAAGTAGGGACCGCAATAGAGTTTCCTAGGAGCCGTAAGTTTCCTAGCCGCTGCAAAGCCCCGGGAAGCCGCAAGGCTCCTTAGTTCCACAGATTATTAGGATTAACTGGAAAATTATTATCATATTTGTATATTGAAATAGACACCTATCAACCCGTCTCGCTCTCTCTCTCTTTATATATATATATATATATATATATATATATATATACATATAATAATAATAATAATATTTATTAATAAATTATAACATTGATATGTTACAATATCACTACAAAAGTAGCTATTTTGTTTCGACACTTTTTGTGTCTTATCAAGTGATGTGGTTATTTCAAAATGAATGGCTTTAAAAGGTTAAGAACAAGCAAGACCTCTTTCATCAGGGAGGCATTATTGTATGTACAATGTGGACCAATCAGAGTAAAGCAACTTTTACTTTGGAGAATATGTGGGAAGACTTACAATTAATCTTGGTGGGCATTGGTATTAAAATTTTATAAAATTAAGATCAGCATTATTAATTAACTATTATATCTACTATATTTTTGTTGCTTAAAAAAAAACTATATATATATATATATATATATATATATATAATCTTTGATAGAAGCCTCAAATCATTTGCAATTTTAAAAAAAAAATTATAGATATCTGTTTCGACATACATAAAAAGTAGCTAAAAGTTGTGAAAACTTTCGTAATGTATAGCTTCAAAACTCCAATTCCGCGATTTCTGTTCTTTCGTGATCACGTAATATCTGCGTTCCGAGAGTATGTTATTTTGTTTAAAGTACCATTTATTGTGGATTCAGTATGTTCGTGGCATAGTGGGGGGCGCAAGTTGCATTCTGCGGAGGAAGGGGGTGCGATGTTGCTAAGCCAGTTACTGGGGCCGTGTGCCAGGCTTATTCTATGTGCCGTGTCTCTTCAGGACTTAAGTGAACATTACTCTCGATAACGTAGATCTTAGCAACGTTTGTCTCTTTGCCAAGCCTCCCACAACCTGCTCCGCCAAGTAGATGTCCCGCGGCCTTTACCTAACCCTTTTGTCATCGATATATCCTGAGAATTTCAGACTCACTAGATCTCTTTTCTCGTTATGTGTTCAAGGGATTTCAGCAGTTTATTTCTAATTCTGGATATCTTCTTAATTTGCCGCGTCTCCTCAGGACATAGACGATCTCAAGAGTTTTGCTGTCCTTTGGAGCTCATAATAAATTTTGTCTTGTTATTTCTCCCGCGCATTGTTTCAATATCTTTTTAGTCATGCTTATTAAGTATGTCATGTGTTGCTTTCCTTTGTACCGCTTGCCTTCAATTTCTACTAAATTTAAACCTAAGAGAAATACTTGTTCCAAATCAGATTAATTAAACATTAAATCAGCTAATATTCCTCAAATCAGTCAGTTAAATGCCATACGTGATACACGCTTTGGGTGATCATGTCTCAAAAAAACATGACTGACTGGGCAGATTATCCCTTAGTAGGTTGCCATTGCTTTCTGAGGTAGACCTGTTGCCAGCCATGTCTATAGAATCCAATCTGTCCTATTATAATAACCTCTCTTCCAAAGTCAGTCAGTCAGTTAAGTGCCATACGTGATACACGCTTTGGCGATTATGTCTTGAAAGAGCCATGACTGACAGGGCAGAAGATTATCCCGCAGTAGGTTGCCATTGCTTTCTGCGGTAGACTGGTTGCCAGCCAAGGCTCTAGATCCTAATCTGTCCTATTATTTAACCAAAAACTGCAGGGAAGAGACGGATTAATACCTTTCCCAAGGGTATTTGTGCGTAAGTGCATGCTGACTGATTCCTCAAATAAAATCTCATAAGACTATATTCTATAAGATAGTTTTAATAAAGAAAATTAAATTGTGTTGACAGATGGCTAAAGTCAGCTATTTTTAGCGATTAAGACTTTGATCCTTGCAGTCAATTTTAATTCGTTTTGGAATACAGCAAAGTATTTTGCTTATTAGAAATATTAAATTTAATCAACTATCTTGAAATTAAAGCTAAAATAAAATAAAAGAAATATTTTTCATGTTGTAAAATTCATTTTAAACCTTAAGTATCAGGTTTCTTTCAAGGTACCAATATAACAGCAAGAACTCACATTGACATTCATCATAATCAATTTTTAATTTCTAAATAAAATATCATGATATAATGAACGTTATTTTTGTCGTTACTTCTATAACGTTGGTTTTCGTATCGTTAATCTGAAGGAAACTTTTAGTAATTTTCTTATTAGCAAGTTATAATATTTCGGTATCTTCGCGTAACATCAACGTACTAACGAATCTTGCATATAATACACAATAATGGTGTAGAACAGCGGCAAGCACAGAATACTGAATACACTGAATACCCAGAATGCACTGAATACAAAATACCGGAACACGCTGAATAACAAGAATACCGGAATTATATTTATCTACCTTCCCACCGAGGCAAAATGTGGTACAAGGCCTTTTTAACGTAGGGTATCCGGGTCCTAAAGCCCGGGCAAACATTTATTGTCTAATGTATATTCTAATACCAGAATACCCAGAATACCGGAACGATATTTATGTACCGCCCCACCGAGGTGGACTGTGGAACAAGGCTTTTTTAACGTAGGGTATCCGGGTCCTAAAGCCCGGGCAAACATTTATTGTCTAATGTATATTCTAATACCAGAATACCCAGAATACCGGAACGATATTTATCTACCGCCCCACCGAGGTGGACTGTGGAACAAGGCTTTTTTAACGTAGGGTATCCGGGTCCTAAAGCCCGGGCAAACATTTATTG
The DNA here is from genome assembly GCA_037127315.1 of Ascarosepion bandense. Taxonomy (NCBI): domain Eukaryota; kingdom Metazoa; phylum Mollusca; class Cephalopoda; order Sepiida; family Sepiidae; genus Ascarosepion; species Ascarosepion bandense. The sequence goes on from JBBBDQ010000927.1 coordinate 7,505,133, forward strand.
TCTAATGTATATTCTAATACCAGAATACCCAGAATACCGGAACGATATTTATGTACCGCCCCACCGAGGTGGACTGTGGAACAAGGCTTTTTTAACGTAGGGTATCCGGGTCCTAAAGCCCGGGCAAACATTTATTGTCTAATGTATATTCTAATACCAGAATACCCAGAATACCGGAACGATATTTATGTACCGCCCCACCGAGGTGGACTGTGGAACAAGGCTTTTTTAACGTAGGGTATCCGGGTCCTAAAGCCCGGGCAAACATTTATTGTCTAATGTATATTCTAATACCAGAATACCCAGAATACCGGAACGATATTTATCTACCGCCCCACCGAGGTGGACTGTGGAACAAGGCTTTTTTAACGTAGGGTATCCGGGTCCTAAAGCCCGGGCAAACATTTATTGTCTAATGTATATTCTAATACCAGAATACCCAGAATACCGGAACGATATTTATGTACCGCCCCACCGAGGTGGACTGTGGAACAAGGCTTTTTTAACGTAGGGTATCCGGGTCCTAAAGCCCGGGCAAAAATTTATTGTCTAATGTATATTCTAATACCAGAATACCCAGAATACCGGAACGATATTTATCTACCGCCCCACCGAGGTGGACTGTGGAACAAGGCTTTTTTAACGTAGGGTATCCGGGTCCTAAAGCCCGGGCAAACATTTATTGTCTAATGTATATTCTAATACCAGAATACCCAGAATACCGGAACGATATTTATGTACCGCCCCACCGAGGTGGACTGTGGAACAAGGCTTTTTTAACGTAGGGTATCCGGGTCCTAAAGCCCGGGCAAAAATTTATTGTCTAATGTATATTCTAATACCAGAATACCCAGAATACCGGAACGATATTTATCTACCGCCCCACCGAGGTGGACTGTGGAACAAGGCTTTTTTAACGTAGGGTATCCGGGTCCTAAAGCCCGGGCAAAAATTTATTGTCTAACAATCCCTAGACGAAAGTCTACCCTTCGGCGGAGTCTCGACTAGGTTATTACTCTCCGCCCGATGGCAGAGAATCCGACAATGTATATTCTGCGTGAGGTAGAATACCCAAACACACAGACATCTGTCTGAGTGCTTTATATATAAATATTTATGGTCACTTGATCCCAGTAGCACAATCCATTCAACATATATATTTGTTCCCTGGAGATACGTGATCGAATACACGTGTTGGTATCGACACTTTTTTCCTACATAACAAATTTGAAATAATTTAGAAATAATAGAAAATTCTCTCTCTAATACGTCATCAGAAAAGTCTAATAAAAAGAAACGAGCGAGGTGTTTACTTATGAAGATTAACAAAAGATAAAATTTTACTTCCAAGTCGTTAGAAGACTTTACGATACAGAGATTGTTGAATTGATGGAAGCGTCTCATGGTTCAAAGTTTGAAATGAATGTCGGTTCACATACCATGAATGTGAAACAGGTGTTAGCATGGCCGTATCTGACTACCGGGAACACCGGGCACGGGTCCGGGCCGATCCGTGCAATCATTGTGAAAATCCGGGCAAGGAAAAATGTCTTCGTCAGAAATCGAACTAAACAATTCACAAAGAAAGAAAGAAAGAAAGAAAGAAAGAAAGACACACACACAGACACACACACGAAGTTTCATCTATAAATAAGTTTAGATTATATATATATATATATATATATATATATATATATATATACTAGGTGTGATTGGTAAATTGACGCAATTATTTTATTATTTCAAAGCAAAAGGCTATTATATTAAATTTATTTTATAACAAGTATTTTTTCTTGTTAAAGCATTTTTGATCAAATCAAATAAAATTACTTTATTTAAATTTTTTTTCTGTCAATATGTCTCATAAAAGATAAAACAGTTCTTGTCCTGATACTTTTGCACAGTACTGTATATATATATATATACATGGCCGTATCTGACTACCGGGCACACTGGGCACGGGTCCGGGCCGATCCGTGCAATCATTGTGAAAATCCGGGCAAGGAAAAATGTCTTCGTCAGAAATCAAACTAAACAATTAACGAAGAAAGAAAGAAAGAAAGAAAGAAAGAAAGAAAAAAAAAATAAAAACGAGGAAAACATCCGAATGAATGGAGTAAAAATCTGTTTATTTATTAATTTTGGGAGAAAAGATTGGTTATACTCAGAAAGTCCGAACCCGATTTCCTGCTTTCGTTCACGTTCTGTGCCTAATTTCCATTGGAATAGCCGAAAAAATCCGCAAAAATCATAGTTTCTGGAAACGGATGACACTGATGACGTCATCACATTGTCAACTAATAAATCCGGGCAATTTTCTCTGTGCCCGGTGTTTTTTTAGCATCAGCCACGGCCCTGGGTGTCAGTGTTATGTGGCTAAAATTACCTTAGAAATTTAAAGGCATTTTAATATATGTCCGCCGAGACTGAAGTATTCTTTTTATATTGATAATAAATAGTCGTTCTTTGATGCCAATGACTACCAGAATTTTCCTTTTTTTTTTCTTTTTTTTTTACAGTTGGAGTTGTCTAATAATGTTCTATTGGAAACAAAAATATAACCAAAACTGAATGGATGCCGTAGAGTTATGGAATATAGGACAAAAATCAGGATAAAGAAATTCTCAGAACAAAAAAAAAAAAACAGGATAAAACCCAGCAGATAAAATCCCAGATTTCTATTCTAAAAATGGACAAATTTCAAGTCTCATAAATAAATTGGAAATTTTAATTAAAATTTTAATGTCAATTTGAGACTTATTTCAAATAAGTCGGGTTTTCTAGGTTATTAGAACTCTATAACTATGACATATGCGTATCATTGTTCACTTCTGCTGTCACCAGGTATTGAACTCAGAACTCTTTCGGTCAAGACATGGGTCCAATCAACGCTTTCAATACCTAGTTACAGCAGAAGTGAACAAAAACTTAGAGAGTTGAGTTAAATGGAGATATCTACGATATCTGGAAGTAGCATGACTCATGGAACGAGAACAATCTATTCCAGTGAGCGAAATAAAGGGTTCAATTAAAAATTCCAATCACCTAAAGAAGGTCAGAGCGTACAACGGCCGAAACGTCGTGAATATGACAACAAAGATGAGGACAACAGTTTGAACAATGCAAATTATGTAAATAATAACGATACCTCATCTCGGAAATATAGACAAATACTCCACAGTCATATAGATTTCATATTACTGTATACGTTATTTTAGTGGGTTCACGGCTTTGAGTTTCTATACCTGTTTTTATTATTATGTCACTTTTCATCATATTTCGATTTCTGCTATAGTCGCACTACCAACCAAGTCTGCGGGAAGACCTAAGGCAGGTAGTGGCGTGTTGTTATGGCTACATTTCATGTTTTTTCTATCTCCCCTTTCATCTCTAGCGTTACATAGACAAAGTTTTCCTTAGTGTGTGGGCTGTACTTAATAAGACATTTTTTGTATATCTCTTAAGCTGGAGTTTCCAGGGATTCTTTCAATGTGTATTTTTGTTCCATATTTTATCATTCCAAGTGCACCTACTATCACTGGCATGACTCTTGTTTTCAATTTCCACATTTTTTCTATTTCAATTTCCAGGTCTTTGTATTTTGACAGTTTTTCGAATTCCTTGGTTGCTATTTTAGAATCCACTGGACAAGCCATATCAATTAATAAGCAAGTTTTTTTTTCTTTCTGGTTTTTTACAATAATGCCCGGCCTATTTGTTTTATTATAGTTTATTATTATTATTATTATTATTATTATTATTATTATTATTAAAAGGGAAATTAAAAACAACTGCTTAAATGAATAAACATAACACAACAGGAATGACACCAACAACCATTTTTTTTTTCATCGGAGAAACGATTTTTCTGGACCGAAATTTGCGTTCAACTGTTAGACCATGAGGACCAGCCTAACAGAGCAAGATAGGGGTAACCTTTCTTAACGAAAAAGAAAAAAAGATGTTAATGATAAATTAAAAATTTGAAGTTTTTATCAGAGTTTCGTTAAAATCATAACAACATTTAAATAAACACGCACATACATCATTGTAAAATTCATTATTCATCGAAAAACATGTTTCTTAAGACAACAGTGACATAATACATCTTAAAAGCAACTAAGAGCTTTTCGAATAAAATTGTCTTAGTTTTAGTGCATTTTTTATTTTACGATTCACAGAAGATTTTCAGTAATTGGAGGTCATGTTTTACCAAAAAGAAGAAAAAAATGATGATTTAATTTTTCCAATGAGTTTAGATTATAACTGAAACATTATGCCATACAAAAATTAATTTCTCGAAATTTCATAAAAGTAAATACAAGGTGTGGTGGTATCGGTTGTAAAAATACTTTTACCAAAATGTTCTAAGCAAAAAACATTTCTAAAATAATTTAATTCATTTATGAATAAGTCCTGAACGTTTCATTAAAATCTGACATTTATTTGGTTTGTACCAGAATTTCCAAATCAAAGTTTTTTTTTTACCGCAAAAAGATGCTAAAATTTCCTATACTAATTCATTGTCATCGGCTGACAGGATAAAGACCATAGTTTTAATAAAAATTTCGAAGGTTCTAAAGACGATAAAAAAATATAATTTAGTAATAAATAACCTTTTAGTCTTTTCTCTTTATAATAACAAAAACTGACGAGAAAATGTTGTTTTTCTTACAGTATCTTTTTTAATCATTTATAACTTTATTTTTTAAAATATTTTTTCTTTGTATAGTAGCTACTCTAGCATCGCTTGTTCAGTAATGAATTAGAGCACTCTGGCTATTGGCGTATGATACATTATACGCTAAAAAAGTCTGACTTCTTCCGAGCACCCATAGCTCAGAGGTAGAATCGCCGACTGACGCCAATTCGGTCGGGTTTCAATCCTGGCTTAAAAAGCAATCGGATGTCTAGCCGTACTGATGATACAGCGAAACAAATCTGTCTGCGGATGACTATATATATATATATATATATATTAGTTATAAATCCAAAATAAATGGCTTGGAGATAAATCCCAAAGGAATCCATTTAAATTAAATATTAAAACTAATCTAGCCACAGGTCTCAATGTAATTAAATTAAATTAAATTAAATTAAAATTTTCGAAAATGAGATGGCTATTTCGTCGAGTGAATTTAACACCCGTCTCATCACCAAAAACAAAACATTATGGGGGAATAAAGTTATTTCTTTGTGTTTGTTTATATATATATGTGGTACTATATCTTCACGATACCGGGTTGGCCGATGGTTTCGTGATGACCACATGTTCCAGACTGGATGTTCTCTGATTCTTTCCGCGCCCACGTTGTTTCTTAAGATCCGCGAAAGGGGGGATGGATACAATTCAGTCGATGGACTGTTGAATTTGGCGTCGGAGTAGAAGAATAGTTGACACACCATCAAAGAAATGAAGAAAAGTGGTTGTTATAAACAGTAACAAACATTTATTTACACTGGTATACAATAATTTCTTATCAAGTTAAAACTAACACCGCGAAGTGAGGGGTGAATGTAGATGACTGGCGGAAAAAGTTTCTTTAACTCGAAGAAATTTTAACTGCAATTAGGCAGTGTCATTGATGGAGTATGTAGTGGCAACGGATTCGGTTCTGGACAGCGAAGAATGACTGACTCAATTTTTTTGCTCTGGGTGTTCTATATTTATGGGCCCAATTCCCGAATTATTAGCTCCTGATTGGTCAGCCAATAGGGATCACCGGCCAATGGCTATCGTCGTAACAACACCCCTGGGTTGCATCCGATTGGTTTAGATAATCAGCCAATTAGTCGCAGTCATCGGGGTGGGCTAACAAGAAGCAGGCGCTGTGGTTGTTTGATCAATGATTTATTACCTTGTGCCATACTTGCACTCAATCCCCGGGTGAAGCAACCCACCTGTTTGCCACGCTCAAAATATGTTTATATTTTGAAATTGAAGTAATTTTTGACATGCCATTACACCTGCAGAGTGTTTTGTTTTAGTGACAGTTTATAGGTAAGCCTTCCGCTTGGGTCTAGATATCTTTATAATCAATGACCGCGGTTTACTGCACCTGGTCCTTAAAAATGTTGGATATCCAGAATGAACTTGTTTTCATAATGGTTTAATAAAATACTTATTATAATGATTTAATTTATTATTATTTAATTAATTTTCATTTAATTAATTTCGTCAGTTAACTTTTTGACACTTAAATGAAAGTGTCATATATTACTAATAAATAAATACAAAAACCATTAGTGGACCCAACAGACAGCTTACCAAAACCTAAACTCTTATCCGAATACAGCCTCGAACAATCACAACAAAAAAGAAAAAAAAAGCCCCGAAAGTTACCTTACCTGCTCAAAGCCTAGATTGCCCAGACTGAGCCAAAAAGGCTTACCAATGTTAAATCATATAAAAAAACGGCTCTAGTTGTGATTCGAATTACACCCAACGCAGACGAAATATGTGTGTACGAGTGTGTGCGCGCAAATTACGTTTAACATATGTAGTCATATATACAAATAACTTCTTATGTCCTGGTATTTACTAAGCCTGGCTGATTTCTGTAGAAGACTACAGTTATGGAGCACTCAGTTCGGATTAAATTCTTTTTAGTAATAATGTAGTGCAGGCTTAGTGAGGCCATTCTAAATATTTGTTAACCATGGCTTGACGCAAGATCATAAGAATGGCGCTCCTAGGGAGGTTCAAACCGACTATCGCATCTGGCGAGCGAAACCAGCTTGCTAAACATTGTTCCATGGCGAATCATTCTTTCTATTTATTTAGCTTAGTAATTTACTCACCTGGCCACACCTGTTGAGAAATCGCCGAAAATCAATCTCCACACAGTATTAACGCTCTCCGAAATGTGCTTGCTAACCACTGCTCCACGGTGATAGCGTTAATGTACAGACGTAGAAAGGTTGAGATAAGTAGTGATGCTTAGTAAATAGAGAAATTGAATTACGACAAAAAGGTCATAATAAAGCGATCACATAACTTGTTAGTAATTTCTTTTTGAACCCCATACTCGCCTAAGTTGGCAGCGTACACGGTATAAAAAAAGGAAAGATTTACTGTGAGACTCGTTGAGTTCACGAATACTACGGCATCTTTGTGCAATAAGTCAAAAGTGGAACGAGGATTGCCTAGGAATTTAGCTCTGACTCCTGGGTTGAGAAGCTAAGCATTGAACATGCAAGACACTTAACTTCACATCCCAAGTGCCTGGTTTGTTGAGCTCATTATCATAAACAAACAAACAACGAAAAAAAAAAAAAAAAAGGCTGGAGTTTAAAATAAAAATAACGTTGCTGTATTATTTCAAAGGCCAAGTTTTATTTGGCAAACTTATGTTTACAAATAACAGGAAACAGATAAAAATAAACTGTAAAACATACATTTAATCCCCCCACCACCACCAAAAAAAAGTTAACCAACTTAAGGACCACCATCGGCGGCTATTAAACTCGATAGTGAGGGAAAATTTCTTTGATAATGTTTAAAGGAAAGCAAAAAAACTATAAAGTTATAAAGAAACAAGAAATCTAACTACTTTAGGATTATCCTGTATTTTAATACAGAATAATCCTAAAGTAGGTGGACAGTAGGGGGGACCAGCCTGATTCACATGACTTTTGTTTTCAACAAGAGGGGGACTCTACACATAATTCAAGAGCAGCCCGTGAGTATCTTAATGAAACGTTTCCTGAAAATGGATTGACCGAAAAGCTCCAATTCATTGGCCAGCACGTTCACCTGTCAAAAGTGAAACAACGATTGTTTAGGAATTTAGCTCTGACTTCTGAGCCAATGGATTTATTCTTTTGGAGAGTAGTCAAGGACAAAGATTATAGTCGGAAATCAAAATATGTTGGTGATTTGAAAATAGTATTTCAAGAAATGAATACACAGAGACTTGTGCAAAAATGTTTCACGATGTATGAGGGGCAAACTTAATAGCTGTGTAAATTGTAATGGGTAACAGTTGATCATCTGCGTTGATAAAATTTAAGCGATTTTGTATAATTGTATATTTAATTGTCAATGTAATAATTGTATTAATAAATATGATTGTATATATAATCTCAATACAAAACTTATCATTTACTTCCCATCTACTTTTGGACCACCGTGTACATTTATGAAAAAAAAGTTGAAACTCGGTGATATAAAATTGTATATACAGTGATAATATCGTTTTTTTTTTGTTTTGTTTTTTTTTAGGTTTTAGACTGATTTATTTCGTACAAATATAAGTATTCTTTGTAAGAAACCACTTTGTAGATCCGGTTTCATTGATATATTTTTTTAAAGAGGTTTTTTGTCGAGAGTTAAATGTATTGCTGATAATTATATATATATATATATATATATATATATATATATATAAAGAATATCTAGAGAGCCAGACAATGAATTTTTTGATATACCCTGTAGCACTATAGCCAGGCGTTGCTCGTTTGTAATGAAAGCTTTAAAACTAATCCATGGTCTTTGGACGTTGGCACGAAAGACTAAAAATCAATAGTTGTTTCCAGTTAAAGCGAAACCGTAGACTGAAAGAAAAATGAATGGATGTAAGTCAAATTTTGATTTTCTGGTATCGATATCAAATAAGTTTTTTTCATCGTAAACTGAATTTTGAAGGCTAAATAAGTCCTCTGAGTAAATGGTATCATGGCTGTTTTTTACAGATTATAAATATTTTGTGACACGCCATTGAACTTCTGTAATCGAACGAGAAGCGGCAATTTCAGCGTCATTTGGGTGTAGAGAATTCTTTTAATATGAAGACAAGAATCATTGAAATTAAGTGTGTTTTCTCATTTATTTTATAAGGCAGGATGCACGGTTGCTAGCAAAAAAAGCAACCCAAAGTGTGAGCTACGTATTGGGGACATCAAAATCAAGGCTAGAACAGAAATTGAAATACCTAGCAGAAAACGAAACTTTAGTATTTGTCTATATTTCTGAGCTGAGGTAGTATTTGAAGTATTTAAATTATTTGGATTCTTTGTTGACATTTGTACGACGCTTCAGTCGGTGTACGCTCCGGCCTTCTTCAGGTGCTAGGAATTTCGAACCGAAACCTTTATTACACTCACTGTGTATATCATTCTCATTCCTTGCATAGAAATGCCTCGATTGGAAGTCATGACTTATCTCCCTCTAACCCTATAAGCTACTTGTTCACCACTGCTGTAGCCTGGTGTATTGAACTCACAACTCTTTGAGTCAAGTCGCAGCCAACTAACCAACGTCTAGAGCCACTGGGCCATGTGTCCTTAAGGACAAGAACAACTGAATTTTTGGGACTTATAAACCAAATGCCCAGTATCCCTTTTTTTACCAGAGTTCATATTGCAATTTTTTGCTGTTAATGATTTTCTCTAGCATTTTTTACCAGAGCTCATATTGCAATTTTTGACACGAGTGATTTTCTCCGGCACTCCGTATTACTGGTTCCCATATTGTGTTCATCTCTATGCTTGGTCGGCTTAAGAGAAAAAACAGACCGTGTGACAGAAATCTGAAGGCGCACAGGAATAGAGAAAGCATCTTCAGAAGCTGAACAAAGTATCTAATCTAATTTATTTAAATCTAAACTTATTTATAAACGGAACTTTGTCTGTGTGTGTGTGTGTGTGTCTGTTACCTATAGATTCCGAAATGGTTGAACCAATTTTTTTGAAAATTTACACAGTTGTACTATAAGCGTCTGCGAGTGTTCTTAGCTAGGTTTACTGTCGAGGTACCTCCGATAAATATAAAAAATTGATAATCAAAAAAATCAGGTTATAGAAGGAATAGTCCGATTTTAATCAAATTTGATACACTCGTAGACAAAGACATAAGAAACGATATTCAGAAGTTTCAAGGTTGCAGTTCTTACAATGGTACAGAAAATCGATAATATATATATAAGGTAAGATGTGTGTGTATATGTGTGTGTGTGTGTGTGTGTCTGTTTATTTGCCTGTACGTCTGTATTTTTTCAGCCCTTTTATTTTAGTTTTTGCTTCGGGTTTGGCTCTAAGTAGGTATAATTGTAGTTCTTAGTCTCAGCCATGATACCATTTACTCAGAGGACTTATTTAGCCTTCAAAATTCAGTTTACGACGAAAAACACTTATTTGATATCTATACCAGGAAATCAAAATTTGACTTACATCCATTCATTTTTCTTTCAGTCTACAGTTTCGCTTTAACTGAAACAACTATTGCTTTTTAGTCTTTCGTGCCAACGTCCAAAAAGTCTGAGCTCCAGGACCATGGATTAGTTTTAAAGCTTTCATTACACCCGAGCAACGCCGGGCTATACTGATAGTTAAAAGATTAAAAAATATCATTAGATAAAAAGAAAAGAGTGCTAGTCTCTTACATGCCACTAAATTCTGGACAATCTCCTTACAGATGAAGAATACACTTGAAAAGGCAGAGATGTTAATCTACCAATAAATGCTGAGAATATCATAGACAGAGCTTGTGAATAACAGAGAAGTTCTAAGGAGAGTATGAACTACAAGAAAACAGCTGCTAACAGAAACAGCTGAAATATTCGGATTACATAATGTAGAAAGAAGCTTTGGAGAATTAAAAACTCTCGGAACATATTAAAGGCAAGAGTTGCAGGAGGAAAGACGCTGTGATCAACTAAACGAGTTTGTGTCAACAGATGGTTAAACAAAAGGAATAATAAAAGAGTCAAAAGTTAAGAGGAACAACAGAAAACAGGAAGTCATGGAGAGCCATGATGGCTCACAGGATAGAGAAAATAAAAAGATCGCAATATACTTGGAAATGTCTCTTGATATATCACGGGGTGATAGCACCTGTTAAAGTCCCAGCAATGAGAAAATAGTTAACCCCTAAACTGTAGTTGAAAATATAAAGTATAAAAATAGTTTTTAATAGTAAAAATAACAGCAATACATTTTTCAAAAGAAAAAAATACCAGCAATACAATGCTATATATATATATATATATATATATATATATATATGTATATATATATATATATATATATGCGTGACTCTTCAGAAATGAATTGAGTTCTCTCGGTGACTGGCGTCTGTATACACTGCTTATATACAAGACGTTAAAATTTCCCTTAGGGAGTAGAGACTCCGACTGACACCAAATCGGTCAATTTTCGATCCCGGCCAGAAGCAAGTGGATATGTCTAACCACACTGATGAGCTGTGATACAGCGAAACGGGCTTGTATGTGGATGACTTATATATATATGTGGAAGATTTTTCGACACGAGTAAAATCTTCCACGTATATACGAAGAAGAGAAAAATGGTTTTAAAAAGGAAAGAGCTAAGTACATGAACATCAGTCAAAAGAGCTCCGACCAAGTCAGCACGAAGCCGAAAGAACAAACCCCGTCACGAGCAATCAACTAACAAAAAAGTGCTCAATACTTAGGTAGATCAGAATAAATAAGGAATACCTAGAGAGCCAGACAACCTACCTAGGTTATACCAAAGCCGGCTTTCCCTGACGATTCTTTTAGGTGAAACCTAGGTAAATTGTCTGGCTCTCTAGATATTCTTTATATATATATATATATATATATATATATATATATATATATATATATATATGTAATTATCAGCAATACATTTAACTCTCGACAAAAAGCCTCTTTACAAAAATACATCAATGAAACCGGATCTACAAAGTGGTTTCTTACAAAGAATACTTATATTTGTACGAATCTATTCTAAAAGTCTTGTTGGTATTAAATAATTCGTTTAGGATGAGATGGACGAAAACAAAATAAGCCAAACCAAACCAAAACTAGAGAAATCAAGTCATTATAATATATTGAAGTGACCACGAATGAAGATTACGCGCTATATGAATTTTTTAAGATAGAGTATTTTTATGGTATTGTGCTAACAAATGTTTCACTACAATGTGCCGTTTTTTCTGTGTCATTCAAATAAACCGGCAGAGATCGGATTATTGCGATAAAGTCAATCAGTTAAGTGCTATACGTGATACACGTTTGGGCGATCATGTCTCCAAAGAGACATGACTGACTAGGCAGAACCTTGTCTCGCAGTAGGTTGCCATTAATTTTTGGGGTAGACTGGTTGCCAACCAAGGCTATAAAACCCAATCTGTCCTGTTATTTAACCCATAACTGAAGGGAAGGGATGAATTAATCCCTTTCCCAAGGGTATTTGTGCGTAAGCGAATGAAAGGAATTCAACTGTAATTTGAACTCGGCTCTCTGATTTTCCTTCCGCGCCGATATCCACTGCACCACGACGCACATCCGTGCACCACGACGCACATCCGTGCACCACAACGCATATCCGATATAGTAACAGATTTTATTTTGGTTTTATTATCTTGTTTCAAACCTCCAAGTATCTAAACGTCTGCAGAAGTGAGTATTACAAATTCAAACAGAAATTGTAAAGGTACTTGTTAGAGTCGACATTTTTTTATTTTTTTTTTTATAATCGTTTCACCCCGAGCAAGGCATTTCACTACCACTATTGTGCAGGGGGTTACATAGAGTGGTGAGAAAGGATGGTTAGATATAGGAAATGTTAGAAGGAGAGTGATAGGCGGGTAAGGATACCGAGAATGAGGGTTGGGTAGATGTTGAGAGTGTTGGGAGAATAGATGCAAGTTAGTGTGAGAGGAGGTGTCTATTGACCTTACATTTAAACTCCTGGAGATTGTAGCTGTCGGGAAAGTAGACACGTGGAAGGGAATTCCACAGGTGGGAAAAGAACAGTTACCCTTAAGAAGATAATTCAGCAGTTTATCAAAACTGAAGTGAGTTCGAATTTCACTGGGGGATCCTCAAATGTCTCTTTGTGCTATTTTTTAAAAAATATCTATAGACACAAGGTCATCAAGTACTAAACAATGATACATCATTACTACTGAAATTGGTTCAATCATCGTTAGGTTAACTTCTTTAAGTGTTCTACGAAACTAAAATTAGTACTTATATAGTAATAAGTATAAACAAAAGATAATCAATTTTTGACACTGCCATGATTATTAATTTACGTAAGGATTACATGATATAATCGGTTCTGACTCGGCATCTCAACTTCAGTTACATTTTCACTGACGTGACGTGGCTCTCCTCTGTCTTTTCTACAAATATTTTTATGGCAACTGCTCTGATAAGCTTTTTTATCCCCTGGTGCCCCGTCGATGTGAATTTAAGTGTTCTAATACATTGGCATCCAAGTTCCACTGTGGCAGGGGGTGATATCCCCCAATGAAATGATAATAATGTAAGTAATATTAATAATGGTGGATATGACATGGAACAGAAAACAAGTGAAAGAGAGACCTCTTCGAATAACCAAGAGGTTGATAGACCGTAAAAACATTGAAATATTAATAATGTTACAGAAAGAGAAATTAGAACGTGAGATACAATCTTTTTATTAAGTGTACAAAAGGTAGCAGATTACTAATTGAAATGTTAATTTTATCTTTCAACAAAAAACATGACCTTTTGTAAAGTTGGCAAACTGTGTCAGAATCTATTAATAGGAAAGAATCTAGAACAATGGTATATGAAACATAAGAAGGAGGATAGGTAAAGACTGAAGTGTCCTCTTTGAGATTTTTAATTTCAAATTGCGTTGGCGAAGATTTGTTTATAAACAACTAGCAGTATAGCCCGGCGTTGCTCGGGTGTCATGAAAGCTTTAAAACTAATCCATGGTCTTGGAGCTCAGACTCTTTGGACGTTGGCACGAAAGACTGAAAAGCAATAGTTGTTTCCAGTTAAAGCGAAACAGTAGACTAAAAGAAAAATGAATGGATGTAAGTTAAATTTTGATTCCCTGGTTTCGATATCAAATTTTCTACACAATTGTAAGAACTGCAAACCTTGAAACTTTCTGAATATCGTTTCCTATGTCTTTGTCTATGAGTGTATCAAATTTAATTAAAATCGGACCACTCCTTCTATAACCTGATTTTTTCGATTATCGATTTTCGATATTTATTGAGGGTACCTCGACACAAAACCTAGCTAAGAACACTCGCAGATGCTTATAGTACAAGTGTGTAAATTTTCAAGAAAATCGGTTTAGCCGTTTCGGAGTCTATAGGTAACGGGGACACAGACACACACACACTTCCATTTATAAATAAGTTTAGATGTAAAAGGCACACTGGATAAATAATAAAAATGCCTGTCACGAGTCTTGCGAGTGTGAGGAGATGTGTCACAGATCACGTGATGCCGGGTTTTTTCTCAATAAAAGGGCTGACCATAAGTTGTTAGATGGAGTTGGTAGTGGACTGCCAAGGAGACACTTTGGTCCGAGATAGAGTTGGTACTTGCCAAGGAGGCACTTGGGACCGAGATTGAGTTGGGAGTGGTCTGCTAGAAAATTGGGGTTTTGACTATCTTCGAATAAAGTCGAACTCAGTTGAGTGACGTCAGAAATTGAAAAAAGACGTCCGCTGGGTGTGTTGCTGATACTGAAGCGAATTACTTCCGCTAACATCAAAATACCGCTCCTGTTACGACTACTATTGACCATTAATTGTATAAAGACTGAATATAAAAGAAACGGCATAGGGTATGAGCAACAAATTGCAAATGGCAAAATCAAGTAAGTACAAAATGTATGAATCTAGTTTTTAATGTAATCTGTAATATATCAATGTAAGCACAAAGGACACTTATACTTAGTTGCTGAAACAGACAGTTGACACATAATGAGAACAGAAGGCTTAGAGAATTTGACATTCACAAGATATACTAAAGGCAAGAATGGTAGAGGAAATAAACTATTAGGTTGTTACAAAAATAATGGCTGCACGAAGTGTTATATTTGAAAAGCCATTTTAACATAGTATTCACGGAATATATTAGATGAATTTTGGTATACATAATAATTAATGTGTGCTCTTTAATAATTTTAAGTCATTTTCAGACAGAAATATTCTTGAAGCATAGAAGCCCTTAATTATGAACATGACAAAACAGTCTTCGTTTAAATGAGTTCAAACTTGGGCAGAGTTCCTTCCAAAACTCTGCTAATGTCAACAGAGCATGCGGAGATGGGCCCACAAGTGATCGGACAGTACAAAGACGGCTCCTGATCGGCTTGTGCCCATCGATCTTGCGTACGCGTGCGATAATGTGTCACCCCGCATTCTGGGGTGAAACGGAAGGTATTTCTGACGTTGCTGGCCGTAGCTCGAATGATGATTTGGGCGACGCTGATGGAGGGATTTGCGATATGAGCGTTATTCTTATCAGCATCTGATTAGATTCTTTGAGCATCAGCTAAGATCAAATCCGATAGAAAGTGTTTGATATCGACAGATTTCAGTAAAAGGCAGGTAAAAGTAGAAAGTCTGATTCGCGTGAATGGGGCCATTTTTGATTTTCTTTTTTTAAGTCCCTTATAGTAAAACGGGGCGGTTTCCTGAAAACCCTACCATGGTTAAGTTAGACCTCTTTTGTGTACCTAAGTAATGTGAGTGAATGTGTTCCTAGCCTGTTTCCGGCCTTCGCTTTTGTTATGATCCAAGTCGAAATTCCCAACCTCCCCAGTTTGTTTTGGGCCCCATTTTTCATGTTTTATATGGGGTGGATGGGTTTTACTAAAATCTGTTTATGTTACTTGGAATGTTTTGTTTAAATTTTAGTTTGTTTTCTGGGTTATTCATCCCCTCCCCTATCATATTCACATTTTTAAATTTTTAAATTTATTTTTATATTATATATATAAATGAAATTTTTATGTCATGTGTTTTGTTCGTCGTTTTTAAGTTTTCCCCAGCGAATATGTGGTATTGTGGTATTTGGAGGATTGTGAGGGAGTGGATGGGTTCTTTTGGTGAATAAATTAATTGTAATGAGTGAGTAGGCCGCAACTGTGATTATCCAGGTATATGATAGATAATTACGACCGACTTCAACTCACGCCCCTTTTGGCCATGTGCGACAGTTCTGTATTCTTACAGAATAAATATTCTATTCTCTAGGTTCTGATTGACTGCTGACTTTGGTGTGGATACTGTGATCAACAAATATTCATCATTCAGTCATGAATGCTCGAGTATGGGTGTCTGTATTCAGTTACGAACCCATCTCATGTAAAATATCTTAGTAAAATATATATTTTTTTGCATCTGTTACCCCCTCTACGTAAATTCATCAAATTTCAAGAAATTAAATTTTTTGGGGAACATTTGTTTAATTAGTTAAACGCAGGACTCATTGGGGAATGTAAATCATCTATGATTTTTTTCAAACATTTTACCTTTATTTCTAAAAATATGCTCCCAGTAGTAAAATAAAAAATCAATAAAACTTAATTTCATAAGCTTTTAATTACTTTAATAAATAACATGTATTAAGAACATTATAGTCTAAAGAATGAAATTTTAAAAGATTTTTTTTAAATTATAAGAATAGATAAAGTCTCAGAAATATTTTGAAAAAACTTAAAAATTTGATGGCGTTAGGTTATTTATTTATTACGTGAAGATTATCCGTACTAATCTAAAATTGAAACATTTAATACAAATCGTCGTGCCTTTGTAATTTTAAAATAATTCTTAATTTTTTTTTGTGTGTGTGTGTGTATTTGAAGCATTGTTTGTAAGAAAGTTTCATGTGTAAATTAAAAGGCCATGTGTTTCACGGTCTCTTCTTCTTACAGAAAAATATTTGTACAACTAGCAGCATAGCCCGGCGTTGCTCGGGAGTAATGAAAGCTTTAAAACTAATCCATGGTCCTGGAGCTCAGACTCTTTGGACGTTGGCCCGAAAGACTAAAAAGCAATAGTTGTTTCAGAAAGCGAAACCGTAGACTGAAAGAAAAATGAATGGATGTAAGTCAAACTTTGATTTCCTGGTATCGATATCAAATAAGTGTTTTTCGTCGTAAACTGAATTTAGAAGGCTAAATAAGTCCTCTGAGTAAATGGTATCATGGCTGAGACTAAGAACTACAATTATACCTACTTAGAGCCAAACCCGAAGCAAAAACTAAAATAAAAGGGTGGAAAAACTGATTTTGGTCCGACCCGGTATATATTATCGATTTTCTGCATTATTTTAATAACTGCAACCTTGAAACTTCTGAATATCATTTCTTATGTCTTTGTCTATGAGTGTATCAAATTTGATTAAAATCGGACCACTCTTTCTATAACCCGATTTTTTCGATTATCGATTTTCGATATTTATCGGGTGTACGTCGAAACAAAACCTATCTAAGAACACTCGCAGACGCTTATAGTACAACTGTGTAAATTTTCAAGAAAATTGGTTCAGCCGTTTCGGAATCTATAGGTAACGGATACACACACACACACACACACACACACAGAGAGAAAAAGTTCTAGTTATGAATAAGTTTAGATTAGATTAGATTAGATTAGATTAGATTTAGATATATGGGGGCGACCATAAAGATCAGAACGATGTTAAGAAAAAGTTCAAATATGAAATTACTTTTTATTTTAAAGCTTCAAAGAATATTTTATAAAGGAAAATAAGGATATAAAGGTAAATTATATAATTACAAAATATAAAGCTCAATAAACTTATTTTGATAAAGTTATAAGAATAATTATATAACATTCGAAAAAAAATAGATGATCAAAAAAATCAGAACGATTAACAAAATCATATTACAATAAATATATATCCAAATGAAAATAGCGTTCATAATTCATTTTTCTTACAACATTCTGATCTTTATGCTCGCTACTATATATATATATATATATATATATATATATATATATGTGTGTGTGTGTGTGTGTGTGTGTGTGCTTAAGAGAGAGAGGTGGTGATGTTGAAATGTTGTTTCTGAATCGCTTCACAAGATTTGACCAAATCACAAACAATAGTGAATGGCTGTTTAAATTGAGCCTAAGACGCTCATGACGATTGTAGCATAAAGGCTGACAGTTGAGAGGATGCCACTGTACAATTAATGCTAGAATTCAGAGGTTTTCTATTCTTAGAGTGTGTTAGCCTAGCCACTAAAATTATCCAAACATCCCTCTCACTGAGCCCTTTACGCGAAGTGCCGATCCAAACTGTCAGCTCTGCAGAACCTCAACCATGCTAATCGCAGTCATCAGCAATCATGCTGTTAACATCCTGGAACCAAATTTATGAGGAAACCTTTACAAATTTTGCAACATCCATGTCTTATCAGGTGTGGGGGGCACATAAAGAACCAACACCTTATCAATTTGGTAATTGTGAATAATTTTACGATGGCAACGTATTGAAAGAAGGTGCGCGATGTGTGGAGATTATCGGCGTGGGAGTGGAAATGGAGTGTCGAATTCAAATTCCATCTGCATTCACGAAAATACTATTAGAAAAGTATGAATCTGTCTTTGACATTTTTTCCACCTTTAAGAGGACTATCTCCATATCTTCACTCTCTCTCTACCTTCCGAGACGACCGCCATTTTTGAACTTTGTGGAATGGCGCTACAAAATCACCAGAATTGTACCAAATAAAAGAAACCACATCACTTGAATACTTTAAAATGGATAGTGTATTTAACTTAAAAAGATTTTTGTTTATTTGTTTCAAGGTTTAACGGCATATCAATGTTTATGGGATCATTTAAGGTCATAACCAATAATTTTTGGGTAAGGTTATTTCATTTTTACAACATCTCTTTTCGAGTATCAAGATTCATTGAGATTTGTTTTTTAAGAGCAGGGTCCCCAAGTCCTACCCTTGTTATTTAACCCATAACTGGAGGAAATGGACGGATTAATACTTTTCCCAAGGGTACCAGTGCTTAAGTGAATGCAGGGTATTCAACTGGAATTCAAACTCGGCTCACCGATTTCTCTTTCCGAGCCGATATCCACTGCACCACAACGCACATCCGTCACTATACGCTTACAGCACCGGGTATTCCTAAGCGGTCACCCATCTAAGTACTGACCAGGCTCAACTCAAAGAGAAAATAATAATATCATCCAGATGCTGACTTTCCACGTTACCTCGAGCAAAACATTAGAAAGAAAACTCCCATCCAGAGGAATAACAGTTATTGGATTGGGAAACCAAATTTTTTGGAAGATTTTATGAATTTAAACCGAAAGTACGCTGAGAGGGTTTGTTTAGCGACATATTAATTCCTTATGGCCATTTAATGCCGAAATTGAATTCTCTTGGGAGCATTAGTAATTTCGTTTAAAAAAATGTATTACTGGTAATATTTATTTCATGACAAAAAGTATTGATGGTAACTTTTTTTTCTCAAGAATGTATTGCTGGTATTTTTGAGTTTTAGTTTGAGTTCTGTTTAACGGCATATCGACCTCTGGGGGTTATTTAATGCCAGAAAGGTTGGGTTTTAACGTAATTTTTTTAATGTTCGGTTATAGTGAGAAAGCTGATTTAGTTAGATTTTGATTAATTTTTAATTTTTTTTATTTTAGAAAACTGAAAATGTCTTCTAGTTTTGTATTAAAAAATGTACTGCTGATGATAATTTTCTTCCTTCAAAAATGTATTATGGTATTTTTTTTTCTTAAAAATGTATTGTTGGTAATATTTTCCCTTTAAAATTGTATATTTTTCTATAAAAGTCTATTTTTATGTACATATTTCTATAAAAGTCTATTTCTAATATTTTCATAGCATTTTGACCCCTGTTTAGAGATAAACTATTTGCCCATAGTTGGGACTCTAACAGGTGCTACCACCCCGGGTCAGGATAGACCTGAAAACAACAGAAATTAAGAGGTGGTTCCATGCTCCCGACAACCTACCAATGAGAGGCCTTGCTGCCGGATGCAATTTATTGGCTGGTATATTTATTAAGGTATTAATTCGTCTCTTCCTTCCAGTTATGGGTTAAATAATAGGACAGATTGGGTTCTATAGCCTTGGTCGGCAACCAGTCTCCTGCAGAAAGCAATGGCAACCTACTGCGGAATAATCTTCTGCCCAGTCAGTCGTGTCTCACGTACGGCACTTAACTGACTGACTGATATTTATTATGAAAATGTATTTTTAATACTTTCATAGTGTTTTGACACCACTTTTGGGGTTAGCTATTTGCCCATAGCTGGGACCCTAACAATTGCTACAACATCTAATCAGGGAGGAGCGGGATCAACAGCAATTAAGAGATGGTTCCACACTCCTCAAAACCTTCCGATAGACTTGAATTAGACTGGAACTACTGTATGTATAAAGTAAATAGTTTGCTGATGTTTCTACTGTCGGAAAATCATAGATATTCGGGGAGAAATGGTTTCTCATAGATCAAGAATTAAGGCAAGTTTTTACCAAGTAAATCTAATGCGAACGAGGTTGAATAATATAAAAAAAAAATTTTTCGCTAAATGAATTTAAAAATATTCTGATGCTTCAAATATATATCGAAACAAAATATGACAAGTAGAATAATTTAAATATCTGAGAAGTGTTTTAACAGTGAACGAAAAGGGCGACATTGAAATCCGAAGGTTCATTGGGATAGCAAAAGGTGCCTTCCAAAAGCTGAGCAAAGTATTACGACACAGAAATATTTCGTTAGAAACAAAGAAAAGAGTACTGAACTGTTATGTAATGTCGATCCTCTTATATGGCAGGAAATGTTGGACAACATCCCTCACGATTAAAAAAGAGACTTGAAGCAACATAAATGTGGTTCTACAGAAGGATGTTGAGAATATCATGGACCAAACATGTGAGTGAAGATGACGTTTTAGAGAAGGTTTAAGAAAGATATTTTTTAAAAACAGAAGACAATTTATTAAAAGCTACAAAAGAGAGGAAATTGTGAAGAGCCATGATCAGCAATGTCCTGAAGAGTCACGACACAGATAAGTAGAATGTTAGAATAATCAGCTATGGTTTTACTATGAATTGGTTGCCGTATGGATTTTTGTTTCTCATGATTTTGTTTCTCATGATTTTCTTTTCGAATATTATTATCTAGGAAGATGACCAGATATCATACTCAGAATCATACTCAGATATCATACTCAGAATCATTCAAGATTCTTTTTGAATTAATGATGAATCCGAAACTTGATACGAGAAAAAGGAAAATGATCTAAATTAAAATTAAAAACAAATTAATAGACATTTAATAAATATATTGGTATAATATAAAAGGTTGTGATGGGTAAATTGTCGTTTAAATGAAAATAACACGAGATCCCATTTCAACAGATATATTTACCATCAGTCAGTTAAATACCATACGTGATACACGCTTGGGCGATCATGTCTCGAAAGAGACATGACTGACTGAGCAAATGAATATCCCGTATTAGGTTGCCATTGCTTTCTGCGGTAGACTGGTTGCTATCTAAGGCTGTAGAACCCAATCTGTTCTGTTATTTAACCCTATAACTGGAGGGAAGAGACGGATTTATACCTTTCCTAATGGCATTTGCGCGTAAGTGAATATTAGAAATTTAACTGGAATTCGAAATCGGCTACCCGATTTGTCGTTCCGAGCCAATATCCACTGAACCACGACGCACATCTTATATTTACCATAATTACACAAAAAAATCTTGAAATACTATAGGGTGAGTTTATTCAATAAAGTCGCCAATGGCTTTAACCACGGCCTCCCGACGACTTCGGAATCTCATGCAACTCTTCTGGATTGTCTCCTTGTTTAAGTTGGCGAATGCTTCTATAATTCTTGCCTTCAATTCATCTTCGGTGTTACAAGGAGTTTTGTTAGTCTCTCGCTCAACTGCACTCCACACATAATAATCAAGGAGCTCGCAGTCTTGGGGGGGGGGGGGTATGAGGTCAGAAGTAAAAGGTTATGTAGTCGCAGAATTTATATTTCGGCCATGATTGGGTGCTTGTGTGGTATGGTGCAGAATACTGTTGCCAGACATAGGAACCTCCAGCATTCATTCTCTTGGACAAGGGCAGCAATACCCCCTACATGCACGAAATTTTAAAAAATAACGTGACGACAATTTACCCAGCGCACCCTGTACTAGGGTGCACCAAGAAGTCCGTAGCCTGACACATAATTATTATCTGAATTTACTCATGACATTTTGATTTGATTAATATTTAACCAACGTGATTATTAATCAAGTAAGTGTATTGTCAAGGGAGAAGATTATGCTGCAAATAAAATATTTATGTAATAAATTAATATGTTTTTATTAATATGGGTAAAAATCTAATTAGAATTTACAAATTATATATATATATATATATATATATATATATTTGTGTGTGTGTGTGTGTGTGTGTGCATGAATTAATAAATATACATGTGGAAATATAAACATGTATAGAAATATTATTCAGGTCTTAATAAAACAGTGCTCAACAGAGCTATTATTAATATATATTATTAAATATACATATTATCCTACGTCAGTGGCACAACTCGGAGTTTCATGCATTGCACAATCATCAGTAGCATATTACGAACTGACCGTTTTAAGAGAATTGAATTTAAGATCACTCCATGTACATGGGAGTTAAATCTGATAATGTTATAGTACTATTTTTTAATTTATTAAAAGTAAAATTTAAATAGTCAGAAATTACATGGAGACAAAAAATTAAAATTTTAAAAATTATCAAAATGCAGAGAGATTAATTCAAAGTGCGTAATTCGTAATTATTAATAGTAATATTTACAGGGAAAAGAAAGAAAGAAAGAAAGAAAGAAAGAAAGAAAGAAAGAAAGTGAAAAAAAAATATAGAAAGGAGTCTGCATCAATCAAGATCTAAGAATTTAAGTAAGTATTTTTCTATGGTTGCATGTGGTCATTAAATCACTTTATTGTTAAGTAGATTAAGGTTATTTATATGATTTAAGATGACACGTTTTTCTAAAAGGCATAAGTCGCATCTGTCTCCTTTTCCATTATTTTAGCGACCATATTCCAGGTAATAATTGGGTTCTTGTTGTTTTCTAATTTCTAATAATATAATGATAAAACCGAGCTTTTGCTGTATTTACTGTTGTTTGAAGACAACACATGGTTATTGAAACGATATTTCCACTCATTTGCAATTACTCCAATAAAGAATTTAGCATCATGATCATCCAAATGGATGCGAGCTCCCTAAATAATAGTTTTGTCGGGTATACACTAGCCATTGAATGAGCAGGTCTTATTTTTTCAGCAGTTGCAATTATTTTTAGAAAGGACACTATAATTAGTATTAGGTAACATATTATTCAGACGGGCTAAGTATTTATTTGATATCATATTATTATGTTGTGAAATATATACATCTATGTTCTTAACGCAACTATAACTAACTTTAGCATTGTTTTTGTTGAAAATCCTTTTTAGTGTGAGTGAATGGTAGAAATGTTCGTGAATTAAATTTAGGAATAATTTTCCAAAGTTTGTTTACATATTACTACTAAACGGTGGGTTAAACCATATAATGTTATTACATTTACGTTGTTTCTGCTTATTTCTGTCTATTTTGTTTTTAACAAAGTATTTTAAATCAGTGTTGAGTTTACTTTTTTCTAATGCATTAATGTATTAAATTTTGGAGTTGTCAAAAACTTCCTTATTACAAGAGTTAGTACGTAAGCGAAATTGGATTGATTTATTAATGACTAGCAGTATAGCCCGGCGTTGCTCGGGTATAATGAAAACTCTAAAACTAATCCATGGTACTGGAGCTCAGACTCCTAGGACGTTGGCACGAAAGACTAAAAAGCAATAGCTGTTTCCAGTTAAAGCGAAACCGTAGACTGAAAGAAAGATGAATGGATGTAAGTCAAATTTTGATTTCCTGGTATCGATATCAAATAAGTTTTTTTTTCGTCGTAAACTGAATTTTGAAGGCTAAATAAGTCTTCTGAGTAAATGGTATCATGGCTGAGACTAAGAACTACAATTATACCTACTTAGAGCCAAACTCGAAGCAAAAAATTAAAATAAAAGGGCTGAAAAAAAATACAGACATACAGGCAGATAAACAGACACAAACATATTCCCTTTTATATATATATATATATATATATATATATATGCATTATCGATTTTCTGCACTATTGTAAGAACTGCAACCTTTAAACTTCTGAATATCTTTTCTTATGTCTTTGTCTATGAGTGTATCAAATTTTATTAAAATTGGACCACTCTTTCTACAACCCGATTTTTTCGATTATCGATTTTTGATATTTATCGGAGGCACCTCGACACAAAACCTATCTAAGAACACTCGCAGACGCTTATAGTACAACTGTGTAAATTTTCAAGAAAATCGGTTCAGCCGTTTGGGAGTCTATAGGTAACAGACACACACACACACACACACACACACACACACACACACACACACACACAAAGTTCCATTTATAAATAAGTTTAGATTAGATAGTATCTAATCTAAATCTAAATCTATGTTACTGATTTGATTCCTTGTTTATGCATTTGGGATTGAGCGAATCTTTAGTGTACGTTTTGTACAGGCGATTGTTCAGGTCAAAGGTTACACCTAAGAAGTTTACGACTTTAGTGGTAGTTATGTTAATATTGTGGGCTTTGAAAAAAGATTATTTCCAGTTTTTCTAAGCCTGTCCGTTTGTTGTGGACTTGTTTTATAGAGGGATGATTAAGCCGTTGTCTCTGTAATGTCCGATGTTGTATTTATTCAAAGATATGTTTTCGATTTCACAGTTTAAAAAAAAAGGCCAACTAAATCAACGGCGTCTGCAAAATGATATGCTCCCATAAAAATGCAGAAATAACGGTTAGTTTTTTCTGATCCACAGGCATCCATTGTAGAATAAGATAGGTTTTTGGGCTTACTTAATGATGTTAAAGTCTTGGTCGCTGATGGTCTAGTAATTTTTAACGAAGTTTAAGCCTGCGGTTAAAAGTTTTTTCGGATATGGATGGAAACAAGTCACAAATGTCAAAATGGATGAAAGTACAATTCATTCTATCATTTAATTTTGTGAACCCATCAATTGACTCGGCTGTGTTATATTATTGGTTCATACCTAAGGCATTCTTAGTGAATTTGGAAGCTTTTTCAAGAATGATTTTGCTAATTTTACCTATATAGTTTTTGGAAGGGTTTAGTAATCAGTATTGTGCGTATTAGTAAACTTATCTTTATGATCTTTAATCGTGATGAATGCCTGTTGCTTATGCAATATTGGGACTCTGTCCTTTATTTAAAGGTTCTTAGATAATTTATAGCTTCCCTGTTTATATTGATTTCCCAGTTATTATTTTTTTTTATCATCTCACCCCAAACAAGGCATTCGACTGCCATTGTTGCAGAGGGGGATACATAGGAGAAAGTGAGGAGAAAGAGGGGTTAGTTATAGGAAATGTCAGGAGGAGGGTAATAGACGGACGAGGATACCGAGGATGTGGGTGGAGTAGATGAAAAAACAGCTTAAGAGAATAGATGCCAGTTAGTGAGATAGAAGATGTCTATTGACCTTACATTTAAATTCCTGGAGACTGTAGCTGTCGGGGAAGCAAGTATATGGAAGGAAATTCCACAGTGCGTGAAAAGAAGCTGTTAGAGTAGAAATTGCGGTAACATTTTATTGATTGCACAGTAAAAGGGTAGGAGCTAGTTGCTAATCTAGTAGCTCGTATAAATTCATACCTATGGGGCACCAGTGATCTTAGTTCATTGGAGCAGAAGCCGTGAAAGTATTTATAGAAGAGGCACAGGGAAGCAACGTCACGTCGGTGAGACAGAGACTGCAGCCGAGCTGTCAAGTCAGTATCGATCACATTACAAATTCTCCGTTGGATTTGGTCAAGAACCTCGAGGTGAATAGCAGGGGCACCCAGCCAAATTTGAAAACCTTCTTGGCTCTGCACAGTGAACCGACCTTCTTAGCAGCGGATTTCGTCATGGATTCGATGTAGTCATTCCACTTGAGGTTCGCTGAGAGTGTGAGGCCAAGGAGGCGTAGTGTTTTACTATCAGGGAGGCTAACCTGTTCCATGCTAATGCCGGGGGTAGGAGCGATAGTTATTAGGGATTTTTGTAGTTTTTGTTAATTTCACGGAGGATGGCTTTACGGTAACATTTTCATTAAAAACGACTGACAAGGTAGGTGATATTTTTAGTTTCGCTGAAATCCGAAACGAGACTGATAATCTAAAATTACATTAGAAAAAATTTATTTCTTCAACTTTACCTATTAACTTAGTAAAAAAAAAACTCTCATTCTTAGGCCTTCTTGTGGAGTCTAGGAAGAATATATTCACTACTTTGTTATATAAAAAACACATGTACACACTTTTGTCACATTAATTTCACTAGTCAATGTCTTCTTAGATATAAAAATAATATAATATATAAAAAAGGCGCTATAAAAAATGTCCTCATAAAAGCGAACGATAATTCATCCTCTCTACTATAAAATATTTAAAACTGCTAACCTCATTGTCAACATTATTAACTCCCCTGCAAGATTCAAATTACAGAGAATCAATACTATTTACGAATCCACATATAGCTTAAGGAACTGCGTTCCTGATTAATCCGGGCTTACGGCCATATCACGTTGAATACACTGGTTCTCGCTCGATCACTCAAGTTAAGCAACGTTGAGCCTGGTCAATACTTAGATGGGTGACCGCTTGGGAATATCAGGTGCTGTAAGCGTATAGTGACAGATGTGCGTGCTTACGGCCTATCACGATGAATACACCGGTTCTCGCTCGATCACCGAAGTTAAGCAACGTTGAGCCTGTCAATACTTAGATGGGTGACCATTTGGGAATACCAGGTGCTGTAAGCGTTTAGTGACGGATGTGCGTTGTGGTGCAGTGGATATCGGCTCGGAAGGTGAAATCGGTGAGCCGAGTTTGAATTCCAGTTGAATACCCTGCATTCACTTAAGCGCTGGTACCCTTGGGAAAGGTATTAATCTGTCTCTTCCCTCCAGTTATGGGTTAAATAACAGAGTAGGACTTGGGGACCCTGCCCTTACAAACAAATCCCAATGAATCTCGATACTCGAAAAGAAAATGTATCACCAGACACAAAACTTATATAAAAACAAAAAGGTATTACCAACAATAAATAAATTAATAAATTTTAGTTGGCAATAAAGGACCTGCCGAGGTTGATATGCCATAAAACAACCAACCAACCTGATTAATCCAAGTTGATAAATAACTGTATTGGATATATTGCAACATGTCTAAAAAGAAAACACCTTACATCTCTCTAACCCCAATTCAATTAGGTCTCATTTAAATACGTACGGAGACTTACCAATGTCCACCCTAACATACTTGTTGATGAGCACCTCGAAGGTGGTGTAATGGTTAGCAAGCTTGTCTCGCTAGAATCGTTACAGTTGAGTAGTAAGTTCGATCTTCACTGAGTACCCCATATTTTCGGCCTTATGCCACATCTAAGCTGCGCTTAGGAAAGTCACCTTCACATACTTGTTGATAATCCAAATATAATAGCCATAAAAACAAATACCTAATTAAGCAGTAAAGTGCTCAACGCCCAGATTACCCAGGCAAAGCAAAAAACACTAAAGTCAACATCTAACAAAGGAGAGGTCGAGTCATTACGTAAGTTTCACGCCCTCGCGATATTCAGACGACTAGAACGTCTAATATATATATATATATATACTAGCAGTATAGCCCGGAGTTGCTCAGGTGTAACGAAAGCTTTAAAACTAATCCATGGGCCTGGAGCTCAAACACTTTGGACGTTGGCACGAAAGATTAAAAAGCAATAGTTGTTAAAGCGAAACCGTAGACTGAAAGAAAAATGAATGGATGTAAGTCAAATTTTGATTTCCTGGTATAGATATCAAATAAGTCTTTTTCGTCGTAAACTGAATTTTGAAGGCTAAATAAGTCCTCTGAGTAAATGGTATCATGGCTGAGACTAAGAACTACAATTATACCTACTTAGAGCCAAACACGAAGCAAAAACTAAAATAAAAGGGTGGAAAAACTGATTTTGATCCGACCCGGTATATATTATCGATTTTCTGCATTATTTTAATAACTGCAACCTTGAAACTTCTGAATATCGTTTTTTATCTCTTTGTCTATGAGTGAATCAAACTTGATTAAAATCGGACCACTCCTTCTATAACCCGATTTTTTCGATTATCGATTTTCGATATTTATCGGGGGTACCTCGACACAAAACCTAGCTAAGAACACTTGCAGACGTTTATAGTACAACTGTGTAAATTTTCAAGAAAATCGATTCAGCCGTTTCGGAATCTATAGGTAACGGACACACACACACACACACACACACACACACACACACACACACACACACACACACACACACACACACAAAGTTCCATTTATAAATATACATATATATATTTATAAATATACATATATATAAATATACTTACTAAAACCTTCTCTTTGCCGGCAGAAGGATTTCGTTAAGTCTCTTTATTTGTTGGGAGATATTTTATTTTAACTGTCCCTCAATAATTATTTACACGTCATTTCTCCCCCACCTCATTATAAATATATATATATATATGTATATTTATTTTAGCGTCACCCCTTTTTTTTTGCTCTTCATTTCCGTTGCTGTTTTCTCGTTTGATTTGTGATTCCAACGATATTCTCCTGATGAGATGTTGGTAGAAAGAGCTCTAGACACTATAAATAAATTCCTTGTTTTTAAAGTTATATATAGGTTTCATTGAATAATATAGACAAGTTCTGCCTATTTATTTTGTGTAAGATCCGTTCGTATGATCTGATTAGCTTGATAGTGTTGTCATGGAAAGACGACAAGAAATCGCAATAATTGTTGATTTTTTTATCAGGTCTGAGCTTTCGGCTTACATAAGTCATTCTCATTATCATTATATATATATATATATATATATATATATATATATATATATATATATATATAATGTGTGTGTTTCTTGTGTTTTGACTTCAGAAAATGCAATAAACAAAATTTCGATGAGTGAAAATATGCATACACCCTTGTGCAAATTAATTGAAACAACTACTTTGCCTTTCTTTCTTTCACTACACTGTCAGTTTTAGACCCACTAGAATGGCAGGGTGTAATCGATTTCTATTTTTTTTTTCTCAGATTAGGTGATTTCGGGGTGTATGATGAAATTTGTTCGGTTTTGAAAAATATAGTGTCATTGATGATTGCATCAGATTTTTATCACGCCTAGATACTGCCTCGACTGTCGATTGCCTGAAATGGACGTTACTCCAAGGAAGCGTACGAAAAATCTAACGCTGCATGAACACAGTCGCAAACCTTACAGAGTCATCGCGGATATTGTTAGTGTCAGCCTTTCAACTGTCAGTCGTGTTATCAAGGCGAAGAAACAAAATGGATTCATCAGTCCAAAACGTAAAGGACAATGCGGTCGGAAGAGAAAAACAACGCTAAGGGACGACGTATACGTGATCAGGGAAAGTGTGAAAGATCCTAAGAAGACATTATTCGTTTTGTTTTAATTATCTTGCACAAGATTAGAGTATATATATATATATATATATATATATATATACATATATATATAAGATATAATATATATATATATATATATATATATATAAGAGTATATATATATATATAAGAGAGGATGCTTCCCATTTATCAGTTGGTTCATGAAGCTCTCTCCTCAAAAACAATCTATTGTTCAGTTAAAGAATTAGATATTAATGAAGTTCAATATCTTTAGAACCTACTGCTGTTAGTTTGTTAACTGTACTTTTTGAGTGAAATTTTCATCTTACATTTGAAACAGCTGAGCTGGCGAGTTCTGAATTAAAGGAAGTAAATACGGAGCCCATTAAAATATAAGCAGTGAATGCTGATAATTTTCTAATTTCCTTACAGAAGAAGAAAAGACTTAAGGCCATATCGACGTGGTTCTACAGAAGGATTCTGAGAATACCATGGACGAAATATGTGAGGAAGAAGCATTAAAGGAAATTGAAACAAAAAAAAAAAAGACTTACAATCAAAAAGAGTTGAAATTTTTAGCAACCATAATGAGGAAAGAAGGCTTGAAGAATTTGACATTCATAAGGCATATTAAAAGCAGGAGGGACGGAGTGAAACATCAATTAACCTCTCGATCGAAATGGACAACAAAACAGGAACAAGGAGGGATAGTAATGTAACATACACGGCATAACGACAAAGGATACGAAAATGTGAAGGGCCGTGATCGCCAACGTCCTGATGTTTCTATGACAATAAGCTACACGGTGTATACGCGTAAGTCTTAGAAAACGAAGGAAGAAAGGTAATTGCGCAGCTAACCAAAGAGACAAAAATGATAGGTTTGCAAAGACCCAGAAAAATCAGCATGTAGCTTCCACCCACACTATCAAAAATTTCTAGAGTTACCTTCCCTGATCAGAGGTAATACCCTGCATCGGCATTGTCATTAACAGTATTCAACAATCAGAAAATTTAATGAATGGTGTTAATGAGTTTACTCGGCGTGTGAAAAGGTGATAAACGTAATGCAATGAGAAGAAAAAAATGTGTCTGTTCACTAATGGATTGGGATGAGACAGATAATCTGGTTTCTCGACAGGAACTGCTTTTCTTCAAGCCTCTCCGCTCCGTTGCCCACTGGTTGGGCTTCTTTGTGTTTTCTCCCTGTACCGAATCTCGATTCCAGCAAAGCTAAAAACTCCGCAAAATAGAGACGCATTTTTAAAACTTTGAATCACTAATGCTTCAAATAGAACACAAAGTCATAATCGGATATTGTAATAGAGTAGCTAGCACCTCTTCAGCACTCTAACCGATGAACTGGCTCATAGCCTGAAAGAATCTACGAGTAGTTTTTTTTTTTCATAATCGTATCGCCCCAAGCAGGGGGTTACATAGGATGAAAGTTATGAGGAGTGACAGAATACAGGAGTGTCAAAAACCGGGTAGGAGAGGGATGAGAATACTGCAGAAAAGAAGTGAGAGCATGAGAGAGAATGCAAATTAGTGAGACAGGAGATGACTATTTACTTCACATTTAAATTCTTGGAGATTGTAGCTGTCGAAGAAGCAAGTAAACGAAAGGGAATTCCACAGGCGGGACGTGCAAGAAAAGAAGCTGATTGAATATAATTTGCATTTACATCTTATTGATTTCACAGTAAAGGGGTAGGACCTAGATCTAAAGGGTCGTTTTTAATCAATTGCGACGAACAAATGAATACTCGGACTGATTTACTTCGTCAGTTATTGACCATTTACACCCTCCTCGCTCGTAAGTTTTTTCTTATTAATTGTTTGTAACTTAGTGTTTTGTTTTTTGTTTTATGTGTTGGCACCGGATACTGTACTGAATAAGTATATTAAGCATTCACTCTTCTATGTGTATCCGTCACCTTGACGATACAACAGATATTCGCT
This sequence comes from Ascarosepion bandense, assembly GCA_037127315.1. Classification (NCBI taxonomy): domain Eukaryota; kingdom Metazoa; phylum Mollusca; class Cephalopoda; order Sepiida; family Sepiidae; genus Ascarosepion; species Ascarosepion bandense. The sequence continues at coordinate 7,536,507 of JBBBDQ010000927.1, forward strand.
GAATTTCCTGGTGGAATGCAGGGAATTCAAACGAAATTATTGGCTCAGAAATTTGTACAAACAATATAAAAGAAAATGGTAATATTAACCGTTTCTTTATAAGGAAATATTTGGCATTTCGGGGCCGAGCAGCCAGTGCTACTTTCAGTTTAAATTCATCAAGTCTTTCTATTAAAACACGTGTTCAGAAAAATAGTTTTTTCATTTCCACTGATTGTTATCATTCTTTCCAGTATCCTTGAGGGTTTCATTCCTAAATTCCTGTTCGAAGTCGTGTGGAACATCTTGATTATGTCACTATTTTCTCTTCGAATTACACGTGATAACTGTTTCAGCTGTTGCTGTTATTGAAAGTCCGCGTACAGTTCTTAAAGTAGCACCTAACCACAAGGTCCGAAGAAGAATGGTCCAGGCTAAGACTTACAGGCTTCATTCACACGAAGCCATTTTAACCATTAGTCTGAAAATAAAGCTTGAATGTTGAAATATTTCTGAACGGGTTTGGCACTATACATGACAACCATATGAAAGTTGAACCCAGTCAAAACCTAGATAGGTGCTCGCTTGGAAATAACAGATGGTGCTCGCTTGGAAATAACAGGTGGTGCAAGCTTGGAAATAACAGGTGATGCTCGCTTGGAAATAACAGGTGGTGCTCTTGGAAATAACAGGTGGTGCTCGCTTGGAAATAACAGGTGGTGCAAGCCTGGAAATAACAGGTGGTGCTCGCTTGGAAATAACAGGTGGTGCTCGCTTGGAAATAACAGGTGGTGCAAGCCTGGAAATAACAGGTGGTGCTCGCTTGGAAATAACAGGTGGTGCAAGCTTGGAAATAACAGGTGGTGCTCGCTTGGAAATAACAGGTGGTGCAAGCTTGGAAATAACAGGTGGTGCTCGTTTGGAAATAACAGGTGGTGCAAGCTTGGAAATAACAGGTGGTGCTCGCTTGGAAATAACAGGTGGTGCAAGCTTGGATATGCGCCTGATGTAATGGATCAGTCAGTCAGTTAAGTGCCATACGTGATACACGCTTGGGCGATCATGTCTCAAAAGGGACATGACTGACTGGGCAGAAAATTATCCCGCAGTAGGTTGCTATTATTTTCTGCGGTAGACTAGTTGCCAGCCAAGGCTATAAAACCTATACTGTCTTGTTATTTAACCCATAACTGGAGGGAAGAGCTGGATTAATACCTTTTCAAAGTGTATTTTCACGCAAGTGAATGCAGGGAATTTAACTGGAATTCGAACTAATAAGGGCTTGGAATTGTTAATCGGAGAGCCGAGTTCCAATTCCAGTCGGGTTCGTTATATTCACTTAACTGCAAATACCTGGAGGAAAAGTATGAATCCATCTCTTCTTCCCCAGATATTAACTAATTAACAAGATTTGTGTTACTAAAACATTATTATCTGAAAATAGTCTTATAATCTAAAAAACAATAATTATAGCTTTACATAACCAATAAAGTAGAACCGTAGAAAATGAATGAATCAATGAAAAAAAATTAACTATCAATTTTTATTTCACTAAGCATGGATTAGTTAATAAATTAGAAAAACTAAGTTAAAAGACCAATAAACTAAAGTAAACAAATAGGTAAATAAGTAAAAGTATGGAATCCGTGGTAGGATTTGTGAAGCACCGCAACACGAATATGGAAGTTGCTAGATAACCGAAAGGCGTGTGCTTGGAAGTAGAAGTAAGCTACCATGTTTAGTGATAAGAAGAATCGCTTGAACAACCCGTAAATAAGAGGATCCGACTGAGTATCGGAAATCGAACCAAAAAAGGATTCAGGCCCGCCAAACGATCCTGTCTCATAAGGAAATTTCGGAATTAAAATCATAAGCAGAAGATTTTACAGAAGTTTAAAAACCTTATATAATGAGATTTAGGATGTGCCTTGTGGTGCAGTGGATATCGACTCGGAACGACAAATCGGGGAGCCGAAATCGAATTCCAGTTGAATTCCTGGCATTCACTTGCGCGCAAATACCCTTGGGCAAGGTATTAATCCGTCTCTTCCCTCCAGTTATGGGTTAAATAATAGGACAGATTGGGTTCTATAGCCTTGATCGGCAACCAGTCTACCGCAGAAAGCAATGGCAACCTACTAAGGGATAATCTTCTGCCCAGTCATATCACTTTCGAGACATGATTGCCCAAAGCGTGTATCATGTGTGGCACTTAACTGACTGACTAACTGAATATAATAGTTGGAAACATGATTAAGGCTTCTACTGGGCATAAAGTGGGGGATCCATTTTTTATTGTTATGAAGTAATAAACTGATTCTCCATAAATTGCTACTTAATATAATACATACCTTCTCCCTATAGCGATGAGTCAAATAACAGGACAGATTGGGTTCTATAGCCATGGCTTTCAACCAGTCTACCACAGAAAGCAATAGCAACATAGTGCGGGATTATCTTCTGCCCAGTCAGTCATGTCTGTTGAGATATGATTGCCCAAAGCGTGTATCACGTGTGGCACTAAACTAAATGAGATTTGCACTGGTCCTCAGTTGTTAGTCTCGTGCCAAAGAAACATCTGTTACTTGGTCCCGTCGTACCAACTCTGTCTCGGACATCGAAAACATTAAGAAAATCCGACCGGCTTTTGCCAACTTTCTCACTTTTCCCAGCCGCTGCTTTGACAAAGTAGACCACCGAGAAGGAAAAGGAAATACTTTTTTCTATAAATAAGAATACCAGACGACACCAGTCAATACCGTTCAATAGCTAACTCTTGATCCCAAATGAGGTAGTCGAACGGACTGATAAAATACAATCCATTTCTGATATACACTACCGGCCATAATTATTAGACCACCCCAGTTTTTTAAAAGAAATGTATTTTATACTATTTTTAGTATTTATTGCCAAATGGATAATTCTAAATGAAAATAAAATGGTTCTTTTATTATTACTTTGCAAATTTTTGCAAGGCAACGAAGTAAAGATGAACTCGTCCAAATCACCCTAAATTTTCTTCATTCTTTCATTGATGAAACTGCAATATAGGTAATTATTAAACCAGCTTACATTTTCAGACCCGTATCAACCAACACATCCCTTCACAGATTAGCCTGGGTAAAATAAGCGGTCTTCGCCCCACTTCCGTGGAATCGGCCAGCACCTGTTGGATAATCCTGCTTGTGCCAAGACCTATAAAGGTGATCGGTTCAGGGTACTACACAAGACCGACTCTATTAACCATTTAAAGATTCTGCAGTCGGTCTCGATTATTTGGCGTAAACCCTCTCTCTGTCGACAGAAAGAGTTCGTCAAGTCGTTGAACTTGTTTGGGGATATTTCCTAACCCCCTTTTTCACCTATTTATTTTATTTTTGTACATATTTTATCCAATTGTATGTAATTAGTTATTTCCCCTCGATATTATCCCCCTCGCTAATTGTTTATACGCCTCTGTTACCCCCTTTTTGCTCACCTGAATATTTTTTCGTTTTTCTTTGATCACTACCAACGGTTCTCTCCTGATGTGTTGTCGGTGAAAGGGATTACTTGAGAGATGTTTCCGTTTGTGATTTTTAAAGTAATATTAAACATTTATAAATTCAATTGATTTACATGTTATTGTGCAGTATTAACAAAAGAACTATTCTATTTTCATTTCCAATTATTCACTTGGCAATAAATACTAAAAAATAGCGTGGAATACATCATTTTTGAAAACACTGGGGTGGCCTAATAATTATGGCCGGTAGTGTATGTATAGCAAATCTACAGTGAGCGATGGGTAAATTGTCGCTATTTGCCTTGTAAAATTTTGCCAAAATAGTGTGAAATACATAATTTTCAAAACACTGAGGTAGCTTAATAATTATGACCGGTACTGTATATATATATATATATAAATAGCAAATCTACAGTGTGCGATGGGTAAATTGTGACTTGTAAAATTTTGCCAAGTAATAATAACAAAAGAACCATTCTATTTTCATTTCCAATTATTCACTTGGTAATAAATACTAAAAAATAGTGTGGAATACATCATTTTTGAAAACACTGGGATAGCCTAATAATTATGACCGGTAGTGTATGTATGTGTGTATATATATATATATATATATATATATATATATAGAAAATCTAGTGAGCGATGGGTAAATTGTCGCTATTTGCCTTGTAAAATTTTGCCAAAATAGTGTGAAATACATCATTTTTTTAAAACACTGAGGTACCCTAATAATTATGACTAGTAGTGTATATATATATATATAAAAATAGCAAATCTACAGTGTGCGATGGGTAAATTGTCGTTATTTGCCTTGTAAAATTTTGCCAAGTAATAATAACAAAAGAACCAATCTATTTTCATTTCACTTGGCATTAAATACTAAAAAATAGTATGAAATACATCATTTTTTAAAACATTGAGGTGTCCTTATAATTATGACCGGTAGTGTATATCAGCCCCAACTACTCAAATAGGCTGAAGGAACACGGCGGACACCACTTCACTGAGAAAGATATACCTGTCCACGTAGCCTGACAAAGACGACTGTTGTGACTAGCGGAATGCAGTTTAGTTCTTGGCGAATGTATGACACTATGACTGAACACATAAAGGTGTAAGATTTTACATCTATCTCAAGTGTATCAGGTTTTATGACCGGCGAACAAAGTCTTTGAAGTCGAGTTTTCTTTGCAGCATCCACTTGCCCGATGGAGCAAACGAATAAATGAGACGTCAAAAGACAGCAAACCGAACATTGCTGATTTCTACTTGCTGGCGTCTATTAACAGTCGTAGTTGGGATCGAGGTAGCCAATTCTGATCCAACCCTTACTGATTGTCTCTAGGGTAGTTCTGATGCCACCCGTTTGACATAGTATAAATTCTTCCAAGTGTTACCTACCTACCTACCTACCTACCTACCTACCTACCTACCTACAGGACCTAGCAACCAAAGCTCTAAATAAAACACCTAAATATACTGGAAACAAGGCTCGAATTCTCATTTCATGCTTGTGAACGTGCATCGAACCTTACCAAGTCTCTGTGCACAATGACATGAACGGGAAGTAAAACACAACGTAGAGATTGACTTGACCAGTCAATGAACGGCTGGGGCTGGTGGCTTTGTTGCATGTTTACAAAGGTACCAGATTCAGAGTTTTCTCTGCTAAATACTGTATAGTTTAAGAAATGCCTATCTTTGGCTGGTCTGCTATAGAAAGCATTTTAATAAAAATGCCGCACTATTATTTAGGATCTCATCTGGATACCTTTTACTGCAATTGCTATTTTTTAACAAAGCCTTTTCCAAATTTTGTGTGTTTCCCGGGCAGATTGAAGAAAACACTGCTTTATAAAACCACGCCATTGACTTATTTTACTTTACACCAACAGAAAAACGGATAAAATGCTTTTATGAAATATATGACCATTTTTAAATGGAAGCACAGATATATTTTATTTAGTTTTTTTAGTAACATTGATTCTAAATATATCGCAATTTTTTAAAATATTTACAGAATATGAAGGCTTATTGAACCTTTACAGTGAATCAATTCTGGGAGAATTAGATGTTCGCAGCTAAAATTTCAGTAATATTAGGTTGTCCCAAAAGTTCGTAAACACTTGAAAAATGGGTCTATCTGGTCCAGCACAATCGAGACAAGCGATGGGTTCAGAAAGGGCAAGAGACACCGTCGGTTCCAAAACAAGATCGATTCGGATAGAAAGTCATGTTGTGCGTTTGGTGGAACTTTGAAGGAATCGTGCATTTTGAGTTGGTTCTGAATGGTCGTGCCATCAGTGCCGAACTTTACTGTCAGCAACTTGAGCGGGTCGTCGAAAAGTTGAAGCAAAAGTACCCGGCTCTGATCAACCGAAAGCGCGCTTTGATGCAGCAGGACAATGCCAAGTCACACACCGCCAGGAAGATCAAAGACAAGTGTAAGAGCTGGACGGCGTTGAGGTTCCGCCACATCCAGCCTACAGTCCTGACTGTGCTCCATCAGATTACGGCCTTTTCCGCTCAATGCAACACTTTCTGAAGGGCCGCTGATTCGACTCGTTTGATGAAGTCGAGGAAGCATGTCAAGAATTCTTTGATTCGAAGCCGGCTGAATGGTACTTTGACCAGATCCGACAGCTTGCAGATCGATGGCAGAAAGTCTTGGAAAATGAAGTTCTTTATTTTGAGGAATAATTTTTGTTGTTTTTGCGAGTAAAATTTCAATTCTTTGCAAGTGTTTACGAACTTTTAGGACAACCTAATATTAAATCCACAGATGAGATAGAAAAGATCCTGCAAAAGCTAGGAAGGAAATGTGAAAAAAGGTGGAAGTAAAGAAGACAGATTGCATGAGTGTCAACAAGAAAAAAAAACATCACAATATGTGAACTACAAATTAGAGATGTCAAAAAACAATCAAGTACGAAAGTATCTGGAAAGTGTTTTAACAGAGGACGGAAAAATGTGACACCGAAATCCGAAGTCGTGTTGCAACAGTGAAAGATGGCTTCAAAAAATTAAGCCACAGAAGAATTTCGGTAGAAACATAGAAAAGAGTGCTAAACTGTGATGTAATATCAGCTTCCATAATGCAAACGAAACGAGTCAATAGAAATGTGTTTCTGTAGAAGGATGTTGCGAATTCCATGTGAGTAACGAAGAAGGTCCAAGCAAAAATGGAAACACAAAAGACGGTTATACTTCGATTCAAAACAACTGAAATTCCACGGGCATCAAATAATGAAAGAGCACTTTAGATTATTTTATACTCAGAGGGTATACTGAAAGAAAGAGAGACAGAAAGAAGCAAATAACCTACCTAACGAGCTCTTTTTTTTTTTTTTAATCATATCACCCCGAGCAAGGCGATAAGGCCACTGGTGTGCAGGGGGCTACGTAAGAGTGAATAGATTAGAAAAGATCAAGCCGGAAACCACGTCCTAAACAGGGAACAAGGGATGAGCCTCTACACCTGTTCAATAGACGTGGGTGGAGTGTGAACCGGGCGATAGTTTAGTCTATCTGTCAGCAAAACGGAGATTAGAAGAGATAGTAAAAAGACTAAATTTATTAAGATCTACAAAGAACAGGAAAAATCATCCATATCCTAAAACGCTTATAAAGAAGAAACTCTAGACAATTGAAATATGGTTTTACAGAAGGATGTTGAGAATACAATGGACTTAAAATGTGACCAACAACGAAGTTTTCGGGAAAATGAAATAAAAAACAAGAAATATTCTTAGAGTAAGCAAAAGACAGTTGAAATATCTATAACACAATATGAGAAACAGGGTTAAGAAAATTTGACACTCACAGGACATGCTGAAGGCAAGAGGAACAGAGCAAAGAAGCGAATAACCTACCTAACGAGCTTGCGTAAATACTTAGGGGGAAATAGTAAAAAGAAAACACTACTAAAAGTTACAAAGACAATGAGATACCAGTTTCCAAACGCAGAATGTTATTTATCCTGTTTACAGCATAGATGATGACGTCATTTTGCTGGCCCTGCTCTTAAGGTAGCATTCTTGTAAGACTGCCTGACCTGTTTCATTAGGGAAGTCTTGGAGAGCTACCATTCACACATTTCATCATTGACATAACAATCAGTGCTCCGCAGTGCCAGTCCAAATCATTATTACAAGTGGCAAACAACTTAACAAAACGATCGCCTACTGTCGCGAACCACGTACAGAGGAATGCAAAGTCGAGCTTAGATACTAAACCAATGGTCTAAGACTGCAGATACAGTACTGTGCAAAAGTGTGAGGACAAGAACTATTTTATCTTTTATGAGGCATATTGACAGAAAATAAACAATTTAATTAAAGTAATTTGATTTGATTAACTCAACAAATGCTTTAACAAGAAAAAATACTTGTGACAAAATAAATTTAATATTTAATATAATAGCCTTTTGCTTTAAAATAATAAATTAAGTGCGACAATTTACCAATCGCACCTAGTATATATATATATATATATATATATATTGTTAGGGCGCTCTCCACCATTTTAATGATAAATGAACTATTCCATGCACTACAAATAGTTGTAGCGTCAAGACCTCGGTGTTGTTGGCGCTAATGTCAGTTGGCATTTGCCTCTGCAACTGCGACACTGTCAGCTCTCTGCCTTCGGGTAGAGGGTGCTCACTGCTTCCGAGCAGGAAGCAATAACCCAGTCGTGGTTCCGCCGAAGGGTAGAATCACGACTGGGCAAAAATAGACAGACATTTTTTGGCCGGGCCATATAGCCCGGAAACCCCACTTATAACTGACTATGTGTCACATGTTGCCCTTAGTGGGAGGGACAACTAAATATAGTTGGCGGTAATGTAACGGGAGCGATATACCAGTGCTAGAGTGATTAGAACTGTGCTAACAAGTCAGTCGGATACTTCCGGCAGTCAAGCGGAAGTGATTATAATCGGACTCTAAATCGTACGAAGAGACGTACAATTAATACCTTGTTTCCTGTATGATTACTAACCCCACTTTGTAATACTATTTTCTTCCGTAATACATTTAATATAATTTTCTGTTGTTGTGTATTTATTACCGCACAAGTCAACAGTGGCGACGAAGATTATTCGACATCCACACGGAGAAAAAAAAAAAATTTCAAAATCGTCTCACAACTCAACAGTGGTGACGAAATATTCGACATACTCACGGGAAGAAAAATTGCAAAATTGTCCCACGACACAACAGTGTGACGAAGTATTCGACATTCTCAAGAAAAAAAAACTCAGTTGCGGTCCTTAATACTACAATGGATCTAGTTTCACAGATAAATTTTAAGTAGTTCGTTACAACGGAACTATTGACGACAAAAATTTGGCAACACGGAAAGTCTATAGTCGTAACAACAATCGACAACAGACGTAAAGTTACGTGGAAAGCCACATTCGCAGCAAGAAAAATTGTAAGTCACGTTTAACTTCTTTTTGTATTGTGAAACTTGTGACCCCCCCCCCCCTCTGTGAAAGAAAATTTTTTGACGTTAAGTTATTCGCTGTAAAGAGAAAAAAAACATAATGGAACAATTTCAAAATACCATACTTGAACTGATCAAATATCAAACACAACAACAATTGGAATTACAGAAAAAATTACAGGAAATGCAAATTGAAAATGAGAAAAAACAACATCAAAAATTACAGGAAATGCAAATTCAAAATGAAAAAAGACAAATTGAAAATGAGAAAAAACAACAAAAATTTCAAGAAATGCAACTTGAAAATGATATAAGACAACAAAAATTTCAGGAGGAAAACGCTAGGAAATATGTAGAGATGCAGGAACTCTTGCATAAAATAATTATCGAGAAAAATAAAAGCACGGATGATAACGTTTTCACAAAATACAATATGGACTACGATTGAAAATTTCACTTATAATCCCGACGAGGATAGTACGTTTGAGAGATACTATCATAGATACCAAGATTTTTACGAAATAGATTGCAAATCGTGGCCAAATGAGAAAAAAATTAGACTTCTCTTAAGGAAATTAGGGACATATGAACACAATAAATTCACAGATTTCATCTTGCCAAGGAAAACAAGAGACTTGGATTTCGATGAAGCAATAAGTCTGTTGAAAGAATTGTTTAGTCTGAGATTATCTTTATTTCACAAAAGGTGGAAGTGCTTGAACCTATAAAAAAAATAATGATGAGGACTATACAACGTTCGCGTCAGTAGTAAACAAAAATTGTGGTGATTTCTGATTAGCAGAACTGACTGCAGATAGCATTAAATGTCTAGTGTTTCTGCTTGGTTTAGTATCTGACAAAGATGCAGATATGAGAAGAAGGATAGTGACAAAACTGGAGAATGAGCAAAGTATTACGTTACAAAAGCTGGCGGACTATTGCCAATAGTGTGTTAGTATTAAGGAGGAAGCAAGGAAAATTCAGGAAACCGCTATAGCAAGCATAAAAGAAGTTAATAGAAGGACACGTGTTCGGTCTCGATCACCGAGATGCAAGTATCATTCACCAACGACAAGTGGGAGTAAGTATGAAAAAAGACCCCCCCCAAAAAAAACCTTGTTATGGTTGTGGCGAACGTCATTGGAAAAGTGACTGTCCATTCAAAAATAAAACGTGTAGGAACTGCAATAGACGAGGTCATATAAAGTCTAAATGCAGATTAAAAAGTAAAAGTCACGTAAAAATTACAAGATCAGAAGAACAGAACCAGAACATGAGAAAATATTTGCAAGTAGAAATATTAAATCAACCAATTAACATGCAGCTAGATTCTGGATCTGATATTTCGATTATAAACTATAAAACGTGGAAGAAATTGAACAAACCAACTTTATTGAAAGCAAATAAGGTTGCCAGAACTGTCACAGGGAAAAGAATTAAGTTTGAAGGAGAACTAATTTTAAATGTTAATTTCAATAATCTAACGAAAAGGGTGGAAATATTTATAATGAAAGGTACGAACAATCTATTCGGGACATACTGGATAAACGAATTCGACTTATGGGATTTACCTATAAGCGCATATTGCAGAAATATTAGTGAAACGACTAACGAGATTAAAAAATTAAAAACTGAGATAAAAAAAGCTTTCCCTGAAGTATTTTCAGAAGGTCTATGGAGATGCACCAAAACGGCCGCAAAAATCCAATTAAAGAAGGACATACAACCAGTTTTCAAAAAGAAGAGACATACGCCTTACGCGGCGATTGAACGGAACTGGAAAGACTGACAAAATTAGGTGTGATTTCGAAAACCGAATATAGTGACTGGGCCGCGTAAAAAAGAAATCAGGCGACATTCGCATTTGCGCTGACTTTTCGACAGGGTTAAATAACGCCATACAGGACTTCCATTATCCTTTACCCGGCCCTGATGAAGTATTCGCTAAGTTAAATGGCGGTAAATATTTCACTAAATTAGATCTCAGTGAGGCATACCTACAAATACCGGTCGATGAGGAAACTTCGAAACTCCTATGCATAAATACGCATAGAGGACTATACAAATACGAACGGTTATCTTTCGGTGTAAAAACAGCACCAGTAATATTTCAACAAATTATGGATAAAATGCTGGCGGATCTTGACTTCGCTACCGCATATCTCGACGACATTTTAATTAAGAGTGAAACGGTCGAGGTGGACACAATACATACTCAGGAGTGTTCGAGAGGATAAGAAAGTATGGGTTCAAAGTGAAGGAAGGAAAATGTGATTTCTTGCTAGAAGAGATCAGATACCTAGGACATAATCAATAAGGATGGGAAAAAACCTGACCCGAACCGTTCCTCTGCAATCCGGAACATGCCTGAGCCTAAAAACATTAAGACACTTCAGAGCTTCTTAGGTTTGGTAAGCTATTACCAAGCATTTATTCCAAACTTGCACAATTTGCGCCCCTAAATGAATTACTGCAAAAAGATAAAACTTGGCATTGGTTTAATGAGTGTAAGAAAGCGTTCGAGGAAATAAAAGATAGAGTAACATCAGATCTATTCCTCGCACACTATAATCCCAAGCTAGAAATAGTGATAGCTTGCGACGCCAGTGAATATGGGATTGGCGCATGCATCTTACATAAGTGCGAGGACGGCGCGATGAAATCGATCGCATACGCGAGTAGAGCGTTACTACCAGCAGAACGCAGCTACTCACAGATAGAAAAAGAAGTGCTAGCAATAATTTTCTCGGTAACTAAATTCCATACGTACATCCATGGAAGATTTTTCACATTACAAACAGACCATAAACCCTTATTAACCATCTTTGGTTCAAAGAAGGGACTCCCTACTTACACGGCAAATCAATTATTAAGATGGGGAACAATACTTCTGAATTATAACTTTAAATTACAACACTTACCATCGAGCAAAATTGGACACGCGGATGGCCTATCTAGGCTAATTCCAAAAGCAGATGAACCATTGGAAGATACTGTAATCCCAGCACTGAGAGCAGAAGTGGAAGTAATGAATATGCTGAATGGCACTATTAGAGAATTGCCAGTTTCTTTAGTAGAAATAAAGAAAGAAGCTGAGAATAACCAATTCATCAAAGACACAAAAATAAAATTAGCCGAGAAGGACCACCGGATTTCGGAGACATTTTCATTATGTGATAATGTAGTGTTGTATAGCGAAAGAGTAGTAATCCCAAAAGCTTTGCAGAAGAGGATTCTGAGAGATTTTCATGCAGGAGACCCGGGAGTAAATCGTATGAAAAGTCTTATGCGATCTTACGTGTACTGGCCGGGGATGGACGCGGACATCGCGACTATGGTTAGTAGATGTAAAGGGTGCGCTTTTGCTGCAAAGGCGCCACAGATATTGAAGAAACCATGGCCAAGAACAGATAGACCCTGGTCAAGGGTACATGTAGATTTTGTAGGACCAATCGACAACTTATATTATCTGATAATAGTAGATAGCTACAGTAAGTGGCTGGAAGTATTTCAAATGAAGAGACCAACAGCGGGAAATGCAATTAATAGATTGCACGAATTATTCTCAAGATTCGGAGTCGTGGACACGTTAGTAAGTGATAACGGAACGCAATTCACTTCGAAAGAATTCAAGGAGTTCTGTGAAACGTTTCAGATAGAACATATAAAAACTCCACCGTGCCATCCGCGTAGTAACGGATTGGCTGAAAGATTTGTCGACACCTTAAAAAGGGCATTAAAAAAGGCGTCAGGGACACCTACTAAGAAGGCATTGCAATTATTCCTACAAATTTATAGGATAACCCCTAATAAATCTGCGCCTTCAGCACTGTCACCTTCAGAACTGATGTTCCCGAGAAAGGTGCGATCGGCGTTTGATAAATTAATTCCAAGAGAAAAAGCACTTACAACCACAACTCAACCTCCAAAAAGGAAGTTCAACAAAAATGAAAAAGTTTATTTTAAAAGTTACAAAAATAATAATGCCTCCTGGCTTCCGTAAATAATAAAGGAACGTATTGGAAACATGTTATATATGATTAAAGGCAAAAAATTTATCCACAGACAACACGTGAATCAGATAATAAAAGATTAGCTGAAGAAGCTATAGACACGCTGTCATGGGTAGATGATAGCATATATAGGGCCGTAGCTGATGCTAACAAAACACCGGGCACAGAGAAAATTGCCCGGATTTATTAGTTGACAATGTGATGACGTCATCAGTGTCATCCGTTTCCAGAAACTATCATTTTTTTTTTTGGCTATTCAACTGGAAATTAGGCACAGAACGTGAACGAAAGCAGGAAATCGGGTTCGGACTTTCTGAGTATAACAAGTCTTTTCTCCCACAATTAATAAATAAATAAACAGATTTTTACTGCGTTCATTCGGATGTTTTCTTCGTTTTTCTTTCTTTCCTTCTTTCTTTCTCTCTCTCTTTCTTTCTTTCTTTCTTCGTGAATTGTTTAGTTTGATTTCTGACAAAGACATTTTCCCTTGCCCGGATTTTCACTCTGATTGCACGGATTTGCCCGGACCCGTGCCTCGTGTGCCCGGTAGTCAGATACGGCCATGTATATATATACAGTACTGTGCAAAAGTATGAGGACAAGAACTGTTTTATCTTTTATGAGGCATATTGACAGAAAATAAGCAATTTAAATAAAGTAATTTTATTTGATTTAATCAACAAATGCTTTAACAAGAAAAATACTTGTTACAAAATAAATTTAATATAATAGCCTTTTGCTTTGAAATAATAAAATAATTGCGACAATTTGCCAATCGCACCTAGTGTATATATATATATAGACTCCCAAACGGCTGAACCGATTTTCTTGAAAATTTACACAGTTGTACTATAAACGTCTGCGAGTGTTCTTAGGTAGGTTTTGTGTCGAGGTACCCTCGATAAATATCGAAAATCGATAATCGAAAAAATCGGGTTATAGACGGAGTGGTCCGATTTTAATCAAATTTGATACACTCATAAACAAAGACATAAGAAACGATATTCAGAAGTTTCAAGGTTGCAGTTCTTACAATAGTGCAGAAAATCGATAATATATATATATATATATATATATATATATATATATAAGGCAATATGTTTGTGTGTGTGTCTGTTTATCTGCCTGTATGTCTGTATTTTTTTCAGCCCATTTATTTTATTTTTTGCTTCAGGTTTGACTGTAGGTATAATTGTAGTTCTTAGTCTCAGCCATGATACCATTTACTCAGAGGACTTATTTAGCCTTCAAAATTCAGTTTACAACGAAAAAAACTTATTTGATGTCGATACCAGGAAATCAAAATTTGACTTACATCCATTCATTTTTCTTTCTACGGTTTCGCTTTAACTGGAAACAACTATTGCTTTTTAATCTTTCGTGCCAACGTCCAGCAAGTCTGAGCTCCAGGACCATGGATTAGTTTTAATGCTTTCATTACACCTTAGCAACGCCGGGCTATACTGCTAGTACATATATACAGTACTGTGCAAAAGTATGAGGACAAGAACTATTTTCATTTATGAGGCATATTGACAGAAAATAAACAATTTAATTAACGTAATTTTATTTGATTTACTCAACAAATGCTTTAACAAGAAAACATACTTGTCACAAAAAATTTTAATATTTAGTATAATAGCCTTTTGCTTTGATCACACACTTCATTCTGTCAGGCATTGACATCACAAGCTTCTTCACTGTATCTAATAGTATCTCCTGCGAAGCAAATTGTATTTGTTCTAAAAGTGTATCTTGCGAAGTAACATTAAATTCATCAATTTTTTTATCCAAAATATCCCATAGATGTTCAATATGGTAGTTAAAAAAAAACTTGTTTAATAGAAAATAGGAAAAATTAAATATAACTACGTTTTATTACATTTCTTTTACACCTAATTTTAAATAATCAATATTTATTAGCAATTTACTTGGTTTTTCACCCTGTATTTGAATTTCAGTGAGGTTTTTAAGAAAATCTCCCTTGTCTTAATACTTTTGCACACTACCGGTAGTGTGCAAAAGTGTTAGGGCAGGGGAGATTTTAAACTTTATTTTGATGACTCATAAATGATAAAATAGTTCTTCTCTTAATACTTTTGCACAGTACTGTATATATATATATATATATATATATATATTGGATTCCACTCGTCGTCCTAAAAAAATGTGTCCCTGAGTTGTCTCCTGTCCTCTCTAAACTTTATAACTATTGCCTCACTACTTCCTGTTTTCTTGCTTTTTGGAACTCTTCCTCTGTAGCTCCTCTGTACTACACTGGGAAACCCTCTGACCCGATGAAACTTTATTTGGATGCCTCATAAAAGATAAAATAGTTCTTGTCCTAATACTTTTGCACAGTACTGTATATATACTAGGTGCGATTGGTAAATTGTCGCAATTATTTGGATGCCTCATAAAAGATAAAATAGTTCTTGTCCTAATACTTTTGCACAGTACTGTATATATACTAGGTGCGATTAGTAAATTGTCGCAATTATTTGGATGCCCCATAAAAGATAAAATAGTTCTTGTCCTAATACTTTTGCACAGTACTGTATATTTTGACAGCACTTCAGAAAACAATCCCTCGGATCTTTTCGCTATCGATTCCGGTTAACGCCATGGTTGCTTTTCAGCCTATATAGAGTTTGCCAATTTAGTTTATTTTCTGGTTTGAGGGAAACCAGGTTCTGTTGCGAAAATAATCAAAGAGCTCAACCAGTCTGCCAAGAGAATACACGGGCTTCCATACATTTACAAAGCTTCACATAGCGCTTAAGCAACGAAGAAGTCTTAAGGTAAATGCGAACAAAAAGGATGCTTAAAAAAACAAACATTTCACCTTACTAAGACGCAAGAGAATTGTGTGAGAATATGAGAAAAAGAAAAATATCATTAAGAGTTTGGCTTTTGTTTAACGGCGTATCAACCTCTGTGGATTATTTAATGCCAAAAAGGTAGGGTCTTAATGTATTTTTTTTTAATGTTCGGTTTTAGTGAGAAGGTCGATTTAGTCAGATTTTAATGAAAAAATTTTGTTTTTATTCTTTTTTTTAATTTAGAAAACTGAAAATGTCTTCTAGTTTTGTATTTAAAAATGTTTCCCTGAGAATAACCTTATTCGTTCAAAAATATGTGATAGTAAAAACATTTTCTTCAAAAATGTATCGTTGGTAATATTTTTCCCTCAGAAATGTGTATTTTTCTATAAAAGTCTATTTTCATGTATATATTTCTATAAATGTTACTTAGTTAAAAGAAAAATACACAAATATCTTGGTGTATTATTCGTGTCATTGACCATGGGCGTGTAATAAGACCACCTTGTTTCGTGAAACTCAAATGGAGAAAACCTTTACAAATATTGGGGTGAGGTAGAAATGTATTGCGTATTTTTTAGTTTGAAATTATCAAATAAGTTAGCGACTTTTGTTTTAAGTTTGAGCTTTGTTTATTAACATATCAACCTTTGTGGGTTGTTTAATGCCAAAAAGGTAGGGGTTTAAGTTTTTTTTTAATGTTATAGTGAGAAGGTTGATTTAGTAAGATTTTAATGAATTTTTTTTGTTTTTATTCTTTTTTATTTTAGAAAACTGAAAGTGTCTTCTTGTTTTGTATTCAACATGTTTTGCTGAGAATAATTTTTTCCTTCAAAAATCTGTTATGGTAATAATTTTTTCTTCAAAAATGTATTGTTGGTAATATTTTTCCTTCAAAAATGTATCTTTTTTCTATAAAAGCCTATTTTTATCTATATATTTCTATAAAAGTGTATTTATATACATAGTTTTGACTCCAGTTTGGGGGTTAACTATTTGCCCATAACTGGAACCCTAACAGGTGCTACCACTCCGGGTCAGGGTGGACCTGGGAACAACAGCAATTAAGAGGTGGTTCCATGTTCCTCACAACCTCCCAATCAGAGGCTTTGCTGCCGGATTCAGTTTACCGTCATGCCCAGGACCATTATTGTTAATAGGCGAGAACAATAAACGAACAGGAATCAAGAAGTAAAAAAAAAAAAATAACGATTGACATTACATTTAAATTTTTGAAAATCAAAGTTGAATGGAAAGCAAGAAGCCGGAAGAGAATTTTACAAGGAAGAAGTGCGCGAGAATAGATTTCATAAAACTTATGATTACATTTCGCCATTTCAACTGTAAAATGATGAGACCTTACCACCAATCTAGTACTGCGCTTAAATTTGTAATGTCTACGTACCAATGGGGAAAGCGCATAACAACAATTATGACAGAAAAGATTATTCAAAATGCCACAGGAAAGCTAAAGAACCAAGTCTTCTCTGTTACTTTACTTATACTTAAAGGGAGGCAGACTGATAGCGTTACCAAAAGAAAATACAACATCAGTCAATAAATCCTGGGCCTAACTAATGAAACAACAGCTTTTAGGTAAAATTCGACTTTATTCATCAACATAGTCTTCTTCTAGGGTGATACACTGATTTCAATGCTTCTCTAACAATTCGATGCTTTTTTTTATAGAACAATTTGTCTTTGGCCTCAAAATACGCCTCAGTATCTTATATCACTTCTTCATTGGAGCCTAATATCTTTTCCAGGAGCATTCTTTTGAGGTCTGCAAACAGCCAGTAGTCACTGGGGGACAGATCTGGAAAATAAGGTGAAGGCAGAAACAATTTAAAGTTCAATTCATGTACTTTTGCGATCGTTGCGATCGACTTGTAACACGGTGGGTTGTCTTGATGAAAAATCACTTTTTCTTCATTTTTAGCAGTTTTTTAGGCATTTTATCCCTCCAAAGGTACCAATAATGCTATATAATATTCGCTATTGATGGTTCTTCCTTTCTCAAATTACGGAGACCAAAACCTTACCTGCTGATGTTTGTGTCTTTGGTCGCTTTGGGCGGCTTTCACCTGCTGCTGTTCACTCAGCTGACTGCTGATTTGACTCCGGAGTGAAGTGATGTATTCATGTTTCATCCATTGTCACATATTTACGCAAATACTCTTTCTTGTTGCGTTGAAACAGTTGCAAACAACGCTCTGAATTGTTGACGAGTTGCTGTTTTTGATGGACTGTGAGCAAACACTACATCCACTTTGAACACAGCTTTCTCATAGACAAATGTTCATGCAATTTCAATTTACGATCGGCCATACAAATTTGTGGACATTTTGGTGTTGTCCTGGAAAACTGCCGCTTATAGGTGACTTGAGCGTTCATCATCATTTGTGCCTGTACGACCGCGTTTAAAGTCAGCATACCACCTCTTAATCACTGTTTCCGACGAGGCAGAGTCTGAATAACACTTGTGAAGCTATTGCTTTGCTTGAACAGTAATTTTTCCCATCAGAAAGCGATAATAATATTCTTTTTCTACCTCCACTCCCTGTTCTGACATTGATTTGCATAAGCTTCTTAGGTAGGTTACTCGCTATTTCTCTGTGGCCCACTTGCCTTCAGTATGCCTTGTGAATGACAAATTCTCTAAGCCTTCTTTCCTCATTATGTCCTCTCAAATGTTTAACTGTTTCTTTTTAAGTATAACTCATTTTTATTTGCATTTCCTTTATAACTTCCAGATTTCTTATATGCACTGTCTATGACATTCCAAGTGTCTTTCTGTTGCTTCAAGTTTCCTATTCACTTTTGAGGACATTGCCCAGCTTCCACTGCCGTAGAGAGGAGATGGATATTACAGTTCGGCAATCTTTCCTTTACTTCTAACGTAATTTTGGAAGAGTTATTGTTATTAATCTGAAAGCGAACTAAAGTAGCAAATGATGCCTTCCACAATCTACAAAAATAACAATTATTTACCAAAATATGAACGATTCGAATAGGGCATCAGCGATAATTTGGTAATTAGCATAATAAGCTTATTAATTGGCCGATAGCTGGCGATCCCAAATGCAGGAAAAAGACGACTTCCAGGCTAAAGCAGGAAATAACATATTGCGCAGAAGTAGTAGTTATTAAGTAACATCCTGTTATCATTAATCAGGTGTCTTATCATTGCGAAAAGCTGATTAAAAGTTGAGACTCTGCACAAAATTTACTCGGTTTATCTAAGCTAAGCAAAGAAGCAGCTGACAGTAATTATTAACAATTTAAATAGAGATTTAATAAATGGTCGGCCAGCCTCGTGGCTAAAGTACTTACCAATTTCATACCAGAGCTAAAAGTAGGCGTTCGAACCCAGATTAAATCCATGATTTCTATTGTTAAAGCTTTAGTGGAACCGTTGCACGTGGTCATTTTTTAATCCCATGTTTCGAACGAATTTAAGGGATTATCGCTCTTGTTACGTATTAGAAGGGATTATTGCTCTTGTTACGTATTAGAAGGGATTATCGCTCTTGTTACGTATTAGAAGTTATAACAAAAGCAAAACAAATGATCTACCAAAACACAGAGCTAAATCACAAACAGTTTTCTAAAAAACACAAAATAACATATATACAAGGATACTGTAGCTATGGGGGGATGGTTAATGTTTATTGATTTAGCCTTGTGTCATACATAATTAAACTACGTACAACTTAAATGTTTTATCCAGAATGATCATCAGAATTATCAGGTTTTCATCAGAAGATTGGTTGTCGGCAGGTTGGAGATTAGAGATTGATTTGTACGGAAGAGTGTGGAAAAGTGTAAGAATAAAAATATATACATTTATGTTAAAATAGAAATTTATTGATAGAATGGAATAACAAGAATAGGTAGTAGTTAACGTTTAATGAAAACAAGTAATGAGTTAAGGGTACCAAGAAATGTTCATGATAGTAATTTGTTGGAAAGAGTTTATGCGTACGTACGTATGTATGTATGAGCGTTTGTTTGGTAAGAATGTCTTTGAATGGAGAAGAAGAAGTAAAAGGAATCAGCACACAAGAAAGAAGAAGTAAGAGGACGATGTGTGACGCGACCTATGTGCGGGTCGTGGTTGAAGTTTCTCCCGTTACATTTTAATTGTTTCGTCTCGCTGCTCCCATCTGACTGGCGCTGATTTGATCACATTTACCCGTGTCGACAGAAAGGCTGATCAGTCCGACAAGATCGAAATAGCAGTCTATGTCCAAAACGATTTTATGTCCGTTGTTAACTAGGGCAAAAGATAGCTTGTTAATTTTAATGACTCCAAAATTAAACTTCTCTCCATCTAATCATCTGAGAGACCCCTCTCTGCCTTCCATCAGTATAATGATGATAAACTCCAGGTAACTTCTCGGTCTAACGTTATCAGTTGACAGAAAATGAAAAGACTATTTTCAATCCACTGCTAGGTCATTTTCTAAGGAAGTTGGTTCACTGTATCGTGCGCGACAATTTATCTCTCTAGAATATATCTTACATATCTAGAAGTCTACTCTTCGTTCATGCTTAGAATATTGCTGTCACATATGGTCTGGGGTCACGGCTATTTACATTGACCTCTTTGATAAAATCCAAAGAAGCAGAATACAATACAATACTTCGGTCACTTTCCCACCGCCATAATGTTACTTCTCTTTGTCTTGTTCACAAATATTTTCATGATAATTGTTTGGGTGAGCTCTTCGCTATGATACCGAGACTTTATAGATTTAAGCTCAGTATTGGACTAGCGTCGAGATCTCAACTTACAGCAACCGTAAATTCTATATTAATTTTCTTTTCTCAACTTTTTAGCCTGTAGAACTACCTTTCAGCTTCTTGCTTTTCAGCCAGCTTTAATCTGCAAAAGTTTAAATGCAATGTCAATCGCTACCTACTGTCTTCCTGATTACTCTTACCACTTATTATTAATATTTTTGTTTCTAATTCTTCTACACCTTGTAATCCCTTGTGTCTTAGTGACGTTACTGCCTTGAATGGGGTGATATCGATTAAAAAATATGCTTAAATGTTAAAAAAAATGTCCAACTAAAGTTTTAAAGGTAAAACTTTGGCGGATCGACTTATACACAGATACGGTCAAAGGTTTAAGTTGTAAAGAGCAAGAAGCATTTATTAGTTTTTGGCATGAAACATATTCGCCAGTCATTATCAGTATCCGATGGAAACTTAAAATTAAAATTATGGGAGGTTAATTTAGCGCACGACATTCTACAGGTAAATTCCTTAGCACACATTAGCTTCTCGTATTTAGTGTAAACCCGACCATTCGAATTTCGGTTAGGTTAGGCCGGTTAAAAACATATCAGCATCTGTTTGGTTATTTAATTGCAATTACATGACTTTATAGGACACAAATGATGATGAACTGAAAGATGGGTAGACACCAGTCCCCCTTAACTTTCTATCTTGGTAGCTATAAGCAATAATTGCCTTATTACTACACCATCCGTTCCCTGTTCTGACATCCATTTACACAACCCTAAGAGGTAGGTTATTTGCTGTTTCTCTATGTCTTTCTTGCCTTCAGTATGTTTTTTTAATCATATTACCCCGAGCAAGGCGGTAACGCCACTGATGCGCAGGGGTGATATGATTAAGAGTGAAAAGATTGGAAAAGAGAAAGCCGGAAACCACATCCTAAACAGGGAACAAGGGATGAGCCTCTTCATCTGTTCAATAGACGTGGGTGGAGTGTGAACCGGGCGATAGTTTAGTCTATCTAGTCCAATTGAAAAAAAAAAGGGAGTGAAAGGATTGGAAAAGAGAAAGCCGGAAACCACATCCTAAACAGGGAACAAGGGATGAGCCTCTTCATCTGTTCAATAGACGTGGGTGGAGTGTGAACCGGGCGATAGTTTAGTCTATCTAGTCCAATTGAAAAAAAAAAGGGAGTGAAAGGATTGGAAAAGAGAAAGCCGGAAACCACATCCTAAACAGGGAACAAGGGATGAGCCTCTTCATCTGTTCAATAGACGTGGGTGGAGTGTGAACCGGGCGATATTTTAGTCTATCTACTCCAATTGAAAAAAAAAAGAAAAAAGAAAAGAGTGAAAAGATTGGAAAAGAGAAAGCCGGGAACCCCATCCTGAACAGTGAACAAGGATGTGTTCACTGACGTAAACCCCCAACCCATGCATATGAACAGAGGTATCCTTCCTTTGGAGGTGAAGATAACCAGGGATCGAGAAGTCAGAGGAGGAAATTGATGAGTTGACGTTAATCTCACAGAGCGCTAGGATGTCAGGGAACTTTTCGTGGAGGAAAGCTTCTACGCTACAAAAGTTAGTACGAATGCCCCGGATATTAGTAAAAGAACAGTTAAGGGATTCTGGTGATTTGAGTTTGTCATTATCCACGATCTGTGCTGGGAGGGAAACTGGCTCGGGCTGCATCAAAGTGTGGCCTCAGGGTAGCCCACCGAAAGCGCTTGCAGAGACACCTATCCATGCACGACATGGCACTACAAGAACCCCGATATTATACAACTGTTGATCAGAGCAGCCGCTCTTGACGCTACGCAAGAGTTAGGGCTCCTAACAGCCAGTTGTGAGTAACTAATTTTCAAAGCCTTCTTTTCTCATTTTGTCCACTAATATTGTCAACTGTTTCTTATTAAGCGGCGTTTTTCTTGAAAATTTTTTTTTTCGTTTCTCACTTGCTTTTACACTGTAGTCAAAAATGTAAACACAGGTGGAGTATACACTATCGCCCAAAAAGGTAAACATATGAACGGTTTACTTTGGAATCAGAACAGTATACACACATCTAGTTTAGACGAGAATCAAAAGGCAATACAGTGGACAAAACAGCGTACATGAGCCTGGTTTATACGATGAAAACAAAAACCCGTATACTTAAAATTCGAAAGGCGTACCTGAAATTTCTAAAACACATGAGGAAAGAGGGATTAGAAAACTTAACACTCATAGGATATGTTGATAGCAAGAGGGAAAGAGGAAAGCAGAGAAAACGTTACCTAACGAGCTTGTGTAAATGGTTGGCAGAACAGGGAGTAGGAGAAATAGAAAAAAAAACAAAGACCGTTAAGAGCTAGAAAGAGCAGGAAGTTGTAGAAGGCCATAATCGTCCACGTGCTGAATAGACACGGCACATAGAACACTAATACACAGGTTCAGTATACACTGGAGTTTAAACAGTAGATATAGGTCTGGTTTAAACGAGATTTTAATTGATTGGGTTTATACGAATCTGGGTGGAGATTGTGTTTGATAAGCATGAAAAATGAAGAGAACAGTCAGCCATATAGATTGAATAAAGTGCTTGGTTCAAAATTTTGAGTGTACCTAGTATGACGACAGACACCTGGAAAATGCCAAAATGTAAAACGACCGAAACGTTGTGAGTATAAAAACTATGCATGTTGTTCTGAATAGAAGATCATATAATAAGACAGACACCTGAAGAAGACTAGAGGGTACAACGACCGAAACGTTGTAAGTATAACAAACAAGATGAGCACGCTGATGCGAATAATGACTCATAAACTTACGATAATCCTTTTCTGAAAAATCACAGCTTTATATTAATGCTTATATTTATACATGTGCCATCAGCAAAAACCAAGTGTTGACACTGTTGCCTGACTACCACCTGCTCCATAAGAACAAGCAGGAAACTGTAGGATAAGTGACAGATTCACACCAGGGGACAATGAAGAAAAAATATCTGGTGGAAAATGCTTGGTATACCATAAAATGTAATGATCTTGACGATCATCCAAAAAACACTGTTGGCATCTTAACGGTGTCTCTAGACAAATTTAGAGTTCGGCCAATGCATAAGATCGATTTCTGCATAAGCGTATACTGGATAATGCACGGCCATATTAAGTTGAAAAACCGCCGGCTCTTGTCAAATCAAGCATGTTAAACATTGTCAGTATGTAGATAAGTGGACGCTTAAGAATACCATGTGCTATAAGACTGGGTGCACGGGTGCTTTGATGGATAACAGCTCATAATGAGAAAACGGAGAGCCGAGTTCTAATTCCATATAAATTCGTTATATTCACTTACGCGCAAATAACCTTGTGAATATACCGATTTTCCTCCCAGTTATGGGTTAATTAGTAAGACTTGTATCATTCATCGTGCATATACTATGGTTGATTCGTTTTCTACGTCTTGTGAACCATTTGCAGGTTATTTAAAGCTAGAAAATATTTTTAGATTCTAAGAATTTTTTGGATATAATAATAGTGAAGAGATACAAGTTTTGCTAATTAACCCATAAGTTGGGGGAAGAGGTAGAATCATACCCTTTCCTCAAAGGTATATGCACGTAAGTGATTATACCGAACTCAACGGGAAATAGTACTCGGTTCTATTGACAATTCCGTGCCATTATACCACCCATTCATCGAAGCTTACAGCACCTCCCAAAATGTCGCTCATCGAGGTACTGACCAGGCTTGACATTACTTAACTTCGGTGATCATGCGAAACTGGTGTTTCAACATGATATGGCTGTAAGCTCCACAAGAATGAATAAATAGATAAATTGTATTTGTGGGATTAGGCAAAAACAAGAACGAAAAAAAAATCCTGTTTTTTTATAAGACTAGCAGTCTCAGGTGTAATGAAAGCTTTAAAACTAATCCATAGTCATGGAGCTCAAACTCTTTGGACGTTGACACGAAAAACTAAAAAGCAATAGTTGTTTCCAGTTAATGCAAAACCGTAGACTGAAAGAAAAATCAATGGATGTAAGTCAAATTTTGATTTTCTGGTATCGATATCAAATAGTTTTTTTTTTTCGTCGTAAACTGAATTTTGAAGGCTAAATAAGTCCTCTGAGTAAATGGTATCATGGCTGAGACTAAGAACTACAATTATACCTACTTAGAGCCAAACCCGAAGCAAAAACTAAAAGAAAAGGACTGAAAAAAATACAGACATACAGGCAGATAAACAGACACACACACAAACATATTGCCTTTTATATATATATTATCGGTTTTCTGTACTATTGTAAGAACTGCAACCTTGAAACTTCTGAATATCGTTTCTTATGTCTTTGTCTATGAGTGTATCAAATTTGATCAAAATCGAACCACTCCTTCTATAACCCGATATTTTCGATTATCGATTTTCGATATTTATCGAGGGTACCTCGACACAAAACCTAGCTAAGAACACTCGCAGACGTTTATAGTACAACTGTGTAAATTTTCAAAAAAATCGGTTCAGCCGTTTTGGAGTCTATAGGTAACGGACACACACACAAACACACAGATAAAGTTCCATTTATAAATAACTTTAGATTCTCATGCGAGGTATTATTTTATTTAAAATCAAATTTCAAAAAGAAGAACAATGTCGATGAGACAGCAAAGATTTAATGTTCTATTAAAAAAGATCTTAGAAAAAAAAAGTAGTAAAAATTTCAGATGAAAAAACATGTCAGATTTTTCCTGGAAGTCTTCGAAAGAATACCAGCGAATGAATGTTAAATTTGATGCCAATGTTTGGTATAATCTTTATCTTTGATCCTAGACCCTTCCTTATCCCTTTGAACTCTTCTGGTGCAATGATGTCAAACTCTCAGAATGCAAAATGTTGAGACTGATACCTCCATATATAGGTGTGGCAGAAGGAAGGAATTACTGATACAAGCCATCCTTTATTCCCAATCTTTGCCCATCAAATAACTTCTGACTAACTTATAAAAGGTCAAAGTATCCAAATTTCAATAGAAGCCGCTCAATTTTATGCTGAATCAAAATAAAATATATCAACAAGCAGATCAAATAACTTGAGCTAATTTTGAAACTGATTCTTAGAATAAAATTCTCAAAAAAAAAAACACATTTTTAAATGAGTCAATGGTTTAGAAATTCATGTACACTTGACCTTTTTTCCTAACTTGATGATTTTTGCTTTTTATTTTATTTATTTTTCCTCATTCTATACAGGTTTTAAATTACGGGAAGCGATTACAATCTCATAAAAATAGGATTTTTTTTAAGATCTTCAACTTACTGTGATAATTCGAAACTAAAACTTACTCATTTACAAAAAAAGGTCCCCCTGTTTTCGAACGACAGAGACCTGGATTATTAGATTTTTTTCTACGCTTTCCATTTTTCAAGCACAGAAGTGAAAACTTCAGTAAACGCGAATCAAAACAAAATGAATAGATCTTTTTTTAAATGATTAAAATCTTTATTTTCTTTATGATATTATTTATAACAGATAGAGTTACTTGGTAAATTGGTACGGCTTCGAATATTTAAAGAAAGCGCATGAAAATTCGATTTCTAATTTTTTTATCTATTTTATTTTTTTACCAACTACATCCATTTATTAAAACCCCGACAACTTCACCTGTTTTTCATACTTTTTATTCTTCTTCTCGACATATGGAGTAAAACAAAAGTCGCTCCTTGGTATGACGGTAAACTGCATTTGGCAGCAATGCCTCTGATTGGGAGGTTGTGAGGAACATGGAACCACCTCTTAATTGCCGTTGCTCCCAGATACACCTATTAGGGTCCCAGCTATGAACAAATAGTTAACCCCCAAACTGGAGTCAAAACTCAAAAGTGTATTTATATACTTTCATAAAGTATATAAATCCACTTTTATAGAAATATATAGATAAAAATAGGCTTTTATAGAAAAAAGATACATTTTTGAAGGAAAAATATTACCAACAATACATTTTGAAGAAAAAATTATTACCATAACACATTTTTGAAGGAAAAAATTATTCTCAGCAAAACATTTTGAATACAAAACAAGAAGACATTTTCAGTTGTCTAAAATAAAAAAGAATAAAAACAAAAAAAAGATTCATTAAAATCTTACTAAATCAACCTTCTCACTATAACCAAGCATTAAAAAAAACGTAAAACCTTTTTGGCATTAAATAACCCACAGAGGTTGATATGTTAATAAATAAAACTCAAACTCAAAACAAAAGTCGCTAACTTATTTGATAATTTCAAATTAAAAAATACGCAATACATTTCTACCTCACCCCAATATTTGTAAAGGTTTTCTCCATTTGAGTTTAACGAAACAGGGTGGTCTAATCTAACTTTGACACAAATAAGACACCAAGATAGTTGTGTATTTTTCTTTCAACTAAGTAACATTTTTTTCAGAAGAAAAAATATACCTGTCTACATAGAAAACCGAGTTTGCCCACGAAATGTCATCATCGACAACAGGAGAGCCGATGAAATTAGGTGCCTTTTGTTATACCATATCATAGAAGAACCAATTGGGAAAGAACGTTAACTAGTGATTGGCGTTTTGATCAGTTACAAAAAATTGACGTTTTCATTGATTACTGATATTCTATTTTTATTTAACGCAATGCATCGAAAGTTAAAATCCATTCGTGAATAGTATTTAGTAATAGTTGATCTGAAAGGCATTTATTTTATTATATTAAATAATATAGCTTCATAAATATAAATGCAATGTGACACTTTGCCCCTGGCTGGCTCGCTGCCCCAGGTCCGGGACCTGTTGTGATTATGATGACCGGAACCTGAGTCAGAGCTGATGCTGTCGAAATGGCACCAATTATGACGACGTTCTCGAGTCACTATTCGTGACGATGGTCTCGTCACAGTAGCTGGTCTTCAAGACATCTATTACAACGGTGAACTTTCCTGTCCATGCTGTGTTCTTTGATCTCAGGAAAGACACGTTGAAACCCGGTAGCCGTTTCTCTACCACCTCAAACCAGACCGGACACACGTGTACACTTGTAATGAGAAAAAAAAAAAACACAGCACAAAAAAAAAAATATATATATATATATATAAAGGAATAAGTTTGAAGATACCTGGATGAGTTACGGAAAAAGTCTTTATATTTATAAAAAAATAAATAAATAAATAGAATATGCAATCGTCGGATTCAATGTTCACAACGGAGCGAAGTTTTCGTTAAGAATAATCAGAGCTTTCAATTTTCCAAATAGAAAAAAAAGTCTTTTCACAGCTCTTTACCGAAGCTTTACGGAAACGGCCGAAATGTGGTGTTTTGGCGACAGCGGTTGTAAATTCGTCTGGCCTCTTCCGCGCAGAAGCTCCTACTGTCTTTTCGCGCTGGGGTCTCGATTTTTATACTTGTCCCCAATTCTCTTGATGGATGGATGATGGACACTGGGTATCTATGCAAATCAGATCTTCTTTGACCAATGAGATTTCTTTCCACTTACACATTTCAAGATGGAGTTATGGTCCAACGAATGAGGCAACAACACTTCAGCTAATGTAATTTTCTCTTTGTCCTCTTCTTCTTAATTACATCATTTTAGTTTTTCAAACATTTTTAAATCATTTCCCATCAAAATGTGAGAACTAAGGATCTGGCCTTATCCTAACTCATCAAAAGTTTCTAACAACTTGTTTTAACTATCGTCGTCTTTCATTTTTACCGGGCAAAAATTTGCTTCTGAATACAATGGGGAAAATTAATTAAACCCACCCACCCAATCTCCAGCCAATTTCTCCACCTTTCAGATTTTACAAGTACATAGTATCAAATATTTCTAAGCAAAGCTCATATCGCGAATTACAATAAACTGCAAAATCAACAATACCACTAATAATAATTTCTTTCGTTCCGTCATATTAAACCAAGAAGTATATTTTTTTATATGTGGAAACAGGGTTACAGCAATGTCAATCATTACCTTCTATCTACTTAATTCTTATTGTTTTGTTGTCTTCTCTCCTTAATAGTAGTTTTTCCCATATTCTTTAACACTTAGTAACTCATTTGCGTTTTAATAACTTTATTGTCTTGTTAAGGGTTAAATGATTGAAAATAAAGTAAAAAAGCTTGTTCAAAGAGGGACATGGACTGTGTTTTTTTTTTCTTATAATCGTTTCACCCCGAGCAAGGCATTTCACTGCCACTATTGCGCAGGGGGTTATATAAAGGGGGAAGTGGTGAGAAAGGATGGTTAGATATAGGAAATGTCAGAAGGAGGGTGAGAGGCAGGTAAGGATACCGAGAATGAGGGTTGGGTAGATGGTGAGAGTGTTGGGAGAATAGATGCAAGTTAGTGTGATAGGAGGTGTCTATTGACCCTACATTTAAAACCTGGAGATTGTAGCTGTCGGGAAAGCAGGCATGTGGAAGGGAATTCCACAGGCGGGAAGCGCGAGAAAAGAAGCTGTTGGAGTAGAAATTACGGTTACATCTTATCTATTTTACTGTAAAAAGGTGGGACCTAGTTGCTAATCTAGTATCTCGTGTAAATTCGTACCTAGGCGGCACCAATGATCTAAGTTCATCGGAGCAGAAACCGTGAAAGTATTTATAGAAGAGGCACAGGGAAGCCATGTCACGCCGATGAGAGAGTGGTTGCAGCCGGTCTGCCAAGTCAGTATCGATCAGTGTGATCAAAGGACGAGTCCTTAAATGAAGGTTTCAAAGAAGACAGAGTAAGTACATGTTAGCGAGAAGCAATCTCCAAAAAGAGATTAAAAAAGGAGAGCAATCTCTAAAATAAGATAAAAATATAAAATATTTGTGCATAGTTTCTTTCTTTTGCTTTCGAAGACACATATTTCTCCTGTAGAGGTAGCGGGGTTGGGTGGAGTTTGAAACCTACGCTGTTGTAAGTGATCAATCGATTTGAAAATATTTATCCTTGTTTGAGTCTGATGATTTGAAAAGTAGAAATTTATTCCGATCTAGAACGAAACGAACCTAAAGCAATAACAAGTGTTCAACCGCTCCTTTCACACTCGAGTCTATATCTTTGTTTCTTTTAATCATATCACCCTGAGCAAGGCGGTAACGCCACTGATGTGCAGGGAGCTACATAAGAGTAAAAGGGTTAGAGGAGAATTAGGAGAAGGACGAACCAGTTAGAAAGGAGCAAGAGAAGGATGGGAATACAGGTGTGATGACAGTTGCGAAGGTGAGAGAAAGGAAAGGATCTACAGGACAGTGTGGAAAAAAGTAGGGTCAAGTATTTAAGAGATGAGAATTGACCTTGCATTTAGATTCCTGGAGGTTGTAGCCGCCAGGAAAGGAAGAATAAGGAAGTGAGTTCCACAGGCGGGAAGTGCGGGAAAAAGAAGCTGCAGGAGTAGAATTGTCGTCTAGCATTTGGTTGATCTAACTGTGAATTGGTGAGACTCAGTTGAATAAAGTAACGGCTTTCATACACAAAAGCGAAATCTTTTTCGACTATGAGACCCTAACGATAACTGTTCGTATCCACAAACAATTATATTAGGTAGCATAGCGAGACTGTGTATTAGTAATGAATATTACCCTTCGTTTTCGATCTGAAGAGAGCAGTAACAACGATCTGTATGTTGGTTGCTGGTTGTTTTGTTTTTATGGCATATCAACCTCGGCGGTTCATTTATTGCCAACTAAATTTTATTTTTATTTATTACTGGTAACACCTTTTTCTTTCAACAATTTATAATTGTTTTTATTTAAGTTTTGTGTCTAGTAATGCTTTTTTTTCTTTTCGAGTATCAAGATTCATTGGGATTTGTTTTAAAGGGCAGGGTCCCCAAGATATTTAACTCATAATTGGGGGGAAGGGACGGATTAATAGCTTTCCGAAGGGTATCAGTGCTTAAGTGAATGCAGGGTATTCAACTGGAATTCGAACTCGGCTCACCGATTTCCCTTTCCGAGCCGATATCCACTGCACCACAACGCACATCCGTCATTAAACGCTTACAGTACCTGGTATTCCCAAGCGGTCACCCATCTAAATATTGACCAGGCTCAACGTTGCTTAACTTCGGTGATCGAGCGAGAACCGGTGTATTCAACGTGATATGGCCGTAAGCCCGATCTGTATGTGTAAACATGTGCAAACAAAAATAGTGATCTACACAAAGAAAAGGGTGTTTTTCTTTCGGCTGCTTGAATTTACAGCTTTTATTCTCATATTTTGAGGACCCTAGACGTTTTGCCAGGATTTGTCATCGGAGGCCACAATCTGAACAACATAAGATGCGCAGACGACACAGTGCTGATTGCAGATACGGAAAGGAAACTGCAGGACCTCCTGCAGAAGATAGCTGATCAGAGTGACAAAAAAGAACTACAAATAAACTGCAAGAAAATTGAATGTGCCAAATACATGTGGGAGATATTAAAATCAAGCCGGTACAAAAATTTACAAAAAAAATTTAAATACCTGGGAAGTGTTCTAACAGGAGATGGAAAGTGCGACACAGAGATCCAAAGGTGAATTGGCATGGCAAAGAACGCGTTCCAGAAGCTGAGTAAAGTATTAAGACACAGGAAAATTTCACTAGTCACTAGAAGCGAAGAAGAGTGTACTAGATTGCTATGTGATGTCAGTTCTTTAATATGGCAGTGAATGTTAGACAATATCAACAAAGATGAAGAGAAAACTTGAAGCAGCTGAAATGTGGTTCTACAGAAGGATGCTGCGGATATCGTGGACCGAGCATGTGAGCAATGACGAGGTGTTGGAAAGAATGGAAACGAAAAGGAAATTAATATTGAGCATTAGGAAGAGACAATTGAAGTTCCTAGGACATGCAATGAGGAAGGACGGATTGGAGAACCTGATACTAACAGGCCAGATAAAGGGAAGACGAGACAAAGGAAAGCAGAGGATAACATATTTGAAGGGCCAGAGTAGGTGGATGACAGACAGGGGGTTGCGAGATGTTCCAGGAGAAAGCGTGCTGAGAGCCATCAGGGATAGGGAGATGTGGCAGGCCATAGAAAGGACAAGGCACATAGAAGAAGAATTCTCATATGGATGTCTGTTGAGTGCAATGGATTTAAGTTCGGGATAATAAACTTGAGAGGCGAGTTCGAATTCCAGTTCAATTTGTTGGATTCACTTACCGTCTAATGCTCCTAGGAAAGGTATAAATCCATCTCTTTTCCCTCCAGCTATGAGTTGAATAGCAGGTCAGATTGGTTTCTGTAAACTTGGTTGACAAACACTCTACCACAGAAAGAAATGGTAACCTACAGCGGGAAAATCTTCTGCCTAGTCAATCATGGCTGCAAAGAGACATGATCGCCCAAGCGTGTATCACGTATGGCATTTAACCCCAAAAATGACGAGGATACTTTTTAAACACTTGCAGAGTAAATTTCTTTCGTGATGAAAACCATTTTAGGACGAGTGTTATAAGAATGGCTGAATTAACAAGTTTCATATTTGGAGTTATCAGCTTCGAGAGTCCTGGGCATGACGATAAACTACATCCGGCAGCAAGATCGACAAATTAGAAGTTTTGAGGAGCATGGGACAACATTTTAACTGCTCTTGTTTCCGGGTTCATCTTGACCCGAGGTGGTCGCACCTGTTAGGGCTCTAGCTATGCACAAATAGCGAACCCCTAAACGAAAATCAACAGTACATCTTTATATTAAAATGACTAAGAATACATTTTTATAGCTAAATGACAATGCAACACCAACAAATATAAAATTACATAAAAAAGAAAATAGAATTATTTGGACAAAAATGTATAGAAAGTGGACTAATTTCAGAATTGTCTAACGGTAAATTTACTTCCGGTGTCATGTAACGTAACCCCCTTCCTCAAAACACTACTATTAATACAATGTTGGATAAATTCAACAACAACAATGAAATCAAAAACGATAAAAAGCGACATGAATTTATCATCTAGATAGATCCAACATCAAGATTTAAACAACGGATGAGCGTCCCTGTTCTCTTTAACGTTTTGATGTACACTAATTATATTTAAGTTTTACTCCAATGTATGTATAAAATTGATCCCATCAGTAAAATCGTTGTCTGACGAATGCCCTTCCTAATGAAACGTGTCACTGAGAAGTTCTTCAATCTTGTCATTTAACACATCACTCAATGTCCCGGGCCTGACATATGGCGGCACTAATAAAAAAAAACTATATGGTGTTTATGAAGTACTAACCGTTAAATGACATGTGACAAACTTCGGGCCTGATCAGATTATTGGTTAACAAGCAGTTTACAAATTACAAATGACCGTTATTTAAGTGAAGCTACTGTTGCAAATTTTCAAAACAATGGAAAAATCTGAATTTCGTGCGTTGATAAAGCATTGTTTTCTGATGGGGAAAACTATGTGTTCAAGCAAAGTAATGGCTTGATAAATGTTATTCGGACTGTATTCCGTTGGAAACAAACTTTTAAGAGGTGGGATGCTGGCTTTAAACGCTGTCGTACAGACACAAATAATGTTGAACTCTCAGGTCACCCAAAATCGGCAGTTATCCTGGAATCCACCAAAATTCCAAAAAACTCGTTTTGGCCGATCGTGAATTGAAGTTGCGTGAAATAGCAGAGGAGTTGAACATATCCATGAATATTTGTCAATGAAAAAGCAGTATTCAAAGTGTGTGCCGCGTTTGCTCACAGTCGATCAAAAACAACAACCCGTCGACGATTCATAGCGTTGTTTTCAACTGTTTCAACGCAACAAGAAAGAGTTTTTTACGTAAATATGTGACAATGGATAAAACATGGATGCACTACTTCCCTCCGGAGTCAAATCAGCAGTCAGCTGAGTAGACAGCAACAGGTGACAGCCGTCCAAAGCGACCAAAGACGCAGACATCAGCAGGCAAGATTTTGGCCTCCATATTTTGGGATGCTGAAGGTATTTTTTTTCATCGATTACCTTGAGAGGGGAAGAACCCTCAATAGCGAATATTATACAGCATTATTGGAGCGTTTGAAGGAAGAAATCGCCAAAAAA
Organism: Ascarosepion bandense; assembly: GCA_037127315.1. NCBI lineage: Eukaryota > Metazoa > Mollusca > Cephalopoda > Sepiida > Sepiidae > Ascarosepion > Ascarosepion bandense. The sequence goes on from JBBBDQ010000927.1 coordinate 7,570,053, forward strand.
TGATAACTGAAGAAGAAAAAATTGACCTTTCACCCAAAACAACGCACTGTGTCACAAGTCGATCGCAACGATGGCAAAACTACATGAATTGCCCTTCAAATTGCTTCCACATCCACCCTATTCTCCAGATCTGGCACCCAGAAACTACTAGTGTCTGGCAGACCTCAAAAGAACGCTCAAGGGAAAAAGATCTGGCTCAAATGAAGAAGTGATATCGGAAACTAAAGAGTATTTTGAGGCCAAAGACAAATCGTTTTACAAAAAAAAAAAAAGACATCTAAGTTTTAGAGAAGCGTTGGAATCATTGTATCACCCTAGAAAGAGCCTATGTTGATGAATAAAATCGAATTTTGCCTAAAAGTTGTTGTCCCGGGACTTAGTGAAGGGTTAGGTTCAAGGATAGAGTCCTTGAGAACCTTGCGTTAGTATGAAATGATCGGGAAGCATGTCTGTTCAAGTCGGCCTTCATTACACAGTTTGTTAGGAACGATTATCTTCCACCAATGACAACGTAACCCTTGAGCTTGTGTAGAAGGCCAATATACCAAACCATGTCGAATTTCTTCGAAATATATTCCCACATATTGCTGATCAGAAGAAAATTTAATTATTCTATAACAAGATGATTTAATTTTAATGTATATTTGTATAATAAGTATGTAAACGAAAACCAAAAAGAATGGGGAGTCTTTTGACATCCCACGAATGATAGATGAGCAAGCATTAAAATAAAGTCAAATTGTTGCGGAATAATATAAATATTTGGCGATAAGCTAATCTCACTTGGGGCGTTGGGAAACCAATTTATCATTCGTTTATAATATGCTTCATAGTGTTTTCACTTTGAAAAAGTAAGTGAAATTCAGTGTTGTTTTCATTAGTTTCGAATAAAATTATGAAAACAACACTAAATTTCGTTTTTTTTGGATGACATTAGGAGCGTTTAATTTTAACCGTATTAAAAATACTTATTTTAGTTGTATTGTGACTTATATATCAGCGTGGACTTTTGTAAAATTTAGAACGTTATTTTTTTTTTTATCCTAACATTGAAGGCAGCCTTATAAGCAACTTTTTTGATGTATGAGGTTTATATTAAGAAAAGTAAAAGGAGAACTCAAACCAAAGAAAAAAAAAAAGATTCGTGTAGCTGATGAAAATAGTTCTATCGCGAATGGGTGGCATGATGTTTGCAAGTGCTGGAAATGGAACAGTTAGTTTGAGTTCAAACCCCGGCCGAAACTGCTGCATGTACGTTGAATTGTCAGTGAAAGAAATAAGCAGAACTTCCGCGAAAGTGCTTATTCAAGTCAAGTAGAATAGAACATTAGTGGAATGCAGTATTTTCTTAAACAGAAAAATCTTAGAAAAAGAATTACATTATCAGATTTTTAAACAACAAAAGAAAGGGACAAATTACTGTCTGGATAGTAGATAACAAAAAAAAAGGGTCTGTCTCTACTTCTGAGATGAGGTCAGTCAGTTAAGTGCCATTACGTGATACACGCTTGGGCGATCATGTCTCCAAAGAGACATGACTGACTAGGCAGAAGGTTATCCCGCAGTAGGTTGCCATTGCTTTCTGCGGTAGACTGGTTGCCGACCAAGGCTATAGAACCCAATCTGTCCTATTATTTAACCCATAACTGGAGGGAAGAGACCGATTAATACCTTTCCCAAGGGTATTTGCGCGTAAGTGAATGCAAGGAATTCAACTGGAATTCGAACTCGGTTCCTCGGTTTCTCGTTCCGAGCCGATATCCACTGCGCCACAACGCACATTTACACTGCAAGAATATCGCAAGGCCGTAACACGAGGGGAGATAGAAAAATCAGACGTATCCGACCACTTATGGAGGGAGAAAGGGGAGCACCGCCCCTTATGGGATGAAGTTGAAATAACAGATAGAGAAACTCCATTGGAAACTACGTAAACTTAAGGAATCAGCGCATATGATTGGCCACAAAAATCTCCTAGGCCGGCCAAGCATAGAAATGAATACAATATGGGAACTAGTAATACGGAGAAAAATCATTATCTTCAAAGATTGCAATATGAGCTCTGGTGAAAATAGTTACTGAAACATTAGATTCATAAGTCATAGAAATTCATACACTGATGTCCTTAAGGACACATGACCCAGTGGATATAGTCATTGATTAGTTTCTGTGACTTGACCCAAAGTGTTGTGAGTTCAATACCTGGTCACAGCAGTGGTGAACAAATAACTTATAGAGTTAAGTTAAAGGGAAATAACTACATGGCATCCGGAAGTGGCATCACACATAAAATGAAAATTATCGAAATAAAAAGTTAAGTTAAAAATTCCTAGCACATGAAGAAGGCAAGAGAGTACAACGACCGGAACGTCGTAAATATGGCAAGAAACATAAGGATAACAGGGTAAAAAATGTAAAAAAAAAGTGTTTCCTGTTGTAGTAACTGACTCTTTTAGTCTTTCTAAATTTGATCCCTGATAACGGCCATTTCCACACCCTGAAGCCATTAGTTTTCTAACATTTGACCATAACACCCACTCGAAGAAAAAAAATTAGCGTCCTGTTTTCGTCTCCGTTCTCTTGATATATTGTTAGCTTAGAGTTAAAAAAAACAAACATGATCTTTGTCGTGAACCCGGTTTAAAAGTCCAGCAATAAATAATATAACAACAACCAAAATAGGAAATAACGATATATATATATTAAACACAGCAAAATACAGTACTTGGGAACTCTGTTAGTAGAATGATAAATACGGGTTAGGTAGTAATACTAGAACTGGGAATCTCAATGATCGTACGGTAGCAGTCTTGGTTATCTCTGCCTATCACTCTCTGCTGATCTGCTGATCTCCCTAACATATTGTGAGGGGAAGTATATGTAGTTGTAGGAAGAGTTTAGTCCGTTGTAATGGGTGAGGCCACCATGACAATTTTATTATTCTTCTTCAAGATAGGAGGTTGGGAAGTTAAGATGGCCTACTCAAAATTAAACTATTTTTCTCTTCTTCCTAGACATATAGAGAATTCTAACGACTAAAAAATCGTTTACATAGCCCCTAGGCAGTATTAGAAAAGAAAACATTTAAATGCTGTGAAAAATCAAAGTATTAAAAGTTATATATTTTTTTAAATATACACAAATACTTATATTTGAAAGTGAATGAATTCGCGCATTTGGAGACTGCCATGTTTCTATTTCACAAGGTTAACCACAAGTCAGAAATTCTAGGGTGTATGAACTCTGGAGAGATGAGTTTAAAAGAAAAAGTAAAATTATAAGTTTCTATGCCGGTCAAGAACTATTTACAACTCTTCTTCAGGTGGAAGAGTGAAGATGGCTTACCCAGAATTTTGTATCAAGTACAAACAAAATATTTCCTCTTACTTTTATATACAAAATAGTTGTGTTCTTAGTATGTACAGGCTTACGGCCATATCACGTTAAAATACTGGTTCCCATACGATCACCGAAGTTAAGCAAATGTCAAACCTGGTCAGATGAGTGATGGCTTGAAAATATCAGGTGCTATAAGCTTTGATGTGTGGATAGTGGATAATGGCTAGGAATTGTTAATGCCCTTGGGAAACAAGCTGTGGGGATAGATGGATTCATAACTCTCCTAAGAATATTTGCGCCTAAGTGAATATAGCGAACCCAAATAGAACTGAAACTCGGCTCACCGATTAATAATTCCAAATCGTTATCCGTTACACCAACCGCACATTCAAACTTACAACACCCGGTATACCTAAGCAGTTACTCATCTAGGTACTAACCAAGCTTGACGTTTCTTAACTTCAATGGATACGGGAATCTGTGTTTTAACATGATATGTTCGTAAGACCATGGTTTGAAGTAATAAGAAATAATATAAGTATATACAACATGGATTTCATTATATTCAAAAGAGTTAGATACTTCCTGATACGCTACACGATCTTAACTTCGTTAAAGGTCAATTGTTATCTACCCTCCATATCCATATTTTTTTTTGTAATCATTTCACCCCGAGCAATGCATTTCACTGCCACTATTGCGCAGGGGGTTATATAGAGGGGAAAGTGGTGAGAAAGGATGGTTAGATATAGGAAATGTCAAAAGGAGGGTGATAGACGAGTAAGGATACCGAGAATGAGGGTTGAGTAGATGGTGAGAGTGTTGGGAGAATAGATGCAAGTTAGTGTGATAGGAGGTGTCTATTGACCCTACATTTAAAACCTGGAGATTGTAGCTGTCGGGAAAGCAGACATGTGGAAGGGAATTCCACAGGTGGGAAGCGCGAGAAAAGAAGCTGTTAGAATAGAAATTACGGTTACATCTTATCTGTTTCACTGTAAAAGGGTGGGACCTAGTTGCTAATCTAGTATCTCGTGCAAATTCGAACCTAGAGGGCACCAGTGATCTAAGTTCATTGGAGCAGAAACCGTGAAAGTATTTATAGAAGAGGCACAGGGAAGCCATGTCACGCCGGTGAGAGAGTGGTTGCAGCCGGTCTGCCCAGTCAGTAACAATTCTTACTTTTACATTCATCTCACAAACTTGATTCTGTAATTCACTGCCTTGAATGGCTCTCAAGTCTTGTGTAAACATTTAAAATATTTTTCGTGATATAAGTATCAAGCAAAGCTTTCCTCTGACTAGTATACACAATAGTTTTCTTTCGGGTGATTATATACGTATTAGGTTTTTGTTATGAGTACAGGCATTTTGGCATTTTGTTATGAGTACAAGATGTGCGTTGTGGCGCAGTGGATGTCGGCTCGGAACGAGAAATCGGGGAGCCGAGTTCGAATTCCAGTTGAATTCCTTGCATTCACTTACGCACAAATACCCTTGGGAAAGGTATTAATCCGTCTCTTCCCTCCAGATATGGATTAAATAATAGGACAGATTGGGTTCTATAGCCCTGGTCGGCAACCAGTTTACCGCAGAAAGCAATGGAAATCTAGAGGGGGATAATCTTCTGCCCAGTCAGTCATGTCTCTTTCGAGACCTGATCGCCCAAGCCTGTATCACGTATGGCACTTAGCTGTCTCTCTGAGACCAGTCCACCGAATCGCTTTCCCACATTACATGGTTTTTCCAGAAATAAATGTTTGTTCTTTCTGAACACTATTAATATGGGTTAAATATTAGGACAGATTGAGATCTGTGGCCTTGGCTGGTAACCAGTTTACAGCAGAAAGTAATGGCAACTTACTGCGGGATAATCTTCTGCCCAGTCAGTCATGTCTCTTTCGAGACATGATCGCCCAAGCGTGTATCACGTATGGCACTTAACTGACTGACTGACAGGCGTAAGAGTTTTATCCAACTGTTATTTACAAAAAAAAGATGAAAAAAAAATCATATTACTAGTAAATGCTATAATATAAGCCCAGCTAAAATATCACTGAAAGCCTTAGATCTAGATTGAGATTATAATTATGCCAGATGACTATGTGGTTGAGCTCTCGGAGATTCATTTACAGTTGCAAAGCATACCCTATTGGCAGCTATCGTTCTATTTGAAGTAAGCTTCAGCAGCAGTTAATGTTCTGTAGAAATAAGACAATCTGACATAAAAGGGTATAAGATGACACAGAAGAATTCCTCCATGTTTGTTGTTACTTTTACCAGACAAACATTAACCTCGGATTTAATGAGCGGAGAAAGAGAGGATTTATTATTTACAACTGCCAATTAGTGCTATAGAGAGAATGAAAATGGTGTTTTCATAAGTGTTCTTTTGTCTTCCTCCACTTCTAAGTATACACATTTATTTGATGACAGGTTGCCGTAAAGTTTTTTAATAGTGTTCAGAAAGAACATACATTTATTTCTGGTAAAACCATATAATGTGGCAAAGCGATTCGGTGGACTGGTCTCAGAGAGAAAGCTAAGTGCCATACGTCATACAGGTTTGGGCGATCATGTCTCAAAAGAGACATGACTGATTGGGCAGATGATTATCCCGCAGTAGGTTGCCATTACTTTCTGCGGTAGACTGCTGCCAACCAAGGCTATAGAACCCAATCTGTCCTGCTACTTAACCCATAACTGAAGGGAGGTGACGGATTAATACATTTCCCAAGGGTATTTGCGTGTAAGTGAATGCAAGGAATTTGAACCCGGCTTTTTGATTTCTCGTTCCGAGCCGATATCCACTGCACCACAAGGTACATTCTCAGAAAAGGAGACCCAAATAGATTTGCAACATTACATGCGAAGTCATCTATCTTGACAATGGATGAAACATGATTTCATCCACTGTCAAGATCTATTTTGCAATGAGACTGCAATGAAAGAAAACGAAGAACCTTTATGCATTTCCCATTCCTTTCTTGAATTTTAAATGCCAGACCTTACACGTAATCTTTTATCAAGACAATAATTTGCAATGGGCGGGGCTGCATCAGAAAATAGGAAGCCTACACGTGATTTTTTGTTCCAATACTTATCATTAGTAAAGCCGAGATACGAGTATTTACGCGGTTATAACGCAGATAATTAAACCATAGACCATGCTGTAAAATGTCGTGGCTTTTCGATCATTTTCTTTAGTAAAAAACTGAGAATTCGTCAGTCTTTTGAGGCGCTTAATAATATTGTTGTATTTTTTTTTTAGTCCTCGTGTATACGAAATACAAGAGCCAGCCCGATTAAATTATTTCCTTTAATTTTCCTCAATTAGAGAAGGGTAGTTATTTTAGTACGGGGCGCTTGTTATTTTCCGGATTTGACAACAGCATGCGAGAGCCGTTCAAAGCCAAAGACGCAAACATCAGCAGGCAAGATTTTGGCTACCGTATTTCGGGATGCGGAAGGTATTTTTATATCTTCTTCTTAATGTGCTGTGTACCTTCAGGACGTAGGCGATCATGGCGTTCCACTTGTCCCTGTCCCTTGTCGCTATTAATATTTTCCCTCTGGGTATCTCTCCAAAACCTCGCTCTGTCATCCATTTACTCTTGCCCATCAAATATGTCTCGCGCTGCTTTCCCTAGTCTCCCTTTCTCTCTAACAGTCCTGTGAGTATCAGATTCTCCAAACCTTCCTTCCCAGTACCAGTCTCAGGAATCTCTGCTGTCTGTTCCTGATGTTAAATAAAAATGTTCTTCTCGTTTTCATTCTCTCCAACACCTCGACGTTGCTCACGTGCTCGGTCCATTGTATCCTCAGGATCATCAGTCAGTTAAGTGCCATACGTGATACACGCTTGGGCGATCATGTCTCGAAAGAAACATGACTGACTGGGCAGAAGATTATCCCGCAGTAGGTTGCCATTGCTTTCTGCGGTAGACTGGTTGCCGAGCAGGGCTATAGAACCCAATCTGTCCTATTATTTAACCCATAACTGGAGGGAAGACACAGATTAATACCTTTCCCAAGGGTATTTGCGCGTAAGTGAATGCAAGGAATTCAACTGAAATTCGAACTCGGTTCCCCGATTTCTCGTTCTGAGCCGATATCCACTGCGCCACAACACACATCCTGTGTGGATTATCCTCAGGATCATAGACGTTCTTAAAACAAGCGAATAATTAAGATTTAAATGGAATTGCCTGACAAAACATTCAATAAAGGGCAATTGTAATTAGTATCAAATTAAAAGCTGGCTGGTGTGGTCAGCAAGGCAAGAACAACGCTTTCGAAGTTGTGCAATTCGTATGACATCTTGGGGTTTTGGTACGCTTATGAGGTTTGTGCATTATATAGTGCTGCATCACGTGATGAAGTGATTTGATGGTATTTTTGATTATTGCCTGATTATTTCATATGGCCCACAAGAGCATAAAGAATTTTTTTATCCATATAATCTACTTTTTCTAGAAAATATAGATATTTTCTGAACATTATTAATACACTTTACGGCAAACAAATCCGTCAAATAAAAGTCACTATAATTCACTAGGGATTATTGAGAGTGAAGGAAACAGTTTTATTGACTGGTTTGCGATTTACGGTTTACCAACCCTTTGTAGGTTATTTAAAGCCAGAAAATATTTTTAGGTTGTACGAAATGTCTGGAAATAAATAAAATGATTTACTCATAAAAAAAAAACTACTAATTAACTGTATCTAGAAGAAGAGGTATATTCATATCTTTCCCAAAGCTAGTTGTGCGTAAATGAATATAATGAACCCGACTGGAATTAGAACACGGTTCAGTAACTTCCAATTCTGAGTCGTTATCCATCACACCACTCGCATACTCAAGCTTACAGCACTTATTATTCCCAAGCGGTCACCCATCTAGGTAATAACCAGGATCAACGTTGCTTCGGTGATCGTACGAGAACCGGTATTTCAACGTGATATGACCGTAAACCTAGAAACAGGGAGAACAACAATAGAACAGCATTCAAAATGGCGATTGATATTACGTAAATCTTTTTGATGAAATGGGCATAAGACAAGTATGTGATTTCTCACCGGACCTATTCAACTTACACAGCGAAACAAATCTGAAAGAAATAAAATCCTTGGCAGGATTCGTCATTGGCGGCCATAATCTCAACAGTGTAAGGTATGAGGATGACACAGTGCTGATAGCAGACACAGAAAGGAGAATGCAGGATCTCTAAGAGAAGGTAACAAGAGAAAGTTAGAAGAAAAGACTTCAAGAAAACTTAATATATTGTCATCAGCCCAAAAAAAAAAAAAAATACCACAAAATGCCAGCTACAGGTCGGAGAAACTAAAATAAAACAAGTAAAGAAATTTAAATACCTGGGAAGCGTTTTGATAGAGGATGGAAAGTCCGACATTGAGATCCAAAGACGCATTGGCATGGCCAAGGATGCATTTCAAAAGCTAACCAGAGAGACAGGAAAATCTCATTGGAAACAAAGAAAAGAGTACTGGACTACTATGTGATATATGTTCTTCTATATGACAATAAATGTTGGACGATCTCCTCACGGATGTAGGAGGCTTAAAGTAGCAGAAATGTGGTTCTACAGAAGGATGCTGAGGATACCATGAACCGAGTACGTGAGCAACAATGAGGTGTATCTGGGAAGTGTACTAGCAGAGGAAGGCAAATTCGACATTGAGTTCCGAAAACGCATTGGCATAACCAAGGACGCATTTCAAAAGCTAACCAGAGTACTGAAATACATGAAAATCTCATTGGAAACAAAGAAAAGTGTGCTGGATTGCTATGTGATATCTGTCCTTCTATATGGCAACGAATGGTGGACGATCTCCTCTAAGATGAAGAAATTTGGTTTTACAAAACAATGCGGAGAATACCATGGACCGAATATGTGTTGGAGAGAATGACAACGAGAAGTAAACATACTTAACATCAAGAAGAGACAGCTAATCGTTCCTGGAATATGTAGTGAGGAAGGAAGGCCTGGAGAATATAATATTCACAGGACGGATAGAAAGAAAGAGGAAAGTATCGTAAGACATGTTTAATAGGCTTGAGAAAATGGATGGCGGAGCGTTGTTTGTGAGAGAAACCAAAAGGATTAAATATTGAGAGCAACAAGAGACAGGGCCAAGTAGAAGTCCATGATCGCCTATGTCCATAAGGAACACGGTACATGCAGAAGAAGAAGAAGAAGAAGAAGAAGAAGAAGAAGAAGAAAAAGAAGAGCTGGAACTATTTGATTTGGAGCTTTGAAATTCATGAAAACTGAAGTCTGGAAGTGAAACGTTCAGTTCTACTGATTTGGAAACAAAGAAAAGAGTGCTGGATTGCTATGTGATATATGCCCTTCTCTATGATGTTTTTTGGTTGGTTGCTTTGTTTTTATGACAAATCAACCTCGATGGGTCATTACAACTAAACTTTATTCTATTTATTGCTGGTAATACCTTTTTCTTTCAACAATTTATTGTTGTTTTATATAAGTTTTGTGTCTAGTAATACATTTTTCTTTTCAAGTATCAAGATTCGTTGGAATTTTGTTTTTAAGGGCAGGGTCCCCAAGTCCTACCCTTGTTATTTTACCCATAACTGGAGGTAAGGAGCGGATTAATACCTTTCCCAAGGGTACCAGTGCTTAAGTGAATGCAGGGTATTTAACTGGAATTCGAACTCGGCTCACCGATTTCTCTTTCCGAGCCGATATCCACTGCACCACAACGCACATCCGTCACTATACGCATACAGTACCTGGTATTCCCAAGCAGTCACCCATCTAAGTACTGACCAGGCTCAACGTTGCTTAACTTCATGATAGAGCTAGAACCGGTGTATTCAACGTGATAGGCCGTAAGCTTCTTCTGTATGAGAGTGAATGTTAGACGATCTCCTTAAGAATGAAGGAGAGGCTCGAGGCAGCAGAAATACGGTTCTACAGCAGGATGTTAGAAATACTATGGACTGAACATGTGAGCAACGATGAGGTTTTGAAGAGGAAGCAAACGAGAAGAAAACTCATACTTAACATGAGGAAGAGACACCTGAGGTTCCTGGGACACGTAAGGAGAAAGTATTGTCTGAGGAATCTAATACCCACAAGGCGAATAGAAGGAAAGAGAGACGGAAAAGCAGCGCGATACATACTTGATAGGCCTGAGCAAATGGACGGTGGAGTGGAGTTTGGGAGGAATACCAAGAGGAAAAATATTGTGAGGAACAAGAGAGGGCCAACTGGAAGTTCATGATCGCCTACGGCCTGAAGGGACAAGGCACATGAAGAAGAAGAAGCTGACAGAAAAGCAGGAAACCAGAAGAGAATTTCACGGACGATCGGGGCAAGAGAAGAAAATATTACCATAGAACTTATAATTATAACTAGACATTTCAATAGCGATACTGTAAGACCTAGCGGCCAATCTAGTACTGCGCTTAAATTTTTGAAGTTAATGTGTCAACGATATAAAGCCGATGAGAACAATGTTAAAATAGCTATAGAAGAGGCTATGTTACAGCGGTGGAAATGTGTCTGAAAATGATATGCCAGATCAGGACCGACAACGTTGCCGATTTTTCTATGGATTTTAACGAGAATAAGATATAAAACAAAAGCGACAGACCAAAATATGTCGCAATAATATTCGATGAACCGACGAATGGTAGAATTATTAACATGTCGATTTTCTAAGAGCTGAAGTATGGGATGTCCAGTGAGGATCGAACTCACTACTCAGCTGTAATAGACAAGCTTGTTAACCATTACACCACGTCGAGGTGCCCAAAAACGTGTGAACCGATTATTCTAGCAGAATATTTAGCAGATGAGTCAATATAATTATTCATATCAGTGGAAATAGAACAAGAATCCCAGGATGTTGCTCTCTTGGAAGTTAGCACCAGCCATGATAATGGAAGGAAAAAAACGGTTTCAAAGGTCATTGATAGAGAGCAGTTTTGTTTTAGAGGCGTTAAAATGAACAAAGCCATTTCTTGCACAGTTTAATCTAAACAATATACATTTACAAACATTTTGTTAGTTGATAATTTATTAACTGTTAATGTCTTAAAGTGAGATTTGTACGCGGTAAAAATTAAATAAAAAGCTAGTATTTTTGTTCAGCAAAATTGTATTTGAAAATTTAAATTTATATTATACAAAGGAATTTACTCATATCAATAAAATATAATTTATTTTAAAAGTGTTGGGAAAATTAAAAATATTTATTCGAAAGATATTTAAAAAAAAAAATTAAATCTCTCTATATTGTGATAAACGTGACTCAACTTGGAGGGAAATGGGTGTCAAGTATTGACATCAAAATCTAACGATGAAAAACGTGTGCAATCATATGGAGCCTATTTTCCGAATAAATACCAGTCAATGGAAGGTTGATCACCAGTGAGAAGGGAAGCATGAAAAGTCAGGTCGCGTCGGTGCAGCAAGATGTCAACCATTTTAAAGAGTACTTTTGTTAAAAAAACAGTCCGTCAACACTATGACTGATGTCAATTTGTTAAGTCGACTAGGTTTATTTCTATACTTAAAACAAATGTTCAAATTATAGGCAATTAACCCAGATAAATACAAAAGTACTTTCTAAAAAAGCAGCAATATTTTACCATTTCCCAGAAGATATTTTTCGAACACTACAAGAACGATTCCGTCCTCGTCGCTCAGCAACCTTTATTTAACTTTTTTAACCTCTAAAAATGACAAATCCCTGAGACATTTTCTTTTATATATTTTTAAAAAATTTAATATGTCATTTGTGAATATTAAATATTTTTTCCAGTATATCTATTGAGCTTGTAGAGAAAAAAAAGGTCCATTACTATATTGATATTTATGATTTGACTCAATGTACAATTGATCAGACATGACACAGGAAATAAGGAACAACAAAGACGTCAAGGTAACCGGAATAACAGTGTCTTAACCCTCTAGGGCCATTCGTATCATATTTGATACAGTATGAAAACAAGCCTTGAAAGAAATATTTTCCTGAAAAATTTTTTAAGAGAAATATTTTATAAATTTCAAATGAAAGCAGTACTGACTGCTCAGTCAATGAATACCAAATGTTTCCTTATAGGAAAATACCAAATGTTTCCTTATAGGGAAATACTGTATCAAATATGATACGAATGGCCCTAGAGGGTTAAGTAGTAATTAGTGGGGGATCTGTTTATTACTTCATAACAATATAGAACTGATCCCCCACTTTATGATACGAATGGCCCTAGAGGGTTAACAAAGGTTACAAAGATGATTAAATAGGCTTGCAAATAGATAAAGAAAAATTTCTCTCCCTTATTCTGTTAAGAGAAAAGTGAAATGTTCACTGAAACAAAGTCAATGAGAGATTGATTGGAATAAAGTTCTAGAAAGAGGAGATACATACAATTTGAGCTGAGTTGAGTTGAGTTTCCATTAGAGTTTGTAATGTGTGTGTGTACATGCATATATGTGAGAAATAAAATCGCGCCTAATTGCGACCTGCAATTAGTGCGGCTGCGTGTGCGTGAGTTAGGCAAAACTAAGAAACATATCCACGCGATAGCATGGCCGCTATCGCGGTTAACTGAGCCCTAACTACTTAGTAACACGTGTGTCACCGGCTTATATGGGCGTGCATCAAGCGCGGGAAAAAGGGTTTTTCACGTGAACACTGGAGGACCAGTGCGGGTTGACCAATCACTGCCTGCTAACATAGTGTGTCTCGCGGATGAAAACATGCATGTTGGTTTAAGCATAATAATATTTTACAAATATGCGTGGCAATGTGGATATGGGTGTGAATGTATAAACACTACAAGCTCACGGTCTTCTATTTCGACATTCCTTGGCTCTTTTGATATTATCCTTACCAGCCGTTTTACCTTTAAGCATTGTTTATCTAATTTTTACGGTTCCATTATAACGTCTTGCCAGGCTAAGGTATTGTTAATATTTTCAACATTTTTCTGTAGAACCACACCTCGGTTTCCTCTACATCTGCGAATATATTGTTCCGCATTGATTGCCATAGAGGAGAATTAATCAACCCAAGAGTTGTTAAATCCAAATGAAGACGCCTTCTCAGGCACATTTGTTTGTTTCTCCAACGCTCCTTAAGGCTAACCGGGTAGTTATATTGCAACAATGCGAACCGAAGTTACAGTTTCAGGGAGAGATTGCATAAGCTGACCTGATCAGTAGATAAACAAAGCCAGTATGGTTGAACGATCGATCATGATCGCTTGTTATTTCGTGCTAGCAAAACCATTATGCAGCTAAAGACAAACGCTGATTAGATATTTCGATTTTCACGTCATTACTACTGTTACGTTAGATCAATATTTGTACCCCCACCTTATATTTTACAAGTACATTTTATCACACTAACTTGCATCTATTCTCACAACACTCTCACCATCTACCCAACCCTCATTCTCGGTATCCTTACCCGTCTATCACCCTCCTTCTGACATTTCCTATATCCAACCATCCTTTCTCACCACTCCCCCCCCCCCGCTATGTAACCCCCTGCGCAAGAGTGACAGTGGAATGCCTTGCCCGGGGTTAAAACGATAATAAAAAACCAAAAGTATCCTAGAGATTTGCGACGAGATATGAGAACAATAGTTTTTTTTATTATTTTTCGATACGCCAATTATAGAATAATTTCTTTGTGAGCAGCTAAAGCCAGTTTTTGGGAAAGAACCTTCCTTTCCTGTCTGGCTTTTGAGTGCAGGCCATACGAACGCTGCCTGTCCAAAGTGCAAGTGGCCTTGATAACATCTAAACTTATTTATAAATGGAACTTTGTGTGTGTGTGTGTGTGTGTGTGTGTGTGTGTATCCGTTACCTATAGACTCCTAAACGACTGACCGGATTTTCTTGAAAATTTACACAGTTGTACTATAAGCGTCTGCGAGTGTTCTCAGCTAGGTTTTGTGTCGAGGTACCTCCGATAAACATCGAAAATCTATAATCGAAAAAATCGGGTTATAGAAGGAGTGGTCCGATTTTAATCAAATTTGATACACTCATAGACAAAGACATAAGAAACGATATTCAGAAGTTTCAAGGTTGCAGTTCTTACAATAGTGCAGAAAATCGATAATATATAGATATAAAAGGCAAGATGTTTGTGTGTATGTCTGTTTATCTGTCTGTGTGTCCTTTATACAAATTCACAATTTTTATCCGATTCTCACCAAACTTCACACAAATATTCTTTAGGCTGAGTCTGAGCTCCAAAACCATGGATTAGTTTTAAAGCTTTCATTACACCCGAGCAACGCCGGGCTATACTGCTAGTTCAAAACATAATGCTTACTCATTCTTCATCTGTCCACACGTGACGTAACTTATAACAGTTTTCGTTTTTGCGCGTGTCGGCATTTATCATTGTCACTTGACTGTTTGTGCAATTGTATAGAGAAATAATTTTAAAATTCATGGGGATTTCCTTTTAGACTCCCTGAGAGCATGAGGTATTTTGGTAGATGGTGGAATGTTTGACGATGGATGAATCCCTATGGTGATTGGAAAATTGTATAGAATGACTGGGTCGTGTTTCTGATGAGCTAGGTATAAGATAGTTACTGATGACCAGCCTCAGTTTAATACCCTCCTCCTATTTTCGGCCTTGTGCCAAAATTGTAACTTTTCTACAATAAATCATTGGCTGTTTGTTTTCGAAGAAGTCGGACGTCAACAACACTGGATTCGACTATTTTGTTGTCATAAAAATTGGATGTCACTGAGACTCAAATAACCGAAGAAAGAGTCCTGAGTGGTATTCTTAAGTCCAAATCATCTAATCCTGTGATTCGTCTGCCTGAAATATTCACCATCACCGAGGAATTGAACTGTTATTCAAAGTATTACTAAATGAACATTTTTCTTTTTGAGTTTCATTTCTGGTACTCTATAACAACTGATCGACGTCGATCCTTACCAATTTGTAAGTTTTTGTATGTCTCTATATACTTTATAATCTGATATCTTTGCTGTTTTCTATATTTCGTCGCCTATATATATATATATATATATATAAAAACATGTTACGGAAATTAACGAATTTTAGCGAAACTTGGTTATAAGCAACCAACAATTTGTAATGAATTATTTTGAACAATATTTTTACCAATACTCGTATTTAAGTAGATATTCTGTTTTTAATTAAACAGTATTTTTATATTTATATCTACCGGCCTGATTATTTACGATAAATTTTTATTACGAAAATGTGTGCTACCCATATATATATATGTTTTTCCCCTCATCCGTTTTAATTAATTTTGTTTTCTTTTCGTTTTTTTTTTAATCATTTCACCCCGAGCAAGGCGGAAACGCCACTGATGTGCAGGGGGTTACATAAATGTAAAAAGATTAATTAGAAAAGAGTGCGGAGTACAAACTAGTTAGAAAGGAACAATAGAAAGCTGAAAAAGCAGGTGCGATGACAGATACATAGGTGGAGAGAAAGGGAAGCTTATACAGCGGTGGGGAGAGAGCTAGAGTCCAGTGGTTAGTAGATGAGTATTGACTTTGCATTTAAATTTCTGGAGGTTGTAGCCGTCAGGAAAGCAAGAATACTGGAGCGAGTTCCACAGGCGGGAAGTGCGAGAGAAGAAGATGCAGGAGTAGAATTTTCGTCTGCATTTGGCTAACCTGACTGTGAATGGGTGGGACCCAGTTGCCAGTCTGGTTGCACGAGTAAACACCTGTTGAGGAGTCATCAGTGACTTAAGTTCGTCTGAGCAGAAGCCATGAAAGTATTTATAGAACAGACAAAGGGAGGCCACATTTCGACGATGGGGAAGTGGCTGCAGTCGAGCCGCCAGATCAGTACCTATCACATTACATACTCTCCTTTGGAGCCTGTCAAGAACACTGAGGAGAACGGCAGGGGCACCTGACCATAAATGGCAGCAGTACTCCATGCACGGACGGATGGTTGACTTGTATATATGCAGGATGGATTCAGGCGGAAAAAACATCCTGGATCGACATAGTGACCCAACCTTCTTAGCAGTAGATTTTGCTATGGATTCAATATAGTGGTTCCATTTGAGGTCTGAGGACAGGGTAAGTCCGAGGAGGCGTAGTGTATTACTCTCCGGGAGAATCGCTTGGTCCATGCTTATGGGAGGCAGGAGAGGTTGCCTGTAATGGTTGACAGACAACAGCTTGGTCTTAGATGAATTGAAGTTGACAAGCCACTTCTTGCCCCAGTTCACCACAGAGTGTAGATCCCGCTCAAGGTCAGCAGCGAGATTATGTCTGTCCGCCACGACAGGTTTCTTTAATTTAATATTTGTATAATTTGTAAATGAAGTATTTTTATATGATACTAGCAGTATAGCCCGGCGTTATACCTACTTAGAGCCAAACCCGAAGCAAAAACTAAAATAAAAGGGCTGAAAAAATACAAACATACAGGCAGATAAACAGACATACACAAACATCTTGCCTTTTATATCTATATATTATCGATTTTCTGCACTGTTGTAAGAACTGCAACCTTGAAACTTCTGAATATCGTTTCTTGTGTCTTTGTCTATGAGTGTATCAAATTTGATTAAAATCGGACCACTCCTTCTATAACCCGATATTTTCGATTATCGATTTTCGACACAAAACCTAGCTAAGAACACTCGCAGACGCTTATAGTACAACTGTGTAAATTTTCAAGAAAATCGGTTCAGACGTTTGGGAGTCTATAGTTAACGGACACACACACACACACACACACACACAGAGGCAAAGTTCCATTTATAAATAAGCTTAAATTAGATTTAGATAGATTCTCGAGTCTCGTCTTCTGTTGTTTTGTGCCTGCATATCATTCACTGTCTTACTGTGTTTACCGACGTCTAGAATTAGAGATTTCATATCCCATTGTTCTTGCTATTGTTCAACTTGCTATTTGAACCCTGGGATATTCGTTTTTTACTTTCTCGTTGCGTCCCGGCTATCGTAGTCCCGGGCAGTAACACTACGTATTAGCTTTCTTTTCTTTTCTTTTCTTTCTTTTTTTTTTTTTTTTTTTTTTTGTCCTGCCGCTTAAAAATTCGCGAAATAATGACAAGGACTCATTTTTAGAATATTAAACAAGCTGAATGTATGAAAAGAATCAGGTGAAAAGAAATGTCAGTATTTGACATTTAAAACGTCTTTTAGTGTTGCTAAGCCTCATTCGGGGATGGATTGGATCTAAACAGTGTTTAAGAATCACGAAAACGACAACTGATGATTAATAGCTCTATATGGGACAAATTTCTCACGTGTCAAGCACTTGATGAACTACAGCTGAAAAATGAGAAGAAAAAAAAAGTTCATTTCTTCAGTACACCTGTCACTCAATGATGTATTTTTACAACCATCAATGCACCTGGATGCAGGATCATAAAAGTAATATTTATATCATGAAGATTAGCTTACTGTCGTGTCGACGGTCCTGAAAGACTAGAGACGGTAACAACCCCACTAAGGGGGCAACCTACCAAGTGAACGTTTACAGACTCATATATTAACGACTAATATTTATCACCCATAAATGTTTACAGATGCATATATATAAAGGATCAATATTTATCTATACGCGAATTCACTATGTCGTAAACTATTTTCTCGTTAGAATCTATCTTGCGAATTCATAAATGAACTATTTGTCTGCATATCTAAAATTCCCAATACACCTGGTCTGGTGCTCCCGGCACGTGCTTAGAGATTCTTGATAAAATTCAAATAAGGATCGGCAACGCTATCGGTCTTCATCTGGCATCTGGGCTTTAGCACCGTAACATGGCTTCCTTTTGCTTTTTCTAGATTATTTTTTTATAATCATATCGCTCCAAGCCAGGCATTTTACTGCCACTGTTTTGCAGAGGGTTACATAAGAGGGAAGTTATGAGAAAGAGTGACAGGTTATAGGGGGTGTCAGGAAGTGGGTAAGAGAAGGATGAGAATACTGATGAAAGTGGAGTGGACGAAGAAAGGAGCATAAAAGAGAGGATGCAGGTTAGTGAGATAGGAGATGATTATTGACTTTACATTTAAATTCTTGGAGATTGTAGCTGTCGGGAAAGCAAGCAAATGGAAGTGAATTTTACAGGCGGGAAGTGCGAAAAAAGAAGCTGTTATAGTAGAATTTGCGTTTACATTTTATTTTATTTCGAGCCATTAAGTTTATTGGTTTCACAATTTTTCACCCATTTTTTTTTCTTTTTGTGGTGTTCTGATCAGCTTTCCTTTCCCTCTTTCGCAGGTCGGCTTCATGAATTTAAGACAAGCAGCTAGGTCTCATAATTTCACTGGTGAAATTGCAAGTTTAAACTATAAGTTCTATGGCATTTCTTGCCTACGGAATTCTCTTCCAGCTTCGTGTCAAATACGATTTTTAAAAATTTCAATGCTACGATGTCAATCGTCATCTTCTGTCACTATGGAACTTGTTACTTTACTCTCCTCTCTAATTCTTTCACTTTCAGTAACCCTTTACATCCTAGTGGCTTTATTCCCTTGCTTGCGGTGAAATGATTTAGAAAAAAAATGCTTCCAGACTCAAATATAAACGACCCAAACAAATAAATGCTTACAGACTCACATACACTCTTGAAATTAATTGAAACAAAACGAATAATATCTTCCTAGGATCTTTCACACTTTCCCTTATCACATATACGTCGTCTCTTGGCTTTGTTTTTCTTCTCTGGCCGCATTTTTCTTTACGTTTTGGACTGATGAATCAAGTTTGTTTCTTCGCCTTGATGACACGAGTGACAGTTGAAAAGCTGACACCAACAATATCCGCGATTTCTCGGTAAGGCTTGCCAGTATATTCGTGCAGCGTTACAGTTTTCGTAAGCTTCCTTGTAGTAATGTTCATTGGAGACAATGACCGAAGGACAACTAATCGGCAGTCGAGACAATAGTGTCTGGGTGTGATAAAAATCTGTTGCAATCACAGATGACGCAATATTTTTCAATTACAAACACATTTCGTCATACACCCCGAAAATAGATTCATATTACACTACTGTAAATGATCTAATCTGAGGAAAAAATAGAAATCGATTACACCCTGTCACTCTAGTGGTTCTAAAACTGGCTGTATGGTGAAAGAAATGAAACTAAAGCAGTTGTTTCAATTAATTTGTACAAGGGTGTATAAACTATCAATATTTACCTAAACTAGAAGCAAATAAATGCTTTCAGACTCATATAAAAACGACTAATATTTACGTATTCAGTTAAGTGCCATACGTGATAGACGCTTGGGCGATCATGTCTCGAAAGAGACATGACTGACTGGGCATAATATTATCCCGCAGAAAATTACCATTACTTTCTGCGGTGGACTGATTGACAGCCAAGGATATAGAACCTAATCTGTCTTGTTATTTAACCCATAACTGGAGGGAAGAGACGGATTAATACCTTTCCCAAGGTTAAAGTGAATGTAAGGAATTCAACTGGAATTTGAACTTGACTCACTGATTTTTTGTTCCGAGCTTTTATCCATTTCACCACAACGCACATCCTAATATTTACATATTTCCAAACCAACAAATATTGACGCAGTCGTACGTCGACTGCAGTTGAGAATTATAGAATTGTGAACTATGTGGTCCTGTTTGTAACCTTTTATTCAGAGTTTTCATTCTTTTCAATCAAGGATAGAAAGCCCAGTCTACTCTGTTATTTCAAATATAACTCGAATGAGGAGAAGAGTTATTTAAATGAAAGTTAATGTACCGAATTTTAATCGAGTAAGTACACATTCCGACATATCACGTTGAATACACCGGTTCTCGCCCGATCACCGAAGTTAAGCAACGTTGAGCCTAGTCAGTACTTAGATGGGTGACCGCTTGCGAATACCTGTGCGTTGTGGTGCAGTGGATATCGGCTCGGAAAGAGAAATCGGTGAGCCGAGTTCGAATTCCAGTTAAATGCACTTAAGCACTGGTACCCTTGGGAAACGTATTAATCCGTCCTTTCTCTCCAGTTATGGGTTAAATAACAGGGTAGGACTTGGGGATCCTGCTCTTAAAAAAAACAAATCCCAATGAATCTTGATACCCGAAAAGAAAAAAAGTATTACTAGATACAAAACTTTTTTAAAAAACAACAATAAATTGTTGAAAGAAAAAGGTATTACCAGAAATAAATAAATAAAATTTAGTTGGCAAAAAATGACCCGCCGAGGTTGATATGCCATAAAACATTCCGATATTGATATATTATTTTAGCACTATTCTTGCTCTAAATTATTTTTGTTGACTTTTATTATAACACACTGTATCAATACACTGTTTAATGCGGTCGTACAGATTGGGGCGTTTCCTTCATTAAAAAAAATCATTTTTTGAAAATAACAGAATGCGCATGTGCAAGCAAACAGCTCGTTGGATAATGACAGCTCTTTATTTTCAAATTAATCGACTATTTCAGCGATTCAATTACATAAACTCTGTGAAGAACTCGTAAAATACGGAAAGCAACGAAAAACACCGAGAGTAAAGTCGTTAATTCTATTTTATCATGGCCGAACTTGGAGATAGATCCTTGTTGGGGCACACTATCAAGGTTAATTTAGGTTTGAATTTTACATGGCACAAGGCCACTTCCCAAAGAACTTCCTAACTAAATTCTTGCATACCAACAATTATTTCTATAATTGTTGAAATCATTCATTAAACAAGCAAATGGAAAGTTGAATAGAATTGACAAAACATCAATTGTAACTATAAAGTGTATCAACAATAACAAGAAATACATACATTACACAGACGTTGAAAGTATCTGTTTGAAAGCGTCTTCCATGATCTGCATGAAATTGTGTCAAAGCTTTTGAGGTAAGTTGAAATGTTCATTGTCGCTGAAAGATTTATCAGTGTGATAAGAAATTTGTGTGAGGAATATTATTGATAAAAGAACTGTGCAAATGTTAGAGTTCGGGAATAACGTTCATCTTTTTAGTGTACAGAAGAATGAATTTGTAAGAGAATGTGAGTTGGACTTAATTTTTTACATGACGTGCGTGGAAGGATTTCTTGTGCCAACTGTAGTAATTTGTACATTGTGTTATTCAAAGAAATAAAAGACATCTATTGTGTCTTGCAATTAGTGCGGGTGTGTGAGAGAATTACTTGATACTGAAGAACGCAATCCCCGCAATAGCCTGCCGCTATTGTGGGCAGCTGTGACTGCCATGCTTGGTGTCGCTAGTGAACTGCTGCAAACTATTTCGGTGTACCACGTGTCTGCTATATATACATCCCGTGAAAAAGCGGGAAAGCAATATTATCACGTGATTGTCGAGCTTGTATATGTAGAATGAGTGAATGTAGGTGTGTGGAAATACACGTGATTCACATCCTCGTCTCTCATTTTACTGCTTGTATCCGCCTCAAAGACCCCTATTTGGACCCTCGTTTAGATTGATTCTCACAAGCTCTGAGTGACAGGATAGTATATTATTGAGAGCGTTAATTTTTATTTAGATGATGTTAATGTATGTTGCACTCACTTTCAGACAAATACCATCGAGAAAAACTCTAATTGATCTCTTCTAGATGCTATTGGCTAGATAGTAGGGTAAACGCGATACTTTAGCCTCATCAAGAGGGAACCAATCTAAGAGAAGGACTTACTCTGATTAGAAAACCTAAGTGAACGTTTTGTTTTGGGTTTTTAATTACCTAACAACTTAAAAAGAATTAACACAATATTTTCAGCAATTTTCTAATATTTTATTGAATTTTAGTTACTTTAACTTTAGAGCCTTAAATTTGAAGTTACTTTCTGAAAAATGAAATTTAATATAAAATATTCTTATATTAAATTCAATAGTTAATACCTGAAATAATAATGAATTAAAATACCATGACAGACGTAACACAATAATTTATTGAATGTTAGGATATTTTATTTATTATTAATTTATATTTTTTAATAGCTTATTGTTTATTATTCATCATTGTTATCATGATTGTTATTTAATTAATCCTTTAGCTTTTTTTAGTTCTTTAAAGTTTGCTCCTACTCATCTGTCAAAAATAAAAAATAAATAAATATGGTCCTTTATAGTAAGTACTTCTCAAACATTAGATAAAAAATTACCATACATGATAAAAAAATTCAAGAAATTTAATAAAAACAAAGTTTTATCGTGAAAATCTCTAAGTTCAACTACAACTAAAATTAAAGATTTTTTCAATTTTTTTTTTAAATTAAGCTTTTTTTTTAAACCTTAGGTATCACGAATTACCTACATTCACAATTACTTTTTAAAATGAGGAAACTAAGAATTTAAAAAATTAAGCTTACTTTAAATTTTGAAGGGATGATTTGCAATAGTTGTTATATTTTGAAACATAAAATACCATACTTAAAAAAAGAACATTTCCACACACAACACAAAAAAAATTATTTTAAAAATCTTAGTGCGTGAAGATTTGCATTAAGCTTTTCAATTTTCGATTAGTAAATACAGTTTTCACTTAATAACTTAATAACCTAACTGCTTTATAAATTATTATAACTGAAAAAGAAAAAATGAAAACAATTCTTGTATAAATTCATTATTCATCAAATATTTTTCTTCAGATTATAAGGTCCTTAAATACATATTATTCATAAAAGCAATTAAAAGCTTATCTAATGAAATAATATCATAGTCTTTTTGCATTTTTTTTAATTTTACTATTCGGAGTAGATTTTCGGGGAAAAAAATAGATTTAGATTCCCCAAAGAGTCCTGCGTTTCGGATCATTATTGAATTTCTAGAAATTTCATGAAATTACGTGGATGGGGAGGTAACGTATAAAAATATTTTTTACCAAAGTTTTCTAAAAACAATAATTTCAAAAATAATTTCATTCGTTTGTGAAGAAATTCTGAAAGTTTCATTAAAATCAGACAATTATTTGATTTTTGCAAGAATTTCCAAATTAAAGCATTTATCACCGGAAACAAAGTCGTTTAACTATTACATTTATCTGGTCACCCGCTAACGAAAAAGAAAAAACAAACAAACAAAAAAAAAAAGATTTTTAACCAAAATTTCGAACGCGTTAAAAAGGATGAAAGATTTTTATAATCAACCAAAATGAATATCATTTTAATTTTAATTCTCAGATGTACGTACATGATAATATTCGAAACATTAACTTATCTTTAATATTATTGTCTTTTCTTACCCAAACTACACTTCAATGTCTCGTTTACGAAGCGATTGGTAGGATACTATAATATTCAGGGCATTGGATATCGGCTCGGAACGAAAAATCGGGGAGCCGAGTTCGAATTCCAGTTGAATTCCTTGCATTCATTTACGCGTAAATACCTTTGGGAAAGGTATTAATCCGTCTCTTCTCTCCAGTTATGGGTTAAATAACAGGACAGATTGGGGTCTGTAGCCTTGGCTGGTAACTAGTTTACAGCAGAAAGTAATGGCAACTTACTGCGGGATAATCTTCTGCCCAGTTAGCCATGTCACTTTCGAGACATGATCGCCCAAGCGTGTATCACGTATGGCACTTAACTGACTGACTGACCTTATATTTAATATAGTATATTTTATCGCAACAAGATTATATGTCAAAAAAGTTTTTAAAAAATTTAAAGATTGCTTTATCAGCAAATGCCTATTACCAGTTGTCAAAAAATGGCAAAGATTAAAAGTAATCCAATCATTATCAGATATGTAAACTAATAAAAACATTCAGGAGTTTTTATCTAATATCTGAGGAGAAATGAACATTTCCTCAAAAGTTGCCAGAAATCGGATCCGTTTGTCAATTAACTATTCAAATTGTGATACTCAGTGGAGCAAAATCCGATAAGAATGTGTAGAAGAGATAACTTGTATTTATTGCTGTTATTTTGTTATTAGTTTTACGAGTCCGTCTTATTTTCCTTTTTATCCCAACCCTCTGAGCTAATATCGACTTCAATATTACTATTATTACTGCTCTTGAGTCAAGGTCAATCTGATGCCTGAGGGGTCCCCAGAAACGGAAGCGCCGAGGTAACTGGACAATTTTTGGCATCATTCGCATACTTTTTTTTCTATCTACCATGGACCTTCAGGGGGTTAGCAATCATAACTCTCCTCCACGATATCCACGCTTTTATAGGTCTTAAATAATTTTCTTTTTCTTCTCTAAACATTGTTTAGTCAACCATTTGTTAAAGATCGCTATTTAGGTTATGCGTTTACATTCCTCTGTTCATCTTGCCTTCAATATGTCCTGGGAGTATCAAATTTTCCATGTGGCCTAGAAATTTCAACTCTTTTCCAGATGTTAAAGTTGAGCCTGTCTGGATTCTTCCACTACTAGTTGAGGTAGAAGAACAACTTGTTTCAGTCAGTCAGTTAAATGCTATACATGATACACGCTTGGGCGATCATGTCTCAAAAGAAACATGCAGAAGATTATTCCGCAGTAGGTTGCCATTGTTTTCTGCGGTAGACTGGTTGCCAGTCAAGGCTATAGAACCCAATCTGTCCTATTATTTAACCCATAACTGGAGGAAAGAGACGAATTAATACCTTTCCAAAGTGTATTTGTGCGTAAGTGAATGCAAGGAATTCAACTAGAATTCGAACTCGGCACCCCGATTTGTCGTTCCGAGTCGATATTCACTGTATCACTCTTAATTAGACTAAAAAGCATTGACAAAGAAAATTGTCGCAGGCAAATAAAAGTTCGTCGTTATAAGAAGAGGTGAAATGAAATTGAATAAATTTCAAGAAGGTGATATTTTTATGTGTTTTTATATGACAACTGATCTACAATGGAGAGAAAGTACAATAAATAGTATGAATGCAAATATAGCTGAAAAAAAAAAGACACTTCAGGAATTGGGCGGGGGATAGACGCCGCGTCTGTATCTTTCAAGGGAAAAATATCCCAAAACTGGGAACAAGCCCCGTGCTGGAGTTACTTCTACCGCATGCGAGAAGAAAAAAGAGAAAAGAGGATGAAGACATGAAGTGTCTCATTATTTGTTTTATAGCCGTTTAACAGTGTCACTGGCGGACCTGAAGGAGACTACCACCACCTTTAAATTTGTGTTTACCATTTTTTTTTTTTTTTTTACTTTTTTCAGTGCAATATTATTGATTACATCTTAATATTTCCGACTAACAAAAGAAATTTGGAAAAATTTCAATATTTAAACAATTTTAGCGGGGGCTCAGTTTTTCATACAACGTTATAGTAAATCGATCCTCCATTTTGGAACCACTCGCCGGTACGACATTACCACCACCTGTAAGTTGGTTGATTATCATTTTTTTTTACTTTTTTCAATGCAATCTTATCGATTAAACCTTAAACTTTCCGACTGACAAAAATTTTTGTAAAAATTTCAACATTTAAACAATTTGGGGGTGGGTGCTCAGTATTTCATACAACCTTATAGTAAATCGATCCTGTGCAAGTAACTTTTGCTTGCGCATATTCAACAACTGAATCTTTTGCGAAATTTTTTAATAAAGCCATTCTTGGAGTTTCCGAGGAACATACCATCGTAAGAACTAAAGAAAACTTGAAAAAGACGAAAACGAGCGACAACTCGCCTCTCCCACAAAAAAAAAAAAGCAAAGCGACCCCAACAAGATTGGTTTCAAAATGAAGGATCGATTTACTATAATTTTGTATGAGAAACTGAGTCCCCCCACCACACACACACAAAATTTGTTTAAATATTAAAATTTTTCCAATTTTTTTTCATGATCGGAAACCTTATGTAATAACCGATTAGAATGCGCTGAAAATATTCAATAAAAAAATGAAAAACAATAAATTTAAAGGTGGTGGTAGTCTCCTTCAGGTCCGTCGTGTCACCTAACGGCGTCTTAGAGAACATGGGAAAGCTAAGTAGGGATAAACCACACGCTTTAATATCATTATTATTGATACATTGTCTTATTTTTATTGTTTGTTTTTTCTCTCACACTTGTCATTATTAATATTGTTTCAATACGAGTTTTACTCCATCTTATTAACGTTGTTTTTTATCATAACACACTGTATCAATATACACTTCATTCATCATCAATGTCATAATTATTCCTATGACTGGCTGGGTCAGCGCAGTTGAGAACCTAACCAGTTCCCTTTATAGATCTAGGTTGAAAGGGGGAGAAGGAATCATTCATGCGTAGCGTGTCTTGGACAAGTAGACGTGGTGGAACCCATCCCTCCTCAGGTCAAATCCCAGCTGATGTTTTTTAACTTGAAGACTCACCATGCACATGGACACGCGGCCAATGATTCCAACGGAGTAACGCTTCGCTTTAGACGTTGACTTCAGTTTATGAAGCCTTTCGCCCAAAGATGCTCTGTAATCACCTGTCCGAAATCACAGCTATGGAGCCCAGTCTACTACATTATACTAAATGTCGTTTGACGCTACAAGAAGCTACATCCGCCGTTTGATAGGTCAATGTTTAATCATACTGGGTGCCTAGCCACACTCCTCACCAGGAAAGCCTGATGGGGGAATCGGTTTAAATCTTGATGACCCGACTATGCGACAGGTAGTACTTGGTGACATGAAATCAGTAGCACTCGTAGAGTGACCTGACATTAACTCTCTCTATTACTTTATTTACAGGTTTACATTATTTCTGCTTCTATCACAACCACTGCTAGGAAGGTTAGGTCACTGTGTCGGTCCAGAATGTTTTCCCCACCTGAAACCATCCTGTATATATACAAATCAACCATTCGTCTGTGCATGGAGTACTGCTGCCATATATGGTCTGGTGCCCCCACTGTTTATCTCCGTGTTCTTGACAGGCTCCAAAGAAGAATCAGTAATGTGATAGATGCTGACTTAGCGGCTCGACTACAGACACTTTTCCACCGACGAGATGTGGCTTCTCTTTGTTCTATAAATACTTCCATGGCTTCTACTCAACAAACTTAAGTCACTGGTGCCTCCGCAACAGGTGTTTACTCGAGCAACCAGACTGGCATCTGGGTCTCATCTATTCACAGTTACATCAACCAAATGCAAACGACAATTCTACTCCATTCAGCTTCTTTTCTCGCACTTCCCGCCTGTGGAACTCGCTTCCTTATTCTTGCTTTCCTGACGGCTACAACCTCCAGGAATTTAAATGCAAGGTCAATACACATCTCTTAACTACTTGACCCTAGTTCTTGCCACACCGCCTTGTATATCCTTTTCTTTCTCTCCACCTTTGCAACTGTCATCACACCTGTATTCCCATCCTTCTCTTGCTCCTTTCTAACTGGTTCGTCCTTCTCTTCAATCTCCTAATCTTTTTCTCTTATGTAGCCCCCTGCACATCAGTGGCATTACCGCCTTGCTCGGGGTGATATGATTAAAACAAAAACTTTGTGGGTCGATGCATGCTTGCTTATTTCATTTACATTATTACTAGTTTTATTTAGTGTTGTTAAGAAGAACTTAGATAAGCAGATAGAAAGAAAGATGACGATAAACAGATAGAAAAACAAAGATGAATAGATAAAAAGATGGACGAAGATAAATACGTAGAAAAAAAAGCGTAAGTGGATCGATATATAGAAAGGCAAAAACGGCAGAAAGAAAGAAAGAAAGAGAGAGAGAAAGAAAAACAAAGATAAATAGATAAAAAGAAAGACAAAGACGTATAAATAGAAAGAAAGAACAAAGAGGTATAGATAGAAAGAGAATGATGAACAGATAGATAGAAAGCCGACGATAAAGAGATAGAAAGACGAACAGATAGAAAGAAAGACTAAGAGGAGAAGGCTAAGGAAGAGGGCACGACTCTTCCGATTAATATTTTGATTTGTTTAACATCTACGCTGT
Source organism: Ascarosepion bandense (assembly GCA_037127315.1). Classification (NCBI taxonomy): domain Eukaryota; kingdom Metazoa; phylum Mollusca; class Cephalopoda; order Sepiida; family Sepiidae; genus Ascarosepion; species Ascarosepion bandense. The sequence continues at coordinate 7,598,249 of JBBBDQ010000927.1, forward strand.
TAAGCCAAAACGTTCCCCTAGAACAAATGGACCCGTTTTCAATGTCTTTATCTCTTATACTAAATTTATCGTAACTTATCCAGACACCATATAGATAGAATGAAAAACAAGGATAAATGGATAGAAAGAAAGACGAAGATAAAAAAAGGGAAATACAAAGGTAAATAGATAGAAAGAAAACGAAGATGGATAGAGAAAGACGAAGATAAATAGAAAGAAAGAAAGAAAGAAAGAAAGAAAGAAAGAAAGAAAGGCGTATGTGGATAGATTGAAAGAAAAGCGAAAATGAAGCGATAGAAGGAATGACGAAGATGGGTCAAAAGTAAAATGAATATGGACAGATAGAAAGTAGAAGGATAATAAATAGAAAAGCGACAGTGAATATAGAGAGAGAAAGATGAAAATAGATAGAAAGACGAGGATGGATAGAAAGACGAGAATGAGTAGACAGATGAGGATGGGTAAAAACATGAAGATGGGTAGAAAGACGAGAATGAGTAGACAGATGAGGATGGGTAAAAACATGAAGATGGGTAGAAAGACGAGAATGAGTAGACAGATGAGGATGGGTAAAAACATGAAGATGGGTAGAAAGACGAGAATGAGTAGACAGATGAGGATGGGTAAAAACATGAAGATGGGTAGAAAGACGAGAATGAGTAGACAGATGAGGATGGGTAAAAACATGAAGATGGGTAGAAAGACGAGAATGAGTAGACAGATGAGGATGGGTAAAAACATGAAGATGGGTAGAAAGACGAGAATGAGTAGACAGATGAGGATGGGTAAAAACATGAAGATGGGTAGAAAGACGAGAATGAGTAGACAGATGAGGATGGGTAAAAACATGAAGATGGGTAGAAAGACGAGAATGAGTAGAAAGATGAGGATGGGTAAAAACATGAAGATGGATAGAAAGACGAGAATGAGTAGACAGATGAGGATGGGTAGAAAGACGAGAATGAGTAGACAGATGAGGATGGGTAAAAACATGAAGATGGGTAGAAAGACGAGAATGAGTAGACAGATGAGGATGGGTAAAAACATGAAGATGGGTAGAAAGACGAGAATGAGTAGACAGATGAGGATGGGTAAAAGCATGAGGATGGGTAGAAAGACGAGAATGAGTAGACAGATGAGGATGGGTAAAAACATGAAGATGGGTAGAAAGACGAGAATGAGTAGACAGATGAGGATGGGTAAAAACATGAAGATGGATAGAAAGACGAGAATGAGTAGACAGATGAGGATGGGTAAAAACATGACGATGGGTAGAAAGACGAGAATGAGTAGACAGATGAGGATGGGTAAAAACATGAAGATGGGTAGAAAGACGAGAATGAGTAGACAGATGAGGATGGGTAAAAACATGAAGATGGGTAGAAAGACGAGAATGAGTAGACAGATGAGGATGGGTAAAAACATGAAGATGGGTAGAAAGACGAGAATGAGTAGACAGATGAGGATGGGTAAAAACATGAAGATGGGTAGAAAGACGAGAATGAGTAGACAGATGAGGATGGGTAAAAACATGAAGATGGGTAGAAAGACGAGAATGAGTAGACAGATGAGGATGGGTAAAAACATGAAGATGGGTAGAAAGACGAGAATGAGTAGACAGATGAGGATGGGTAAAAGCATGAGGATGGGTAGAAAGACGAGAATGAGTAGACAGATGAGGATGGGTAAAAACATGAAGATGGGTAGAAAGACGAGAATGAGTAGACAGATGAGGATGGGTAAAAACATGAAGATGGGTGGAAAGACGAGAATGAGTAGACAGATGAGGATGGGTAAAAACATGAAGATGGGTAGAAAGACGAGAATGAGTAGACAGATGAGGATGGGTAAAAACATGAAGATGGGTAGAAAGACGAGAATGAGTAGACAGATGAGGATGGGTAAAAACATGAAGATGGGTAGAAAGACGAGAATGAGTAGACAGATGAGGATGGGTAAAAACATGAAGATGGGTAGAAAGACGAGAATGAGTAGACAGATGAGGATGGGTAAAAACATGAAGATGGATAGAAAGACGAGAATGAGTAGACAGATGAGGATGGGTAAAAGCATGAGGATGGGTAGAAAGACGACTATGGATAGAAAGACGAAGATGGGTAGAAAGACAAAAATGTATAAAAAGACGAAGATTGATAGAAATATGAAGATAGGTAGAAAGACAAAGATGGATAAAAAGACAAGAAAGGATAGAAAGACGGGAATTGATAGAAAGATGAAAATAGATAAAAAGACAAGGATGGGTAGAAACGCGAACATGGATAGAAAGACAAAAATAGATAGGAAGAGGAAGATGGATAGAAAGACGAAGATGGGTAAAATGACCAAAAATGGATATGAAGACAAAGATGGGTAGAGAGACGAGGATGGGTAGAAAGACTAACATGGGTAAAAAGACGAAGATGGGTAAAATGATGAAGATTCGTAGAAAGACGAGGGTGGATAGAAAAACGAGGATGGGTAAAAAGACGAAGATGGATAGGAAGACGAAGATGAGTAGAAGACTAAAATAGATAGGAAGAGGATGATCGGTAAAAAGACGAGGATGGATAGAAAGACGAACATGGGTAAAAAGACAAAGATGGGTAAAATGATGAAGATTGATAGAAAGACGATGATGGGTAAAAAGACGAAAATGGATAGGAAGAGGAAGATGGGTAAAAAGACGAGGATGGAAAGAAAGACGAAAATGGGTAGAAAGACGAAATGGATAGGAAGACGATGATGGACAGAAAGACGAAGATGGGTAGAATTTATTCATTTGATGCTATTTTTTAACCACTGAGCTGAAAAAAAATAGCTTGCATACTGTAGGTTAACTCACCTGGTCTCACCAAACGCCTATTAGGAGGCGCTGTTTACGTATATAAAAACACAAATAGTTCCTTCTTTTTGCTCAACGATGTAGTAGTCGTAGGTAATAACGCCCCCTCCATTCAGCGCGTTTTTCCCTGGACCGTAAACGACTCTCTCTCTCTCTCTCTCTCTCTCTCTCTCACACACACACACACACACACACACACACACACACAAGCACTTTTTAATAGGTAATTTTTTACGTTTGTTCCTCTCCTTTCAACTATTTACATATTAAGGTAATTTATTTTTGTTAATGTATACATACTTAAATTGTCGTTTGTATTAAGTTTAGTGTTTTGTTTTTCCTTAAATTGTTTGTTGGACAAATGTTCTAGGAGTCATTTAAATCTTTACTGAAAGAGGTCTACACCTTGTAAATAAAAAAGCGAGGTGAGTCCCGCGGCAATACAGAAAAGAATTTCGCATTTCTGAACGAGACGGACGCCATGCATGACATCCATGTGAACGTCTAGATACGAAAAAGCTTATTTAGGAACATGACTTGATTCTTCGGATCAATATTTTGATTTCTTTTAGCATCTTACGCTGCTAAGCAAAAACATTCCCCTAATCCAACTGATCTCGTTTTCAACTTTCTTATCTCTTATACTAAATTCATCATAACTTATCCAGACACCAAATTACTTAAATCCCTAAGAATTTATTAATTCAATATTAATAATTTTATGTTTTTTTTTAATGATGGCTTCACGCTAGATGTCATTACTAGTCATTCTAATTCGAGTTCATAGTTTCTCTTTCGAAGTTTATCTGAAGTCATAATTCTAAGAACACTTGATAGAGAAGGTTGAGTTTTGTTGAAGATCATTCTTATGCCAAACCAGAATACCTATGTCATCAGCATTCAAAGAGAATTCTTTATTACGAATTGCTGGGACTTCTTATAAGAGAATACTATAATGTACAAGGGGTTCATTTGAATGAGGCACTAGAAGAGAAAAAAAAGATTTTTCAAGAAAAACAAATCGACTTTTTCAGAGCATCACGAGTTTCCAGTCTACATCAAACAACGACGCATTCGACACCGGAGGAAAACCACAAAAAGGCTCAAAAGACACCTCGTTCTATTGAATAAAACATGTCTAAACGAAGGGCGGCTGCCTAAATATACGATGTTTAAATTCTATTTAAGCAAAATTGATGGTAATCTGAAATAAAAAAAAATAAAAAATAATAATATTTCAATATGATAAAATAAAAAAAAATCTACCCGAGGATTTATTTTAAAAGGTGGGGCACGGGGTAAAATGATGTTTGTCAGATAAAGCAAGTGCGAGGGAGGATAAATTTGCTTCGTTCACGAAGCCAAATTGTTTCCACCCCAAACAAATAGAAAATTTGGTGGGAATATTCCAATTTGTTGATAGATATTTTCTGATAGGATCATTGATATGATCGCATGTAGACGCATAAAAGTTTTTCTTTGGTGTTGTTTATTCTTTTTCAAATAACGTTCACCCTATACAAAGCCTGAGACCCACTCGAGGTAGATTTTGCAGAATAACAGGCATATGTGGGGAAGATAACGTTTAACTCTACATTTCAACAGGTTATGATTGTAGTGGTCGTATCCTTTTGAAAGCAGCGGTTCTTGGAAAGAAGAGGACCTTACATATCGCCAATGAAATACGAAGGGAAGGTGGATGATTCGCTACAGTGTACGTACAATAGTTTCCTCACACAAGAATATACAAACAATTACGCACAATTAACAAGAAGAATATTTCAGTAAACTCAATTGAAACTATTTTCTTTTTTTTTTCTTCAATTGGAGTAGATAAACTAAACTATCATCCGGTTCACACTCCACCCACGTCTATTGAACAGGTGAAGAGGCTCATCTCTTGTTCCTTGTTTAGGATGTGGTTTTCGACTTTCTATTTTCCAATCTTTTCACTCTTTTCTTTTTTTTTCTCTCTCAATTTGAGTAGATAGACTAAACTATCGCCCGGTTCACACTCCACCCATGTCTATTGAACAGGTAAAGAGGCTCATCCCTTGTTTCTTGTTTAGGGTGTGGTTTCCGGCTTTCTCTTTTCCAATCTTTTCATTCCTACGTAGCCCCCTGCGCTTCAGTGACATTACCGCCTTGCTCGGGGTGATATGATTTAAAAAAAAAAAGATCCATTCTTTTCTATTAAATCGTGAAATAATCCTGAACGAACACTCGTGAAGATCCTATCGTACTGAGGCGGCTTTTCCCCAAGGCTCCATCCTTGGTTCTACACTTTTTAATTTTCATTAACGACCTTCCTGATGACATCAGCTTTCTTCTTGGCATCTACACTGACAACTCAACCATTTACTTATGTCTCGATAGTAAGGTAGATCAATCCGACAAGGTCTAAATGGTAACTGATGTCCAAAACGACCTCAATGCCGTCGTTAACTAGGGCAAAAGATGTCTTGAAAGTTTTACCTCTCCAAAACTAAACTTCTCTTCATTAATCCTCTGAGAGACACCTCTCTGCCTTCCGGCAGCATAGTTGATGCTAACCTCTAGAAAAGTGATTCGTTCCCCCTTCTCGGTCTAATATTCTCAGCTGACATGAAGTGGAAAGATTACATTAAATCCATTGCTAAATCAGTCGGTTCACTGTGTCGGGCGAGACAATTTTTCTCTCTTGATCTGGTGGTTCGGCTTCAGTAACTTATCAATCCCCGTAAGGTTGTCGCTTTGTGACTTTTTTTATAAATACTTTCATGGTAACTGTTCGAACGAGTTCCTCGCTATGGTACCAAGACTTCATGAATTTAAGCACAACACTAGACTGGCGGCGAGATCTAATCTATTTATAGTTGAGCTGACCAAATGTGGCCGTAAGTTCTATGCTAACAGTTCCTTTTTTCACACTTCTTGAGGAACTTTCTTCCGGCTCCATGCTTTTCATTCAACTTTAATCAGCAAAAAATTAAATGGAATGTTAATCGCTATCTACTATATTTCTGATGACAGCTTTTTTTCTTTCTGTTCACTATCAATGTTTCTATTCCTGATTGTTTCACAAACAGTCACCCCTTGAATTTTAATGGCTTTACTGCCTTATTTGGAGTGATACCGATAAAAAAAAATCAAAGAATCTGTAATATAACAGACCCCGACTTGGCAGCTCAGATACAGTCACTTTTTCATCGGTGCAATGTGGTTTCCCTGTGTCTCTTCTACAAAATGAAGAGGCTCATCCCTTGTTTCCTGTTTAGGATGTGGTTTCCGGTTTTCTCTTTTCCAATCTTTTCACTCTCACGTAGCCCCCTGCGTATCAGTGGCGTTTTCGCCTTGCTTAGGGTTATATGATTAAAAAAAAAATACTTTCACGGCTTCTGCTCAGATGAACTTAGCTCACTGGTGCCACTTATATATAAATTTACTCGAGCCACAAGATTAGCAACTAGGTCCAATTCTTTTACTATGAAACCAATAAAATGTAAACGCAAATTCTACTTCACCAGCTTCTTTTCTCGCACTTTCTGCCTGTGAAATTCCCTTCCATTTACTTGCTTTCCCGACAGCTACAATCTCCAAGAATTTAAATGTAAAGTCAATAGTCATTTCCTATCCCACTAACCCGCATCCTCTCTATCATGCTCCTTTCTCCGTCCACTCCACTCTCATCAGTATTCTCATCTTTCTCTTACCCACTTCCTGACACTCCATATAATCTGTCACTCTTTCTCATAACTTTCCTCCTATGTAACTCCTTGCAAAACAGTGGCAGTAAAATGCCTTGCTTTGGGCGATATGATTATAAAAAAAAAATAGCTCTCGTTAGAGGAATGAAGTAACAACGTAAAATATTCTAAAATTGCGAAAAGAGAAAAATAGAGAAATTAACGTTATGGAAGACTTTTCGAAGACAAAAATGTCTACAGTTGTGTAAATTGGACACAAGTTTTATATCAAAATTTTCTTTAGTCATTCTTATGAATAACACAAAATTATTTCAATAAAATTAACATGTTACAGTGTTTTAAGCATATTTACCGACACATGTTACCCAGCTGTCAAAAATGAGGCATTTTCTATTGCAGATGTACAAATAAAAAAGATGGGTACACGCATATTTACAGGATGTCGCTATTAAGTGACTATTGCGCGAAGTAAGCCTCCTTCAGTCTAGGAATGCCCGGTGTACGTGCAAAACAGCCACGCGTTCATTATTATGCAGACACTAAAATAACATCCGCATCTCACATATACAGACTTTACCTGCTAACCGAAATTAGAACGTTCGTATGAAATCTTTCATAAACCAGAATGGCGTGAAGCGAAAAAGCGCTTAGCAAGTAATTATATGAGCATACTTTTTTAACGTTCTCAGGCTCCAATATAATGAAACCGATTGATTAATTCGTATGGAATATGTTCCAAACAGGATTTTTATTTAGTATTTTTTTTAGAATATGGCATGTTCCTTCAGAACGTAGGCAATCAAGACACTTCACAGAATTAGTTCTTTTATTACACATGAATTACCATGCATTATTTGAAAATATAGTGAAGTGGTTTCCCATTATCTTCTCCACGGTTTTCAATTCAGAGATTTCCTTGTCTTAAACTGGTTACCACTTAAGCTAAGAGACCTCAGTCTCAGAAAGAAAACTACAAGACTCCCTACAGAAGGTAGCAGAAGAGAGTAACAAGAAAGGGCTAGAAATAAAATGCACGAAAACCGAATGCATGGTCATCAATAAAAAGGGCAGCCCAAAATGCCAAATACAGATCGGGGATACCAGAATCAAGCAGGTACAAAAATTTAAATACCTGGGAAGCGTTATAACAGAAGACGGAAAGTGCGACATAGAGATCCGAAGGCGAATTGTCATAGCGAAGGAAGCATTCCAGAAGTTGAGTAAAGTATTAAGAAACAGGACAATTTCGCTAGAAACAAAGAAGATAGTACTGGATTGCTATGTGATGTCAGTTCTTCAATATGACAGTGAATGCTGGACAATACCATCAAAGATGAAGGAAAAACTTGAAGCAACTGAAATGTGGTTCTACAGAAGGATGCTGCGAATATCATGGATCGAACACGTGAGCAATGATGATGTCTTGGAAATGATGGAAACAAAAAGGAAATTAATGCTGAGCATCAGGAAGAGACAGCTGAAGTTCCTGGGACACGCAATGAGGAAGGAGAGCTTGGAGAATATGATACTAACAAGCCAGATAGAAGGAAAGAGAGACAGAGGAAAGCAACGGATAACATATTTGAAGGACCTAATCAGGTGGATGATGGAGCGAGGGTTGCATGGTGTAACAGAAGAAGGCGTGCTAAGAGCCACCAGGGATAGGGAAAAGTGGAAGGCCATGATCGCCTACGTCCTGAAGGGACAAAGCACATAGAAGAAGGAAGAACTATGGGTTCACGCATTCAAAAAAAAAAAAAAAGGAAAAGGTTAATGCGAAAGTGAATAAACAGGGCCAGAATTTGAACCCGCAATAATAAAATAGTGCTTAAGAAAGAACGATAACAATTAGTGGGCTTGGGAAGTCTGTTCACTTGAAAAATGCCGAATGCTGTAAAATGTACGGAAACTAATCTCACGTTTACCGCGACCATTACAATTTTGAAAAATGCATGAACTTAAACAATCAAATATCCGGACATATTTCAAGCTTTCCAAATCAGACCCAGCTGAGGACGAATTTCGACTTTTGATATCGAATTACACAGACATAGAAGTTTGAACTCTCTAATGTTCTCTTATAAAATCACTAGCAGTATAACCCGGCGTTGTTCGGGTGTAATGAATGCTTTAAAACTAATCCATGGTCCTAAAGCTCGAACTCAGCCTAAAGAATATTTGTGTGAAGTTTGGTGAGAATCCGATAAAAATTGTGGATTTGTATAAAGGACATACAGACAGATAAACAGACACACACACACACACAAACATCTTCCCTTTTATATATATATTATCGATTTTCTGCACTATTGTAAGAACTGCAACATTGAAACTTCTGAATATCGTTTCTTATGTCTTTGTCTATGAGTGTATCAAATTTGATTAAAATTGGACCACTCCTTCTATAACCCGATTTTTTCGATTATCGATTTTCGATATTTATCGGAGGTACCTCGACACAAAACCTAGCTAAGAACACTCGTCGACGCTGATAATACAACTGTGTAAATTTTCAAGAAAATCGGTTCAGCCGTTTAGGAGTCTATAGGTAAAGGAAACACACATACACACACAAAGTTCCATTTATAAATAAGTTTAGATGGGAACTACTTCTTCATACAAAATCTTTTCGGAGAGCGAGGGAAACTTTAACTCAGACAAGTCTTTCGTAAAAGTGAACTGGCATATGCAAAATTTTTTTAAAATGCAAGTAATAACGATACCTTCGAGTTTCAAATAGACGGGCCTGAACAAATACGAATATTTTTTGGGAGATTAATTCAACCAGGACTCCGCAATTCCAACCACCATTTTTATCATATATTGAAAAAAATTTCCCACGCCCCTTAATTTAGGCTGTGAATGTTTTAGAAGAAAGCGTTTTATTCGAATATCTAATAAAAGAAAGGATGTGCGTTGTGGGGCAGTGGATATCGACTCGGAAAGACAAATCGGGGAGCTGAGTTCGAATTCCAGTTGAATTTCTTACATTCATTTATGCACAAATACCCTTTGGAAAGGTATTAATCCATCTCTTCCCTCCAGTTATGGGCTAAATAACAGAACAGTTTGGGTTCTATAGCCTTCGCTGGTAACCAATCTACCGCAGAAAGCAATGGTAACCTACTGCAGGATAATCATGCTCCCATTAGACACATGGTCAAGTTGATAAAAACGTTGATTGAATCCATTAACTTGACAAAAAGAGTTGTGAGTTCAATGCCTGGTAACAGTAGTGGTGAACAAAAACTTGGAGAACTGAGTAAACTAGAGATAAGACATCAGGAAGTATAATGACTCATGGAACGAGAACAATCTACCCCAGTGATCGAAATAAAGGATTCAGTCACTTGAAGAAGGTCAGAGCGTGCAACAGTCGAAACATCGTGAATATGACAATAAAGATGAGGACAACAGTCCGATCAATGTAAATAAGAAAAAAAAAGATTTAAAGAAAAAAGTCTTACAGACAATATGGACTCGAGGACTTAGCTTGGGAGTAAAGGGGTCTGGGTATCTTGGCAACTGTCCTTGTTGAAAAAGAGGTCCTTTTCAATCCACAGCTAGCTTCTTTAAATCGTAGAAATTTCTTAAGGTATCAGTTTCGTGACCTGATACGACTGGCCGGACTCGAGTTGAAGGGAGAATACTCACTGCGTGCTTCCTAAGTATGGCTTGAGCAAGTGGATGACGGAGCGGGGTTTGGGAGAGATACTAAGAGGAAAAATGGTTAGCGTGACAAGGAATAGGGGCAAGTGGAAGTTCATGATCGCCTACGTCCTGAAAGGACACGGCACATAAAGAAGTAACATGGTGGAAATAAAAATCGAGTGAGGACCTTTAAACATGGTGCTTATATAGCCAGAGTTACATGATCATTTCAAGAGGAGTGATTGGTCATTTTTTTTAGCCATTCACTGCCCTCGTTTTATTGTGCTTTATTTTTTGATTATTCTAAATTCCAATACGTATGGTGTTTACACTTCACACTACAAGAAGCAATTCCTGTATCTATTGGAGCCATAACTGGGGGAAAAAACTGTTACCATAGAATTTCCGGTAACATCTAACAAATTCAAGTGTAAAATTATGTGGCCTAACTGCCAATCTAGTACTGTGCTTAAATTCGTCAAATCTAGGTCAGTCAGTTAAATGCCATATGTGAGACACGTTTTGGACGATCATGTCTCGAAAGAGACATGACTGACTGGCCAGAAGATTATCCCGCAGTAGGTTGCAATTGCTTTCTACGATAGAGTGGTTACCAGCCAAGGCTATAGAACCCAATCTGTTCTATTATCTAACCCATAACTGGAGGGAAGAGACGAATTAATACCTTTCCCAAGAATATTTGTGCATAAGTGAATGCAAAGGATTCGACTGGAATTCGAACTGGTCACCTCGATTTGTTGTTCCGAGTCGATATCCACTGCACCACAACGTAGGTACCAAAGTGGAAAGCTCATCAGAACAATTACCATTAAAATATTTATAGATGTGTGCAAGTGCTAAAAACAATCTGTTGTTCACCTTATTGAAAAGCAACATGAATATTAGAACAAACTGTGTGGTTTCCAAAGAGTCTGCCATCCAAAATATTCATTTTGCATAGAATTCTCGGCCAACAAACTCGACAATAAAAAAAAAATATATATAAAAGTTCAAATTCGTTCAAGAAAGAAAACAAATTTAATCAAGTTTTTACTCTCAATCTTACATCTACAATTACGACTGTCATCTTAAATTCAGACTTAAGTGACATTAAGATGTTATCAGTTTTATCTTGACGTATCTCAAAAACTTAAGATTCTTATCAAAACATACATATAAAGAAACACTAACGTTTATGTTGTAGTATGCTTACTTAACAACACAGAAGGACTGTGGCTGCCATTGTACTAAATTATACGCATAATCTAAATCAAAGAACCCATTCTAACCTATTACACTGATTCATTACGACTAGTCCCCTTGATTTTATCACGTTCTGATTCTTCTACCTCCCTTTTTGCACACACTCATATTTCAACATGACATTTTTTTTGGTGGGGGGAGGGTTCTTTTCGCTTTCTCAAACATTCTCTAACCTGCGTACATATCCTTCAATTTCTCGCTGGTTACGACAGAAAAATCCATAACTTTTATGATTCGATCACGAGACCAGTAGCCCATTAAGGTCGTCGAGGTGCGACATGTACTGCAGCTGCAGAAGCAGTGGTGATTCGTGGGCAAAATAGCCTGACATGGCCCAACCGTATCCAGGCTGATTTTGAATTCAATGTTTCCTTCTCCTAGACCGGTTGCCATGCAAGGCTATAGTACGCAATCTGTCCTATTTTAGCCATAGCTGGCGAAGAGAAGACATGGATTTAAACCCTTCCCGTCAGTGAATTTAATGACCTCGGATGATGTTCAAACACAGTTCACTGATTCCTCAATCCACTACTCCACACACATTTTTGTGATGAGCGTTTTCCATATGATCCTGTTATCTATTTAAGGCCGACTGATTGAAAAGTGTGAGCAAAGTATGTGAGCAGTTTCTTTTAATGTTCTTGTTTTCTAATATATTATCTGCAATCTAAAAGGCTATTATTTCTTCTTGTCCCTGCATTGAATACTGCTGCCATATCTGGTTGGGTGCTCCTGCTATCCACCTAGGTGTCCTTGAAAAAATCCAACGGAAAATCTGTAAAGTGATCGATCCTGACTTGGCAGCTAGAATACAATCGATTTCTCACCGACGCAGTGTGGCTTCCCTGTGTCTCTTCTACAAATATTTTCATGGCTTCTGCTCCGATGAACGTAGCTCACTGGTTCCCCCTATATATGAATTTCCTCGAGCCACAAGATTAGCAACTAGGTCCCACCCTTTTACTGTGAAACCGATAAATTGTAAACGCAAATTCTACTCCACCAGCTTCTTTTCTCGCACTTCCCGCCTGTGATAAAAATGTCGGATAAAAAATAGATCCATTTCTTTAGAAATTGCTTTATTTATGTTTCAGATACGAAATGCGGAAGTGTGCATTCTTTCAACAGGAACATAGAACTCTGCTGGGTTGTGACAATATCTATGGCCGATTTCTCTAAAGCAAACCGGAGTAAAAGGTGGTTTCTCTTACAAAAGAGATTTGAAAAAAAATGTGAGTTCAAGAGACTTATGAAACACCTAGCCCGAAACTTTTGTGGATATATATATATATAAGCGCCTATAAGATAATTTTTAAGTACCAAAGAGGGAACCCCAAACCAAAATCATTTCAAATTGGGATAAGCACTTGATTCATTTATTTATTTATTTGTTTATCCATTTATGCACGTGCTGATGTGAGAAAACACAGACTATTCAACACGCCAACTTTTGATTTATTTCATTTCTTGGGTTTACTATATTGTTTATTTTTTTATTTTTTACTTCACTGATTTGATTTATTTCTTTATTCTTTGTCTTTATTTTTATTTTAATTTTCCACTTACCTATATATAAACAAAAACTTGGCCCTCAGAAACAAAAGTAACTCAATATGTAAAGCCACAAATTTATTCGCCTGAAGAGAGTCCATCTTAGACTCGAAACACGTGTAGCGTCGCAAATACCATTATGGACACTTAAAATATCATAATATGTATAATGTTTTTATGCAACAATAAATATACACTTTAAACAAAACGTGCACGGCCTCTCACACTTTTTATTCTATACCAATTTCTCTAGTTGGAACAACCCTATTTCCTTCTCTAATATATATATATATATATAAGGTGCTATTAAAGTTCGTGTACACTATAAACAATTTATAACTTTATAGTTATAAGTTTTTTAAAGTGCACACGAACTTTATGGACACGCTGTATATATATATATATATAAACTGCTCGCAGTATCTGAACCCTTCAATTAAAGAAAATTATCAGATTTATATCAGAAGAATGTAGCACGGATGTATGAAATCTAAAGAAGGAAAAATTATTAAGGGGGAAAGAAAAGAGGCAGTCAGGGTAGAACAAATACATAAAAAGCAACAGAGACATGATTGATTTTGTTTATTTTACGGCTAATCAACCCTATTCAGGTTATTTAATGCAATAAAATATTTTTAGATTTTAAGATAAACAAACTCTATGTTTTGTTCCATTTCGCAAACCAATGGATGAAGTTTGAATAAGCTGATTTTTTTTTTTGGAAAGTACTTTGAGAGGATCTGTACCTACGCGATTTTACCCTAACCCTAGTAAAACCAACTGCACACTGTACCTCACTTAGCTGTTTGCACTTGTCCCTAAAATTTGGTCTCGATCAGTCAATGTATGTCAATTTTAGAGGGTGTGAATATCAGACTAGCGGTAGTCACAGAATTTTAAATTCTCTATTATAACAAAAACATTTGTCAAGCTCAAAGAGAGAGAGAGAGAGAGAGAGAGAGAGAGAGAGAGAGAGAGAGAGAGAGAGAGAGAGAGAGAGAGAGAGAGAGTTGCTGAGTTTGCTCTTTAACGTTGCTTCATTATTTTATTTTTTCCAATAATTTTATCGTCAGGTAGTGAGAAATACATATATTCCAGTCGAACATTTTGCACTCACTTACGCACTGGTACCCTTGGGAAAGGTATTAATCCGTCCCTTCCCTCCAGTTATGGGTTAAATAACTGAGGTCTGTTGTTCATGAGACCTGTGGCAGACGTCTGCACCGATTGTTTGTTATCAGCAGTTCCAAAAAGTGTGGATGGTGATACACAAGCCTTCACCACTTTAAACAATTCTTTGTGTGGCAGTCTAACCGAGTTAGACGCTCATACGCCGAAATCAACGGGAGAGTCCATAATAATAGTAATAATAGACACACACACACACACACACACACACACATATATATTACGGAAAATCCCAAAGATTAACGAAATGGTTTTAACAACCGACATAATGAAATTATTTGATTAAAAATAATGTTCAAACAAGTAATTTCACACACACACACACACACATATATATATATATATATATATATATATGCATCGTTCATTCAGTAATTCTGGCTATTGGGCGTGTATAATGATAATATACACACTAAAAAATCGGCCTTCTTCTACCGAGCGCCCATAGCCCAGAGGTAGAATCGCCGACTGACGCCACTTTGGTTGGGTTTCAATCCTGAGTTAAAAAGCAATCGGAGTCTAACCGTACTGATGAGCTGTGATACAGCGAAACAGATCTGTCTGCGGATGACTATATATATATATATAGGTAAGGAGCTATATAGAGATAGAGAGAGGGGGTAAGGATATATATATATATATATGAATGCAGGTTTCATTAAAAGTGACAAAGTACTATCATTAAGTTATAATTTTTCATGTGTTCTTATGATTTTTTTTCTTTTCAGAAATCAAATTATATATGCCATTAACCATTAGCAAGAATGAATTTTGTTTACTTGCAAATAAATATGTGTAAAGTTTATGTATATCGAGTCATGTGTATGTTAAATTCAGAACATGGTAAGAATTTTGTGACGGTGTTTGTGTAGGATTACTATTTAAAACTAGTAACGCCTCCATTATGCTTTATCTTTTGCACGTGGATGATGCTATTATGTATGTATTGTCAACAAGTATATCTCGGGTAGATCCTAGTAGATCTCTATGTGTGTTTAAATGAGATCGGATGGAGCTGTTGTAAGAAAAGTGCAATGTCAATCTTGTCAATTTTGTGGTGCTGTGGTTAGTGTAGTGGCTTTGAATTGTTGAGGAACACAATTCATCAAAAAACATATAAATTCGTAAAATTTTAGATAGTCTAAACTATCGCCCAGTTCACACACCACCCACGTCTATTGAACAGGTCAAGAGGCTTATCCCTTGTTTCCTGTTCAGGTTGTGATTTCCGGTTTTTCTCTTTTCCAATCTTCTCACTTTTTTTTCAATTGAAGTAGATAGTCTAAACTATTGCCCGGTTCACACTCCACCCACGTCTATTGAACAGGTGAAGAGGCTCATCCCTTGTTTCCTGTTTAGGATGTGGTTTCCGGTTTTTCCCTTTACAGTCTTTTCACTCTTACATAGCCCCCTGCGCATCGGTGGTGTTTTCGCCTTGCTTGGGGTGATATGATTAAAAAAAAAAAAAAAATGACACTGGTTCTATGATGAAAAGATTGACAGAAGAGTTAACTGTGAAGCACCTTTTGGGATTGTTCAATATCTTTGCCAGGACGCCACCTTTGATTATAATTGTACCCTCATGATTCATAGGGAATCTGTAATGCAGCTGATGCTTGATCTACTGTCCATGGTTTCAAAATTGAACTAAAGCTAAACGACTCACCTCATGAACACAAGTTAGCAGCATAGATGGCACCTAGCTTTAGATCACAAATCCCTTCAAATACCTGGGGAGTATGATGGCCTGGGATGTTTTTTACAGAGAGGTTCACTGTGAACAAGGCTGGGAAATCACTTTAGGTAGTAATTTGTAGAGAAAGAGGCAAAGCTTATGCAGATATGTGTGGAAGATAATGGTTAGCCTTAGACTTGAACAGGTTAAGATTGTAGTGATAGGGGAAAACATCCGCTTGGTAGTCGGTTACTTCTCAACAATGAAATATTGAGGAAATGAGGGTGGTTTGATATAACGTGCATAGCATGGCGGGTCCTAGACATGAAGATTAGAACTGGCGGATGCTCAGCTAAACTACATTTCTTAGTTCCACCAGTTCTAATCTTCATGTCTAGGACCTTTCATAGTGTTTTGACTCCAGTTTGGGGGCTAACTATTTGCCCATAACTTGGACTCTAACAGGTGCTACCACTACGGGTCAGAGTGGACCTGAGAACAACAGCAATTAACAGGTGGTTCCATGCTCCTTATAACCTTCCAAGCAGAGGCCTTGCTGCCAGATTCAGTTTACCACCTTGCCCAGGACCAGTAATGACATGATTGCCCAAAGCTTTCATCACGTATGGCACTTAACTGACTGACTGACTTGCCCAATCATTTGTTGAAGAATACAAAATATTTATGTCTGAAATGTTTCTGGTTTTTGTTTTTTTCTTTTTTTGCATATCTAAAAACAGCTGTCTTGTCATTATTTGTTTATTATACAGTTATATATAAAATTTATTAACAACACATTTTGCAGAGAATGGTTGCTCTCTTTGGCTTCCTCAGGTTAGAGTGAATGAAAAACAAAAATCTATGTGATGAAAAATGCCTTGAGATTTCTGAGGATAAGTTGTGACCATAAATCAAATTACCTTATCATCTCCAATTTCCCAACTAAAGAGTGTCTGTCTGTTTGTTTTATCTATATTAGAGCTGTTTAGTGTTTTTGGATTTTTAATCAGTCCACTGAAACTAGTGAATGTTTTTTATTATTTACATACATACATACATCAATTAAAGATTTTGGAATCAGTCTGCATATCTTTATAGAAGCCTTCACTTTGCCTGGCAGAAGGATTTTGTTAAGTCTCTTTATTTGTTGGGGGGTATTTTATTTTAACTGTCCCTCGATAATTATTTACACGTCATTTCTCCCCCACCTCATTATAAATATATATTTTTATATGTATATTTTAACGTTCCCCGCTTTTTTTTTTTTTGCTCTTCAATTTTGTTGCTGTTTTTTCGGTTGAGTTGTGATTCCAATGATTTTCTCCTGATAAGATGTTGGTTGAAAGAGCTCTTGAGACTGTTAACAGATTACTTGTTTTTAAAGTAATATATATACGTATATATATATATATATAATTTTTTTTAATTGTTTCACCCCAAGCAAGGCAATACTGCTACTGGTGTGCAGGTGGTTAGATAAGATTAGAGTGAAGAGAAAAAGGAACAGGTAACAGGGCGTGTCAGAGAATGGGTAAGAGAAAGATGGGAACATTGATGTGAAGAGGGATGCATGAGAATAGAGTGGCAAGGGAGAAGAGCAAAATACCAGGGGTGTTGGAAAAAGGATAAGAGTCAAAGTGATAAAAGATGGTAATTGACATTGCATTGAAACTCTTGTAGATTGTAGCTATCAGGAAAGCAAGTATATGGAAGGAAGTTTCACAGGCGGGAAGTGTGAGAAAAGAAACTGTTAGTGTAGATGTTGTGGTTACATTTGATTGGTTTCACTGTAAATAGGTGGTACCTAATTGTCAGTCGAGTAGCTTGAGCAAATTCATGCAGAGAGGGCAACAGAGAGCTAAGCTTGTTGGAGCAGAAACCATGAAAGTATTTGTAGAAAAGACAGAGAGAAGCCACATCTTGTCAGTGAGAAAGTGACTGGAGTTGAGCTACCAGGGTGGGATCAAACACATTGTAGATTCTCCTCTGGATTTTATCAAGAACCTGGAGAGGAATAGCAGGGGCACTTGACAAGATGTGACAACAGTTATGAATGCATGGACAGATGGCAGATTCATATATCTGTAGGAAGGATTCAGACGAGAAAAAGCGAACCAACCTTCCTAACAGCAGATTTATATATTGATTCAATGTAGACGTTCCACTTGAGGTCAGCTGAGAGAGTGAGACCGAGGAGGCGCAGTGTGTTGCTCTCAGGGAGACTAGCCTGATCCATGCTGATGCGGGGTAGTAATGATTGTCTGTAGTAATTAAGGATAGCAGCTTCATTTCGCAAGCATTAAAATTTATGAGGCATTTCTTACCTTAGTCCACCACAGATTGGAGATCCATTTCAAGATCTGCAGTGAGTTTTGTCTGCCTCTGCAGATTTCTTATTGAGGCGGGAGTAAATGATGGTGTCCTCAATTTGGGATCTGATTACATCAGGGAGATTGTTGATGAATCAGAAAAGGCGTAAGACCTAGAATAGAGCCTTGAGGGACACTTGCATTCATATGATAGAATCTGAGAGCGTGCTCATTCTAAATTACCTTCATTACATGATTTGAAATGGATGATTGGATTAGATCAAACAAGCCTCCAGTTATACTATAACCCTGTAGCTTGCACAGAATGCCAGCATGCCAGACTCTGACAAGTGATTTAGAGATATCCAGAGCAACTGCTCGAGTTTCACCATTCTTACGAAGGCCTGGAATATATACTCAGTGATATTTGTTAGCATATCAGCAGTATACCTGGCAAAGTGGAAGCTGCCATACTGTTTATCGAAAAAGAAGTGGTGGGCTAAGAGACGTTGAACCACTTCAGCATTGATAATAGCCTCGAACACTATGCATATACTTACGTATACATGTACATACATGTACACTGACCCATGCATATAGTAGGGCCTTTTTGTATATTTGTCACACACAGTTTTTTTCATTCTAACCTGAGGAAGCCAAAGAGAACAGCTGTTCTCAGCAAAACATGACCTTAACAAATTTTTGACTTTGTCTTATATTCCCTTTTGTTTCAGATACTATTATACACACTGTAAACACACACACACATTTACACAGTATTTCTGCTTGTATATACATGTATAATGTATGTATGTCAGATTTTATTATGCAAGTGAATATTCTCACAATAAAATTGATATCAATCAATCAACATTGGTAAATTTCTTGGGATATATTCGTATGACAAATGTAACACAAACTTTAGCTAATTTCAGGATTTCCTTGTTGGCAGCAAATGCTGGACAATTTTCTCAAAGATGAAAGAAAGACTTGAAGCAACAGAAATGTGGTTCTACAGAAGGATGCTGAGGATACCATGGACCAAACATATGAGCAACGACGAGGTTTTGGAGGGAATGGAAACTAAAAGAAAACTTATACTCAACATAAGAAGAAACAGCTGAAGTTTCTGTAACATGTAATGAGAAAGGAGGGCTTGGAGAATCTTATATTCACAGGGTAGATAGCAGGAAAGAGAGGCAGTGAAAATGTGTAACATACTTGATAGGCTTAAACAAATGAATGTCAGAGTCGGTTTTAGGAGAAATAACAAGACAAAATATATGAAGAGCTACAACGAACAGGAAGATGTGGAGGGTAATGATCGCTTACGTTCTGAAGGGACATGGGACATAAAAGATCTGTCAAACACTAAAGGAGCTGAATACTGGATCACAATTAGCAGGATACAGACATGACAACACCATGTATATGGGCTGAACATAACAAAGACACCAAGACAGAAATGAATCTCAAACAATGCTGGGTAACATGGGTAGAAATCCTTTGTAATGCATGGCAATCCTGTTATGCAGTCGACATGGTGTCATGCTAGGCTGCCTCTTGGAAGGGTATGTAGTTTGTTGTTTAGAATGGGAATAAATTTTTTTGTGACAACAGTCTCATTACTTTTCAGATAAACCTTATAAGTCCGTTTCACACTTATTTTTGTGTTTAATTTAAAAGTTGTGCATAAGCTGTTTTGTACCATTTGAATATGCACATGCTTAATTAATAAATAAGTCAACATTCCTTTTTTATAATTATACATAAATATCATGAAGAAATATAATATTTCTCCCAGTATTTCTAACTAATTTTCCTAATGCCTACATTCTTGCAATAAAAAAGAATTATAAGATTAAGATGGAATTCAAAATTTGGTAACAGATATGCAGAGTGAGTTGAATATTGTGCTACAAGAGATTCCATTCCAGACTTTTAGGGATTTCATGTAACACACATACCAAGAATTACAACAGCAACAAAAAATATGATAATATTTGACTCAATCACAATCTTTCTAGAGGTCCTGCCAAGATTTGTCAATGGTGATCACAATCTTGTGGTACAGTGGATATTGGCTCAGAACGAGAAACCAGGGAGCTGAGTTCGAATTCCAGTTGAATCCATTGTATTCACTTACGCGCAAATACCCTTGGGAAAGGTATTAATCCGTCTCTTCTTTCCAGTTATGGGTTAAATAGCAGGACAGATTGGGTTCTATAGCCTTGGCCGGCAACCAGTCTACCGCAGAAAGCAATGGCAACCTACTGCGAGATAATCTTCTGCCCAGTCAGTTATGTCTCTTTCAAGACATGATCGCCCAAGCATGTATCACATATGGCACTTAACTGACTGACTGATCACAATCTGAACAATATAAAATATGCAGATTATACAGTGCTGATAGCAGACATGGAAAAGAAATTACAAGGCCTCCTAAAGGTGGCTAAAGAAGGTGAAAAGAAAGGACTAAACATAAACTACAAGAAAACCGAATGTATGTTCATCAGTAAAAAGAGAGGCACAAAAGGCTAATTACAGGCTAGGGATACTAAAATCAAACAGGAGATGGAAAACAAACTACAAGACCTACAGAAGGTAGCAAGGGAAAGAGAAAAGAAAGGACTAAACATAAACTACAAGGAAACTGAATGTATGTCCATCAGTAAAAAGAGAGGCCCAAAAGGCTAATTACAGGCTAGGGATACTAAAATCAAACAGGAGATGGAAAACAAACTGCAAGACCTACAGATGATAGCAAGGGAAAGAGAAAAGAAAGGACTAAACATAAACTACAAGGAAACTTAATGTATGGTTATCAGTAAACAGAGGAGCTCAAAATGCCAATGAAAAGTTGGGGATACTAAAACGAAGCAAATACAGAAATTTAAATACCTAAGAAGTGTTTCAACATAAGACAGAAAATGGGACAATGATGGCCAAAGGCATATTTGCATGACGAAGGATGTGTTCCAAAAACTAAGTATTGAAAGACAGGAAAATTTTGTTGGAAACAAAGAAAACAGTACTGGATTGTTAGATGTTTTCTGTCCTTCAATATGTCAGTGAATGCTAGATAATCTCATCAAACATGAAGGAAAGACTTGAAACCACTGAAATGTGGTTCTACAAAAGGATAATGAGGATACTATAGACCAAACCTGTGAGCAACAACAAAGTTTTGGAGCAGATAGCAACAAAAAGGAAACATAGTTAACATTTTTTTTTTAATCATATCACCCTGAGCAAGGTGGTAATGCCACTGATGCACAGGGGGCTACATAAGAGTGAAAAGATTGGAAAAGAGAAAGACGGAAACCACATCCTAGACAGGGAACAAGGGATGAGCCTCTTCACCTGTTCAATAGACGTGGGTGGAGTGGGAACCAGGCCATCAGGAAAAGACAGCTTAAGTTTCTGGGACATGTAATGAGGAAAGAGGGCTTGGAGAATCTGTTACTTACTGGACAAATAGAGGGAAAAAGAGACAGGCGAATGTAGCATACTTGATTGTGTGAGCAAATGAATGGCAGAGCAAAGTTTGGGAGGGGTAACAAGAGAAAGGGTGTTAAGAGCTACAAGGGATAGGAAGATGTGGAAGGCCATGAATTTCTATATCCTGAAAGGACATGTCACACAGAAGAGGATATGCTGTTTGGGTCAAGATCACAAAAATATTAAAATAAAAAAATAAATAAATAAAAATGAATACAGATTTTTTTCCCTGTCATCTATCTTCAGAATGTAGCAGTAAACATAACACTTCACCGATCTTTGTAATTTAATGTGAATTGCCATACATTCCTGAGAAACAAATTGGAGTGATCTCCATTGTTTGGAATTCAGGTTTTTCATTGTTTTTAAGACTGCTTGCTACACAAGACTAGAGAGCCTAGCATACTCTACTATTTAACCCATAGCTAAGGAGAGGGAGAAGAGACATATTTATATCTTCTCCATGGGTATTTGTGCAAAAGTAAATAAAACTAACTAATCCAGAATTTGACTATCAGAACATTATTCTGGAACATTCTTCTTCTTCTATGTACTATGTCCCTTCAGAGTGCAGGTGATCATGGCCTTCCACATCTTCTGTTCCTCATAGTTCTTAATATATTTTGTCTTGCTTTTTCTCCGAAATCCTGCTATGCAATGGATTTGCTTAAGCCCATCAAGTATGTCGTGCACTGTTTTCCCTTATCACTCTTTCCTTCTATCCACCTTGTGAGTATCAGATTCTCCAAGTCTTCCTTCCTCATTATGTGACCCAGAAACATCAGCTCACTTTTCCTGATATTAAGTAAGAGTTTCTTTTTTGTTTAATTCTCTCCAAAACCTCATTGTTTCTCACATGTTCGGTCTATGGTATCCTCAGCATGGTATCCTTCTGTAGAGCTACATTTCTGCTGATTAGAATCTTTACTTCTGCTTCAATTGTCCACCATTTGCAACCATATAAGAGTATAGATATCACATAACAGTCCAGTATTCTTTTCTTTGTTTCCAACAAAATGTTCCTGTCACTCAATACTCTACTTCGCTTTTGAAATGTGTCCTTGGCCATTCCAGTATGCCTTTGAATCTCAGTGTCACACTTTCTATCCTCTGGAACTTTATGTTGACCAAAAAAGGGTTTTAATATGTTTGTCATAAGATGGCATTAGAATTATTTAGTTTTAACTAACTTCCTTTAAAAACTTTGCTTCTCACTGTATTATGAAAATTGTTATACCAGTGTGAAGATGTTTTTTTATTCTTTCCAAGAGTTTAAGTGAGTTCATTTTGCCTGACGTCCAGTTCACACTCCTCCACTGTCTTTTGAACAGGAGTAGATATTTAACACTTGTTTCCAGTTACTTCTAAAGTCTTTTCATTCTTTTTCACTTCCAGTAGCACTTTGCTTCTTAGCAGCATTATCCTCTTGCTTGGGTTGAAATGATTAAAAACAAAAAAAAAAAATTTGACAGCAGCCAATAAATTTGAAATAAAGAATTTAAGACATCAGTGGGAATTAGAGAAATAATTTAAATCTTATTATAGCAGATTCCCAATCAAAGGATGAATTTTACAGTGAAAAATATGGATATTAAAAAAAAGACCAAAAATAAATATCTAATGAGATCTTGAAGTGCATTGAAATACAAAAAAGATTGCCTTCCAAAATCTAAGCAAAGTGTAAAGAAACAGGAAAATTTTGATCAAAACAAAGAAAACAGGGCTCATCTGCTATGAATTATCAGTCTTCCTATGCAGACAATTTCTTCACAGATGAAAAATACACGGAGATCTAGTTCTTATGAAAGATGCAGAGAATGTCATGGATGGAACATGTAACAAGAAAGTTTGAAGAAGATTGGGAACAAAAAAAATGCTTCTACTCAAAATAAGAAAGTGACAACTAGGATTTCAAGGACACAATGAGGAAAGAAGTCTTGAAAAATCTGACACTCACAGGATATACTGAAGGCAGAAAGAAACAGTAACTTACTTAATAAGCTTGTGTAAGACTAAACTATCGCCCGGTTCACACTCCACCCACATCTATTGAACCTGTGAAGAGGCTCATCTCTTGTTCACTGTTTAGGATGTGGTTCCCGGCTTTATCTTTTCCAATCTTTTCACTCTTACGTAGCCCCCTGCACGTTTGTGGCGTTACCGCCTTGCTCGGGGTGACATGATTAAAAAAAAAAAGAAAAAAATATGACAGTACAGGTAGTGGGGTGGGATAATTAAAAAAGCAAATAACAATGCGAGGTTGTGCAGAGCCATGACATGACTGAACACCTCCTGAATAAATTATGGCACATAAAAGATGATTTCTAAATATTACTGACAATTTACTGGTGGAAGAGAAAAAAATATTTATTCAAAATTTAGTAAAAAGATAATAAAAAAAGACAAAGATATACATGAAAACTTTGCAAGAAGGTATTTCTGTATAAATACCAGCTTCATTCCAGTTATAATTTACAGGGTTTGTATTGAGTTACAACCTGCTTTATTTTTGTCTGCCAGTTGGATGTTAGTTGGGACCCTCACGCCGATAAGTGTCGTTATTCTATTGTTATTCTACAGAATTAATCTTCCTTCTTAGAGGATCTCAAAGAGATTTATGATCAATGTAAAAGATGAAGAACTGAAAAAAAAGAAACATAGTAAAAGAAATGAAAATACAGGAACAGTATGTCGGATGTGCACTGTGGTGCATTGGATATCGGCTCAAAATGAGAAATCGGGGAGCCGAGTTCGAATACCAGCCGAATTCATTGCATTCACTTACACGCAAATACCCTTGGGAAAGGTATTAATCCATCTATTCCTTCCAGTTATGGGGTAAATAACAGGGCAGATTGGGTTCTATAGCCTTGGTCGGCAACCAGTCTACTGCAGAAAGCAATGGCAACCTACTGCGGGATAATCTTCTGCCCAGTCAGTCATGTTTCTTTCGAGACATGATCGTCCAAGCATGTATCACGTATGGCACTTAACTGACTGACTGATGTCTATATTTCTGAAATAAGGTATTATAATTATTTACATTGTTCAAACTGTTGTTGTCATCTGTATTTTTTTTGGCCGTAGTACACTCTGATCTTTTTCAGGTGACTGGAATTTTGAAGTGTACGCTTCATTTCAATCACTGGGATAGATTGTTCTTGTTCCATGAGTCATGCTACTTCTGGATGTCTTAGTTATCTCCCTTTAACTCAACTCTAAGTTACTTGTTCACCACTGCTGTAGCCAGATATTGAACTCACAACTTTGATTCAAGTCACTGGATCTAACCAACACTTTTATCCACCAGGCATGAAGAAAGTCAGAGCTTACAATGTCTGAAACAATACAGATTAGGAAAACAATCCAAATAATGTAAATAACAGGAAAAGTAATAAAAAAAGATGTGCACAATAATTGCAGGGTTAATTTACTGTTTACAAAAAAGCCATATACTTATAAATATTGATTACTGGTGGCTCTTAGTAGCTTGCCAAAATAAATAATACATGTATTTTTTTTCCTTGAACGTCATCATATACTGTGGTGAGAAAGAGTTATATACAGTAGCCTGCTCAGAAATTTAATGAAAGCTGTTGATGACATTAAAAAGGTTAATGCAAAAATCAGGTGTATTAGTTACAAGAAGAATTATAACAGCCAAGAATAAAAACAGCCCAAAACCAGAAAAAGATCTGCACAGGAGACACGAACAAGGATAATTTATTTACAAATATAACGATTGCTGCAGTTGGAAATTTTTTATTTATGTATTTTTTTTTTTTTTTTTGCTGCTATGAAGAAAACAAACAAACGACTTTTGGATGAGATAAAATAAATATCAGAATGATACTTTTTGTTGACTTTGCAATTGAGAAAGCTCATTGTTTTTTAGCAGGTGGGTGTGCATAATCCAGATGAGATCGATGCACCTGTTACTCTGCGGATAGATGCTGAGATTAAAAAGCAGAGCTCAAGTTTAACATTGTCCCCAGCTTCCTGGGAATGGTAGGACATTATTTTGGGATTAATGGTGAGGTTATTTTTGGGATGATGCCTGGACAAAAAAGAAATTTTAATTAAAATTCTATTTATGTTTAAAGGTAAGTAATTACTTGAATTTAAAAATTAAATTTCTTCATTCTGGCATGCTTTCAATAAACAGAGCATGCAAAAACATACATACAAACAAAAAATGACAAACACACAGCAGAATCAGACCAGAAATAGGACAAGAACAGTGCAAGTTACTTAAATTTATGCACAGAATCATATCAGAGAGAGCAATACAAGTGCAGAAGGGTGTGCATCTGTGTTTTATAAATTATGCAAAAACCTTTGATGAAAAGCTGTAAAAATATTTATGCATAGAATGAAGTCAGAAAGAGCAATACAAATGCAGAAGGATGTGTTGTCTCACCAGATTTATTCAACTTAAGCAGTGAGATGAATTAGATCTCCTACCAGGATTCATTATTATCAGCCACAATCTTAACAACATAAGATATGCAGATGACAGAGTGTTGATAGCAGACACAGAAAGGAAACTACAAAAATGCCTTCAGAAGGTAGTGAAGGAAAGTGAGAAGAAATAGAAAGACGTGTAAAACAAGGATGTGTCTTCACACCGTAATTATTCAACCTATGCAACGATGCAATTCCAAGAGAATTAGAAGTCCTACCAGGATTCATTATTGGCAGCCACAATCTTAACAACATAAGATATGCAGATGACACAGTGTTGATAGCAGACACAGAAAGGAAACTACAAAAATGCCTACAAAAGGTAGTGAAGGAAAGTGAGAAGAAATAGAAAGACGTGTAAAACAAGGATGTGTCTTCACACTGTAATTATTCAACCTATGCAACGATGCAATTCCAAGAGAATTAGAAGTCCTACCAGGATTCATTATTGGCAGCCACAATCTTAACAACATAAGATATGCAGATGACACAGTGTTGATAGCAGACACAGAAAAGAAACTACAAAAATGCCTACAAAAGGTAGTGAAGGAAAGTGAGAAGAAATAGAAAGACGTGTAAAACAAGGATGTGTCTTCACACCGTAATTATTCAACCTATGCAACGATGCAATTCCAAGAGAATTAGAAGTCCTACCAGGATTCATTATTGGCAGCCACAATCTTAACAACATAAGATATGCAGATGACACAGTGTTGATAGCAGACACAGAAAGGAAACTACAAAAATGCCTACAAAAGGTAGTGAAGGAAAGTGAGAAGAAATAGAAAGACGTGTAAAACAAGGATGTGTCTTCACACCGTAATTATTCAACCTATGCAACGATGCAATTCCAAGAGAATTAGAAGTCCTACCAGGATTCA
The DNA here is from genome assembly GCA_037127315.1 of Ascarosepion bandense. Classification (NCBI taxonomy): domain Eukaryota; kingdom Metazoa; phylum Mollusca; class Cephalopoda; order Sepiida; family Sepiidae; genus Ascarosepion; species Ascarosepion bandense. Next base: position 7,625,260 of record JBBBDQ010000927.1, read on the forward strand.
TTATTGGCAGCCACAATCTTAACAACATAAGATATGCAGATGACACAGTGTTGATAGCAGACACAGAAAAGAAACTACAAAAATGCCTACAAAAGGTAGTGAAGGAAAGTGAGAAGAAATAGAAAGACGTGTAAAACAAGGATGTGTCTTCACACCGTAATTATTCAACCTATGCAACGATGCAATTCCAAGAGAATTAGAAGTCCTACCAGGATTCATTATTGGCAGCCACAATCTTAACAACATAAGATATGCAGATGACACAGTGTTGATAGCAGACACAGAAAAGAAACTACAAAAATGCCTACAAAAGGTAGTGAAGGAAAGTGAGAAGAAATAGAAAGACGTGTAAAACAAGGATGTGTCTTCACACCGTAATTATTCAACCTATGCAACGATGCAATTCCAAGAGAATTAGAAGTCCTACCAGGATTCATTATTGGCAGCCACAATCTTAACAACATAAGATATGCAGATGACACAGTGTTGATAGCAGACACAGAAAGGAAACTACAAAAATGCCTACAAAAGGTAGTGAAGGAAAGTGAGAAGAAATAGAAAGATGTGTAAAACAAGGATGTGTCTTCACACTGTAATTATTCAACCTATGCAACGATGCAATTCCAAGAGAATTAGAAGTCCTACCAGGATTCATTATTGGCAGCCACAATCTTAACAACATAAGATATGCAGATGACACAGTGTTGATAGCAGACACAGAAAAGAAACTACAAAAATGCCTACAAAAGGTAGTGAAGGAAAGTGAGAAGAAATAGAAAGACGTGTAAAACAAGGATGTGTCTTCACACCGTAATTATTCAACCTATGCAACGATGCAATTCCAAGAGAATTAGAAGTCCTACCAGGATTCATTATTGGCAGCCACAATCTTAACAACATAAGATATGCAGATGACATAGTGTTGATAGCAGACACAGAAAGGAAACTACAAAAATGCCTACAGATGGTAGTGAAGGAAAGAGAGAAGAAAGGAATAAACACTAATTGTAAGACAACAGAATACATGGATTTTAGCAAAAGGAACAGCCCTAAATGTAAATTACAACTCAGAGTAAGCAAAATCAAAGAAGTAAAGCAATCTAAATATCTGGGACATGTTTTAACAAAGGACTGAAAATGTGACAATCAATTTTAAAGGTGCTATGGGATAGTGAAATATGACTTTCAAAAGTTAAAAATGTATTAAGAAACAGGAAAATTTTGTTAGAAAAAAAGAAAATAGTAAGAAAATGTTACATAATATCAGTCCAGCTATAGAGCAGTGAATGTTTGACAATCTCCTCACAGTTGAAGAAGACACTTAAAACAATAGTAATATGGTTCTACAGAGGAATGCTGAGAATGTGAAAAATGATAAAGTTTTAGGAAAAATGGAAACAAAAAAGACACTTATACTTAGAATTAGAAAGAGAAAGTTGTAATTTCTAGAGCACATACTAAAGAAAGAGGGCTTGGAAAATTTGATACTCACAGGACAGAGGAAAACAAGTAACCTACCTAGAGAGCTAAAGTGACACAGCACAAAGAAATATGAACCTGAACAAAAAAAAAAAAGAAGATTGGTAATGGTAATTTTAGTCATTTGGATTTTCAGTGACCAATCTGCCAGAGTTACTTTCGGTTGAAATTTATAAAATCTTTCTATTAAAACAATTCCTCAGGAATGTAGGTATCTCAAGGGCTGTAACATCTATTGCTTTTTCCAGCACTGATAAAGGCTTTTGTTTGAAAGAAGGTTGAATGTCAACATCTTGATTATACCATTGTTTTCACTTTGAGTTACATGTGCTATCCATTTTAGTAGTTGATATTGTTGAAAGTCCTTAAATGATGCACTTTCTGTTATTTGCTACAGTTCTTTGTCATTCTGTTGCACTTGTTCAAATGAAATTTAATGAAATTTTTTTTTGTTCTTATTCTTTTTTATTTTAGAAAATTGAAAATGTTTTGTTGAGAATAATTTCTTTTTCCTTCAAAAATGTTGGTTTGTTGTTTTTGTTTTATGGCATATCAACACCTCGACGGGTCATTTATTGCCAACTAAATTTTATTTATTTATTGCTGGTAATACCTTTTTTTATCTTTCAACAATTTATTGTTGTTTTTTTATATAAGTTTTCGTGTCTAGTAATACTTTTTTCTTTTCGAGTATCAAGATTCATTGGGATTCGTTTTTAAGGGCAGGGTCCCCAAATCCTACCCTGTTATTTAACTCATAACTGGAGGGAAGGGATGGATTAATACCTTTCCCAAGGGTACCAGTGCTTAAGTGAATGCATGACATTCAACTGGAATTCAAACTCGGCTCACTGATTTCTCTTTCTGAGCCAATATCCACTGCACCGCAACGCACATCCATCACTAAACGCTTACAGCACCTGGTATTCCCAAGCGGTCACCCATCTAAGTACTGACCAGGCTCAACATTGCTTAATTTCGGTGATCGAGCGAGAACTGGTGTATTCAACATGATATGGCCGTAAGCCTCTTCAAAAATGTGTTATGATAATTTTTTCTTCAAAAATGTATTGTTGGTAATATGTTTTTTCAAAAATGTATATTTTTCTACAAAAGTCTATTTTTATGTATATATTTCTATAAAGGTGTATTTTTATAATTTCATAGTGTTTTAACACAGTTTGGGGGTTAATTATTTGCCTATAGCTGGGACCCTAACAGGTGCTACCCCTCTAGGTCAGGGTGGACATGGGAACAACAGCAATTAAGAGGTTTTTCTATGCTCCTCACAACCTCTCAATCAGAGGCCTTGCTGTCGGATGCAGTTTACCATCATGCCCAGGACCTGTTTTCAGTTGTGTAAACATTCTTGAGTTTTCAAAAAAGAGTGCTAAGAACTTTTGCTCACAGCTAATAATTTACCTAAGAACTTAAAAATAGTGATTAAAAGCAGTAGATGATGGTTCTATTAGATCTAAGCACGGAACAAAAAGGGTTCAACACTAATAGGTTTTAGTGTTCTGCAGCTCAGTAAAGTCAATCTAAGAGTGAATTCTTGGCAAACCCACTGAGATTGCACTCAATTCAAGGGAGTGGAAACTGAGAAGAAAGATGATTGCTTGCTTTTCCTCTCTTTTGTTTGTCATCACAGAGAATGGTGACCGAGAGAAACTGATATTAAGAGTTATAAATAGATGAAGACACACAAAGTTGCAGACTGCTTAAATGTCTCTTGGAAATAACTCCAGATAGAGAATCAAAGACAGCAGACTGCACCCAATGGAGGTTTATTTTGAGCAAAACCTTTTATATCTTTGAGTCAAAACAAAATTTTATCACATCACCAATTAACCACTAATGCTAAAGAGAATTCCTGCAGGAACAGTCAGGCTTCATTTGTTAAAGGGATCAAAAAAGCGAAGGGAAATTCAAAGAATTAGCAAGTCTTTAAAATCAGAGAAAGTGGGGCAAAAATTACAGGAATAACAAAAATAATGACAGTAAAAAGAAAGATTATGTTTGATAGGCTCTTATATTTTGTTACCTGGATCCCATGGGATTTTACGATGGCCTCCTTAAATATTACCACCATTGTCACAATTACATGAAGATTCTAGATTCAAGTTTTAAGTACAGCATGAAGAATAAAAGACATATTGAAGTTATTATCAAAAGAAAAAAAATGATGGTGAAAGTCCTCTTAAGAGTCAAATTTTCAATCAGTTGATTTGTGTCTCAAAATAAAGACATTTTCTTTCCATTTATAGATGCCAACCATTGCTTTGCAAACAAAATAATTACACTATTTCCTGGTATTTGTTAAATTAGCCTATCATAATTAGCCTACTATCATAAATAAATATAAAAAAAGCAAGTAACATAAATTACTACAAAAAAGTATGTAAACAATAAACAAATTAAGAAACCCTGCCCACCAAAATAGTCACCAGACGACCCAAAATGTAGCACTGACCTGTATATATAAAAAGTCAAGCAAAAATACAATACACATGGCCTGATGATTGAGTTTAGCCTGAAACAGACTGTTGCCTCTGGGTATTCAATTTTGTATCTACTTTTATATTTACATACATTCTATCCCTGATATTGAGAATTTTAACCCATAATTGACACATTACTCAATAAATCCTGGGCCTAACTAATAAAACAACTTTTTGGTAAAAATTCAACTTTATTCATCAACATAGTCTCTCTCTACAGTGATAAACTGATTTCAATGCTTTTTAACAATTCAATACCTTCTTTGTAGAACGATTTGTCTTTGGCCTCGAAATACGCTTCAGTTTCTGATATCCCTTCTTCATTGGAGTCATATCTCTTTCCCTGGAGCATGCTTTTGAGGTCTGCAAACAGCCAGTAGTCACTGGAGGTCAGATCTAGAGAATAAGGTGAATGCTAAAGCAATTCGAAGTGCAATTCATGTAGTTTTGCCATTGTTGCAATCACCTTGTGACATGGTACATTGTCTTGGTGAAAGATCACATTTTACTTCTTCATTTGTGGTTGTTTTTTGGCGATTTCTTCTTTCAGACGCACCAAAAATGCTATATAATATTTGCTACTGATTGTTCTTACTTTCTCAAGGTAATCAATGAACAAAATACTTTGCACATCCCAAAATACTGAGGCCATAAACTTGCCTGGTGATGTTTGCATCTTTGTTTGCTTTGGATGGGTTTCACCTGCTGCTGTCCACTCAGCTGATTGCTGATTTGACTCTGAAGTGAAGTGGTGGATCCATGTTTCATCCATTGCCACATATTTATGCTAAAACTTCTTCTTCTTGTGTTGAAACAGTTACAAACAAGACTCTGAATTGTCTACGTGTTGTTGTTTTGGATCAAACTGTGAGCAAACACGAGACTCACTGTGAAAACAGCTTTCTCATTGACAAATGTTCATGTGAAAAGGTGAATATACTGCCTTCTGATATGTTCAACGCCTCTCCTATCTCATGTAACTTCAATTTACAATTGGCCAAAACGAGTTTGTTGATTTTTTTATGTTTTCTGGGACAACTGCCGATTATGGGTGACCCGAGTGTTAAGCATCATTTGTATCTGTATGAACATGTTTTAATTCAGTATACCACTACTTAACCATTGTTTTTGACAGAGCAGAGTTTGAATAACACGTAGCAAGCCATTGTTTTGCTTGAACAGTTATTTTTTATCAGAAAGCAATGCTTTATCAACACACAAAATTCAGATTTTTCCATTGTTTTGAAAATTTGCAACAGTAGCTTCACTCAAATAATGGTAATTTGTAAACTAATAATCTAATTGGGCCCAAATTTTGTCACATGCCATTTGAAGGTTAGTATTTTATAAAAATCATATGAAATATTTATAAGTGGCACTACCTATATGTCAGTGTCAGGACTTATTGAGTGATATGTTATATCATATAGCATAGCTTAAAACTATATTTTATTATAATATTATTATTTTATTATATATATATATGTGTGTGTGCGTGTGTGAATACTTTATTTTACAGTGATGCTAACCCTATATAAGGCCTGAGAGTCAATGGTAGAATGTTAGAGAATAAGAGGTGATGACAGAAAAAGGATTACTGGAGCTGCAGGCTTAGAGTTAGGGGGTTAGATTGTAATAATTACCAAAGTAATCAATCTGAATATTGCTCAAATGACACTCAAATATTACACCTCAAAAGCCACTATTCTTTCCTTAAATAGACCATTTCAGGCCATTGGCCATTCCCTCATTGTAGAGTGCTGCAGGGGTGTCAGCCATTCTACAACAAAAGCTAAGCCCCCCCGCCAAAAGAAAGAACAAAAACAAAAGATAGCAATTGATGTTGCATTTAAAGATTGTAGGTGAGAGGGAAGAAAAAAAACTGGAAGAGAGTTCCACACATGAGAAGTGCAAGAAAATAGTCTATTAGAATAGAAATTATAGTATATATATATATATATCTGCAAATGACTATATATATATATATATATATATATATTAAAAACAGAAATAGAGGTTGTTCTAACAAGAGAAATTGGTGTAGAATAAAAAAGTGCGAGAAGTTGTGAATATTTTGCTTAAAGTATAAATTTATTGATGTTGTTATTATTAATATTACTTGCTTTTTGTATAATATATTAAGTGTCCTTAATGGTATTTGTGTTGCTACACATGTTTCAAGTCTAAAGTTGACACTCTTCAGGCAAATAGACTTGTGACTTTACATATCAAGATCTGTCTGTTTTTCTGATGGTCAAAGTATCATGTATAAATAGATAAGTGGTGAGCAGGTCAGAAAGTTCATATGCATGTGTGTCTGTAGTTTTTTTTGTTCTTTTTTCATACTCGCACGTTAAATCTCTTCCATCACCTTTCATTGGCTATAAAAACTTTTTACACTGACTTGTGAAATTTGATTTTGTTTTTATATTTCAAAATTGTTTTCAGTGATTTGGATTCAGTTTTACTCTTCAAGTCATCTAGTTCTTTTTATTGTCTTTGAAAGACTATTTTTTGCAAAGGTTCACAATTTTTATATTTATTTTTTTATCGCGTTTGATTTTTGTGTGTGTGTGTGTGTTTGTCTTAGGTTTTTCATGTTGTTTTTTTGATGGAAGACTTGTATTTTTTATAAACATTTCTTCATGCATTATGAGCCTGTCATAATCTGCATTTTGGTAGATAGGCATTATTCTGAATTTACCTCCACTACATTCATGTAAATGTTGGGAAACATAAATTTCTTGTTATTGGCTAGTTTAATGTTACTTCTGTGAAGAGCTACTCTTTTATTCAGGCCTTGTTTCACTCCCCCACCTCGTATATTTTTGCACATTCGTTGCATTTTAGTGCATAAATTACGTTTTTAGTAGTGCAATTCAGATTTGTTTTTATTTCAAATGTAGATGTGTTTTCGAACTTGAAGTGGTTTCCTTCTATTATTATGTTGCATACCCCACATCTTTTTTTGTTGCATTTTGTGAAATAAATATCTGACAATGGATGAAACAAACTGGCAGTCAGCTGAGTGGACAGCAGCGGGTGGAAGTCGTCTAAAGCGAGCAAAAATGCAAACCTCAGCAGGCAAGGGTTTGGTTTCCATATTTTTGGATGTGCAAGGTATTTTGTTCATTGATTACTTTGAGAAAAGAAGAATCACCAATCGCAAATATTCATGCATTTGAAGGAAGAAATCGTAAAAAAGTGGCTACAAATGAAAAAGAAAAAAGTGATTTTTCACCAAGACAATGCATCAAGTCACAAGTTGATCACAACGATGGCAAAACTACATGAATTGCACATTGAATTGCTTCTGCATCCACCCTATTCTCCAGATTTGGCCCCCAATGACTACTGGTTGTTTGCAGACCTCAAAAGAATGCTCCAGGGAAAGAGATTTGGCTCCAATGAAGAAGTGATATAAAAAACTTAGGCATATTTTGAGGTCAAAGACAAATTGTTCTACAAAAAAAGCATCTAATTGTTAGAGAAATGTTAGAATCAGTATATCATCCTAGAAGGAGACTATGTTGATGAATAAAGTCGAATTTTGCTTTAAAGTTGCTGTTTTATTAGTTAGGCCCGGTATTTATTGATGTGTTAATCTGTTAATCAATAATTCTCTTTGATGAGGGTTGACCAAAACCTGGATACTTAAAAAGGACTTTTGTAACATTGTTGTAGATTGCAAATAAAAGTCAGTGAGTCAGTTAAGTGCCATATGTGATACACACTTGGGCAATCATGTCTCAAAAGAGACATGACTGACTGAGTAGAAGATTTTCCCGCAGTAGGTTGCCATTGCATTTTGTGGTTGACTGGTTGTCAACAAAGGCTACAGAACCCAATCTGTTCTATTTAACCCATAGCTGGATGAAGAAGTGATGGATTAATACCTTTCTCAAGAGCATTTGTGTGTAAGTGAATGCAACAAATTCTACTGGAATTCAAACTCAGTTCTCCAATTTCTCGTTCCAAGATGATATCCACTGGACCACAATGCACATTAATTGCAATAAAAGTACAAGACTTAATTCCTAAAATTTTATTTAACTCAAGACTTTGTCAACTACTTTTGACCAGTGAATGTGTATGACTCCAGGTTTCTTTCCAAACACTGACCCAACATTCTTGTATGGCCATAAAAGTTTCATTCTCTGGTATGAGTCTTGACATATCTGTCACTAGCAGTATAGCCCAGCGTTTCTCGGGTGTAATGAAAGCTTTAAAACTAATCCATGGTTCTGGAGCTCAGACTCTTTGGATGTTGGCACGAAAGACTAAAAAGCAATAGTTGTTTCAAGTTAAAGCGAAACCATAGACTGAAAGAAAAATCAATGGAAGTAAGTCAAATTTTGATTTCCTGGTATCGACATCAAATAAGTTTTTTTTGTTGTAAACTGAATTTTGAAGGCTAAATAAGTCCTCGGAGTAAATGGTATCATGGCTGAGACTAAGAACTACAATTATACTTACTTAGAGCCAAACCCGAAGCAAAAAGTAAAATAAAAGGGCTGAAAAAAATACAGACATACAGGCAGATAAACAGACACACACACAAACATCTTGCTTTTTATATATATATATATATATATATATATATATATATATATATATAATTGATTTTCTGTACGATTGTAAGAACTGCAACCATGAAACTTCTGAATATCGTTTCTTATGTCTTTGTCTATGAGTGTATCAAATTTGATTAAAATCAGACCACTCCTTCTATAACCCAATTTTTTTGATTATCGATTTTCGATATTTATCGGAGGTACCTTGACACAAAACCTAGCTAAGAACACTCGCAGACACTTATGGTACAAAAGTGTAAATTTTCAAGAAAATCGGTTCAGCCATTTCAGAGTCCATAGGAAATGGACACACACACACAGACTCTCATACACACACACAGAAACACATTTCCATTTATAAATAAGTTTAGATAGATATGGTTCTTTCTCGTAATATGCACATCACAGATGCAGCTGGGTTGATCTTATGTTCAACTGTTGGGGTAGTGAACACACATCACACATTGAACCTGTCTCAGTAAAAACACCCATTCCCACATATAGGGGAACCACATGTATTGATACCATTACATCAGTAGTATGTCTTGATCAAGATAGCCTGATGAATATCCCAACCATCTCCAGTTTGATTTCAAAGTTTTCCTTCCTTGTCAGTCGTTTCCAATCAAGGCTAAAATGTTCAGTCTGTCAAGCTATTTATCCATAGTTGAAAGGAGAAGTGATGGATTCACACTTAAATGAATGCAACCAACACAACTGGAATTTAAACTTAGCTCTTTGATTTCTCATTCTGAAATGTTTATAACTCCACAGCAAATTCTCTTTTAGGGATGTATAAACTTGAACATGCACAATGACTGAAATTATTAAAAAGGAATATGTCATGTAAGTTTTCAATATGGTTGGTAATCTACCTTAAGTTGGTGTCTTGATGAAAGCACTTATTTCCTAGCAGTGTGGCTCTGGGAGGTATCAAATTAAAAAATGCACCATGACTGGAAACAGAATGAAAACTGTTGTGGTCCTGTTTAAGGGATCACAATTATAAGGTGAAAGAGTCCTGTGTTCACTGTGAGCGGTTAAACTACAAGTGTTACTTCTCTGCTTGAATGCCGAAATGTCTGGCATTATATAAACCAGACGAATCCATATTGTCCATGGATATAGGTGTGTTAACTATCCCAGAACAAAAACTTACACTCATAATTAAGAGAAAACAGCTAAAATTTCCTGGATACATAAGGCAGAAGAAGGTCTTTGAAAACATCTCACAGGACATATTTAGGGCAAGAGAGATCAAGGAAGACAGTCCCCCAATTATTTATTGGACTTGTGTAAATAGATGGCAGAATAAGAGTGGAGCTTTAGCAAAAGAAGGAAATGGGATAGGAAGTAGTGGAGGGCTATTATACCCATAAATTTCTTTGAAACCCATAAAATAGTGGAGGGCTATTATTTCTATATTCTGAAGGGACACAGCACTAAGAAGAAGTCCTGTGAGTTGGTGCTCTATCTTGAGATAGGATTTCAATGAAAACACCCACTCGTCAGCAGCCTGGTCTCTTAAAGGTGGAAGTAACTGGTTGCTCATATCCAAGTATGCCTGTCTACTAGGACGGCTGGCCAATCCCTGTTACAGACATCTTCACAGGCACATTTGTGTTTGTTCAACACTCACAGAACCAACCTGTGGTCTATACTGAAACTATGCTGAATGAACCTTAGTTACAGTTAACACAAGAGAAAACATTAGCTGGCATGATGGACAGTTTGAACAAGGCCAGTACACTCATACCCTCAGTCACGATGACTAGTGACTTCATGTGAGCACAACTATTGATGGCTCCTAAACAATTCTGTCTACCCAATTTGATTCACAAGACTTAGATCAATCAATGAAATGTGCTACAAACTGGGATCACCTCAACCTTTTAACTTCAAGAAGTCACCTTCGTGATCACTCATGATGAGATTTGAACCCAGATCTCATGGACGGAAAGTGAAAGTTCTAACCACTAGGCTATGCATCTCTTACAGTGAGGAATCAACCTGAAAAATGCACAATGATTAAAATTTACAAAAAAGAAATTCATCATGTGAGCGTGCAATTTGCAACAGATGAAAATAATTTCAATGATGATTTATTGCTTCAGGAAATTAGTTTAAAAAATATCCAAAGAGTGAAGTTTTTTTCTCGAAAGGATTGTGTTTTGTAAAACTAAAGATGTTTTCATTTTTATTCTTTTTAATTTTAGACAAAACAAGAGCAAAGCTAAAAATACGGGATAAACTTTTAGATCTGAATATTTTATGTTTTTTAAACTGGAGCCATTTTTCCAACAGCAGTCTCCTTCACACCAGCTTTCATAATGAGAGCAGTTAACACATGAAAACTATTATTAAAAAAAAGGCAAAAGTTCTTCTCACTGGTATATACATTAATATTCTAAGCAGAAAAGCATGGTACCTTGAATATTTATGGCATCATTTGATTTTTTCCTGCCAAGTTGAATAATCTTAAAATATCATGAAAAAATTTTTATTTAAAAAAATATTTCTCAATCCTTTACTTTGAAATTCTAGAAGACGCCTGCTACCGTTTCTTTTTTCTCTTTATTACAGAAATATTTGCATTGGATTTCTTTGAAACCCATTTTCTCAAAGTCATCACGTTCCTTTGATTTTTGCTCAACATCTTTTATAGCCTACAAGATGCAGATACATTTTAGAAGTTAACGCACAAGAAAGAATTTTCTCTAAAAACCTTCACCCTGCCTTCATTTTTTCTCGTTTTAAGAAAAGTAAATTGGATATAAAATCTTCAGATGAGATATTATAAGCATGAAAGTGTGACTGATTTGATTTTTATGGCTTGTCAACCCGTTGCAGGTTATTTAAAGCCAGAAAATATTTTTAGGTTGTTAGCATATTTTTTTAATGATTTAATGATCAGTCAGTTAAGTGCCATACGTGAAACACACTTGGGTGATCATGTCTCGAAAGAGACATGACTGACTGAGCAGAAGATTATCCCACAGTAGGTTGCCATTGCTTTCTGCAGTAGACTGGTTGCCAGCCAAGGCTATAGAACACAATCTGTACTGTTATTTAACCCATAACTGGAAGGAAGAGACAGATTAATACCTTTCCCAAGGGTATTTGCATGTAAGTGAATGCAATGAATTCAAGTGGAATTCGAACTCGGCTCCCCGATTTCTAGTTCCGAGCTGCATCACAATGCACATAAGACTATAAATTATATTCTGACTATTATCTACATCTCCATTGTTGTTATCATGTTTTGGCCATTGTTCCCTACAGCCTTTTCAGGTGTCTATCAATCTGGGTAACCTGCGAAGAATTCTGAACTGAACTATTCTATTCACATTCAACTGATCATTATTCCTTTTTATTTTATTATTTTGTAATGTCCAGTTATTGCTCACTGCCTGACCAAGGGATTGAACTCACAAATACTATGTCACCAAATTCACAAACTGATGCTTCTACTCACTAGGATATTTGCTCCATAGGACAATTTGTTATAGTAAACTTAAAGCTTTAAACTTAATCTAGTTGCTGATTAGGTTGCAACCGCTGCCCATGTTTTAATTGCTTCTACAGCTATGGTTGAAGATTTGTTGTCATTTGTCTTTCTTTATTAGAAACTTCAATATTGTATTTATTTATATACTAGATCAACTAAAGCGGTCCTTATAGCCTAGCAATATGCATTGATTTTTTCAGATATCTCACTCTCCACTGCTCTTCTTTGTTCATTATTTTAACTTCATTCGACAGGGGCTGATGACTACTCTTTTGCCTTTTTCCTTGTCCAGTCACTTATTCCACGGAGACTGAAGACTACCCTCCATACACTGACCCCTGTGGAATTAAGTGAAAATACTGAATCAGGAAGAGTCTTTCTGTGTGAATAAGTGGATTCATACCTTTCTCAAGGATATTTATGCATAAATATCATGAACTCAACTGGAATTGAAACTCACCTCTCTGGTGAACAATTTTGAGCCATTATCCATTACACCACCCACACATCCAAGCTTACAGCATCTGGTATTTCCAAGTGGTCACCCCTGTTGCTTAACTTTGGTGATCATATGAGAACCAGTGTTTCCAAGTGATATGGCCGTAAGCCTAGCATGACCCAAAATGCTTTCCAAATCACTATGATCTTAACCTCTTCAAGTTCAACCATTATCTATCCTATATATCCTCATAATATGCAACTCTTGCTTCTCCACCACATTCTTACAACAAATTCATCCAGTTACTCTATAACTTGAGTGGCTCTTGGTCCTTACATTGGGAAAACAATAGTAAAAAAAATATTACTTATTAAGAACACTATATTAAGCAATGCCAAGACTATTGATTTCAAGGTTTTCTTACATTTGGCCAATCTGTTTTCTGGTTTTCCTCAGAAACACAAAAGAGTAACTCGTTTTTTTAGAATCCGCTTCCCAATTCTGTTTCAATGTAATCATGAAAAACATGTAAAAGACAAGGCCCTCACAACTAATTATTTCAATATAGTTTATATCGCTGAAGAAAAGATCAGCTGAAATATTGTTGCAACAACCAAAAAAAATTAGATTAAAAGAATGTTTGAAACATTGTTTTCTTTGTGGTTTTCTGATATTTTAAAACAAAAATAAGAGGGCCACCATAAGAATTCAAATAAACACTTGAAGTGTGCATTTCTTTTATGTAAAGATGTCAATAAAACTTATTTTATCTTCTATATTGCAAAAGAGTAACTGAGGTGGAAAATGGAATTGGTAAGCCAGGTTCAGTGCTACTGCATTCAGTTCACGTGTTTAGTAAGTAATTCCTGCCAGAGGTTTGAATCAAATTTAATGTTCATTATGAGCCTTGATCTATGAAGTACAATATGTACTGTGTTCACTCAAAGAGTAAGTTTTGAACTTGGTGCTACTCCTGAATGTCAAAATACCTAAGAGTCTTATGAATTAACATAGTGTTGTAGAGTAGCTGACACCCTTGCAGCACTCTCAATGATGGAATGGCCCATGACCTGAAATGGTCTATTAAAGTAAAGAATAGTAGTATTTGAGGTATAATATTTGAGTGTCATTCAAGTAACATTCGGACTGATTACTTCGGTGACTACTGTGCTCAAACCCCCCTCCTCTCTGTCTTGTCTCTTATTGTAACTATTGTATTTTTCTGTGTATATCCATTTAGCACCGGATATTGTGATGAATAATACCGTGGCAAACTTTCTCTGGTACAACATTAAGGTAACCTAAAAGTCACCAAGTGCATATTTGAGCCTTAAAAAATGCCAGTGGATGCACTGACATAAACAAAGAAATAATCCCAGCTGAATTTTGAATATACAAAAACAAAAGAGATAGAAAGTTATATACAGGATGCACTTGATAAATTGTCATCTAAATTATGTCAAAATAAAAATAACACTGACATCTCATTTGAACAGATATATTTACCAAAATTACACAAAATTATCTTGAAGTACCACAGAGAACATTTATTCAGTAAAATTGCCATGCTAGATGACTTCTGAATCTTCTGCAACTCATTTGGATGATCTCCTTGATTAAGTTTATGAATACTGCCAAAATCTTTGGCTTCAGTTCATCTTTGGTTTTACAAGGAATTTTGTTCATCTCTTACTCAACTGCCACCCATGCATAATAAACAAGGGGGCTGCCAACCATGATTTGTTTTTCTGCTTGTCTGACATGGTGCAGAGTCCTGTTGCCAGACATAGGTTCTTCCAGCAGCCACCCTTTTGACCCAGGGAAGCACTACTGCATGCTGTTCCCACATTTATGGTGGAATGAATTGCGTCATGGTACTCTTTTTTTTTTACAGATGGTGTCCAACTTACCCTACTATACCATGCAGTTGACAAAATAAAAACAAACAATGCGCAAGTGTGAAATAAAAACTATAAAACAGTGACAATTTTGCAGCCTTTAAATGCCAAATCTACAAGGAGAGAATCTCTCATATTGTAAAAAGAAGATCAAAAGTTTCAAAGAAAAACCTGAAACCAAATACCCTTGATACGGCTGATGTTAATTTGTCAGAAATTAAAAAACAATTATTTTATACATGAAAAATTTACTTTTCTCTTCTTATCAGATGTCATTGATATAACATTATAAATCAATACTACTGGAAAAGGCATAAGTCTATTTGCTTCCTCTTCTCAATTATGTGTGAAATAGTTAAATAGACAGGACTCTTCAACCTATAGTGGTATGGAACATTGGAGATAAGACGAATAGTTGATTTATGCATGTCAAGAAAGTTAGTAGAGACTGATAATAATGAGGAAACACATTGGTTATTTTCAAAAAAACAAGAATAATATATTTACAAATTCACATGCTTGAAGTTGTGTCAGTAGCTCATTTCAAGAAAATAAATCAAAAATTTTTAAAGTGTGTAGTTTCAATAAATTGTCATGAAGTGGAAATGTTCATACAATAGATTAAATGATCTGACACAAAATAATATTAAAAAATATTTAAGATAAATGAAAGAGAGTTTGTTGCTCATAGAAGGGAAATACTGTTGCATTTGTTCAAAAGTAGAGGAAGAGAGATCATTTTAAATACTTAACTTTCAAGGATTGTTGAAATAAAGATCGTTGAAGTGATAAGTACTTGGTTAAGGCCGATAGTACAATTAGTGAGTAATTTGACACTAACAAAAATCTAAAGTCTGGACGTGTGAAGAGAGACTTTTCATGTGATTTCAGACATTCTTCTCTTCTTGAATTAATTTTTTTACTTCTTCTTCTTCTATGTGCCCTGTCCCTTCAGGACGTAGGCGATCATGGCTCTCCACGTCTCCCTATCCCTTGTGGATCTTAGTATGTTTGCTCCTGTTGCTCCTGGCAACCCCTGTTCCGTCCTCCACCTGATCAGGCCCTGCAAATATGTTATCCGCTGCCTTCCTCTGTCTCTCTTTCCTTCTATCTGTCCAGTCAGTATCAGGTTCTCCAGGCTCTCCTTCCTCATTGCATGTCCCACGAACTTCAGTTGTCTATTCCTGATGCTCAGCATCAATTTCCTTTTTGTTGCCATTCTTTCTAACACCTCGTCGTTGCTTGTATGCTCAGTCCACGATATCCGTAGCATCCTTCTGTAGAACCACATTTCGGCCGCTTCCAGTTTTGTCCTCATTTTCGATGATATTGTCCAGCATTCACAGCCGTATCTTATATAAAAAAGAATTTAGCATGAGCTCACTATTTTCTTTTCTTTCATTTGCTAGGCTCAATAGCTAATGCTTAAGAAAACAAGCTTTTCAATAGTCCAAAGAAAATTCTCATAGGCTCACAAATTTCTTTCTCTCTTTTTTCTCAATTCACACAAATCTGAATGGAGCGTACAAAGGGAGTTATCATTATTTTCTCCCACAAACCTTTCAGATACTCTGGTCATGAATTCTGATGTTGCAAAGGCTGATATTAATAATGCCAAGTGTTCATGCAATAGCAGAATTAGGTGGTCACATGATCTAGTCTCGAAATTTTCTTTAGTTACTTAGTATAGAAAGACAATCAATTTAAACACATTTACTTGATTCTTTTGCAATGAGAGATAATTGAACAATTTTGGAAGTTCGAAGTAGGATCCTATCAAAGTAATAAAGTATTTTTGGGGATTGACACTTAGTCTCAGTTTATTATAATAGAAACATAATTGCACATTATTCAAGTGTTTATTAGAGGGATGGATAGGGCAATGAATATAAGCGCATAAAGTGATTCCTGCTAAGTTCAATTCCCACTCGATTTTCTTTTGTTAACTTTTCACAAATGCCTTTAAAAAAGGTATGAATCCATTTTCCTCAAGATATGAGTTAAATAGTAGACTAGACTGGGTTCTCTTGCCTTTAAAAAGTACTAAATGTTGTTATATCTAATTTAATATTAATCACTACAGACATGCGTTAAGTTTGATATATGTTAAATTATATTTTTTTATGTATATTAATTACTAGTATTAATAACTGGCATTATTATTTTATTATTTTATGTGTACATATATATTTTAGAATATATAAAATAACTGTATTATGGGATATAATGATTTCTACTCAATAGCATTTAGAATAATTGAAAAGAAAAGGATCAGTATTATGTTTCATCATGAGTCGTTCTAAACATCGTATTTTGGCTTTAATTTCAGGTAAAAATAAAGATAATATTATCTTTGATGGTGGATGTCTTTATGTTAACATCCCTGTAACCTTTCTGAAGATGGCTCATGTGAGCCGAAATCTTAGAACCAGCATAATAAAAAAATATCCAAATGTTGGACAATTTTTGTCTTCAGCTGAAATTAAAGCCCAAATACAATGTTTAGAATGGTTCATGATGAAATATAATAGACATTCATTACCTGTTATATTTAACAGTATATTTTTAGAAAATTATCTGCTGCCTCGATACACTATATATATATATATATAATGTAAATGTTATATGAATCTTGTTAAAACATGACAAGCATATGTATAAATAAGAGTTTCATCATGCATATCCATGGTGAAAGTAAATAATTGTTTGTTTGTTTTTGAGGCTTAACAACCTATCAATCCTTATGGGATCATTTTTAAGGTCATAACCAGAGATTTTGGGTAAAGTTATTTTATTTTTACAACGTTTTTCTTTTTCACGATTCATTGGGATTTGTTTTTAAGAGCAGGGTCACCAAATCCTACCCTTGGTATTTAACCCATAACTGGAGGGAATGAATGGATTAATATCTTTCCCAAGGGTACCAGTGCTTAAGTGAATGCAGGGTATTCAACTGGAATTCGAACTCGGTTCACCGCTTTCTCTTTCCGAGCCGATATCCACTGCACCACAACGCACATCCGTCACTATACGCTTACAGCCCCTGGTATTCCCAAGCGGTCACCCATCTAAGTACTGAACAGGCTCAACATTGCTTAACTTCGGTGATCGAGCGAGAACTGGTGTATTCAACGTGATATGGCCATAAGCACGCACATCCGTCACTAAATACTTACAGCACCTGGTATTCCCAAGCGGTCACCCATCTAAGTACTGACCAGGCTCAACGTTGCTTAACTTCGGTGATCGAGCAAAAACTGGTGTATTGAACGTGATAGGCCATAAGCAGGAACATCCGTCACTAAACGCTTACAGCACCTGGTATTCCCAAGCGGTCACCCATCTAAGTACTGACCAGGCTCAACGTTGCTTAACTTCGGTGATCGAGCGAGAACCGGTGTATTCAACACAATCGGCCGTAAGCATGAACATCCATCAATAAACGCTTACAGCACCTGGTATTCCCAAGCGGTCACCCATCTAAGTACTGACCAGGCTCAATGTTGCTTAACTTCAGTGATCGAGCGAGAACCGACGTATTCAACGTGATATGGCCCTAAGCACGCACATCCATCACTAAACGCATACAGCAGCTGTTATTCCCAAGCGGTCACCTATCTAAGTACTGATCAGGCTCAATGTTGCTTAACTTCGGTGATCGAGCAAGAACCGGTGTATTCAACGTGATATGGCCGTAAGCACGCACATCCATCACTAAACGCTTACAGCACCTGGTGTTCCCAAGCATTCACCCATCAAAGTACTGACCAGGCTCAACGTTGCTTAACTTCGGTGATCGAGCAAAAACTGGTGTATTCAACGTGATAGGCCATAAGCAGGAACATCTGTCACTAAACGCTTACAGCACCTGGTATTCCCAAGTGGTCACCCATCTAAGTACTGACCAGGCTCAATGTTGCTTAACTTCGGTGATCGAGCGAGAACCGGTGTATTCAACGTGATATGGCCGTAAGCACGCACATCCGTCACTAAATGCTTACAGCACCTGGTATTCCCAAGCGGTCACCCATCTAAGTACTGACCAGGCTCAACATTACTTAACTACGGTGATCGAGTGAGAACCGGTGTATTCAACGTGATAGGCCGTAAGCACGAACATCCGTGACTAAACGCTTACAGCACCTGGTATTCCCAAGCGGTTACCCATCTAAGTACTGACCAGGCTCAACGTTGCTTAACTTCAGCGATCGAGCGAGAATCGGTGTATTCAATGTGATATGGCCGTAAGCACGCACATCCGTCACTAAATGCTTACAGCACCTGGTATTCCCAAGCGGTCACCCATCTAAGTACTGACCAGGCTCAATGTTGCTTAACTTCAGCGATCGAGCGAGAATCGGTGTATTCAATGTGATATGGCCGTAAGCACGCACATCCGTCACTAAATGCTTACAGCACCTGGTATTCCCAAGCATTCACCCATCAAAGTACTGACCAGGCTCAACATTGCTTAACTTCGGTGATCGAGCAAAAACTGGTGTATTCAACGTGATAGGCCATAAGCAGGAACATCTGTCACTAAACGCTTACAGCACCTGGTATTCCCAAGTGGTCACCCATCTAAGTACTGACCAGGCTCAATGTTGCTTAACTTCGGTGATCGAGCGAGAACCGGTGTATTCAACGTGATATGGCCGTAAGCACGCACATCCGTCACTAAATGCTTACAGCACCTGGTATTCCCAAGCGGTCACCCATCTAAGTACTGACCAGGCTCAACATTACTTAACTACGGTGATCGAGTGAGAACCGGTGTATTCAACGTGATAGGCCGTAAGCACGCACATCCGTCACTAAACGCTTACAGCACCTGGTATTCCCAAGCGGTCACCCATCTATGTACTGACCAGTCTCAACGTTGCTTAACTTCAGCGATCGAGCGAGAATCGGTGTATTCAATGTGATATGGCCGTAAGCACGCACATCCGTCACTAAATGCTTACAGCACCTGGTATTCCCAAGCGGTCACCCATCTAAGTACTGACCAGGCTCAATGTTGCTTAACTTCGGTGATCGAGCGAGAACTGGTGTATTCAACCTGATATAGCCATATGCACGAGCATCCGTCAATAAACGCTTACAACACCTGGTATTCCCAAGCGGTCACCCATCTAAGTACTGACCAGGCTCAACGTTGCTTAACTTCGGAGATCAAGTGAGAACCGGTGTATTCAACGTGATACGCCGTAAGACTAAAATAAATAAACTCTAGTTTTAAGACTATTATAATATAAAGGATGCGACTGTGAAAACAACAACATATATTTTCAAACAAACAAGTATGAAATAGGGTTAATGAAATTATAACAGATTTTCAGTTGTTTCTCCTTTTTGTTGTATAACCAACATTGTTCTCATGAATCATGAGTGCAGCAGCAATGATGTGAGCTTATAAAACAATCGACAATGCGAAACAAGATCCTTTTGCTTTATCGACAATTACTCATCTGACAGAAAATTTTTGAAATGAAAAAGACAATGCCTGGTAATCCTTCAAGCGAGAGACATTCCTTAGAAGCTGAGCACACACTTCAAGTTATGCATAGTTTGTAAATAATTTAAACAAATGCGAAACAATGTTTATAAATGGAGGAACAATTGAATATTTGCTGTAATCTCATAAGCCCCATTTCATACACTTTTGTTTCAAAATATACATTGTTCTTTTCACAATTGCTTCCTTTGCATTAAAATAGTTTTAATACTTGTGATCATTTATTTTCAACTTTATATATATATATATATATATATATTACTTCAAGCAATACTCAAGTTCTGTACCACAAAATATTTGTTTATATATATATATATATATATATATATATATATAATGAATAAATAGCAAAATATAAGATAAAGCTTAAAATATAAAATCAACTGTGGTCACAATGCCACAGTCAACAAATCTTAAATATAATAATATAACACAATATCAAAATCTGCTATTTCTCACGAAATTGTAAAGATATATATAAATGAAAATGAAAAAAAACACCTAAGGTTAAATGGAAAATCCTCAAACAGGCTAGAACATCTAAATTGGTAGAGGAACCATGTTTCCTTTGTCTACAAGAAAAAATAGAAATCATTAAATACATGAGGAGTGACATATTACTAAACCAGAGGAATGAAACCACAGTAAATTTCAAACCTTACAATAATGCTAAAATTACAAAATCTAAAGTTCAGATTTCTAGAAAGAATAAACCTTTATAGTATTAATCTTAGTACCATGATATTCACTTTTAATTGCATGATCTCTCTCCTTGTATATATTTTTACCTCTAATTTTATCTTCATTTCATACTACAAACTGTGATCTAATTAAGATTTTATAAAATAATAATTCTTTAAATTTTAAATATAAAAAGAACCCCTTTAAAAACTTCTAAGCCTATGTATAGGATTTCGCCATCCTTCCAAGAAAAGCCTTCCTCACCATTTTGTAGCCTTATACTTCACTAATACAGATATCTACTACCAATTCCTCTCTCTTCTTAGCCCATCCTCTCCTACTCCTTCCCACCCCATATAAATTTTCTCAATTCTTCCTCTGTGTTAAACCCAAAGGCCTGGTCATAAAAGGCTGTAACAGACCATACATTGTCTTCTACTGTTAAACCTGTCTCTAAAAGTTTCAATATGTCCATTTGTTGTGGAGTAGTTTTCGCACTGAAGGTTATAATTGTCTTATGTCGGTTGCTAATCGACTTAATGCACCCAAACTTTTAGGAACTTAGTAATCTTCCACTGAAAGCTGACTCCTTAGTATTCAGCTAACTGCCAACTAATATCAGCTGCCTAGGAGTTCTACTGAACTCCAATAGAAGTCTAAAGAACTCCCATGAACTTCCCAAGTACTTCTTCCATTAACTTCCTGCTCACTCTTATCAATAAAGGAGGGAGAGTCCATTATCTAAGGAATAGGTGTGTTTCACCATAACACCATTAACCACCTCTCTCCTTCTCCCCCATTTTTTTATCTTTTTGTTCAAATTCTAATTCAGAACTTCTAATTTTGATTTCTCATTTTCTCTACCCCACTTACCTCTCACAGAAAATTTACCAATATAAGGAAAAGAATTTCCCATCTACCTTCACACTACCTGATGAGACATTGTCATTTCAATGTCGAAACAAAATGCACACTTTGTAGTAGATGATAATTTGTCAGTCAGTCAGTTAAGTGCCATACGTGGTAAACACTTGGGGTGATCATGTCTCGAAAGAAACATGAATGACTGAGCAGAAGATTATCCCGCAGTAGGTTTCCATTGCTTTCTGCGGTAGATTAGTTGCCGACCAAGGCTATAGAACTCAATCTGTCCTGTTATTTAACCCATAACTGGAAGGAATAGACGGATTAATACCTTCCCCAAGGGTATTTGCATGTAAGTGAATGCAATGAATTCAACTGGAATTTGAACTCGGCTCCCCGATTTCGTGTTCTGAGCCGATATCCACTGTATCACAACGCACATGATAATTTGTACATGTTCTAAACTATAATTTATAATAAATATATATAGCACAGCAATTTTTCATTTCTACAAGTTTGGTTGCAGATCAATGAAAACTGTTAAGGATTTTTTCTGTTTTTATAGTTTTTGGCAAAAATCTAAATACAAAGTATCTGAGCATTTTTGGCTTTCACAAGCCATTATCAAATCATTTTATCTTTTGTACTGTATTAGTTTCACATATGATGGTTTTCTTTTTTTCAAAGCATCATGTTTTCATGCATCAGTTCATATTGTCATGTCTATTTTATATATATATATATATATATATTTGCGACCACCTTTGAGGCTTTGCCATACCACCCTCATACAAATTGTGACATTGACTTGGCACACAGAGGAATAAAGAGATTTATGAGAAAGGAAAAATAAAAGATTTTTTTTATCTTCTGCTGTGAGTGGCATAATGGTTATCAGGGTGAAAAATGAAATTGGCAGGCCAAGTTCAAGGCTGCTGCATTCAATTCATATTAATGTAATTATTAAATGCAAAACTCATTCACCCACCAACTCCAAGTAAAATAATAAGGTAAGCTGGGTTTTTCAGCTTTGGTTGGGTAATCAGTCTCAACATAAGTTTACAAACTTTTTTTCCATTTATACAAGAAGTGTTGTGTGCTAAGTCAAATATATAATGTAATATATTAATGAAAAAAAAATTATTCAATGAAAACTTTACTTAATAACAAGGGTATTTGTTCATAAATCAAAGATGTTATCCATTACATCCAATGCAGGTCCTGGGTATGATGATAAACTGCATCTGGTAGCAAAGCCCCTGATTGGGAAGTTGTGAGGAGCTTACAACCACCTCTTAATTGTTGTTGTTCTAAGGTCCACCCTGAACCGAAGTGGTAGAACCTGTTAGGGTCCCAGCTATGGGCAAATAGTTAACCCCCACCAAACTGGGGTCAAAACACTATAAAAGACTTTTATAGAAATACATACATAAAAATAGAATTTCATAGAAAAATATACATTTTTGAAGAAACAATATTACCAACAATACACTTTTGAAGGAAAAAAAACTATCATTAGCAATACATTTTTTATTACAAAAACTAGAAAACATCTTCAGTTTTCTAATAAAATAAAAAATAAAAAAAAATTTAATCAAAATCTGATTAAATCAACCTTCTCACTATAACCGAACATTAAAAAAAATACCTTAAAACCCTACCTTTTTGGCATTAAATAACCCACAGAAATTGGTGAATTTCTAAGCACAGCATAGATGTGGCACAAGGCCGAAAGTATGGAACACTGAGTGAGGATCGAAATCACTACTCAATTGTAATGGTTCTAGCAAGATAAGCTTGCTAACCATTATACCACCTTGAGTTGCCCATAAACCACAGAGATTGATATGTCACTAAACAAAACTCAAACTTGATTTTCCTTAATTTTAGTGTTCAACGTGATATGATTGTAAGCAATAAGTAAAGAAAAAAATGATTGATTAATTATACTAAAGTGTAGCAATGACAATCTCATCAAAGTGAAGGATAACACAGTTTAAATCCCTCAACATGCATCGTAGGTCAATATGGACAAGTAAAGTCGGGTTGATTATTTTCAGGAATAAGAAGGGCACTTATGCTACGAATCAGAAAGACAGCTGAATTTTATAGAACACAATGAGGTAAAAGAGTTATGGAATTTGATATTCACAGGATATCAGTCAGTTAAGTGCCATACATGATACATGCTTTGGGTGATC
This sequence comes from Ascarosepion bandense, assembly GCA_037127315.1. Taxonomy (NCBI): domain Eukaryota; kingdom Metazoa; phylum Mollusca; class Cephalopoda; order Sepiida; family Sepiidae; genus Ascarosepion; species Ascarosepion bandense. The sequence continues at coordinate 7,648,920 of JBBBDQ010000927.1, forward strand.
ATGTCTCTTTCGAGACATGACTGACCATGACTAACTGGGCAGAAGATTATCCCGTAGTTGGTTGCCATCACTTTCTGAGGTAGACTGTTGACAGCCAAGGCTATAGAATCCAATCTGTCCTATTATTTAACCCATAACTGGAGGGAAGAGACAGATTAATACCTTTCCCAAAGGGTATTTGTGTGTAAGTGAATGCAAGAAATTCAACTGGAATTTAAACTTGACTCTCTGATTTCTTGTTCCAAGTCAATATCCACTGCACTACAACTTTCTGTAATAAACTGGTTGCCAATCAAGGCTATAGAACCCAATCTGTACTGCTATTTAACCCATAGCTGGAAGAAAATGAGATGGATTTATGCCTTTCATAAGTGAATACAATGAACTCAACTGAAATTCAAACTCGGCTCTCTGATTTCTTGTTCCAAGCCAATATACACTATATCACAGGATATACTGAAGGCAAAAAAAGCAAGGGAAAAACAGACTGCCTAACAAGCTTGTTTAATTGGATGACAGAACAGAGAGTTGGAGGGATATTAAGGAGATATACATTACTTCAAGCTACAAAAATAGGAAGTAGTGGAGAGCTATGACTGTTCATATTTTGAAAAGACATGGCATATAATAGAAGATGAGTCTCAGTTTGAGTGAAGGATTATCTTATATTTAAAATAAGCAACTAAAGTGAAGTTGAAAACAAGAGAGAAGTTCTTTTCTCTGATGAACAGCTGATATACTTCTTCTTCTATGTGCCCTGTCACTTCAGGACGTAGGTGATCATGGTTCTCCACCTCTCCCTATCCCTTGTGGCTCTTAGTATGTTTGCTCCTGTTACATCTTGCAACCCCCGTTCCGTCATCCACCTGATCAGGCCTTGCAAATATGTTATCCACTGCCTTCCTCTGTCTCTCTTTCCTTCTATCTGGCCAGTCAGTATCAGGTTCTCCAAGCTCTCCTTCCTTATTGCATGTCCCAGGAACTTCAGTTGTCTCTTCCTGATGCTCAGTATTAATTTCCTTTTTGTTGCCATTCTTTCCAACACTTCATCGTTGCTTGCATGCTCAGTCCACGATATCTATAGCATCCTTCTGTAGAACCACATTTCCACTGCTTCCAGTTTTGTCCTCATTTTCGATGATATCGTCCAGCATTCACTGCTGTATTGAAGAACTGACATCACATAGCAATTCAGCACTCTTTTCTTTGTTTTTAGTGAAATTTTCCTGTGTTAGTACTTTACTCAGCTTCTGGAATGCGTCCTTTGCCATGCCAATTCGCCTTCGGATCTCTGTGTCGCACTTTCCATCTCCTGTTAGAACACTTCCTAGGTATTTAGATTTTTGTACTTGCTTGATTCTGGTATCCCCAGCTGATATAAATGTCAAAAATCCTCTTGTCAATCATACATGAGATTAATATTTATTTTACTAAGCCAATGTGTTGAATGCGAGAAAATAGAAAGCATAATATCTGTTATTTAATAAAGTGTCATTGACAAATATGTTTCAAGTATCATGGCATCTATTGATGCTATGTTGGTTGTTTTAGAGATAATAAAGGTTTCAGTAATACAATTCTTAGTAATTAACCCATAGTTACAGGGAAAAGAGGTTGATTCATACTTATACATATATATATATATATATATGTGTGTGTGTGTGTGTGTGTGTACGTGTGTTTACATCTGATCTCAAATGGAACGAACCACTACATTGAATCCATAGCTAAATCTACTGCTAAGAAGGTTGGGTCACTGTGTCGACCCAGCACATTCTTTCTGCCTGAATCCATCCTGCATATATACAAGTCTACCATTCGACCTTGCATGGAGTACTGCTGCCATTTATGGTCAGGCGCCCCTGCCGCTCACCTCAGTGTTCTCGACAGGCTCCAAAGGAGAGTTAGTAACGTGATAGGTGCTGACTTGGCGACTCGACTACAGCCACTTCACCACCGACGAAATGTGGCCTCCCTTTGTCTGTTCTATAAGTACTTTCATGGCTTCTGCTCAGACGAACTTAAGTCAATGGTGCCTCCTCAACAGGTGTTTACTCGTGCAACCAGAATGGCAACTGGGTCTAACCCATTCAGTTAGGTTAGCCAAATGCAGACAATAATTCTACTCCTGCAGCTTCTTCTCTTGCACTTTGCGCCTGTGGAACTCACTCCCATATTCTTGCTTTCCTGACAGCTAAAACCTCCAGAAATTTAAATGCAATGTCAATACTCATCTACTAACCACATGACTCTAGCCCTTTCCCCCACCCCGTATATCCTTCCCTTTCTCTCCTCCCTTGCAACTGTCATCACACCTGCATTTTCATCTTTCTATTTCTTCTTTCTAATTGGCTTGTAATCCTCTTCTCCCTCCTCTAATTAATTTTCTTTCAGTTATGTAGCCCCCCACACAGCAGTGGCATTTACACCTTGCCCAGGGTGAAATGATTAAATATATATATATACTGTAAACACACACATATATATGCATCATTCATTCAGTAATGAATTTGAACACTCTCGGCTACTGGCATGTGCTTACATTGTATATAACATGCTAAAGTCTGCCTTCCTCTACCAAGCACCGATAACTCAGAGGTAGAATCACCGACTAATGTCAATTTGGTCGGGTTTCTATCCTGACTAAAAGCAATCGGATGTCTAACTGTACTAATGAGCTGTGATACAGCAAAACAGATGACTATATATATATACAGGTGTGTGGGTGTGTGGGTGTGTTTAGGCAGCATATTTACCTGGATCAGATAATTACTTATTTGATATGTTGGTTGTTTGTTTTTTGTTTTTTTTTGTTTTAGCAGCATATCAACCTCCATGGATCATTTAATGCTGAAATCTGTTTTGTATGCAATTTTCTTTTTGAGATAATAATGATTCATACCCTTTCCCAAGGGTATTTGTGCTTAAGTGAATATCATGAACGCATCTGGAATAAGAACTCAGCTCTCGGATTAATTATTCTGAACCATTATCCATTACACCACTCACACATCCAAATATACAACCCTAGGTATACCCATCTTAGTACGGACCTGGCTCGATGTTGCTTAACTTCAGTGACTGTACAGAAACTAGTGTTTCAGCATGTAGTTTCTGAAAGCCTATATATGCTATGACAATTTTTGTAAAATTCACAAATAACTGAAAATCCACAAAATTTAAACTGAAAAAAATATGTTTAAAAAAGTGATTTTTACAGAAGTGTGTGTCTGTGTGTGTAGGTATATATATATATATATATATACACACACACATCATTCATTTAGTAATGAATATGAACACTATCGGCTACTGGCATGTGTTTACATTGTATATAACATGCTAAAGTCCACCTACCTCTACCAAGCACCCATAACTCAGAGATAGAATCACCAACTGATGTCAATTCAGTTGGATTTCAATCCTGGCTAGAAGCAATCGGATGTCTAACCATACTGATGAGCTGTGATATAGTGAAACAAATCTATCTGCAGATGACTATACATATATGTATATATATATATATATATATTATAATCGTTTCACCTCAAACAAGGCAAGCACACCACAGGTACTCAGGAGTTTACAGTGACAGAAGAGAAACAGAAGAAAAAACAACAAGTTACAGGGGATGTCAGAAAAAGGATAAGAGAAAGATGGGAATCATGGGAACAAAAGATGGCAATTGATGATGCACTTGAATTTTTGGAAATTGGAGCTATCAGGGAAGGGTGTTCCACAAGCTGGAAATGTGAGAAAAGAAACTGATAGAGTAGAAACGGATTTTGCATTTGACTATTTCGATGGTAAAAGGGTGGGACCTAGTTGCCAATCTAGTAGCACGAATAAATTCATGCAGTCAGGGCACTAGGGAAAGAAGCTCATCAGAGAAGAAGTTGTGAAAATATTTGTAGAAAAGACAGAGGGAAGCCACATCCAATCGATTAGAATGTGACTGAAGTCGAGTTACCAAATCGGGATTAGTTACATTGCAGATTCTTCTCTAGATTTTGTTGAGAACCCTGAGATGAATAGTAGAAGCACCTGCCTAGATATGGCAACAGTATTCAATGCACGGATTATTGGTAGATTTATAAATCTGCTAAATGGATGCTGACGAGAAGAACTTTCTGATGCAATACAGTGAACCAACCTTCTTAGCAGCAGATGTGGCCATTAGTTCAATGTAGTCGTTCCACTTAAGGTCGGTTGATACAGTGAGGCCAAAGAGGGACAGTGTTTTACTTTCTCAAAAGACTATCATCATTCAAACTATATTTTACAAAACAACAAGTCATATGCATTAATTGCTCCCAGTAATGAAACTGACCACAATTTTGATATTAGGTTGTCCCAAAAGTTTGTAAACACTTGCAAAAAATTGAAATTTTACTCGCAAAAACAACAAATTATTGCTCAAAATAAAGACCGTCATTTTTCAAGAGTTTCTGCCATCGATCTGCAAGATTTTGAATCTGGTCAAAGTACCATTCAGCCGGCTTCAAACTTTTGGGACAACCTAATATAAAAAATGCTGCCCTAGTTAAAAGTGATAACAATTTATTAAGACGAAAATGCTTAGAAAGTGCTTGAATTACGTGTTCATTCACAGTAAATTTGCATCCAGGTTCTAACGTTTCACCATTGTTGGCAGATCTCTTGTTATCACAAAGAAAAAGAATCTAAATGAAATCACCTAGATTATATCTTCAAAACACATAAAAATGCAAAGTTAAAATTCCCAGTATCTCTTGTTCATATGCATGTGTAGGTGCACCAAGATAAACAAATTTAGCCCAATGAAACCCTAAAGGAGGAAAGGTGTTACCCAAAAACTTTTTCTACTTTGTCACACGTTTTCCCCAAAAATCGCTCTTGATATATAAAAAATTATATATTTCTTATTACACACATATAGCAGTGTCAAACATAATTCAAAGTCAAAAATGCTGACAGTCCATGAGATACTGAGAGAAAAGATATTTAGCCCAAGTAACCGTAGCAATAGAGCTTTTGATATCAGAGATAGGGCATTAACAGAATTAATATAAGTAAAAGTTTGTCACTTTGCTGATTGATTTTACCTCCGACATCACGTAGGAGAACCTATCCATCCACTCTTCAGGGAGTATCAGCAACTTACAAATTATAAAATCTAGTAACATCAATTAACTAAGTGACAGACTTTTACATATATTAATAAATATTATTCTTTTAACAGATATATTTACCAAAATTATAAAAAAAAATTTTTATACAAAATTTTATCATTTTTGACAAAAAAAGATATGTTAGTGAATTTTATACACATACACAAACATATATATACAAACACACACACACACATATATACATGCACATGTATACATACACACACAAACATATATATATATATATATACACACACACACATACATATATATATATATATATATATATGAAAAAACCTTCATATAAAGGAACAGATAAATTATTTTAAAAATCCAGAACATACCTTGTTCTCTTGATCAGATATTCAGCATGAAAATAATTTAGAATCTTACCTGAATAAAAAAAGAAGAAATAAGAATTGTTATTAATTTACAAATAAAAACAATTATTTTCATGTTTTTTGGGTAGTCAGTCAGTTAAGTGCCATACGTGATACATGCTTTAGGTGATCATGTCTCGAAAGAAACATGACTGACTGAGCAAAAGATTATCCTGCAGTAGGTTGCCATTACTTTCTGTGGTAGACTGGTTGCCAGCCAAAGCTATAGAACCCAATCTGTCCTATTATTTAATCCATAACTGGAGGTAAGAGATGGATTAATACCTTTCCCAAGGGTATTTGTGCGTAAGTGAATGCAAGGAATTCAACTGGAATTCAAACTCGGCTTCCCGATTTGTTGTTCTGAGTCAATATCTACTGCACCACAACGCACACTGTTTTTTCATAAATAGCCAAACATATAACTGACAGGTGATTTTCATTTTTGTTTTTGACCATAAAGATTTTTATTGATCAATTGATTCATTTTTATGATTTATCAACCCTTTGAAGGTTCTTTAAAGTCAGAAAATATTTTTAGATTTTAATAATACTTTTTTTAAGATAACTCATAGCTGGAGGGAGAAGAGATGAATTCATACCTTTCCCAAGGACGATTGCATATAAGTAAATAGAACAAACCTAACCATAATTGGAACTTGGCTCTCCGATAAACAATTCTGAACCATTATACATTACACTAACTGCATATTCTAGTTTATAACTTCTGGTATTCTGAAGCGGTCATCCATCTTGGTACTGGCCATGCTTAACATTGCTTAAATTTTGTCATCGTGTGAGAAATGGTATTTCAACATAATGCAGCAGTAAGCATTCAGAATTATAGGATCCAAAGACATCTCACTAATTGATTGCATTCAAAGAACATCTTTTATTTCTAATTCTAAAAGCTGTTTCAACCATTCTTTCTGCCATTGTCAGAAGAACACTGCAGTCGTTACAGTCCAGTCTTCTGCAGATGTACATCATGGCAGCCCAAATATTATGGGAAAGAACAAGAAGAATTGTTTCAATGTTCAAACAACACTTAAAATAATAATAAGTCAGCTCAAAATTATAGATATTGTGGTGATACCGACCGAGCATAGTGAGGGACCAGATGTTTGCACCCTCACGACCAAAAAGCAAATGACCAAAACTCGATGATGTGCATCTGGGTTCGCGCAGACATTCTGGTTGAAAACTAAAAATTAATTAAATATTAAATTTCCAGTTCGCGAGCCAACGGGAATTTTATTTATCGGCCAATAGGAAGCCCAGAATCAAATACAAGTGTGAACCCCCAAATGATCTGCTGCGATCCAAAAAGAAGATATAAAAAGCCGAGACAGAAAGCCTCACCAAAAAGCATTCTACTCTAACAGTTTCTTTTCTTGCACTTACTGTTTGTGAAACTCACTTCTATTTGCTTACTTCAGTTGTGCCATATGTGATACACACTTTGGGCAGTCATGTCTTGAAAGAGACATAACTGACTGGGCAGAAGATTATTCCGCAGTAGGTTCACATTCCTTTCTGTGGTAGACTGGTTGCCAGGCAAGGCTATAGAACTCAATCTGTCCTGTTATTTAATCCATAACTGGAAGAAAGAGATTAATACCTTTCCCAAGGGTATTTGTGTGTAAGTGAATGCAAGGAATTCAAATATACACAGTCTAATTTCATTTTCAGTCTGGCAACAAAACCTGGGTAACAGAAAGATATTTAAACTGAATATATATATATAATATTTCATTCAATAAATAAGGTGAATTTTTTGGTATAAGGACTTCTATGAGGGTCATTAAAAAAATTTGGTGAATTTTTCGGTATAAGGACTTCTACGAGGGTCATTCAATAAATAAGGTGAATTTTTTGGTATAAGGACTTCTATGAGGGTCATTCAAGAAATAAGATGAATTTTTCGGTATAAGGACTTCTACGAGGGTCATTCAATAAATAAGGTGAGTTTTTGGTGTAAGGACTTCTAATACAAATAGAAGTTTCCTTTTTTTTTTATTTTTCACCTTATTTATTGAATGACCCTTGTGAAAGTTCTTATACCGAAAAATTCACCTTATTTATTGAATGACCCCCGTAAAAGTCCTTATACCGAAAAATTCACCTTATTTATTGAATAAATAGAAGTTCACATACCAAAAAATTCACCAAATTTATTAAATGACCTTCACATTATATGTGGAAATTTCATAATTCACACAGGCTCATAAAATTTGGCTTACCTTTTCCCTTCAGTACAGAGTCAATCCTTTTTTTCATAAAGTCAAAAGGATTTTCACACTCATTTGCAAATTTATAAACAGTAAAAAGAAGAGAGTTATTTTATTTCATATTCACCACAATTATATTGAAAATCAGAAAAATACACCTGAAATACCTTGGACACATCACAAAAGCTTGGAAAATTTAACCCTCATATGGGGCACATTAAGAGCAAGAGTTTACAAAGGATGATAGGAATCCACTTATCTGACAAATTTGTGAAAATGCATGTTAAAATGATATAAATAAAAAATGCTGAATCAGTGAGATGGAAGCAGGGATCAGATAGGTCCCTGCCACGATGTAAAGGAAAAATTTCAATACGCTGAACCAGGCATAATGTTTCGGAAAGGAAGAAAACTGTTAGGAGTCTCACAAAACAGAAAGTTGTGGAGAGACATGATCACCTATGTCCTGAAGCAATGTGGCACATTAAAAAAAGATTATTATATAGGCATAATGAATAAATTATGAAAATCTTTATAAACTAAGTTGGTACCCTGTTGGTTGACTGATGAAGATAATCAAATTTAAAATGTAAATGATTTTTCTATTTAAAATACCATATTTATTAGAAAATATATTCAGTTTAAATATCTTTCTGTTACCCAGGTTTTATTGCCAGACTGAAAATGAAATTAGACTGTGTATATTTGAATTCCTTGCATTCACTTACACACAAATACCCTTGGGAAAGGTATTAATCTCTTTCTTCCCGTTATGGATTAAATAACAGGACAGATTGGGTTCTATAGCATTGCCTGGCAACCAGTCTACTGCAGAAAGGAATGGGAACCTACTGTGGGATAATCTTCTGCCCAGTCAGACATGATTAAGACATGATTGCCCAAAGTGTGTATCACATATAACACAAATGAAGCAAGCAAATAGAAGTGAATTTCACAAACAGGAAGTGTAAGAAAAGAAACTGTTAGAGTAGAAGAGGTTGCTACATTCAATTATTTCAACAGTAAAAGAGTGGGACCATGAAGATAATAAAATGAGTGTATATCAAAAAGTACTTATATCTTTAATCAACTTTTTATTTCAGCTTTTTTATCACTGAATTATATTAACTTTTCTCATGAATTTAAATATTTGGTGGTTGGTTTCTCCTCTTTTTTTGCATTTTCCATCACCCTAAGCAACAGCTGATGATCATTCACTTTTGGGCTTTATCTTAAGTCAAAACCTTCAATAATACACTTCAACTAGTTTTTGGTAGTTCAGTCAGATATTGTTTTATTTCTTTCCATAATTCTACAAACAGCTTTGAGACCCAATTTAAAATGCAGCCTCAAAATTGGCAAAATCTTAATACTTATAATATAAATATCAATAAAAATTCAATTGATTTATCTGACTGAAATTTGGATTTGTTGAATATTATAGTTCTAGTTATCTATTGAATGCTTTTGGCAAAAGTTCTGCTGGCCTGAAAAATGTTAAATTCTTCATTCTTTTAGATATATATATATTACATTTAACTATTTCAACAGTAAAAGAGTGGGACCATGAAGCCAATAAAATGAGTAAATAGATGTGGTCAGGATACCAGGGAAAAAAGCCCATCAGAGCAAGTTGACATTAAAATACTTTTAGAGAAGATAGAGGGAAACCACAACACATTGGTGAGAAAGTGACCAAAGCCAGGCTGCCAAGTCAGGACCAATTATATTGCAGATCTTCCTTTGGATTTTGTTGAGAATCTCAAGATGAACAGCAGAAGCACCTGACCAGATATGGCAACAGTATTCAATGCACGGACAAATGGTGGATTTATAAATGCGCAAAATAGATTCTGATGAGAAAAACTTCCCGGCCCGACACAGTGAACCAACATTCCTAGCAACAGATGCAGTTATTGATTCAATGTAGTCATTCCATTTGAAGTCATTTGAGAGAGTGAGGCCAAGGTAGCAAAATGCTTAATACACTAATATTGAAAATGAAATACATTTTTAAAAATAAGGCAAAAGCATATCTACTTAAATTGGCTAATATAGTAAGTGTGACAATCTGCTATTTGCTTTACAAACACAAAAATTTGATATATTGAAAATGATATTTATTAAGCCTGGCTGAATCTGTCAAAGAGAGACAATAGTGAAATACTCAGTAAGAGTTGAACTCACAACACAAAAAGATGGGTCGAGCACATCTAGCTTGCTAACTATAGCATGACAGAAGACACTTGGGTAAAATTAATAACATTATCATTATAAACATATAAAAGGGGATAAGTGTCTTTCGTCAATAGTGAAAATCTTAAATAAATTTTTCATACTAGAAAAATCGTTTGTCATGAAAATACTTGTAGAAAAGATTGAGAGAAATCACATTATGTCGGTGAGAAAGTGACTGAAGGTGAGCTGCTAAGTCAGGACCTATTGTATTGCAGATTCTCTTTTGGATTTTGTCGAGAACACCAAGATGAATAACAGGAGCATCCGACCAGATATGGCAACAGTATTCAAGGCACTGATGAATAGTAGATTTACATATGTACAAAATGGATTCTGATGAGAAAAACTTCCTGTTCTGACTCAGCGACCTTTACAAATACCATTTTTGAAGAAAAATATTCAGTAATTAATGTTTTTAATCATTTGTGTGCGGAGGGTTACAGTGTTGGGGTGGGGGGTAACAAACAAAAACAAGGTACAGGGGATGTCAAAGAAAGGACAAAAGAAGGATAGGATTCAGAGATAGGAAGATGGTAATTGATGTTGCATTTAAACTTTTGGAGATTGTAGCTATCAAAGAAGTAAGCATTTTTTGGAAAGGAGTTCCACATACAGGAAGTACGAGAAAATAAACTAATGGATTAAAAGAGGTGGTTACATTTAATTATTTTGATGGCAAAAGAGTGAAGACCTTGATGCCTATCTAGTAGCATGCATAGGTACATGTGGTTGGGGTACTAGAGAAAGAAGCTTGCCAGAGCAATAGCTATGAAAATACTTGTAGAAAAGACAGAGGGAAGCCATATTACATTGGTGAGAAAGTGACTGAAGATGGGCTGTCAAGTCAGGATCAATTACATTGCAGATCCTCTTTTGGGTTTTGTTGAAGGCCTCATGATGAATAGCAGAAGCAACCAACTAAATATTGCAGCAGAATTCAGTGCATAGATGAATGGTAGATTTATAAATATGCAAAATGGATTCTGATGAGAAAAACTTTCTGGTCTGACACAGTAACATTTACAAATGCCATTTTTGAAGACAAATATTCAGTAATTAATGTTTTTATTCATAAATAAATTTTATTTGGTTATAAAAATGTTATGTTTTTCTGATTCTAAGTTGTTTCGGTGTTGAATTGTCCCTTCCTTCATGGAAGTAGCAATAGATCAGTGATAGATTTGTGACATTTCGTCTGGAGGAAAGGGGCTGTAGCTTTGAAAATAATTCATTGCCCACAAGAACTGCATGAACACTTTTGTGAACATTGTCAAGAGTGAAAAATAAGGATACTACCCTAATATGGTAACAATCTCCATTTTTATCCTGATCTGAGTTCAGTAAAGAAAGAGCTTGGCAGGAGAGATCAGGTAATTTTTATCCTGATCTGAGTTTGGTAAAGAAAGAGCTTGACAGGAGAGATTAAGTAATTTGTGGAGGGGGAAAAAAAAACTGGTCATTTTTTTTGCACAAAAAAATGATAAAATTTTATTTCTTGGTCAGGAACATTTTATTCTTTCCCCTTGATTTAAAAAAAAAAGGAGAGTTTTCCTTATTTAGGAAAAACAGTTACTTATATACACAACTTCATTGTTCATTCTTGACTTTTCAATATATTTCTAGAAGTTTAAAAAAGATAAAATGAGAATTAAAACTTTCACATATGCAAGGATGAACGATCAAATTTAGTTGAACTGTTTTTCATATTTGGGTTCAAGTCTAAATAATTGGTTAAAATTAATCTTTTATCAACTAGATAAGCATATAACCTGGTATTATCAAATAAAATCTTTAACTTTTCAAAGAAAATAGCTTTTGAGTATGAGAATATATTGTTTTATTTTTAATTCTTTCTTCTTCCAGGTAATGATATTTCAGGGAAAGAAATTTAGAGAGAAAAAAAAGGGATTCTTCCCACCAGCAAAGTAAAATTCCAATATACGATCATAGTCAATATGTCCTGTCATATCTAGAACATATCTGATCATCTGTTCCAAGACAATCATTGCTTTCACTGCCTTCAGTATCTTCTATGAATTTTCTTAAATGACTGATTCACTGCCAGGGTAAGAAGACCCAAGACAAACAATTTTTTTTTTTTACAAGTTATCTTATCAATCACTCCTGGGACAAATAAATTGCTCATGAAATATATCATCAGCTGGCCCAGAGATAAAGGAATTTTGCATAGGCACAAGAGATGGAATGCTTCTGAAAAGTTCTCAGTAAAACTGACTTGCTAAAATCTAAACAAATACCATAAAATTTTTTATCTGTTCTTATTCAGGCAAAGAAACTTTAGCACCACTATCTATCTATCTATCTATCTATCTATCTATCTATCTATCTATCTATGTCTTGTTCTTATCTACCTACCTACCTAACTAGATAGGTAGGTAGGTATATAACCTATCTATCTATCTATCTATCTATCTATCTATCTATCTATGTAGGCAGATAACCTATCTATCTATCTATCTATCTATCTATTTATCTATCTACGTCTTGTTCTTATCTATCTATCTATCTACGTCTTGTTCTTATCTATCTATCTATCTATGTCTTGTTCTTATCTCTCTCTCTATCTATCTATCTATCTATGTCTTGTTCTTATCTCTCTCTCTATCTATCTATCTATGTCTTGTTCTTATCTCTCTATCTATCTATCTATCTATCTATGTCTTGTTCTTATCTATCTATCTATCTATCTATCTATCTATCTACGTCTTGTTCTTATCTATCTATCTATCTATCTACACACATGAAATGGATTAACAACTAACATATTTAACTATAATTATAATAATTAAATAATGTTCAAAGAAATTATATATATATATATATATATATATGCATACATATGCACACACATCATATATGTGCACATGCATACACACACATATATATATGCATAAACTTGTACACATGTCTATATAAACATAGATATACTCACTAAATAAGGAATAGGCACCAAGCTACCCAGGTTTCAACCATAAAGTATTGTGAGGCATATATATATATATAATGTCCACTTTTATCTCTTTCTCTCTCTCTCTCTCTCTCTCTCTCTCTCTATATATATATATATATATACAGATAGATAGATAAAAGTGGACATTGCTGTCCACACCCAGTGGCGACATACCTTAAAACTACATTTTTATATATATATATATATATATATATATACACACACACACACAGAGAAGAGACGTGCATGCATTGTTAACACATATAACAAAAAGATAAAATAATGACAATCGAGATGTTGATCTTCAAACAACTTCAAGCAAAAGATAACGAAGCAAACTTTCATCAATACTGGAAAGACCCATAACAGTTACTGGATATGTGAAACCTATTTTCCAGAAAAATTGCTTCAGAGAAAGATTTTATAAATTCTAATTGAATATATTCTGATAATAAAAAATTTAATATTACCATTAATACAATATATATATATATCTTTTATTTTAATCATATCACCCCGAGCAAGGGGTAATGCCACTGATGCGCAGGGGGCTATGTAAGAGTGAAAAGATTAGAAAAGAGAAAGCTGGAAACCACATCCTAAACAGGGAGCAAGGGATGAGCCTCTTCATCTGTTCAATAGACGTGGGTGGAGTGTGAACTGGGCAATAGTTTAGTCTATCTACTCCAATTAAAAAAAAAAAGAAAAAAGAAAAGGGTGAAAAGATTGGAAAAGAGAATGCCAGAAACCACATCCTAAACAGGGAACAAGGGATGAGCCTCTTCACCTGCTCAATAGACATGGTGGAGTGTGAACCGGGCGATATTTTAGTCTATCTACTCCAATTGAAAAAAAAAGAAAAGAGTGTAGGCAGCACATCTGGGTTATCCCACCAACCATTTTCTTGTATAAATGATGGAATAAGTTTGCCCCAGTTTTCTATGTATGATGAAGCCAATGATATTGTCAAGTGAACACCCTCAGCCTTTTTGAAGGTAAGTGATTTCTTTTGCACAGGAAGCCACATATTAAAACAACAAAAATAACTAAGCTGTTCAATGTATTATTTCTCCAGTAATATTTCCATCTGATTGATATTAGCTTCAGTTTGTCTCTCCAGCCATGAAGCATAATTTTTTTTAATAACCATTTCACCCCAAGCAAGGCAGAAACGCCAACAGCGTGCAGGAGGTTACACTGAGAGAAATAAAAGGGGATGTTGAAGAAAAGATAAGAGATGTATGGGAATCAAACAAATAAAAGATGGCAACCGACGCCGCATCCAAACCTTTGAAGACTGCAGCTATCAGTGAAGCAAGCAAATGGAAGTGGGTTCCACGAACGGAAAGTGCAAGAATAGAAACCATTAGAGCAAAAGAAATGGTTACATTTAACTATTTCTACGGTAATATGTTCAGATATTCGCCGAAGCTGCTCAAAGACTTAAGTATTTCTTGCATTTCAATCACAACATTAGAATTAATTGAAAAAAAAGATGTCATTCTTTTTTTTTAATCATATCACCCCAAGCAAGGTGATAACACCACTGATGTGCAGGGGGCTACGTAAGGGTAAAAAGAATGGAAAAGAGAAAGCTGGAAACCACATCCTAAACAGGAAACAAGGGATGAGACTCTTCACCGGTTCAATAGATGTGGATGGAGTGTGAACCGGGCTATAGTTTAGTCTATCTACTCCAATTATTTAGCAAGTGTTTAAAAAATAACAATTGTCGTAATACAATCAATAATGAACCTTTCTAAAATTAATGTTAGCAGAAATAGTGCATCAGGAATGTTCTTATAATTAACAGTGCTGAATAATAACTGCCAAGAAATTCTCTTAAATGCCATCAAATTCTAACTCCCAGAAATAATGATAAAATAATTTCTATTTTATAATAGTTTCCACATTTCAAAACAAATTTAAATAAAAACATGTAAATTTTCAGCTTGTATCTTCTGTTTTTCGATTTTAAAATTAAACAATATTTTACTACTTTATTAAACTGAAAACACTTCTAATGTTAGAAATGAAGACATATTAAGTTAGGATTAAACTGTGATGGGGTTTAGTGCCCAAATGGCTGTCTTTTTCAGTAGTTTGCTGTTGGAAAGGCATTTTAGGCAAGCAGATTTTTTGTTATAAAGTGCTTGATACCAAGGTAAGGATAGAGCATGAATAGAATTTATGTGGAGAAACTTGTCACTCAGCTGAGCAGTACTATTTCAGTCATGCCAACTTTGAAGCTTCATGGTAGTATCATTATAATGTCTTTACTCTTCAGGAGAAAATTAAATGACCCTGAAGAGTGAAGACATTACAACAATGTCTCCACAAAACCCCAAAGTTGGCACGACTAAAACAAGATTGCTCAGCCAAGTGACAAGTTTCTCCAGAATAATTTTATATACTGAGTTAGATATTTTTATAAGACTTTAACTTATAGGAAATAAAGCCTATTTCCAACAGAATTACATGCCATATTAAAATGCATCCAAACCATATTTTCAGTTTACTTACAGACAATATTACAAACTGTTGGTAAATTTGCCATAATTTATGGATAAAGTGCAAGGATCAGTTTATGTATTGATTATAATACAGAATCAGTCTCCTGAATATATATTATATAGTAACAACAGTCCATGATGGTCACAAAGTAAGGGATTGAAGGTAACGTTGACAACGTTCCTGGATATAGAGCATCCTCTTGGCATCTGTTGACCATGTCCGTCATAGTATATGGATATAGAGTATCCTCACTGCACGTAATCTGTTCAATGAAATGTCAAAGACCATCACTCTCGAATCAGACACTCTCCAGAATCGGATTTGAACTCCAATACTCAGAAAAATATGGCCGCCTTTTATACATGTCGCATTGAATATTTTGAGCTTCCTGATTGGTTAAGCCTTCCATTGGTGAACTATGAAATGAGTTGACTCATGGGGGTTTGCACAGTATAGATGTAAACAAAAAGCCCAACACAAACATGCTAAAAAGATTCTACAGCATACACTCTTTAAATCAAAATGTCTATGGGACAGAAAATAAAGTTTGTGTGTTTTAATATGGTACGTGTTGCATCATTGAAGTGGACACACTACACAGAGAAAGTGTGCTGCAATATTGTCATATGTCCAACTACCTCTCTTTCAATAATCTCTGCATGAACTCTTCTTTTTCAATATGTTTATCTGCCTTTGTCAAGGAACTCTTCAGTAGAAGATAACTGGTCCTTGTTTGTGGTTCATTAAGTCTCATGTCTTAAGGTAACTTCATCTCTATTCATTTCAGTTATTATTCAGCACAACATCCGGTGCTAAACGGATATACATAGAACAGTACAATAGTTACAATAAAGACAAAACAAAACTTACAAAACTTTAATCCAAAAGAAAAGGCAGGAAGGTAAATCCCAAAAACCCGATCCTAATAAATATCAATTACATTAATATTAAAACTGATCCAGGTGGAGGGCTCAATATAATTAATATTTAAATTACAGAGCCAGTTATAAAATAAAATAAATTTCAATGTTCAAATCAGTTGTATGACCATTTCTACATGAAATCCCGAAGAGAAATTTCCCGCATCATAGACAACTTCTTTATTTCAAAATAAAGCAAGAGATGTTACTGACGGAAGTTAAAAAAAATATACATCACAGAAAAATTAAAGGGGTGAGATTAATAAGAAGGTAGACAGAAACCTTACTTTTAAACTGAGTTGTAAGTTAAAATTTAGCCTTGTCTGGCTCTAAATAAAGAAAGAAAGAAGTGGGAAGGGGTGGTTGACAAAGAAGTAAGCTAAAAAAAAAAAGGAAAGGAAATGAAAGGAAAAGGAAAAAAGAAAAATTTAATCTCCATAAACATGTTAATAAATAAATCATCGCGGTTTTTGGCTTAAATAAATGGGATGAAGTTATTAGAAAAAGAATTTTTTTTGGGGGGAAACCTTGACATATAATTTAAATATAAAACTAAATTTAAAATAAAATTAATAAAATTTATAAAAACATAGAGTAAAATAAAATATAAAACATAATAAATATAAAAATAAAGATGAAAAAAGTTTTTACTTAAGGAATATAATAAATTAATAAATTCAACAAGTGTACACTTACACACATCAACACACGCCCACACACACACATATACTTATATACATACATATACATACACACAGACATATATATATATATATATACATACACACACATACAATTATATATAAAAATAACATACTACATATGTACACACACATACGCACACAACCACACGTAAAAAAATAAAATTTAAGGTGCAGGGAAAAAATATAAAGGTGCAGGGAAAAATTTTGGGTCAAGTTAGTCTAAGTATCCTTACTCCTTAAAAGGTAGATATTAATAGGAGAAAAGGAAGAAAAAGGCATCTATTAGGCTTGGATCAGATATTGGTTGTGGGGTTCAAATTTAATATTTAAAAATTTAATTAATTAATTAATTAAAATTAATTTATTTTTCTAAAACTGAATTCAGAACTTAAATTTTAAACATTCACAAATTTTGCCTTATGGCAGCAGTTTCTAATGAATTTTGTTCTTAAATTCAAGAGTAAATGCTGGTTAGAGTAATTTAATATTTGTATTTTTTCCTGTAAACACAGATTGCATCTATCATTAAAATTCCTCGGAATACGAGCTGAACCTATCAGTTTCCAACTAACTATAGAATTTAGCCCTTCTTCCTTCATTTTCCAAAATCTTCGTGAAAGGGCTGTTTGGTATTTCTGATTTGGGTTGGAAAAGGAATACCTGTGATTGTAATAATGTTGCTTAAAGACCCCTGCAGATATACCAATATAAGTCCGGTAATTTTTTCCTGTTGTTGGATGGTGAAATGTGAGCTTCATAGATTACCTGGGTGGATTTACATTTGCCTTCCACCGGGCAGATACTCACGGAGCTACAGTTGCATTCATGAGAAATTCCAGACCTAGAGTCAGTATTAAATAAATCCTTTAGAATTTGCCTATTGTGATAATTTATAATGTTGTCCATATTTGGGGTACAGGAGTAGCTAAAATTTTTAATGTGATTTATTAATTTATTATATTCCTTTAGTAAAAACCTTTTTCATCTTTATTTTTATATTTATTATGTTTTATATTTACAAGCAGACTGATATCATCAGACCATAAAGGCCCCAACTAGAATACACACACATACACACACATACAGCAGCTAGAATACACACACATGCACACGCACACACACACACACACGCGTACAGCAACAGTGGACAGCCTTGAACAACCATTCATAGAGAGGCCGCAAAGAAATCCAGACAGACAAAAGCTTCTCTGCCATTCTGAAGATGAGATTTTGATTTCGAAATATTAATGTTAATAAATAGGTAATACCCAAACATTTCTTTACCTTCCTTTATTTTACTCAACGCATTGTGACAGCCTTCAAAACATAACCCATATAACAGTTTTATATTTTATTTTACTCTATGCTTTTATAAATTTTATTTTTTTTTATTTAAATCTAGTTTTAAAATTAAATTATATGTCAAGGTTTTCCCCACAAATTCTTTTTCTAATAACTTCATCCCATTTATTTAAACCAACAACCATGATTTATTTGTCAACACATTTGTTAACATTTCTATGGAGATGAATTTTTTCTTTTTTCCTTTTTCTTTCCTTTCCTTTTTTTTTTTCTTAGCTTATGACACTATCTCCCACGGGGAAACTTTCCTTTGGTTGGTTTAAAACAATGGAGAGAGAAATCGATACTGGCAATGTTATTAGAGTTCTATTGCGTCACACGATGTGAGCTTAGGAAAAAAAATAATAATTTTATTATTTTTGAAGTACTTCTAAAAGCCGGGGGGGGGGGCATAAAGTTATTTTGGAAAAATATACATTTCTCGTCTTTCATGACTGTATAAATTTCGCCCCTTTTCATGTTCATATAAATTTCCCTTCTTTTGGAGTTGAATTGCTGATTCCGCTGATCTGAAAACGCGTAGACAAAACAAGTGTCAGAGTGATTTGATAAGGTCACCCAAAGGCCAAGGCAGCTGGTGAACACAACAGTCCGTAATAACCCGAACTGAATCCAGATTCGATGTGAGTTGGCATAATCTCATTGGTCGAGCTAAAACATCCGCAAATCAAGTGGGCAGAGACAGATTTTCATTGGCTGAAGACTGTGAGCCGGCCGGATCCCTAGAGAGGATCGAAATTGGTTATAAAAATAGATGCTCGACATGAAAAGTCAGTTGGAGAACAAGTTAGCTAAGATTTCGGGCAGAGCGCCACCGCCATCAAGACACTCACACTCTCCGCCAGCGGCCACTCCGATTCAGCACATTCCGTCAGATTCTGTGAAGAACCCGAAAGAACTTTGCTGTTTTAGAAGTTACATAGAAAATTGACAATCCTGATTTAATGACATACGAGAAGAGATTTTGGCGAAAATTTGAAGTGATCTGTTTATTTCAACGCTAACAAAACTTAGACAAAACATTTCGTTTAGCGATTGGAAGCTATGATGTTTTTGGCAAACTTTCTCTCTACGTTGCAACAAGCATATTAAACAACTGTATATCATTTTCGACGATTGTATATCATTTTCGACAACTGTATTCCTGGGAAAAGAAAGACATTGTTTTTTTTTCTTATATAAAGACATTCTTCGTAGCTCTCCAGGCGTGTTCGGCTCGTTCATTTATTTTCTTAATTTTTTTTGGTGCTGTGTTTATTTTTTTTTAAACCACAAGTGTACACCAGTGTCCGGACTGGCTACAAGGGACAACTATTAAGATTGCAAGACGTGATCTCTGGGATCTAACCACAATGTGGGACAGTGGCCCGTTGTTGCAACAGTCATCCTGTAATCCAGCTTTTGTGGCGACATCATCGGACGTGATCATCCTGACCAGCAACAGTGGCCAAACCAACTGTACAACCGGGTGGCAGTGTCAGAACTGGGATCGTCATGACCGTCAGCAAGAACAAGCATCACATTAGATAGACGGCCAGCACGGCCTGAGGTGTTACAAACTTACTTCCCTAACAACCACCCCTTCCCACTTCTTTCTTTCTTTATTTTTCCCCTTCCTTTTCTTAGAGCCAGACAAGGCTAAATTTTAACTTACAACTCAGTTTAAAAGTAAGGTTTTCCAAAAATCTAAAAATAGACATTGATTTCTGTCTACTTTCTTATTAATCTCACCCCTTTAATTTTTCTGTGATGTATATTTTTTTTGAACTTCCGCCAGTAATATAGCTTGCTTTATTTTAAAATAAAGAAGTTGCCGATGATGCATAAAATTTCTCTTAGGGATTTCATGTAGAAATGGCCATACAACTGATTTGAACATCGAAATTTATGTTATTTTATTTAATATATATATATATATATATATATATATATATATATGTATAAGAAAAATTAAGGCAGACAAGTTATTTCATGGTAAATCGGATATATAGGCCTATTTCAGGTGAACCATTATCAGCTTCCATCTTTATTGTACAGAAGATTTTACGCGAATCTTCTGTACACTAAAGATGAAAGCTGATGATGGTTTGCCTGAAATAGGCTTATACTTCCGATTTACCATGAAATAACATGGCTGCCTTAATTTTTTTCTTATATTTGCTCTATGTATTTATATAAATATATATTTAGAGCTCTCTTAGAGAGTTATCCTACCACATTATGTATACAGGATACTCCTTTAAATTCTTCTATATCTACATCGCATGTTGATATATATATATATATATATATATATATATATATATATATATATATAGAGTGTGTCAACAATTTCAAACTTATCTTTTAGGGTTTCTTTTTTCTGTTCAAAAGACTGATTACAAAATGAAAAAAGCAAGAAAGTCTCCATGGAAGAAAGATGAGTCATTTTTCAGTAGCCAACATTTAATGACTGCTTTTCAAAGAAGCATTTTCTGGGGCTTGAGGCACTTAGAAAATGACATATCACTTTCTTGGCATTTGTTTTGTGTGTGTCTGTGTGTATGTTAGGTGGTGGGGGTGGGGCTGACGCTTTGTCATTTGCACATTTTTTATAGTGACAATAGAGAAGAGCATAGAGCTATTGAAGTATGTATACAGAGGTAAAGAAGGGCCCCCTTTGGGTTTGTGCTAAAAATGATTTATTTTACTTATCTTTTGGGGGATCCTTCCTTGTGTAGCATTTTAAGAGGTGGTGGTAAAATAAAATCACACATACACACATATATATATATATAAACACTTTTTAGATACACTTAAAAAATTTTCATTAAAACAACATTTAAAAGTATTATTACAGTTAGATTTACGTTTAAAAAATTCAAAAACTCTATCGATTTCTATATCACGTGATGTAAACATCTTGCGACAGACGCTTCTAGTTTAAATTTTAAAATCATTTGTTTCTGATGAAAGGCCAAGGCTGGTCTGAAATATCAAATATATATATATATATATATATATATATAATAATAATAGAAATAAATAAATACTGACAAATAAAATACATTTTTAACTTACAACTTTTTAGTAGTTTTTCCTATATATATATATATCTAAATCTAAACTTATTTATAAATGGAACTTTGTCTGTGTGTGTGTGTGTCTGTGTGCGTATGTATCTATTACCTATAGACGCCGAAATGGCTGAACCGATTTTCTTGAAAATTTACACAGTTGGACTATAAGCGTCTGTGAGTGTTTTTAGCTAGGTTTTGTGTTGAGGTACCCCCGATAAATATTTCAAAAATCGATAATTGAAAAAATCGGGTTATAGAAGGAGTGGTCCAATTTTAATCAAATTTGATACACTCATAGACAAAGACATAAGAAACAATATTCAGATGTTTCAAGGTTGCAGTTCTTACAATGATGCAGAAAATTTGATATCGATACCAGGAAATCAAAATTTGACTTACATCCATTCATTTTGTAATGAAAGCTTTAAAACTAATCCATGGTCTTGGAGCTCAGACTCTTTGGACATTGGCACGAAAGACTAAAAAGCAATAGTTGTTTCCAGTTAAAGCGAAACCATAGACTGAAAGAAAAATCAATGGATGTAAGTCAAATTCTGATTTTCTGGTATCGATATCAAATAAGTTTTTTTCATTGTAAACTGAATTTTGAAGTTTAAATAAGTCCTCTGAGTAAATGGTATCATGGCTGAGACTAAGAACTACAATTATACCTACTTAGAGCTAAACCCAAAGCAAAAACTAAAATAAAACGGCTGAAAAAAATACAGACATACAGGCAGATAAACAGACACACACACAAACATCTCATATATATATATATATATATATATTATTATTAATTTTTTGCACTACTCTAAGAACTTAAAACTTCTGAATATCATTTCTTATGTCTTTGTCTATGAGTGTATAACATTTGATTAAAATCGGACCACTCCTTCTATAACCTGATTTTTTTGATTATCAATTTTTGATATTTATCGGGGGTACCTCGACAGTAAACCTAGCTAAGAACACTCGCAGACGCTTATAGTACAACTGTGTAAATTTTTTTAAAAATTGGTTCAGCCGTTTCGAAGTCTATAGGTAATGAACACACACCAAGACACACATACACACACAGACAAAGTTCCATTTATAAATAAGTTTAGATTAAAAGAAAAAACAGAAGCACCTTGTCAGTAATTCTTAATGAAAGATCAGTGAAGTGCCATACGTGATACACGCTTGGCCGATCATGTCTCGAAATAGACATGACTAACTGGGCAGAAGATTATCCCGCAGTAGGTTGCCATTGCTTTCTGTGGTAGACTGGTTGCCAATCAAGGCTATAGAACCCAATCTGTCCTGTTACTTAACCCATAACTGGAAGGAATAAATGGATTAATACCTTTCCCAAGGGTACTTGCGTGTAAGTGAATGCAATGAATTCAGCTGGAATTCGAACTCGGCTCCCCGATTTCTCATTCTGAGCCGATATCCAATGCACCACAACGCACATCCAAAATAGCCGTTTACAGTACCTGGTATTCCCAAGCGGTCACCCATCTAAGTTCTGACCAGGCTCGATACATGACTAAATGCAATCTTCAGGCCATGTGTGTTGCATTTTGGCTCAACTATTTATATAACACACATGGCCTGAAGATTGAGTTCAAGCATGAAACTGCTGCCACTTGGTGTTGATTTCAGTGTCTTCTTTATGTATAAATATATATGAAGACAATGAAGTCTTCATTAGTATATATATATATATATATATATATATTATAAATTATATTTTAGAACATGTACAGAATTTTTTTTATATTCGATAAATATAAAAAAATAAATATAATAAAAATAATAAAAAAATATAATAGAACATATATAAAAAAGATTCTGTCCATGTTCTAAAATATAATTTATAATAAATATTCACAGCTCTTTATATTATATATCGAGCACTGTTTTAAATTAATGTTTTGGACGTTGTAAAAATTTTTTCTTCATTCTGTATTCACTCGGATATATATATATATATATATCAATGACCAAGACCAGAAAAGTTTTTATGATTATAAAAGTTTTAGTTAGTCATGTAACCTTCTCCACAATTGCATGAATCACCAATCCTTCGGTTATCAGATCCAAGTACCCCAGGATTCACTAGAGTTGTAGAGCACCACATGTACTGCAGCCTCAGTATAATTTCATGTTTCTTTGGGTACAACAACTTGACAGAGCCAACCCTTCCCAGGCAGATTTGTATCCAGTTTTTCTTCTCCTAGACTGGTTGCCATCCAAGGCTATAGAACCCAGTCTGTCCTGTTATTTTAACCATAGCTTGGGAAGAAGGGATGGAGTCATATCTTTCCTAAGATTATTAGCACATAGATGAATGTAATGAACTCGACTGGAATTTGAACTCAGTTCTCCAATTTCTTGACCCATGCCATTATCCATTACTCCACCAGATTATCGTAATAGCTGTAGAGAATCTGAAAGCAATTTCATCAACAAACATCATACCCAGAATTTTGTATTAAATAAGACCTAAGAATTCTCAGTGATTATGCTTTTTATAACAACTGAACTCGAATATGTTATTCTAAGGTATAAATTGTCCACTTTTTATCACTTCTTCTGCTGATTTTAAGAAATGAAGAGGGATGTATTGTTTTGTGACACGCAGGATAACATCCCTGCCCTAAAAATCCAAATAAAGGGTGGAAAAATATTAGAAATAAGTAAAAAAGACTAACCAACTATTCATATCATAGCACATCTGGCATTTTGAAAATAAGTTATCTGGGACGATATCCTAAGATGTTCAGTCAGTCAAGTGTCATACGTGATATATGCATGAGCAATCATGTCTCAAAAGAGACATTACTGACGGGGCAGAAGATTTTCAAGCAGTAAACTGCCATTACTTTCTGTGGTAGACTGATCACCAATTAACCCAATCTGTTCTGTTATTTAACCCATAGCTAGAGGGAAGAGATGGATTAACACCTTCCCTAAGGGTATTTGTGCATAAATGAACACAACAAATTCAAATGGAATTCAAACTCAGCTCTCTGATTTCTCCTTCCAAGATGATATCCACTACACCACAGCACATCCTAAGATGATATCCACTGCACCACAGCACATCCTAAGATGATATCCACTGCACCACAGCACATCCTAAGATGATATCCACTGCACCACAGCACATCCTAAGATGATATCCACTGCACCACAGCACATCCTAAGATGTACTTAACTTGAAATGGAGAACCAGAATTTGTTCAGACGCATCTTATACTCATACGATAAAAAGTTTGTTTCATGATTTCTATCACAATGACCTTGGAATTATATTTTTAAGCATCCTGTTCACAAATGTGCCACTGGGGTCTCATTCTAGATGAAAATTGACATCAAAGCTTTTGTTCCAGCATGAAAAAACAGTTAAAATCAAAATCATCTCCTATACATATATTTTTGTTGGAAAGTGGTTGAAAGTAATTGGGTACCTTGAGAAATTAATGAAAATAATGTCTGTCAATGTTACAGCTCATTTCTGACATCTTTTGATTGTAATACGCAAAAGATTATCCATGAGTATGAACGAATTTTATTAAAAATAAGCAAACATGATGTTTGCAATTTATTTAATCTGACACACACACACACATATATATATATATACTAGCAGTATAGCTTGGCGCTGCTCGGGTGTAATGAAAGCTTTAAAACTAATCCATGGTTTCTGGAGCTCAGACCATTTGGACGTTGACACGAAAGACTAAAAAGCAATAGTTGTTTCCAGTTAAAGCAAAACCATAGACTGAAAGAAAAATGAATGGATTTTGATTTCCTGGTATCGATATCAAATAAGTTTTTTCATCGTAAACTGAATTTTGAAGTCTAAATAAGTCCTCTGAGTAAATGGTATCATGGCTGAGACTAAGAACTACTATTATATCTACTTAGAGCAAACACGAAGCAAAAACTAAAATAAAAGAGCTGAAAAAATACAGACATACAGGCAGATAAACAGATACACACACAAACATCTTGCCTTTTAAATATCTATATTGTCGATTTTCTGCACTATTGTAAGAATTGCAACCTTGAAACTTCTGAATATCGTTTCTTATGTCTTTGTCTATGAGTGTATCAAATTTGATTAAAATCGGACCACTCCTTCTATAACCTGATTTTTTCGATTATCAATTTTCGATATTTATCGGGGGTACCTCGACACAAAACCTAGCTAAGAACAGTCGCAGACACTTATAGTACAACTGTGTAAATTTTCAAGAAAATCGGTTCAGCCATTTTGGAGTCTATAGGTAATGGACACACACCAAGACACACACACACACACAGACAAAGTTCCATATATAAATAAGTTCTTCTATATATATAAGAAAATCTTTTTAGTGTGACACATTTTCTCCTTTAGGACTTCATAAAACTCAATTTCATGTTCATGTTGACACAATTACAAATCCATATGAAGGAGAGGAGGTGCTGAAATTTAAAATAATTTTTGTTTTTTAAATATGTGTCGTCTATATATCCAAACACATAATTAAAAAGATTTAAATTCAAAATCTCAGCTCTCATTCATTTGCTTGTCTGGTCCCCTCAACACGAAAATCACTTTAGCTCAATTAAGTCCTACCCGGTTCACACTCCACCCACATCTATTGAACAAATGAAGAGGCTCATCCTTTGCTCCCTGTTTAGGATGTGGTTTCTGGCTTTCTCTTTTCCAATCTTTTCACTCTTTTCTTTTTTCTCTTTTTTTTTTTTTCTCAATTGGAGTAGATAGACTAAACTATCGCCCGGTTCACACTCCACCCACGTCTATTGAACAGGTGAAGAGGCTCATCCCTTGTTTCCTGTTTAAGATGTGGTTTCCGGCTTTCTCTTTTCCATTCTTTTTACCCTTACATAGCCCCCTGACATCAGTGGCGTTATCGCCTTGTTTGGGGTGATATGATTAAAAAAAAAACAAAAAAAACGCATTGTACGAAAATCTGTTCCACTTTGTTTTAGATTTTCCTAAAATTTTTCTTAGATCTATAAAAAGAATATTATCTTCTAGATTACACAACATAAACTATATATGCCTTCTATTCATAGGTTATGATTAGAAATTGTATAAAAGATAAGAGCTTTCGTACTTCTCCAGGTAACCAAGTTGAAGACTCTCCCTATCAGGCATCTCCCTGCATCAACAGAACATCTTCCATCTTATCTTGTTCTTCACCAAACATACAAGCGCCACC
Organism: Ascarosepion bandense; assembly: GCA_037127315.1. Taxonomy (NCBI): domain Eukaryota; kingdom Metazoa; phylum Mollusca; class Cephalopoda; order Sepiida; family Sepiidae; genus Ascarosepion; species Ascarosepion bandense. Next base: position 7,675,677 of record JBBBDQ010000927.1, read on the forward strand.
TTTAATAATAATGGAGCCTAGTCAAAGCTGCAGATTTAAGCAAGGAAATCAGGAAGAAAAAGAAAATTGTTTCAAAGACATACAAAAGTCAGCAAACAAATAAACAGGTTGAAACATAGATTTACATTTTGAGCGCCATTATCAGATTTATATTCCTATTATCAACATGCCTAAAAGTAGCACAGTTAGCGCCAACAGCTGCAGATGTTATTTTTAAATGCCTGCACGGGTGACATTATCATCATTTTTCATTTGTTTTTATCTTATTTTTTCTTCTATGTGCCCTGTCCTTTCAGGACGTAAGCAATCATGGCTTTCCACATCTCCCTATCCCTGGTGGCTCTTAGTATGTTTTCTTGTTACACCACGCAACCCCCATTCTGTCATCCACCTGCTCAGACCCTTCAAATATGTCATCTGCTGCCTTCCTCTGTCTCTTTTTCCTTCTATCTGGCCTGTTAGTAACAGGTTCTCCAAGCCCTCCTTCCTCATTGCATGTCCCAGGAACTTCAGTTGTCTCTTCCTGATGCTCACTATTAATTTTCTTTTCATCGCCATTCTTTCCAAGGCCTCATCATTGCTGACATGCTTGGTCCATGATATCCGCAGCATCCTTCTGTAGAACCACATTTCTGCTGCTTCAAGTTTTTCCTACATCTTTGATTTAAATTGTCCATAATTCACTGCCCGTATTGAAGAACTGACATCACATAGCAATCTGGAACTCTCTTCTTTGTTTCTAGTGAAATTTTCCTGTGTCTTAGTACTTTACTCAGCTTCTGGAATGCGTCCTTTGCCATGCCAATTCGCCTTCTGAATTCTGTGTCGCACTTTCCATCTCCCGTTAGAACACTTCCTAGGTATTTACATTTTTGTACTTGCTTGAATCTAGGATTCCACACCTGTATTTGGCATTTTGGGTTGCTCTTTTTGAGTTTGAGTTTGAGTTTTGTTTAACGGCATATTAACCTCTGTGGGTTATTAATGCCAAAAAGTTGGTGTTTTAAGGTTTTTTTTTAATGTTTGGTTATAGTTAGATTTTGATGAAAATGTTTTTTGCTTCTAGTTTTATATTAAAAATGTTTTATGGCAATTTATTTTTTTTCCTCCAAAAATGTATATTTTTCTATAAAGGTCTATTTTTATGTATATTTTTCTATAAAAGTCTATTTTTATGTACATATTTCTAAAAAAGTCTATTTTTATACTTTCATGGTGTTTTGACCCCAGTTTGGGGATTAACTATTTGCCCATAACTGGGACCCTAACAGGTGCTACCACTCCAGGTCAGGGTGGACCTGGGAACAACAGCATTTAAGAGGTGGTTCCATGCTCCTCATAACCTCCCAATCAGAGGCCTTACTGTCAGATGCAGATCACCGTCATACCCAGGACCATGCTCTTTTTGCTGCTGCTGCTAAAAAAAAAAAATAAAAATGCAAGAGAACACCTTTTTTGTACATTTTTTCTTTTATTAATTGTCTACTCAAGGCCCAAATGTCCCTCAAGGAAGATGGTTAGGGAATGTGGTTGTTGCATGGATGTAAAAGGAAGAGGAAAAAGTGTATTTGGATTTATTTAGTTTTTATGGTTTATGAACTTCTTACTGGTTATTTAAAGCCAGATAATATTTTTTAAATTGTAAGAATTTGTTCTTACACTATTTATGTGCGTTGTGGTGCAGTGGATATCGACTTGGAATGACAACTTGGGGAGCCGAGTACGAATTTCAGTTGAATTTCTTGCATTCACTTACGCACTGTTAGGGCGCCGCTCCTATTTGACTACAAATGGACTGTTCCCATTGCTATATATAGCAATGGTGGATTCTCTACAGGAGAGTCGTAGAGAGTCACTTGAGAGTCTCTAATGAGTTACTGAAGAGTCAGTGCGAGTCAGTGAAGAGTTAGTCACACTTCCGGTGGCGTACCGGAAGTAATCACGTATACACACGTCTTACGACAGATTGGACTCTTGTATCTTTCTATTGTAAATATTACTAATCACTTCTGTACATACTAACCATCTTTCTGCGGAATACAACTTATATTCTGATTCTGTTGTTGAGTTATTCATTTATACTTGGCGATATAACACGCACAAATACCCTTAGGAAAGGTATTAATCTGTCTCTTCCCTCCAGTTATGGGTTAAATAATAGGACAGTTTGGGTTCTATAGCCTTGGCTGGCAACCAGTCTACTGCAGAAAGCAATGGCAATCTACTGGAGGATAATCTTCTGCCCAGTCAGTCATGTCTCTTTCGAGACATGATCACCTAAAGCGTGTATTATGTATGGCACTTAACTGACTGACATTCTCTGAACTATTGTCCTCATCTTTGCTGCCATGTTTTCAACATTTCGGCCTTTGTACACTCCAGCCTTCTTCAAGTGCTAGAAATTTTAAACCGATCCCTCTATTACAATCACTGGGGTATATCATTCTCTTTCTGGATGATATACGGGTCAGTTCAAAATTCCTAGCACCTGAAGAAGGCCGGAGTGTACAATGGACAAAACATCGTAAACATGGCAGTAAAGATGAGGACAATTGTCCAAACAATGTAAGTAGTGTAGATACTACCTTATCTCAGAAGTATTGACAAGTTTTTTTAGGAGATAATAATGGCTTAGTGATACAAGTCTCATATTTAACCCATAGCTGAGGAGAGAGGAGGTGAATTCATATCGTTCACATTGAAAAACTGGTTCCCATATGGTCACCAATGTTAAGCAATGTCGAGCCTGCTCAGTACCTAGATGGGTGACTGGTTAGGAATATCAGTAGCTGTAAGCTTAGATGTGCAGGTAGTATAATGGGCAATGGCTTGGAATTTTAGTCAGTGAGATGAATTCCAATTCTAGTTGGGTGTGCTATATCCCCTTATATAAAATACCCTTGGGAAAATTATAATCTATCTCTTCTTCCCCACCCCTATAATAATAGTTTCCCAAAGGTATTTGATCCTTCAATATTTGTCTATATTTCTGAGATGAGGCATTGTAATTATTTATAATACTTACATTGTTTGGACTCTTGTCCTTATCTTTGTTGCTATATTCATATTTCAGGCATTATATATCATGAAGAAGAGTTCAGTCAGTTAGTTAAGTGCCATACATGATACATGCTTTGGGCGATCATGTCTCAAAGAGACATGACTGACTGGGCAGAAGATTATCCCACAGTAGTTTGCCATTGCTTTCTTCGGCAGACTAGGCTATAGAACCCATAGTGTCCTATTATTTATTCTATAACTGGAGAGAAGAGGAGGATTAATACCTTTCCCAAGGGGATTTGTGCGTAAGTGAATGCAAGGAATTCAACTGGAATTCAAACTCGACACCCTGATTTGTCATTTCGAGTTGATATCCACTGCACATTATTATCATCCCCCAAAAAATCCTTACAATCCTTACAATCTAAAAATATTTTCTGGCTTTAAATGACCTGCAAAGGGTTGATAAGCCATAAAAAAGGAATGAAAGAACCAATCGGTCTTAAGGTCAGTTGGCATTAATTTCACTTTTTAACACAATGAAAGCATGCATTTCTGCTCAAACATGTGTATCCACTAAGTACAATGTTTATAAGAACAACAAATTATGTGTGAGGGGGGGTCCATACACGCTAAAAAATTTACATCTATGATGGTGGAATGTGCACAATGGATGCTCAAAACTAATGCATGCTATTTATTTCTCAGGAAATTACAACAGATATGAGAAATGCACAAACAACATTGGACAGAGGAAGTTTTTAGTTAGTGTGTACCAGAAAACTCACTTTATCCAACACTGTTAGTGTATTTCCTGGTACAAAATGCAGTTTTTCCACCTGGCTATTAAATTTACTAAAACATTTTGAAAAATATGAAGAAGAGCCTGCATGCCATTACTGAAAAGCATCCCCCAGCACCTAACTGTGATCACATCCATTAGCTGCTCTCTGTAAATAAAGGTAAATGAATGCAAGTGGGTTAAATTTTTTCTACATGGAGAAATTTAGTAATGCATTTTTGTACATAATGCCAGACTTCAGTTTATCAGACAACTATCTGTAAAAGGTCAAAACGTTATATGTTGGTGGTACCAACATCCGCTTTTGATGTCATGATGCAACATAATAAAATGAGAGGTATCATTTTCAGAAAGACCCTGGTAGGTATAAAGGAAAACCTTTGGTCTGAAACCAGAGCATCTAAGTGAGAAAACTGATATTCATTAAGTATAATAAATAATTTAATTCATCATTTACATGATGGTTGATGTGAAAAGACCTGGTATCTGGCCAAATTCATGAACAAAATGATGCCAAAAATCACTGGACAAAAGCCGAAACATTTTACTACAGCTGATGAATGTGTACACAGCTGATGAATCTTAGTAATCTGCTTCCTATAAATTTCTGCTCATTATAAAGCATGAAAAAGAAAATTAAGAAAAAGATTTTAGAGCAGCAGGTGAAATATATGGGCCAGTGATATGTGGCAAAATTATAATTAGAAACATACAGTCAGCCTTTAAATAAATACGGGGGAAATATTTCAAAATTATACCTTCACCTTTTTCATTCCTTCTTTTTTTATATAAAAATCTCGAAGTGCGGTTGTAAAAAATGCATCGTAGAAGAAAGCATCCATTAATAACAATAACTAGCAGAACCTGCGGAATTTCCACAAAAGGATAATTTTACTTTGTCATACTACAAATGATGGTAATGTCTTCAAGCATAAAGGTATTGGATAATGAAATAACGATAACACAGATTTATTCAAATATCTAGAAAAGTAATGTCTATAGAAGTTACTTTACTGTAACCTTATATTACTAGCGGAACCTGTGGAATTTCCTCAGAAGGATAATTATAATTTCCTGGAAAAAATTTGTCATATTACAAATGATATTAACATCTTCAAACATAAAGGTATTGGATAATAAAATAACGATAACACAGAGTGTAATTTTATTAAAATATCTATAAAAGTAATGTCCATAGAAGCTACTTAACTGTAATCTTATATTAAGCGGCGTATGCACAGACCAAGAGTAGAGGTGATCTCCTTGTTTCTTGTTCAGGAAGGGGTTTCAAAAAGGGGTTTCCGGTTCATCCCCCTTCTTCGGTCTTAGTGTTAGTTCAGCTGGAAGCTGTTTGCAGTTATGGAGTATGGTGGCAACATCTTTACGTTCTGAGGGTACCGGGTTGGCAGTTTCCTGGTTGCTGCTTCCGACTGGTAGTTAAGAGCCTGAACACTTGCTCTGATCAACAGTTGAATAATACCAGGGTTCTTGTAGTGCCATATCGCGCATGGATGGGCGTCCCTGCATGAACGTTCAGTGGGCAACCCCGAGGCCACATTATGTTGTAGACCGCACCAGTCTCCATCCTTCACAGCTAGTCTGAAAACGCCCAAACCTGTCTGCATCTCTTACACTAACATACGTGGTATCTGCACTAACTTCCTCAGTGTTGATTCATTCCTTCACACTAACTCACCTGATATCTTGGCCCTATGTGAAACTAACCTTAACCCTTCTATCCCCTCTTCTGAGTTTGACGTTCCTGGCTACCTTCCCCTTTTCAGGAAGGACTCCAATGTTCATATGCATGGGCTTGGTGTGTATATCAGCAAACACCTTCCCCTAGCTAGGGCGACATCCCTTGAATCCCCAGATCATTCTTTCATGTGCTTCCGCCTCTCACTTTTAAGCTCAATTAGCTATCTCTTCTTTCTCTACCGCTCCCCTTCCTCCCTTGACTGTTCGTTACTTGACAGTATCTCTGACAATATTGACAAAGCCATTTCTTCCCATCCCTCTGCCCATATATTTGTGTTTGGTGACTTTAACGCCCATCACACCAAGTGGCTGGAGAACTCTGTCACCGACCCTGCTGGTGTCCACACCATGAATTTTTCAATCACCCAATCCCTTACGCAAGTGGTGAACTTCCCCACGCGTTTCTCTGACAACCCTAACGGAAGGGACTCACTGCTAGACCTCTGCTTCACTTCCATCCCAGACTCTTGCACTACCAGACAACTCTGCCCACTCGGTAACTCTGACCACACCGTAGTTTCCGTCAACATTTCATTCCACTCCCACCCAACCCAAGAAATCCAGACAAGTAGAATATCCTACTGCTACCAAAGAGCAGACTGGGATTCATTTCGAGACTTCCTCTGTGACGTCCCATGTAACAACGTTTTTAGTCTTCCCATCGAAGAATGTGCATCTGAGGTCTCCTCCTGGGTTAAGGCTGGCATCGATGCTTTCATCCCTGCCAGGAAATTTCAGCTTAAATCTCATTTGTCTCCATAGTTCTCGCCCACTTACTCAGCCGCCATTGACCACTGGAATCATTTCTTCTGACTCTATCGTAGCTACGCATCGAACCAAAACAGATGCCTTTTCGCTTCAGCTCGTAATAAGTGTAAAAAGATACTTAACAAAGCTAAAATGTTATTTGCTGCCAGAATGAAGCAATGCATAGCATCGTCTAAGTTCAGCACCAAAGACTACTGGCAACTCTGTAAAAGAGGACTTAACAAGAGCAAGTCCACAATACCCCCACTAATAAACAAATTCGAGGTCCTCACCTCCCCAGCAGACAAGGCTGAATGCTTTGCCCGCAGATTCTTGAATAATTCGAAACTGGACTCGTCTGGAGTTTCTACACCCGACTTCCTACCTAGAACTGATGCTCAACTGAATGACGTCCATATTACACCCTCACTTGTCTCTAAGATAATCTCAAAACTTGACCCTCACAAAGCGAGTCTTAAAGAATTGTGCCCCCGAACTTTCCTCTGTACTTTCTAAGCTCTACAACTTCTGCCTATCTGCTTCCTGCTTTTCTGCCTGTTGGAAATCTTCCTCTGTAGTCCCTATATTTAAAAACACTGGAGAACCCTTGGACCCCACAAATCACCGACCTATCAGCCTTCTTCCGATCTTTGGCAAAGTGTTCGAAGCCATTATCAATGCCGAGGTGGTTCAGCATCTCACAGCACACAGGCTCCTCTCGGACAAGCAGTATAGTTTCCGCTTCACCAGGTCTACTGCTGATATGCTAATGACCATCACCGAGTACATATATCAGGCACTCGACAGGAATGGTGAATCCCGAACCGTTGCCTTGGATATCTCTAAAGCGTTTGACAGAGTCTGGCATGCTGGCCTTCTATGCAAACTGCGGAGCTATGGTATAGCTGGACAATTGTTTGAACTAATCCAGTCATTCATATCTAACCGCACATTGAAAGTGGTATTAAACAGACATGCCTCCCAGAACTACCATACGAATGTGGGTGTCCCTCAAGGCTCTATCCTAGGTCCTACGCTCTTTCTGATCTATATTAATGATCTCCCTGATACCATAAGATCCCAAGAAGGTATGTATGCCGATGACACCATTCTCGCCTCGATCAAAAATCTGGTGTGGACGACAAAGCTAACCTTGCAGCCGAGCTTGAAAAGGACCTCCAATCCATAGCGGACTGGGGTAAGAAATGGCTCGTAAATTTTAATGCTTCTAAAATGAAGCTACTATCAATTAATCATCATAGACAATTGCACCTACCTCCTATTAGCATGGACCAGGCTTGCCTCCCAGAGAGTAAAACACTCCGCCTCCTTGGTCTCACACTTTCAGCGGACCTCAAGTGGAATGACTATATCGAATCCATTGCTAAATCCGCTGATATGAAAGTCGTTTCTCTGTGCAGGGCCTGGAGGTTTTTTCCGTCTGAATCTATCCTGCACATTTATAAATCTACCATCTGCCCGTGCAAGGGTGTAAAAACCAGAAATTTCGTTATTAGGTCGCAGGATACGACAACAAACTGACCTATTTTTACTATATTGTACAGTACACACACATAATTACTGCAACAATCACCAGCTTAAGCTGCTGCTGCTATGGAAATGCTATAGGCTCTCTCCTCCTACTCTCTCACTCTTTACTACCCTTCTGTTTGGCAAAGGTGAGAGAAAGGCTGAGGAAAGTAGTGTTTATAAAAAGATAGAGGGGAAGGAAAAGTTTGTGTAAAGAGTAAGTGTGTTATCTGTCTTCAGTGGTGTAAGGGACAGAGGAACTAAGTAACTAACTAAGGAAGGAACAAGCAGAATTATTATATGATAGAATTAGATACTGCATTATGTCACTATTAAGTGTGATGGTTTGACCATGTCGCATAGCATAACAGCCTCTGTAAGACAATCATACAAGGCACTGTTGAAGGTGGGTGCAAGCGAGGACAGCAATGCCGAAGCTAGTCAGAAAACATCCAAGAGTGGACAAATTTGACAATGCCAGAACTCCTGAGAGCCACCACAAATAGTTCATCCAAGAGATTAAATTTACTAAAATAAATGGTCCACAAAATACTAGTTGGTTTCCTCAACTACAATATGACGTAACACTTGACTTATTAAATAATACATAACAATACATAAACCCTAATGAATATCCATTATACATCCACCCAAAGTCTAACCACCCAACTAAGTATAATCAAACATATAACCTCCTTTTTTTTCTTTTTTTTTTTATAATCGTTTCACCCCGAGCAAAGCATTTCACTGCCACTATTGCGTAGGGGGTTACATAGAGGGGAAATTGGTGAGAAAGGATGGTTAGATATAGGAAATGTCAGAAGAAGGGTGATAGATGGGTAAGGATACCGAGAATGAGGTTTGGGTAGATGGTGAGAGTGTTGGGAGAATAGATGCAAGTTAGTGTGATAGGAGGAGTCTATTGACCTTACATTTAAACTCGGGAAAGTCGGGAAAGCAGACATGTGGAAGGGAATTCCACAGGTGGGAAGCGCGAGAAAAGAAGCTGATGGAGTAGAAATTACGGTTACATCTTATCTATTTCACTGTAAAAGGGTGGGACCTAGTTGCTAATCTAGTATCTCGTGTAAATTCGTACCTAGGTGGCACCAATGATCTAAGTTCATCAGAGCAGAATCTGCGAAAGTATTTATAGAAGAGGCACAGAGAAGCCACGTTACGCCAGTGAGAGAGTGGTTGCAGCCTCCATAGAATATAGAATTAGTAAAAACTCTTCTAGTGAAGAAATATTTTATCAACATAAAGGTTTTTATAATAATGCCCTAAAAATAATGGCTACAAAAACCATGATATCAAATACATATAAAACTATAACAGGAAAAATAGAAATCGAAAAATAATTTAGTATACACCTTCTTTCAACCAAATGGTCAACACCAAGTTAGGGCTAAAATTCGTGAATCTAATTAAGAAACATTTCCCTGTTAATAACCCTCTAAGCAAAATGTTCAATAAAAATACACTTAAGTTATAGTTGTACAAATAATCTTGAAAAAAATCATTACAAATCATAATAAATATATCTTAAATCAGCACATTAATCAAAGTAACAATAACTATCAAAACAAAAAAGAGAACATGAATACAAACTTATGTAATTGTTGAAATCCTAATAAATGCCCACTGCAAAATAGGTGTCAAACTAATTCTATTGTGTACCAATGTAATATAACATCAAATGAAAACCCAACTATTAAAAAAGTTTACATCGGATCTACAAAGAACACTTTTAAAATCACATGTATCAAAATCAAACATCCCTTTCTGCCTATTTTTGGAAGTTAAAGGACACAAATAAAAGCCCTAAAGTAAAATGGAAAATTCTGGGAAAAACAAGAATCTGTAAGTCATTCAATGACATCTGCCCTTTGTGCCTGAGGGAAAAGCTGCAGATTTTAAGGTTCCTTAAAAATGGTGAACTATTGAACCATGAGGATGAATTGACTGTTTTATGCAAACATCAAAATATTTTTCATTAAAATTTAACTAATCATAATGTCTCATTTATAACTTGTGCTCTAATATAACTTAAAAATCAAAATTAAATTTACTAAAATAAATGTTCCACAATATACTAGTTAGTTTTCTCAACTACAATATACCTTGGTATACTAGAATTATTCAGTTCAAATACCAACCTAAAAAATTTCCAGACCCTTAAAAGAAAAAAATCTTTAAATTTTATTAATTGGAATGCTTCATTGATAACATATGATTCTAATATAACTTTAAATTATTTTACCAAAATAAATTTATTTTTTAATCTATAATATACCTTAGTACACCATAATTAAAATCCTAATTCTATAAAAAAAAAACTACCCTAAAGTTCAGCCTGCTGTAAAAGACTGATGTCTGCCCATTTAAATAATGTATGTTCTCACAATGTATTTTACGTAGACAAAATTCTATTTTAATTAAAAAACAACTACAATGTTTCATTTATAACTTAAAAATTAATAATTATTTTACTAAATAAAAGACTCACACAATACTAAATTAGTCTTCTTAACTACAATATACTTTAATATACCACAATTATTTCATCATAATTATAACATAAACATTTCAGCCCTTTTACTCATGAAGTAATTAAAAAAAAAATCCAATTTGCTGGTAAAAATGATTTACCGGTTTAAGTATTATGTGGTCCCACTAGGTACCTTACTCAGACAAGATAATTTTCTTTAAAATTGAATTAATTACTATGTTTCATTTATAACTTATACTCTAAAATAAATTTTACACTCCACCCACATCTATTGAACAGGTTAACAGGCTCATCCCTTCTTCCCTGTTTAGGATGTGGTTTCCGGCTTTTTCTCTTTTCCAATCTTCTTACTTTGTTTTTTTTTTTTTCAATTGGAGTAGATAGATCTATCTATCGCCCGGTTCACACTCCACCCACATCTATTGAACAGGTTAAGAGGCTCATCCCTTGTTCCCTGTTTAGGATGTGGTTTCTGGCTTTCTCTTTTCCAATCTTTTCACTGTTACATAGCCCCCTGCACATCAGTGGTGTTACCGCCTTGCTTGGGGTGATACGATTAAAAAAAAAAAAAAAAAAAAAAACTTTAATAAAATGATACAATACTAAATTGTTGTTCTTAATACAATATAACTAAGTCTTTTCCAATCTTCTCACTTTGTTTTTTTTATCAATTGGAGTAGATAGATCTATCTATCGCCTGGTTCACACTCCACCCATGTCTATTGAACAGGTTAAGAGGCTCATCCCTTGTCCCCTGTTTAGGATATGGTTTCCGGCTTTCTCTTTTCCAATCTTTTCACTATTACGTAGCCCCCTGCACATCAGTGGCATTACCGCCTTGCTCGGGGTGATACGATTAAAAACAAAAAAGAAAAATACCACAATTATTTAATCCTAATTCTGACTTATGCTCATAGATAGTAGTAAAAAAAATCTATTTTTCAAAAAAAAAAAAAAAATATCCAACCTCCTGTTTAAAATTATTATCTACGCTTTTAAAAAATCTAAGGTCCCACTATGTATCTTACTCAGACAAAATGAAAAAGTAACATGTCTAGATTCAAGCCATCGTGTCCCCTTCCATAAGCCAACTTTTTAAAACTTCCATGGTTACATAATTCTAAATCTTTATTGAACCCTTTTGACACATCTAAATGCATTTCCTTCAACTACCACTCCCTAATTTTCTAAATAACCAGAAATTCATCTTATATTTTCAAAAATAAATTTTCACCATTTATTTTAGCATATCACCTGAAGAGAAACAGTTTTGTTCTGAAACATGAAAGTTTTTTTGTAGTGATATTATGTTTTTATAAACCATTGTATTGACAAAATTACAATAAAAATCTCTACTCTGTATCAAGCACTCTTTATAAAAGTAAATGCTTTAACAGTGGGTTTTTAATGCATTCTTTCACTTTTCTGTTTATATATATATATATATTATATATAGTCATCTGCATATGGTCCTGTTTCACTCTATCACAGCTCATCAGTGCAGCTAGACATCCAACTGCTTCCAGCCGAGATCAAAACCCGACCAAGTCGACATCAGTCAGAGATTCTACCTCTAAGCTATCAGAGCATGGTGGAGGGAGGCAGGCAGGTTTGTTATTGTTACATTTAATCCTGGATGAGCCCCCCTTTATGTTACGTTTAATCCCAGACGTGCCCCCATTTATGTTACAGGTTATGGGGGTAATAAAAGAAAAAATTTTGATTAGAACTCAGAGATAAACATCACATACAAATTTTTAATTCACAAATCATTAGATAAAAATATTTACAAATATACACTGCAGTTTGGCATTCAAATCGAGAGACATAGAGTTTACTATTGTCAGGTGAAGTGTTACGAGGAGAGAAAGTAAAGGTAAGGCAAAGTGTTATGAGGAGAGGAGGGGAAGTAAGTTGTCAGATATCTTTATCCCATTAAGTTGGTGGGGAAGTGAAGTGCTATACTTTTTGGATATTCTTAAATGCGTATATAAAGACTAATTAATGGCTTGGTCAATGAAAGAGGCAAAAATATGTATTTACCCAGATAGTTCCACGAGGTTCTCTTTAAGGTTTTAGTTGTTCGGACTTTGTCTGCGAGATTCTTTTGGGCAGATATCAATCCCTGAATCATTAACCAGAGTTGATATGACAGAAAATCCTTTTAACAACTCTTTCAAGTTTTTGTTTGTTGTCAACTAGAGAGATTCCTTCAGCTGGAATATAAATCCTGAATCAAACTGGTGCTGATGAGGTCAGCAAATCCTTTTATCAACTGTTTCCAGTTTTAGATTTTTGTCGTCGACTTAGGGATTCTTTCGGCTGGATATACCTCCTGAATCTACCGAAGCTGTAGCGGTCAACCCATCTTGCTATCAACTGACTGCTCCATGCCCAAAACCTATTTTCATAGTGGCTAACACCTAATTTGCATACTTCTAGAATTTTTAGAACTCTCTGGAACATTCTACAATCTTCCAAACTGTTCTATTCCTAATTTCTCCTGTTTTACACTACTTCATGAATTAAATTTTTTTGGGAATAACACTTAGGACTCAATAAAATCCATTACTATAACTTTTTATACATTATTAATATTATTTTTATATATAAATGCATCCTCATAACAATTATATACACAATGTAAACAAATGCCAGTAACCAAGAGTGTTCAATTTATTGCTAAAGAATGGTGCGTAAATAGCAGTGAGTAGCTACTGTTTTTAAAATCTACCATTTCCACAGAGTGCTCAATCAATGGACAAGAGCATAAATAGTCATCCCCGTACAGTCCTGTTTCATTGTATCACAGATATATATTTCACAAAGATGTGAGAGTACACGAACGCCAGGACCCGTAAGTGGATACAAAAACGTGTAAGATGGTAAATATATGTAGGCATGAACAAAGTCACATTTGTAAGTATATGTGAGAATGTATAGATATGGATATATGGATATAAGTTAGTATAAATGAATGGGTTGGTTTTATGGGTAAAACAAACACCAGTATCCAAAGAATTAGAAATTCCTTTACAGGTCAACCTCTTCACAATGACCTGGGCAATCCCAGACAGATCTGAGGCCAATGCCTAAGTCCTGATCTCTTTTCCTCTTTCTCTTTTCTTTCTTTCTTTTTATTTTATTTTTATTTTTATCCTTCTCTTCAGTTAAATAAAATGCTTATTCCAGCAAAATATTTGTACTAAATGGAAGGAATATTGTAAGGTCTGATGAAATGAGCTAATTAAGCTCATAGAAATGAATTATAATTTATAACCAATTGAAATGACATGTTGAGTTTTCCTTTATAAATATCATATTGCTCTGGATAACATCCATTGAGCTCTTTATATAGATATAACACTTAATATTTTATATTAAGTTAATCTTGTTGGATTATCCTCACCATTTATGGATTGGACATGTACACATATACAGATATATATATATATATATATATATATATATATATTATATTAAAAAAGGATTAATTCAAAGATGTTGAATGGCCATTTCGATATGAAGATCCCACGGGGGATAACACATCACCTCAGCAACAGAAAAATCCTTTCAGAAACTGGAGAAAAATTAGTCTACTTTTCCTTTTTAAATAGATTTGCAAAGAAATTAAAAAATAAAATAAAAATAAAAATAAAAATAAAAATAAAAATAAAAAAAATAAAAAGGAAAAATAAAGGAAAAGAAAAAGATAAAAGATAAAAGATAAAATAACTTTAATATTAATTAGGATCGGGTTTTTGGAATTTACCTTCCTGCTTTTTTCCCTTGGATTGAAGTATCTGAATTAAAATATATATATATATATATATATATATATATATATATATATAGTTGGTCAAGGAGGGAAAAAACTCAAATAATAATATTAATAATAAATCTAATAATATTTATTGCATATTAAAAGGCCCTTAAAGAGGTGTGCTCAAAATTCCATTTTCTAACATTTTTTCTGGTTTTGCTTCTATTTGGTCACAAGGCCTACTAGTCTTATTATCAATCTTACTGTTTTTGTTGCTTTTTCATCTCTTTATAATTTGCTGTATTTATAAAGGAAGAAGGTTCAGTATCAGGGATAGAGAATTTATAGGTATAGACAGTATTGTATATAGAATCAATATGACTTGTTTGTTTGAGTTTTGTTTAACATCATATCAACCTTTGTGGGTTATTTGATGCCAAAAGGTGGGGTTTTAAGGTATTCTTTTAATGTTTGGTTATAGCAACAAGGGTGATTTAGTGAGACTAATGAAAATCCGTTTTTATCCTTTTTTATTTTAGAAAACTGAAAATGTCTTCTCATCTTGTATTCAAAAATGTTTTCATGAGAATAATTATTTTCCTTCAAAAACATGTTAAAAAAATAATTTTTCCTTCAAAATTATATATTTTTCTATAAAAAGTCTATTTTTATGTATATATTTCTATGAAAGTGTATTTTTATATTTTCATAGAGTTTTGACCCCAGTTTAAGAGTTAACTATTTGCCTATAGCTGGGACCATAACAGGTGCTACCATTTTGGGTCAGGGTGGACCTCGGAACAGCATCAATTAAGAGGTGGTTTCATGCTCATCACAACCTCCCAATCAGAGATCTTGCTGTAGGATGTAGTTTACCGTCATGCCCAGGACCAGAATCAATGTGGTGACTTTCATTATCACATCATAATGTAATTTTTGGTCTAAAAATTGCATTAAGATGTGGCAGTCACCATGCAGTATTTCATTATCCACTCTCTCACTCCCTCTCTCTCTATATATACAGAGACACACAGACAGACTTGCAATTTCAAAGCTCAATGATAAAAACACGCTTAAAAACTGCTTTGAGAAAATGAAGTCTGTAGCTCTTAAAAGAGGACCAATCTTCTTCAAAACTTGTAGATTGGTGCTACAGAATCACAAACCAAGAATTGTTCTAAATAATAAAAAACCCCATAAATGCCTGTTTGGCTGATAATATCAACATTTTTAATTTAATTTCATAAAAAAAAAACAAAAGAAAAAAACATAAGTAAATGACTTTCTTTAAACATTTTTTGTTGTTTACCCAAGACACCAGAGATACTCAACAGAGACTTGTTGTTTGTTGATATTGATTTTATGGCATATCAACACCTCAGCGGGTCATTTATTGCCAACTAAATTTTATTTATTTATTGCTGGTAATAACTTTTTCTTTCAACAATTTATTGTTGTTTTTTTATATAAGTTTTGTGTCTAGTAATACTTTTTTTCTTTTCGAGTATCAAGATTCATCGGGATTTGTTTTTAAGAGAGGGGTCCCCAAGTCCTACCCTGTTATTTAACCCAAAACTGGAGGAAAGAGATGGGTTAATACCTTTCCCAAGGGTACCAGTGCCTAAGTGAATGCAGGGCATTCAACTGGAATTCGAACTTGGCTCCCCGGTTTCTTGTTCTGGGCCGATATCCACTGTACCACAACGCACATAAAAACCCAGTTTATGCATTTACTTTTATAAAGAGTGCTCGATACAAAGTAGAGCTTAATATTGGAGAGGATGTAAGTTAGTGAAACAAAAGAAACTTTTAAAGTTTATAAAGGCGATGGAATAACAAACCAAGAACTGTATGAAATAATACAAACTGCATTGCATGAGAACTTTCAACAGCAGCAACAACTAAAATGTATAGCACATGTAACTAAATACTGGAGTTTGAGTTTTGTTTAATGGCATATCAACCTCTGTGGGTTACTTAATGCAAAAAAAAGTGGGGGTTAAGGTTTTTTTTAATGTTTAGTTATAGTGAGAAGGTTCATTTAGTCAGATGTTGATGAAATTCTATTGTTTTATTTTATTTTATTTATTTGAGAAAACTGAAGATGTCTTCTAGTTTTGTATTCAAAAATGCCATGCTGATAATTTTTTTTTCTTTCAAAAATATTATGGCAATTTTTTTCCTTCAAAACTGTCAGTCAGTTAAGTGCCATACCTGTTATATGCTTTGGGCGATCATGTCTCGAAAGAGATATGACTGACTGGGCAGAAGATTCTCTCGCAGTAGGTTGCCATTGCTTTCTGCAGTAGACTGGTTGCCAGCCAAAGCTATAGAACCCAATCTGTCCTATTATTTAACCCATAATTGGAGGGAAGAGATGGATTAGTACCTTTCCCAAGGGTATTTGTGCATAAGTGAACTGTAAAGAATTCAACTGGAATTCAAACACGGCACCCCGATTTGACATTCCAAGTCAATATCCACTGCACCACAATGCACGTCCAAAATGTATTATGATAATAATAGCTTTTTTCTTCAAAAATGTATTGTTGATAATATTTTACCTTCAAAAATGTATATTTTTCTATAAAAGTCTATATTTATACTTACACCAGCAGTATAGCCCGGCGTTGCTCAGGTATAGTGAAAGATTTAAAAATAATCCATGGTCATGGAGCTCAGACTCAGCTTAAAGAATATTTGTATGAAATTTAGTGAGAATCAGATAAAAATTGTGAATTTGTATAAAGGACATACAGACAGACTCACACACAAACATCTTGCCTTATATATATATATATATATATATATATATATATATAATCAATTTTCTGCACTATTGTAAGAACTGCAACCTTGAAACTTCTGAATATCGTTTCTTTTGTCTTTGTCTATGACTGTATCAAATTTGATTAAAATCAGACCACACCTTCTATAACCCGATTTATTCAATTATCGATTTTCGATATTTATCGGGGGTACCTCGACACAAAGCCTAGCTAAGAACACTTGTCGACATTTATAGTACAACTGTGTAAATTTTCAAGAAAATTGGTTCAGCCGTTTCAGAGTCTATAGGTTACGGACAGACACACACACAAAGT
The DNA here is from genome assembly GCA_037127315.1 of Ascarosepion bandense. NCBI lineage: Eukaryota > Metazoa > Mollusca > Cephalopoda > Sepiida > Sepiidae > Ascarosepion > Ascarosepion bandense. The sequence continues at coordinate 7,692,893 of JBBBDQ010000927.1, forward strand.
TCCATTTATAAATAAGTTTAGATAGTGTTTTGACCCCAGTTTGGGGATTGACTAGTTACCCATAGCTAGGACCTTAACAGGTGCTATCACTCCAGGTCAGGGTGGACCTGGGAACAATAGCAATTAAGAAATGATTCCATGCTCCTCACAACCTCTGAATCAGAAGCCTTATGCAGGATGCAGTTTACTGTCATACCCAGAACCTAACCATATACTGGAAAGAGTGAATATATTTTCCTGAAAATATTTTTTTTAATTGATGTGGTTTGAAACTAGCTCAAGTCCAGCCTATTACATATCTAATTACTTTATTTTCCATACTAAATTAGTTCTAACTGATCCATATACTGAGATATTTGAAGTGTTTAGTATGTACTTATTCCACATCCTGAATTTTTATGATAGATTCAAAATGTGTACCATTTACTAGGTTAGCATATATACATATTGTTATGGTGGAATATCTTGTCCTACCCAGGAATGGGTATGACCCAGGTTATAAAAGACCTAGATGGGAACGAACTACAGAGAGCACTCGAGAGAGATCAAGTGTGTTCGTGGCTATACGAGAGTCTTCGTCATTACACGGGAGTGATCGAGATTATTTGTCATTATACCAGAGTCGACAGCCATTGGCCTTAGATGAGAGTTAGACGTCACTAGACGGAAGCCTACTTCTCAAGACGGACGCATACATCCTATACAGAGACATTCACCTTCTTAACTGTTATTCGTGTTAACTGTTCGTTGGTGAACTTGTATTTGGTTTATTGTACTGAGGTATAATAAAGCTCTATTTTTATATACTCAGTGTTAGGAGTTATTTCTTGCACTATTCTTTCCCTGTTTATCCCCTCCCAGGATACAACATATATATATATGTGTGTGTGTGTGTGTGTGTGTGTGTTGTATCCCGTATATTCCAACTGATAATACCATTAATCAACAATTTCACACTTACACACCAGGTTCTTCAAAAGTCTAACGGTCAAAACGAAAGACACATTCACTTAATTATCAATAACCCCAACCAACCCCCACGACAACAACAAACCAAATATAAACAGAGGATGATTCCAAACTCTTACTCTTTCCTTCTCCCGATGATATGTTGGAGTCCAAACATTGAAACAACCATATGATTGTAGAGAAGAGGACATATATAGAAGAAATTATGGACATGTTCTAAAACATAATTTATAATAAATATTCACAGCTCTATACATCATATATTGAGCACTGTTTTAAATTAATGTTTTGGATGGGAAAAAAAATTTTTTTTTTCTCTCCTCGCTTTATACTCACTCGTGTGTGTGTGTGTGTGTGTGTGCATATATATATATATATATATATATATATATATATATATATATATATTTACAGATTATAGGGTAACACCTAATGAAAACAAACCATTAATATGAACAGGCAATTATATACTGAAAATAGAAAACTATTATATGAGCAGATACTTAATTTTCCAACTGTGTCTTGTTACAACATACCTAAATAGTAAATTATTAATAATACAGATAGTAGTCACCATTGGTAAATGATTCATAGATATCTAATTTGACGGAATGAAATGAACATGTGTGTTTAAATTTATCTGCAGCAAATTGGTCATTAACTGTGTTTCTTTCATTGAGGTGATCATGTACCCTGATAATTTTGAAATATCACATCTTTTTTTGGTTTAAAATTAATACACCTCCTGTCTACAGTGTGAATATCCCCAGGCTAGAAACATGAAACATGAAACCAGGTGTTAGTTTCAAGTTTCAGAAGTACCCTGGGGATATTCACACTGTAGAGGTCCAAGGTAAATTGACATGGCAAAGGAAGCATTCCAGAAGTTGAGTAAAGTATTAAGAAACAGGACAATTTCACTAGAAACAAAGAGGAGAGTATTGGATTGCTATGTGATGTCAGTTCTTCAATATGGCAGTGAATGCTGGACAATATTATCAAAGATTAAGGAAAAACTTGAAGCAACTGAAATGTGGTTCTACAAAAACATACTGGACATAAAGTGAGGGATCAGTTCCATATTACAATCAATATATAAACTGACCCCTCACTTTATGACCACATCAGTTTCTATACATTTATATTTCTGAGATCCAAAAGCACAAAGATGCATTCCAGAAGCTGAGAAGAGTATTAAGAAACAGGACAATTTCGCTAGAAACAAAGAGGAGAGTATTGGATTGCTATGTGATGTCAGTTCTTCAATATGGCAGTGAATGTTGGACAATATCTTTGAAGATGAAGGAAAAACTTGAAGCAGCTGAAATGTGGTTCTAAAGAAGGATGCTGCGGATATCGTGGACTGAGCATGTGAGCAATGATTAGGTTTTGAAAAAGATAAAGACAAAAAGGAAATTAATATTGAGCATCAGGAAGAGACAACTGAAGTTCCTGGGACATGCTTTCTTCTTCTTCGTATAGATTAGAGTACCTTTGCAACGACTTTTCCCCTTATTACATAACTAAAAAAAAAGCAAGGGCCAAAATAGAACTAAGGAAGGTAACTCAAGAAATAAAAATATCGCAACCTCTGTGGGTCATTTAATGCCAAAAAGGTGGGGTTTTAAGATATTTTTTCATGTTCAGTTATAGTGGGAAGGTCAATTTAGTCAGATTTTAATGATAATTTTGTTTTTATTCTTTTTTATTTTAGAAAACTGAAAATGTATTCTAGTTTTGTACTCAAAAATGTTTTGTGGTAATAATTTTTTCTTCAAAAATGTATATTTTTTCAATAAAAGTCTATTTTGATGCATATATATTTCTAAAAAAGTGTATTTTTATACTTTCATAGTGTTTTGACTCCAGTTTGGGGGTTAACTATTTGCCCATAGCTGGGACCCTAACAGGTGCTACGAGTCCGGGTCAGGGTGGACCTGAGAACAACAGCAATTAAGAGGTGGTTCCATACTCCTCACAACCTCCTAATCAGAGGCCTTGCTGCCAGAGGAGAGTTGGAGATGAAAAGATATAATCTCCCTTTCCAACAACAACGCTGCTATGATGACTTGGTAACAATCTCAAATAACCAATAATTTCAACTGAGTGGCCTGCTCACAGTCCACTCAAAAGCCCCCTTCCCGGACCCCTAGGGGACAACCGACCCCAGTTTGAGAACCGTTGTACTAGAGAAAGTGATACGTATGTTTTATGTTGTAGTTTTGTTGAACTTATATTTTGGAATGCAGTTTTATTTATTTAAGAAATTGTAGGATATTACATGGATTAATATCATAAAAGAATTCTTTCACGTTGGTTGTTTGGATGATTTTGTTAAGCAGTATATCAACCTCTATGAGTTGTTTAACAAGTGTGGAAGCACTTCTTAATTGCTGTTGTTCTGAGGACAACTCTGACCTGGACTAGAAATGTCTGTTAGGGTCCCATCAATGGGCAAATACTGACCTGCTCAAAGCAAAAATGAAACACTATGAAAGTATAAAAATAGATATTTTTACTAAATTGACCAGGAATAAATAAGACCTATCTATACTTATTTATAAATGAAACTTTGTGTGTGTGTGTGTGTCTGTTACCTATAGACTCCGAAACAGCTGAACCGATTTTCTTGAAAATTTACACAGTTGTACTATAAATGTCGACAAGTGTTCTTAGCTAGGTTTTGCATCGAGGTACCCACGATAAATATCAAAAATTGATAATCAAAAAAATCGGGTCATAGAAGGAGTGGTTCGATTTTAATCAAATTTGATACACTCATAGACAAAGACATAAGAAACGATATTCTGAAGTTTCAAGGTAGCAGTTCTTACAATTGTGCAGAAAATCAATAATATATATATATATATATAAAAGGCAAGATGTTTGTGTGTGTGTCTGTTTATCTGCCTGTATGTCTGTATTTTTTTCAGCCCTTTTATTTTAGTTTTTGCTTCAGGCTTGGCTCTAAGTAGGTATAATTGTAGTTCCTAGTCTCAGCCATGATACCATTTACTCAGAGGACTTATTTAGCCTTCAAAATTCAGTTTACAACGAAAAAAATTATTTGATATCGAATCCAGGAAATCAAAATTTGACTTACATCCATTCATTTTTCTTTCAGTCTATGGTTTCGCTTTAACTGGAAACAACTATTGCTTTTTAGTGTTTCGTGCCAACGTCCAAAGAGTCTGAGCTCCAGGACCATGAATTAGTTTTAAAGCTTTCATTACACCCGAGCAACACAGGGCTATACTGCTAGTTTATAATACGTATTCCTGGTCAATTTTGTAAAAATATGTATTTTTATACTTTCATAGTGTTTTATTTTTGCTTGGAGGGGGTCACTATTTGCCCATAGACGGGACCCTAACAGGTGTTTCTAGTCCAGATCAGAGTTGTCCTCAGAACAACAGCAATTAAGAGGTGCTTCTGCACTTCTTGAAACCTCCAAGATCCTGATCAGAGGTCTTGCTGCCAGATGTAGTTTATCATTCTACCCAGGACTAGAGAAAATTGTCCAGTATTTATTGACATATACAAGGATTGATGTGACATAGTAGCAGTAAAATACTGTTGTCATTGTTTCTAACATAAATTTTCTGTTTCTTAATACTTTGATTTAGATTTTGGAAGGCACCTTTCACTATTCCAAAGTGATTTAACAAAAACACACAAAAAAATACAAATCATTTACAATGACTTGTAAGCCAACAAGCACTTGCACTTACCTGAGAGTAAATGTTTTCTCAAATGCTGTTCCAAACTGTATTTACAAAGACAACTCATTTTCAGTGGTACACAAGATTAGGAAAATATTTCTGTCCGAATTTGTGAGATGAGGAATTATCATTAATTCAGTCAGTTAAGTGCCATACGTGATACATGCTAGGGCGATCATGTCTCAAAAGAGACATGACTGACTGGGCAGAAGATTATCCCACAGTAGGTTGCCATTGCTTTCTGTGGTAGACTGATTGCCAACCAAAGCTACAGAACCCAATCTGTCCTATTATTTACCCCATATTTGGAGGGAAGAGATGGATTAATACCTTTTCCAAGGGTATTTGCACGTAAGTGAATGCAAGGTATTTGACTGGAATTCGAACTCAGCTTCCCGATTTCTTATTCTGAGCCAAAATCCACTGCACCATGACGAACATATCATTAATTACACTATTTATATTCAGAGAATTGTCCTCGTCTTTGGAGTTGTTATAATAATGTTTTGTCTGTTGTGCCCTCTTCAGGTGTATGTTGATCTGGGTAACCTACAGGTAATTTTGAACTGAACCCTTTATTTAATCTTTGTTTTTCAAACAGTTCTTATTCCCCTGCCCATATCTATCTAGTACTTATTTTTAGTACACTTCAGTTATTGCTCCCTCTGTTTCCGCTGAGTCTAATTACACACTGCCCGGCACAGGGATTGAACTGACAATTACTGTCATCAAATTTATAAAATGATGCTTTAATCCACCACGCTGTTGTCCTGTAGTAGAGAACTTTAAGATTAATACCTGATGAAGTCAGAGGGTACACTGACTGAAACACTGTAATAACATCAAACATGAGGACAATAGGCAAAATGTAAATAGTGTAAATAGAAAAGTATTTTTTTTTTTCAAGTATTTAATTTATTTGATAAAGCCAAGTTTTTCACAAGACTATAGTTTGAGAAAATTTAGTAAAGTAAACACTTATACCCAATGGCTTGTGAAACAAGCATATTAACCCAGAGTTTTCTCCTCTGAGACGTGTCAAAAATGTTAACCAATTATATTGATGCCACATTTGGAGGAAAGTAAAAATTGAAAAAAAAATGGCTTAAGATTTTATCAACATTTTGCAGATTATTTAAATATCAAAAATATTTTTAGATTATAAGAAATTTTTGGACATAATAATGATTTATTGATTATAGCCAACTGGTTGATGCATAACTAACGGACAAGAGCTGGATTTATACATTTTTTATGGGTATTACTACATAAATATAATAAACCAAACTGGAACAGGAACTTAGCAATATTTCTTAATATGTTTTTTTTTTTAATCATTTTACCCCAAGCAAGGCATTCCACTGCCACTATTGTGCAGGGGGTTACATAGGGGAAAGTGAAGAGAAAGAGTGGTTAGATATAGGAAATGTCAGAAGGAGGGTGATAGATGGGTAAGGATACCAAGGCTGGGCGTTGGGTAGATGGGAAGAGTGTTTGAAAGATGGTTAGTGTGTTAGGAGGTGTCTAAGGCCTTACATTTAAACTCCTGGAGATTGTAGCTGTCGGGGAAGCAATCATGTGGAAGGGAATTCCACAGTCAGGAAGTGCGAGAAAAGAAACTGTTGGACTAGAAATTGCGGTTGCATTTTGTCGGTTTCACTGTAAAAGGATGGGATCTAGATGCTAATCTAGTATCTCATGCAAATTCATACATAGGGGGCACCAGTGATCTAAGTTCATCGTAGCAGAAGCCGTGAAAGTATTTATAGAATAGACACAGGGAAGCCACGTCGCGCTGGTGAGAGAGAGACTGCAGCCAGTCTGCCAAGTCGGTATCGATCACATTAACACACACACACACACACTTTCATTTATATGCAAATACCCTTGGAAACGGTATGAGTCCATCTCTTCTCCCTCCAGCTATGGGCTAAATAGCAGGACAGATTGGGTTTTGTAGCCTTGTTTGGCAACCAGTCTACTACAGAAAGGAATGATAACCTAGTACAGGAAAATCTTCTGTCTAGTCAGTCATACTTAAAAAAAGACATGATTGTCCAAGCATGTATCATGTATACCACTTAATTGATTGGCCCTTGGGGTGGGGGTAGATTGTTCTAATTTTATCTGCTTTGCCTTTTTGGGATATCACACTTTCAGTTAATTCCCCTTGCTCTCCAATTTTCCATTCTGAGCTACCATCCATTACACTACCATCCATTACACTACCTGCATATCCAAGCTTGCACCAAATGGTAATCTCAAGTAGTTACCCATTTAGATACTGAACAAGCTCGACATTACTTAATTTCAGTGTTCATATGAGAACTGATATCTCAACAGGATATGGCTGTAAGTCAAATGGCCTAATAGAACAAGATTGTCTTTTTGTCATCTCCCTGTACTCCTCAAATAACTCAACTTCCTAGATTTGTTTTACTTGTCTATGTCTCATGTCAAGAAAAGAAAAAAATGAGGTGACACAGAGCTTAGGTAATGCAAAATATTTGTAACACCTGCCCAAAAATTACAGCCTTGATCACTGAAGCAAATATGACATATGCAATACCTATACATGTTGTAGAACAATATTCAAAATGTCAGCGAACACCTGGTTAGAGAATTTTGTATTTTATTCTCTTTAAAAAAAATAAGAGATCAGTTACAGCTTAATTATACAGATTCAAAAAAAGAAGAAAAAAGCTCAAAATAAACTTATCACCTTAATACATTAGGATTTTTATAATTTTTTCTTTTTTGTAGTTAAACTTCTATATGCTATGTTCCTTTGTAGCTCTTGTTAAGGTTTATCATTTTGCTACCTCTCCTAATCCATGTTCTACCAACTATTTTAACAAGCTCATTTGGTAGGCTAATTGCTGCTTTCATCTGCCACCCAAACCTTTAATAAGTCCTGTGAGTGTCAAATTCTCCAAGTACTTTTACCTCATTACATACCATAGAAATTTCAACTGTCTCCTGGTTCTAAGTTGTAAGTGTTCCTTTTTGTTTCTATTTTCCTTAAAACTTATTTGTTACAGTCCATGGTATCCTCAGGATCCTTCTATATAACCACATTTCTATTGCTTGCCATTTTCTTTTTATCTGTGAAGAGATTGTCAAGCATTCATTGCCATATAGAAAGATGGATATTAATTAACAGTTCGGCACTGTTTTCTTTGTTTAACTGTTTATATAACACGATGGTGCATCATAGACAAGACTTAAAATAGATCAAAATTTCTCTCCCTGAAATTATTACATGTCTTAGCTGCAGATGGTGACACAGCATCTGTTATGGCTGTACAGGCTCACACAAGAGTGATAATCTTGATTGAAATAAATGCATGTGAAGATGCTATCTCTCAATTTTACTATATTGTTTTCCTTTCTGTTGATCATGCTTCTCGCCAGTGGCAAGCCTCTGTTTCTCCTCTCCTCGCTCCAGCACTTGGTGTAACTTACATCTTTAGCATGAGCAACTGTTAGCAACATTTTTCCATCTCTTGATGCCTATGTCCATCACCCTCATGTCTCTTCTGCAGATGTCCTTGAAGAAAAAAATGAGGTTGCCTTCTTGCCGATGACCAGTTTCCCCATACTGAAGGATCTTTGGAATCCTCCTATCCAATATAGCATAGGTTCCCAACCTTTTTGCTGCGATTACCCCAAAATACAATTTCACTATTATCCATTGCCCCAGTGAACAAATATCCATAATATAGGAAAAGAAGTAATTATATTTTCATACATCAAAATCAGATAAAGTTAATGGAAATTATTCAATAAAATAGTCAGTCAGTTAAGTGCCATATGTGATACATGCTTGGGTGATCATGTCTCCAAAGAGAAATGACTGACTGGGCAGAAGATTATCCCACAGTAGGTTGCCATTGCTTTCTGCGGTAGACTGGTTGCCGACCAAGGCTATAGAACCCAATCTGTCCTGCTATTTAACCCATAACTGGAAGGAAGAGATGGATTAATACCTTTCCCAAGGGTATTTGCCCGTAAGTGAATACAATGGATTCAACTGGAATTCGAAATTGGCTCCCCGGTTTCTCGTTCCGAGCCAATATCCACTGTACCCCAACGCACATCCCCAATACAATAGTACCAATCTATAATAATCAGAGGTATAGTAGCCATAACCTAGCTGATATTCTTAATGTGAGTGTTGAGCTTGTATTGCCTGTGCCAGTACCAGTTTATTTATTCTTGGCTTTGTGACTGAAAGGGCTATTCAGGCATTGTTTGTCAAGTAGAGTCTGCTACATTTCTTGGTCTTCATTCCAAGGACACAGTGTGAAATTATAAGCTGATTGCCTCTTCCCAAACCAAACATCCATTACCCCGAGGTTGGGAACTATGGCAATATACAGTGTACATATTCAAGCCAGCAGAGACAAACTGTTCAAGAAGCGCATATAGCCTGGGTAACTGGGCATAAGTGAGAACTACAGCATTGGTAACCCAGTCAGATCAATTGATGTCAAGAATGCATCCAAGACAATGAAGATGAAAGGCACTGACGCATCATTCCTACCTGGAGAAGAGACTCCAATTCTCTCTTCTGTAGAGCAGCACACTGATAAATTGTCCTCTTCAGGGCTTTATGAGAGATTGTTGTTTGCCAATTCAGCACAATTACCCTCTCTGTGGTACCTATGTTGTCCAAGGTGAAGGTAGAGGCCAGAAAATATATATGAAGTGTTTTTTTTAAGAAAATCATTTCATAGTTATCTCATGACAAAAAGATATAATTATTCAAGCATTTGATAAAGTACATCATAAAGAACTGCTTGGAATTGTTAAGTAAGCTTGATAAATTTGGGAACGGTATTAAAATGTGTGTTGTGGTACAGTGGATATCAACTCGAAATGACAAATCAGGGAAGCCAAGTTTGAATTCCAGTTGAATTCATTGCATTCACTTACGCACAAATACCCCTGGGAAAGGTATTAATCCATCTCTTTCCTCCAGTTATGGGTTAAATAATAGGACAGATTTGGGTTCTATAGCCTTGGCTGGCAACCAATCTACTGCAGAAAGCAATGGCAACCTACTGTGGGATAATCTTCTGCCCGGTCAGTCATGTCTCTTTTGAGACATGATTGACCAAAGTGTGTACCATGTATGGCCCTTAACTGAATCTATACACAAAAGTATTTGAAGCATTTGGTATTTAATTATTTCACATCCTGAATTTTTATATGATTGGTACATGCCATCAGAGCTTTCTTTCCAATTCCAGGTCATAGTTTCTGTTTTGGTATAGTATGAATTCTGTTTCTTGGAACATAAAGTAGAGAATGTTGATTCTATTTTTTTTTCTTTTTTTTTTGTTCAAAATGATTTGTATGCCAACCATGAATACCTGTGTAATCAGCATATAGCCCCCACTCATCGTTCAGCACATTTGGGCACAGGAGGGAATGCAAGAACTCTGTTTTCCATTAGGAGATTCATTTGGGATGTGGGAAGGAATGCTTAAATGAATAGTGCCCAACTCTTTGCATCTGTGCTTCGCATACATGCACAGGGCATAGTTTAGGAAAAGATTAAGTAGATTCTGTCTCATTTCTTCCTTGTCGTACTCCTGATTGATATCTTTGTCATATGGAGAAATAAAACAAATAATCTTCCTCACTCTACTAGAATGTTTTGTGTTTATTTTTGTTTTCATTCTGTTCGGGAAAACCAAATTCCTTGCACAGTGTCTCTAATGCATCTTTTATACTCAGACTGTAAATGATAAAAAAAAGCCCCTTAATAGATTTTCAAAACAGTTTACAACTGTCTTTTTAAATCAATAGTTAAATGTGATGACAAACAAATTAATCCTATATATCTCCATTATCAGATTTTTACAGACTGGGACTATAAAATCAAAAACAAAGAGCATTAGCAAATAACAAAAATAGTATTACTTGAACACTTTCAACAACAGCAACAACAAAATGAGTAGTATGCATTATATATAGGTATATAATCAAACCAGCTAACTTTATGACCCATTCCACCCACCAGTCTCAGGCTTGCGTGTACGCGTGTTGCGTGTTTAACTGGCTGTAAGTTAGTCGCACCTGAGTCTGCAGCTGTTCACTTCCATTCCAGCCCAGGTGATCAAAGATGTCAGTGATCCATCAAAATCCCTCACCTCCCCTGTCATGTTGTGATTTCTGATCTCAAGGTAAGTTAAGGACTTGAGAGGGAGCAGTCATCTTCATGATGCACTCGTCGACAGATGAAATCAAGAGACATTTGGGGGCACAATGCAGAAATAAGGGAAACAGACAAGAACAAAAAAGAGATAACAAGACAGTAGTGAAGGCCAGTCTATGTGGACTAGTGATTATATTTGTAACTCTTTGTACAGCAAGAGAGAAAAAAAGAATTAACAAACAAATACAATCTAACTTCTTTCAGTGTCCACAAATTACTTGCTGCTACTATGTCTAGTTGTAATATAGTCTTTATGCTCCCCTTCTCTTGAGTTTCTGCTTAGGCAATGGACAAAGAAGATAACATGAGAAAGCATTCTCATCTTAACTGTCCACTAAACTGCTTTCTAGCATGGTGAGTGTCTTTTCTCTCTCGTTTTTCAAATCCATTCTCTTTTTTGTTAAAAATGCTTCAATATGGAGTGAGTCAGTAAATGATCGGAATGTTTCTCCATAAAAGTCTAATGTCAATTTTGTGTATCTGGCTTATATCACCCGCTTACGATTTTGTGCTGATGTCTGCCAATCTGGAGGTTTGGTGACAAGATTTTGTTGACTTTGTACATTTACCTGCCAGTGTTAATTATAATTTCCATCTTTACATAGGTGGTCTTCTTCAGAATTGACTGAGAGTTCAATCTCAGCTGCTCCTTATCACTTCCCCAAAAGAGAGAAAAAGGGAGAGAAAGAAATAAACAAGGAAGAAAGAGACAGAATTTTCACTCCTTTGTGAGGCAAGCCTCCCACCAGGTACTTAGCTGAAATACAGTTTTTTCTTTTGTCTCTTTCTATATATATATGACACACACTAAATTATTTAAACTCATGTTCCTATCTTCATGATGTTTCAACTATTGTATAAGTAAGGATCTTATAGAACAACACCATGTTGAAAGGTAAGTTATTTGACTTCTACAGTATACTCCGGCCTTCATCAGGTGTTTGAAATTTCAAACTGAACCATTGAAACCTTTATTTCATCCACCAAGGTAGATTGTTCCATTTCCCTATGGCAGGACTCTTCCAGATATCACTATTAATTAATAACTCAATTCTCCAAATTTGTATTCACATGTAGCCAGGTATTGAACTCACAACACTTTGGGTTAAGTTACTTTTATCCACTAGATCCTGTGACCTTAAGAACGTCAGTGTATAAATTTTTATAAACCTAATGCCTCAAGTAACCATGTTTTACCAGTGCTCATATTAGAATCTGGTGTTATTGTTGTTTTCTACGCACTTCACATTACTGTTACCTTCATTGTATTCATGTTTGTGCTTGGCAAACTTAGATTTTTGTGGCCTAACATATGCGCTGATTCCTTAAATTTTTGTATTTTCTCTATTATTTCAACCTCATCCAACAAGGGTGCAATGATCTTCCTTTTACCTTCATGCCTGATTTTTTCTATTTCCCCTCATATTACAGCTTTACAATGTTTCTGCACCGTGTAAAGATCTTATAGAACAACCATCCAGTAATCAACTAGAATAGAAGTTGAGTCCAACTGACCAAAAAACCACCAGGGTAAATTGGTAGATGGTTTAAATAATAACCTGGGAGATTCCATTCTGTTACAGGCAAGTCTATTCTGTAAGAAATGATTGGCTGATAATTTCAGTGTGTACATTGAGCTCCATAAATATTGAGCACAATATCCACCATTTGTCTTTGGGCCACATAGGGACATGTATTCAGTTACAACCCTGTTTATTTTTGTCTGCCAACTGGATGCTAGTTGGACACATCAGGAAGGTGAATCTCACACTCTTGAATGTTCACCTTCCTTCAGGGAGACAAAAGAAGACCACCATGTTGATAGGTAAGTTATTTGACTTCTACAAAGGGTAGCATGTTTCTTCTTTATATTTTTTACCACAGCTGCGTGGGACGGCATACACACAGTCCTTAATCATGTTCTTCTCTATAGCCATACCTGATCTTTTCTATTTCCCCTCATTGTGGTGTTCCTGCAGTCTTAAGGAGCGGCCTGTTTCTCCTTTATATTTCTTAACACAGCTGCATGAGATGGCATACACAAATACTTATTCATGTTCTCATCGATTGGAGATCTTACTTGCAAAGTGTTGAACCACTTTTGAAGTTTGTCTTGGTGTTATATAGACTACAGATCATTTGCATTTTTTCAAATAATCCCTTTATATAGGATAAGCAAACAGAGGATGTTTTCTGAATATTGTTATATTCTTGCACCCTTCTATCCCAGTTTGTTGGAGCTGCTGTCATATACCCTGGGTAGTTGTTAATGAATCTGAGGCTAGTCTGTTTGTAATTACCGATAGTGTTTCCTCTATGAGTACCTTGGTGAACAAACTCACCACATCTAGGTTCACCATCTGATTGCATTGGATAGGAGCATCTTATTTCCATGAAGTAGGCTGAGTTTCAGATTTTCCAATGATATTTGTGTGTAAGTGAATGCAAGCAATTCAACAAGAATTCAAACTCGGCTCTCCGATTTTTCATTCCGAGTCGATATCCACTGTACTACACACAGTCTTTAATCATGTTCTCCTTTATGGCAGGACTTACTCGAAAGAGGTATCTGTGAAGTGTTGAACAACTTTTGAAGTTTGTCCTGCTGTTACATGGACCACAGATCTTTTGTATTTTTTCTGGTAATACCTTTACATAGGGTAGGCAGGCTGAGGCTCTTTTCTCAGTTTTATTATCCTCTTGTATCCGTCTATCTCAGATTATCTTAGCTGCCGACATGTACCCAGGGTAGTTGTTACATTGTAGAATACTGCTTATACTGACCATTTCTTCTTCACATGGCTATATTACCCCCTTATGACTTATGATTATCAGCAAAAAAACAAAATATCAGTGGAATTAATCAAAGATGTTCCTATCCAATTCAACCAGATAAGGAGGCACTATCAGTTTCTTCACCAAGGTACTCATGGAAAAGGCACTATCGGTAGTCATGGGCATACTGGCTATGGACTAATCCCTAGGAAAATGCACCAGTATATCAACTGATAACCTGATGGAGATGCTGACTTTCTGCACATAAACAACACCCTTAGAAATAGTATCAAATATATATTGGCAAGGATAAAGGTTTAGTAGTGGGCTCACCATTATCACCAGCAATGGTTAACATGTACATGGAATACTTCAAGTAAATGGCATTAAAATCACATCACTAAAGCCAACTCTATGGCTGAAATACATAGATGATATCTTCATACACTGGCCACACCAGGAAGAGGTCCAAGCTAACACTGAACCTCGTGAACTCAATAAGATCATTGATACAGTTCACAATGGAGAGAGAAAACAACAACAAACTAGTATTCCTGGATGAACTAATATTTTGAACAGAGCATGGGTTCAAGACATCAGTATACTGCAAGCCAACATTCACTGGACAATACCTCAACTTTAACTCTCACTATTTGTACAGTGCAAAGAAACGTATTGTCTGCTGCCTAAAACATCAAGTAAAAGTCATAAGTGGCAACCCCAGATTATTCAAGAAATCTCATTAAAAAAAAACATATTCAAATAAGAGATGAAAATAGATAAATCTACTGCTGAATAAATAAACGGTGTGTCTACTCAAATATGAGTATCCACTAAACAATGCTTGAAGTGATTAGATCTGTTGTATTAATGAATGAAAATCCATTACTTCTTTAGAAATTGCTTTGTTTATGATTGAATGTGAAACTGAGCAGAGACAAAAATTTCAAGAGTCTATGATGAGAAGAATTTCACTTAAAGTCACTATTCAGCCTTGCCTAAGTTCTTCATAGATCAGTAAGTTTTTATGGTATATCAGACCTAATAATGGTTCCCTCTGCCCAGGGAAATGCAAGTTCTTGCCAAAGAGTGCATATTTTCCTTTAATAAAATTTTTCAACACTAACTTGATGAAACCCAGAGAGAAAACCTTTCCGCATTTCATCCGCTGTGTCAATGTAGGCAACCTACAGGGAATTTTTGAACAAAATCCTTTATTAAATCTACAGGGGTAAACTGTTCTTGTTCCACTACCCACGTCTAGGGATATTGTCTAGTACTTATTTATAGTACAGCTTTTTTATTGTTTGCCTGTTTCCACTGAATCCAAGTAAACACTGCCCAGTATGGGAATTGAACTCACAAAATCCACAAACAAAGACTTTAATCCATTAGGCAATAGTGACAATAGTCAGAATATAAATGATATGAATAAGCATAAATCCTCACCCCAGAAATATAAAATAAGAACTGGACATTGGTCACTACACTTGCGCAGTGGAATAAGAACAGTCTATCCTTATAGATTAAGTAAAGGGTTCTGTTCAGAATTTGCAGTAGGTTATCCAGATCGATATACATCCAAGGAAAACTACTGAGTGCAACAGGTGAAACCTTTGGATAACAACAACAAAGATGAGGACTACTGTCTGAAAATAAATGGTGTAAATTATGATAACTCCTCGTTCCAGAAATTCAAATAAAAATAAAAACTGGACAATGTCACTATGCCTAAGCAGTGGAATGAGAACAGTCTCTTCTAGTTGGTTAGATAAAGGGTTCAGTTCAGAATTTCCTGTAAGTTATCCAAATTGATATACACCTGACAAAAATCGAAGGGTACAATTGCAGAAACACTGTGAAAGCAACAACAAAGATGAAGACAACAATCCAAATATAAATAATGCTAATTCCTCATTCCACAAATTCCGAAAGAAATAACATCCTTGTTTGGAAGCATTAGCGATTGTTTTATTTCCTGTTTTAAGCTTTCTTCTATTGATAACACAACAATATATTGGTGATAAGAGAATGAGTTTTTTAGGAGATGATTTCTGCAATCTGGATGCCAGGTTAGAGAGGTTGAATTGTATTTTATATAATGTCATAACAGGTGACAGGAAACGTGGTACAGAAGTTGCCTTCCAGAAACAATATATAGGTGGCAAGAGTATATTTACATAGGGCCTATTAGGAGTTGATTTCTGCAATGTGTGTGCCAGGTTAGAGAGGTTGAATTGTATTTTATATAATGTCATAACAGGTGACAGGAAACGTGGTACAGAAGTTGCCTTCCAGAAACAATATATAGGTGGCAAGAGTATATTTACATAGGGCCTTTTAGGAGATGATTTCTGCAATGTGTGTGCCAGGTTAGAGAGGTTGAATTGTATTTTATATAATGTCATAACAGGTGACAGGAAACATGGTACAGAAGTTGCCTTCCAGAAACTAAGCAAGTAAATTTTCTTTTTAATCATATCACCCCAAGCAAGTGTGCAGGGGGTTATAGGGGAACAAACAGAGAGAGAAAGAGGGTGATGAAGAAAGAATAAAACATAAATGGGATTCAAGAAGATAGCAATTGGTGTTGAATTTAAATTTTTAGAGGTTGTAGCTATCAGAGAAGCAATTAAATGATAAGGAGTTCCACAGGTGGGAAGTGTGAGAAAAGAAACTATTAAAGTAGAAGAGATGGTTACATTTAGCTATTTCAACAGTACGAGGATGGGACCTAGATGACAGACTAGTAGTACGTCTAAATTCTTGTGGTCAGGGCACCAAGGAAAAAGCCCATCATGGCAGTTGTCATGGAAATGTTTGTAGAAAAGACAGTGGGAAGTTACATCTCGTTGGTGAGTCGACAGGAAAATGTCTGTAGAACCAAACATCTATGTAATATCTAACAATCAATATGGTAGTGAATATTAGATAATTTTCTAATAGACGAATATCCTTGAAATGACAGTACTGTGGTTTGTACTAATGAAGGCTAGGAATACCATAGATGTAACCAGCCTTTGAGATTTCACTCACCCAATCAACTCCGTTGATTAAAAACTCAATAAAGCGATTAAAGTTTATTGCTTTACTCGCCTGCAGTTGATTAAAATCTCAAAATTAAATGTGTCCTTTCAAAATTTAGAAAAAGAAAGTCTGATTTCTTTTACAACCCAAAAGTATGCCATTGAAGATTCACAAGTTCTTTAGAATGACCTACAATGACATTATTGTACGCTTCGGTCCTTGTTTTTTATTGTAAACATTCATTTAATTAACATTTCCAGGGTGGAGCCAAAATGTCTTTGTCACCCAGATTAAAGACCCTCTCAGATTTTTAGAAACTCATTTGGGAAAATATTATCCTTGACTCAATATTTCCTCCCCGCTTTTGAAAAGTAAAAACAAACATTTGAAAGAAAGAAAAAAATACGCATATTTTCTTTCAACGATGCACTGAAAAACAAATTATATAAGTAATTTTTATTTGGAAAATCGTTGAGAAAATCAGATTTGTTATTGTTTATCATCTATGAAGAAAGAAACTATGAATTCAGGTACCTCCACTCAATTGCCAAAAAACAAAACAAAAAAAAACAGCATATCATGATGTCAAAAGGGATCAAACTTAATAAAAACAAAGTTTTATCATCAAAATGTTTATGCTATTATTAAGGGAAAAGATCAAATTGTATTGTTATTTTTTAAAATTTTTTAAATCCTTTCTAACATGTTCAAAATTTTAATTAAAATTTCATCTTTTGTTTTCCATTAGCGATTCACGCTATGTTTACATAAGACAGCTATTTAGAAAATGGAGTCGGTCGACTAAAATGATTTTGGGGCGAGTAAATTTTCCCTCACTTCCAACTGCCGATCGAGTGATTTCTTTCTCAAATCTCAAAGGCTGGATGTAACATATTAATAAGAAAGAAGTCTTTAGGAAGATGGGAACTACAAGGTAACTTATAATTACAATAAAATAATGATAGTTAAAAAAACAAGTGTATAATGAGGAATAGAGGGTCTAGAAAATTTAAAACTCTTAAATTTTACCAAAAGCAAGACAAAGCAGTGAGTCTCATACTTAATAAGTTTGTGTGAATGTAATGATAACAACAACAATGATGAGGACAATAGTCTACATGTAAATAAGAAAAATAAAAGACCATGATTACTAACATCCCATATGGACATGGCATAAAAAATCATTTTCTGCTAAACTTAGTAACTCACAAATATTTATATACAAGTGTGCTCATACCATCAAAATTGACAGCAAAATATTTATATCAATATGCTATCTAAAATAATGGCAACATATATGTTGATGTACCAACTATTGAGTATCTTACATTAGAACATGAGAAAAAAAAAATTATAATCCAAATCCCTGAGTGTAACAGGTGAGATATATATATATATGTGTGTGTTACGGAAATTAACGAAGATTAATGAAACTTTGTTATAAACAACTGACAATTTGAAATGATTTGTTTGAACATTATTTTTTATCGTTACTCGTATTTAAGTAGATATTCTGTTTTTAATTAAACAGTATTATATATTTATATCTACTGGCCTGATTATTTATGATAAATGTTTATTACAAAAATGTGGGCCATTTGGGAGGATTTGAACCTGCCGAATGACACACATTTCAAAAACTGTGTTATATATAGGTGTAGAGGCTCATCCCTTGTTCCCTGTTTAGGATATGGTTTCTGGCTTTCTCTTACGTAGCCCCCTGCACATCAGTGGCGTTACCGCCTTGCTCGGGGTGATATGATTTAAAAAAAAAAATATATATATATATATATATATATATATATATATATATATATATAATACACATATATATATATATATATATATACACATATAAAAAAAATATATACACACACACACACACACATATATATATACACATATATACACATATATATACACACACATATATATATACACACACACACACACTATTTAACATTATTCGGACTATTATCCTCATTTTTGTTGCCAATTGTACAATGTTTCAGCCATTGCATACTCTGGCCGAAACGTTGTACAAATGGCAACAAACATGAGGACAATATTCCGAATAATGCAAATAGTGTGAATGCTGCCTCATCTCGGAAATATAGACATATATATATATATATATATATATATATATATATATATATATACACACAAATAAATACACGACAGATTTTTATTATAATAGAGAGGATATATGTATTCTACACTACTCAAGAAAACAATTATTGCAAAAAAATAAAATAATAAGGCATTGTTAAATAGCGAACATGCAGCAAGAGTTTTCATGACTGGTAGTAAAAAGAATGAACTGAACCTAAGCTGACTTGCTATTGTCTCTCTAATAAACTGAGTCGACACTGCCTTGAGATAGTCTCTCTCCCCATGAGAATATATATATACACAACAGTCTTTATTATAATCAGTCATTTAAGTGCCAAATGTAATACACATTCGAGCAATCATGTCTTAAAAGAGAAATGACTGAGTGGGCAGAATATTTTCCTGCAGTAGGTTGTTAACATTACTTTCTACAGTAGACTGGTTGCCAACCAGTCTACTGTATAACCTAATCTGTGCTGCTATTTAACCAATAGTTGAAAGGAGAGAAGATAAGTTCCTACCTTTCCCAAGGGTATCTGCTCATAAGTGAATGCAAAAGTGGAATTCACATTTGGCTCTCCAATTTCTTGTTCCAAGCCAATATCTACTACTCCATAAAGCAAATCCTCATTTATTATAATAGACAGGATAATTATAAGTAAGTCAAGCAATCCTGAGAGAATTAGAAGTTCCACCAGGCTTCATTATTTGTGGCAACAACCTTAGCTATGCAGATGACACAGTGTTGATAGCAGAAAGGACGTTACAGGTACACATGGAGTAAAGAAAAGTGATTTGGTTTGGTTTGTTTTATGGCATATCAACCCCTTGAGGGTCATTTAATGCCAAAGCATTAGTTGTTTTAGTATGGAAAAAACGTATTATGGAAATAAATATCTCCTTCAAAAAACGTACTATAGCAAAAATTCTTTTCCTTCAAAAACGTATTTTTGTTGGTAACATTTTCCTTTCTAAAACATATTTTTGTTGGTAACATTTTCCTTTCTAAAACATATTTTTGTTGGTAACATTTTCCTTTCTAAAACATATTTTTGTTGGTAACATTTTCCTTTCTAAAACATATTTTTGTTGGTAACATTTTCCTTTCTAAAACATATTTTTGTTGGTAACATTTTCCTTTCTAAAACATATTTTTGTTGGTAACATTTTCCTTTCTAAAACATATTTTTGTTGGTAACATTTTCCTTTCTAAAACATATTTTTGTTGGTAACATTTTTCCTTCAAAAATGTTTTCTTGGTAATATTTTTCATTCAAAAGAGTTTTGTTGGTAATTTTTTTCTATAAAAAATGTTTCTGTGTATTTTGCATAAAAGTCTGTTTTTATACTTTCATAGTGTTTTGACCCCTCTTTGGAGGGTTAACCATTTGCCAATAGCTGGGACCCTAACAGGTGCTACCACCCCGGGTCAGGGTGGACTTTGGAACAACACCAATTTAAGAGGTGGTTCCATGCTCCTCACAACCTCAAAATTAGAAGCCTTGCTGCCAGATGTAGTTTACCATCATATGCAGAACCCCTAGTTTGGAGGGTTAACTATTTGCCTATAACTGGGACCCTAATAGGTGCTTCCACTCTGGGTTAGAGTGGACCTGGGAACAACAGCAATTAAGAGGTGGTTTCATGCTCCTCACAACCATTCAATCAGAGGCCTTGCTGCCGGATGCAGTTTATCGTCATGCCCAGGACTGCAAAGAAAAGTGAGAAGAAAGGACTAAACATCAATTGTAAGACAAGAGAATGTATGATTATCAGCAAAAGAAACAGTCCAATTACGAGTTAAAAATTGGAGATACTAAAATTTAACAAGTGCAAAAATTTGAATTTCCCTGATTGCTACAATCTTCAAAAGTTTAAGTGCAACATCAATTGCCATCTTCTATCTTCTTGATTCCCATCTTTCTCTTATCCTTTCTTCAACTTGTTCCCTCTTTCTTTATCTTTCTTTTTATCTGGCTGTAACACCCTGTGCACAACTGACGGAACTGCCTTGGTTGGGATGAAGCTATAGTGGGGGGGTTCGTTCTAGTGGAGAGTAGTTGTATATTGTTACAGATTAACGGAATTTGGCCTCGTTGTAGATAGCCCACTATAAGTCATAAAAGATTATAAATCAAGAAAAGCAAATTGAGTTTAGAAACAACATTTTATATATACACACATCAATTAAGGTTTTACAATTAAAGTAATCCTTTAAGTATGGGTCCAACGGATGTTAAAATATTCATGGCAATAAAATGCTGAAAAGAGAATTTGTTCATATGAATGTGGGAGCGTTGTAAATTAGGAATGTCTTTGATTTATCTACTCCTTTGGTCGGTAAGTAGTTTAGAGACAGTGATGAAGAAAAAGAGATGGAAGGGCGGTGAGCATAGTAAGTTGCTTGACGTTGGTCAATGGAGATACTAATTACACTTGTCTCTCTCGAGTCTGTCTGTGGGTGTCTGTCTGGCGATGTTTTCTGTATCGGCTTTTTATTTCGTCTTTTGGATCTCAGCAGATCATTTGGGAATTCACAACCGTATTTGATTCTGGGCTTTCCATTGGCCAATAAATAAAATTTGCATAGGCTCGCGAACTGGAATTTGATATTTAATTAATTTTTAGTTTTTCTATAGAACACCTGCGTAGAGCTGGGGTGCGCACCAATGAGTTTTGGTCATTTGCCTTCTGGTTGTGAGGGTGCAAAAATCCAGTCCCTTGCTTTGCTCGGTATCACCAGAAAGCAATTATAAAAAAAAATTAAAAAATAAAAAATCTAGGAAGTCTTTCAACAGAGAATAGAAATGTGACAATGATAACTGAATTCACATTGATATCGCGAAATATGCCTTCCTAAACCTAAATATAAAAAAATCAGGAAAAGTTTATTGGAAGCATAGAAAAGAATACTGAACTGTTATGTAATATCAGTACTCACATATGACAATGAATGTGAGACCACTTCCTCACAGATGGAGTAGCAACTTGAAGCAAAGGAAATGTGGTTCTACAGAAGGATGTTGAGAATTCTGTGGATTGAACTGAGCGATGACAAATATTTAGAGAAAATAAAAAAAAATAACATCAGAAAAGAGTTAAAACTTGTCGGGCATATAATAAAGAAAACAGGCTTAGAAAACTTGACACTCACATAATATATTGAAAGCAAGAGGGACAGAAAAAGTAGCACATAACCTACTTAATAAGTTTGTGTAAATTGTTTGCAGAAAATAGATTAGGAGAGATAACAAAGAGACAAAATTTACTAGGAGCTACAAGGAACAGAAAGTTGTGGAGAGCCATGATCAACCACACCCTGAAGGGACAAGGTACAGAGAAAAAGATTGTTTTTTTTTTTAATATTTAAATATTCTGAATACTTTGTGTTATAATAGTTAATAAGCTGGCCTGATAAGTGGGTTTGGTATTCACTGGGTACTCTATGCCCATGATCTTTTGCCAGAAATAAGAGAAGCTTATAAATAACTACGAATAAATTTAGTTGAAATAAGCTAAATACCTGTACATGATATGCATTCCAAATAATAAGCAGATATTTATAGCAAAAAAGACATCATAAATGCAAATCAGTAGATAAAAGATTTCAGTAATTTTGAGAGTAAAAGATAACAAGATTAAAGGACTAACTGTCAAATATCATAAGAAAGAATATATTTGTCTATATTTCTGAGCTAAGGTAGTATTTACAGTATTTACATTATTTGGACTGTTATCCTCATCTTTGTTGCTATTTGTATGACGTTTAATAATAGATCATTCTATTTGTCTATAATTCCGAGATGAGGTATTATTTACATTATTCGGACTATATTGTCCTCATCTTTGTTGCCATTTGTATGACGTTTAATAATAGATCATTATCTTTGTCTATATTTCTGAGCTAAGGTAGTATTTACATTATTTGGACTATTGTTCTCATCTTTGTTGCCATTTGTATGACGTTTAATAATAGATCATATTATTTGTCTATATTTCTGAGATGAGGTAGTATTTACAGTATTTACATTATTCGGACTATTGTTCTCATCTTTGTTGCTATTTGTATGACATTTAATAATAGATCATTATCTGTGTCTATATTTCTGAGCTAAGGTAGTATTTATATTATTCGGACTATTGTTCTCATCTTTGTTGCCATTTGTATGACGTTTAATAATAGATCATTCTATTTGTCTATATTTCTGAGCTAAGGTAGTATTTACAGTATTTACATTATTTGGACTATTGTTCTCATCTTTGTTGCCATTTGTACAATGTTTTGGCTGTTGTATGGCTTTCTTCAGGTGCTAGGAATTTTGAACCAAACACTTTATTACAATCACTGAGATATATCATTCTCATTCCTTGCCTAGAGCCTCTTCTGGTAGTCACGAGTTATTACAAGTTATCTCCCTCTAACCCTTTAAGTTACTTGTTCACCATTGCTGTAGCCTTAAGGACACATGGTCTAGTGAATATAGACGTTGGTTAGTTCCTGTGACTTGACCCAAAGAGTTGTGAGTTCAATATGAGGCTACAGCAGTGGTGAACAAATAACTTACAGGGTCAGAAGGAGATAACTCATGACTACCAGAAGAGGCTCTAGGCAAGGAATGAGAATGATATACCCTAGTGATTGTAATAAACGGTTTGGTTCAAAATTCTTAAAACCTGAAGATGGCCAGCATGTACAATAGCCGAAACATCGTAATGTCAAATGTCAACAAAGATGAGAACAATAGTTCGAATAATGTAAATAGTGAAAAAAAGAAAGATAAGTAAGATACAAGAATAAAAAAATGCAGAATTTATAGCATAAAGAAAAGGCAATATGTATTTAAGAATGAAAGGCTTAAGTGTAAGGAAACATGTAAAATGAAAAGACTGGAATTTGAATTGGGGTGCTGAGTTCAAATTCCAGTTGAATCCCTTGCATTCACTTACGCACAAATACCTTTGGAAAAGGTATTAATTCATCTTTTCGCTCAAGTTATGGGTTAAGTAATAAGACTAGGTTCTATAGCCTTGGATAGCAACCAGTTCACTGCAGAAAGCAATGGCAACCTACTGCGGGATAATCTTCTGCCTAGTCACTCATGTCTTGAAAGAGACATGATCACCCAAAGTGTGTATCATCTATGACACTTAACTGACTGAGAAAAAATTAAACAATATTTTAAAAACAAAAAATTGTGTAAAAGTTTCCTTTCTTAAACAGAAAAAGTAAATTTTTGGTCTCTACCACTTTTAATTACTTAATTTGTAGGGTAGCCATTTCCAAATAGTGTGTCTTTTAATAAATTCAACAAAAACAGGGTCTTCATTTTCTTCTTCTTCTTCTATGTGACCTGTCCTTTCAGAACGTAGGCAATCATGACCTTCCACATCTCCCTATCCCTGGTGGCTCAGCACGCTTTCTCCTGTAACATGTCTCAGCCCTTGTTTGGTCATCCACCTGCTCAGGCCCTACAAATATGTTATCCGCTGCTTTCCTCTGTCTCTTTTTCCCTATATCCAGCCTGTTAGTATCAGGTTCTCCAAGCCCTCCTTCCTTCTTGCATGTTCCAGGAACTTCAGTTGTCTCTTCCTGATGCTAAATATTTTCTTTATGTTTTCATTCTTTCCAAAACCTCATCATTGCTCACATGCTCAGACCACGATATTCTGTAGAACCACATTTCAGCTGCTCTACAAAAAAAGGATCTTCTTCTTCTGTGTGCCTTGACCCTTCATGACGTAGGCGATCATGGTTCTCCATGTCTCCCTATCCCTTGTGGCTTTTAGTATGTTTGCTCTTGTTACACCTCGCAACCCCTGTTCCGTCATCCACCTGATCAGGCCCTGCAAATATGTTATCCACTGCCTTCCTCTGTCCCTTTTGCCTTCTATCTGGCCAGTCAGTATCAGGTTCTCCAAGCTCTCCTTCCTTATTGCATGTCCCAGGAACTTCAGTTGTCTCTTCCTGATGCTCAGTACTAATTTCCTTTTTGTTGCCATTCTTTCCAACACCTCATCGTTGCTTGCATGCTCAGTCCACGATATCCACAGTAGCTGTCCTTAAAACTCACCATTTTCCTCTCAGAACCTATAGTCTGAATAATACTGTAAGAAAGAATGTATGTTCATAAGCCCAATGAGCAATGAATTTCAAATGTCAAAATGAAGCAAATAATGTTATTAAACATTTTTTCCCTCTTTATTTGTATCTTCTTTTTATTTGGTAAATTATTGTTTTGTTCCCCAAAGGCCTTTATCCTGGCAAAACTTTCTAAAACATCCTTAATTCTGTGCAAATGTACATGCTGAACTCAAATCGATAATTGTTTATTGAAGAAACCTACCTTTCTTCCATGGTATCGACTATAAATACATAGGAGTATATGTCATCCCTTAATGCCGTTGTCATCTCTGATTCACTGCTGAATGAATTGAAGCGTAGGTTTCTTTTTCCGGTCGATTTTCTCCAATTGAGCAATTACTCCATGAATGGTTTGGTTTCGGAACTTATTTTGCGCATAGGGATTGAAAAAAGGACAAAAACTGTAAAACAACGCGTGAATTCAGTCAGCAGTTAATAACTGTTTTGAACCGTGGTTAGGGGGTGAGATAAACAGCAACAAGACATTCCATATATTTCTGCTGGATAAAATCAAAAAAAGGTATCTATCTTCAATAAACAATTACTGAGCCGAGTTCAGCATATACATTTGCACGGAAATAGGGATGGATGTTTGTGAAAGTTTTGAAGGGGTAAAGGCCTTCGGGAAACAAAACCAAAGTTTACCTTTTATTTTTGTCAGCTTTCCTTCTCACTTTATATTCTTTACACCCTATTTTTGTTCCATTTTCTTCGATCCCTTCTAATTTCATTTCTGTCCATTCTTTCTTATCCCTTTACTATTTTCATTCCCTTTTATTTTCTCTTTTTTAATTCTTTTCCTTTTATTTCTGCCATCTTTCTTTCTTACGTCATATAACTTTCCTTTTATTTTTATTTTTTTTATTTTTTTTTTTTAATCATATCCCCCCGAGCTAGGCGGTAACGCCACTGATGTGCAGGGGGCTACATAAGAGTGAAGAGATTGGAAAAGAGAAAACCGGAAACCGCATCCTAAACAGGAAACAAGGGATGAGCCTCTTCACCTGTTCAATAGATGTGGGTGGAGTGTGAACCGGGCGATAGTTTAGTCTATCTAATCCAATTGAAAAAAAAACAAAGTGAGAAGATTAGAAAAGAGAAAACCGGAAACCGCGTCCTAAACAGGAAAGAAGGGATGAGCCTCTTCACCTGTTCAATAGATGTGGGTGGAGTGTGAACCGGGCGATAGTTTAGTCTATCTACTCCAATTGAAAAAAAAACAAAGTGAGAAGATTAGAAAAGAGAAAACCGGAAACCGCATCCTAAACAGGAAACAAGGGATGAGCCTCTTCACCTGTTCAATAGATGTGGGTGGAGTGTGAACCGGGCGATAGTTTAGTCTATCTACTCCAATTAAACTGAAACACAAAACTTCTTTATAAATGTAATGTACGCGCTGAGAAAGGTTAATTGATTATTAAATGAAACAATGAGCAACCAACAAAGAAAACAAAAACAATTTGATCAATAGATCAAACAGAATTTGAATGACAGTGACTCATTTCAGAATTACAGAATGTATATTTCTTTATTAAATTCATGATTACAGGGAAAAAATGTCTGAAAAAATGTCCCCCTCTATGTTTCTTTGTTTACTTTTTTATTTCCTTTACTTCTCAAGTTTTATTCTTTTTTGTTTTCTTTTCCTTACCCACTTTATCCTTCTCTTTCTCTTTTCATCTCCTTTCCTTATCGCTTTTTATCTTTTTTTTTCTCTTCTCTATTTTCCTTCTCACTTTTTTCCCCTTTCTCTTACCCTCTTTATTTCCTCACCAAATCCTGCTCTATTGCCCAACTGTTCTTTTGTATGGGACAAACAAAGGCCATATTTAAAAAAAAAAAAAAAGCAAAGATCTGCAATTCCACTATTAAATCCAGACATTTCAGAAAAGCCTAGTAATTTTATCATTTATTACTGGTACAATATGAAACTCTTCTTTTCTAACACGAGTGAAATCACTCAAAAGAGAATAATTATGAGTGCTCATCTCAAAATATTTCCAGATGTTCACTTTGCCATATACTTTTCTGGATATCTTCAACAATGGCTTAACATCAGATAAATGAAGTTGACAGACAATGGAAGCTAACTTTTGTTTGGTAGAATTTATTAAAAAGACAATAATGACAATTTTCTATCATTTTTGAAATGGGAAATACTTTCTTGAGTTCTAAGTTGAATACGAATTTGTATAGTTTTTTTTTTTTTGTATACTAAAGAATAAAAGGCAGCATTCATCCATGCAAATAGCTTAAGATATAGACTAAGAAAGGAATTTTAATTTTTCTGGACAAGATTTCAGGTTTAAAATCCTTGTTGACTTGATAAGACATGATTGACAAAAAAAGAAGAAAACGAAGCCTTCATTTTCCACTTCACAAAACACTTTTGACAAAATAAACCAGAGAATAGTTCCCCCCTGGTACAAGGAAGAACCAATATCTGCAAAGTGTGCAACTGATTCCCCTCCCCAACATATAACCTTGTGAAATAAAGATTGACAGAAACTTAAAGATTCTTCAATGCAGTGCATTACTTCAAGATGTGGGAGGATCATAACACTCCATCATATCAATCTTTTATAGTTTTACTAGCAGTATAGCCCGGCATTGCTCGGGTGTAATGAAAGCTTGAAAACTAATTCATAGTCCATTTGGAGACCTGGGACTCTTTGGACGTTGGCACAAAAAACTAAAAAGCAATAGTTGTTTCTAGTTAAAGCGAAACCGTAGACTGAAAGAAAAATGAATGGATATAAGTCAAATTTTGATTTCCTGGTATTGATATCAAATAAGTTTTTTTCATCATAAACTGAATTTTGAAGGCTAAATAAGTCCTCTGAGTAAATGGTATCATGGCTGAGACTAAGAACAACAATTATACCTACTTAGAGCCAAACCTGAAGTAAAAACTAAAATAAAAGGGCTGAAAAAAATACTGACATATAGGCAGATAAATAGACACACACACACACATTTTGCCTTTTATATACATATATATACTAGCAGTATAGCCCGGCGTTGCTTGGGTGTGATGAAAGCTTTAAAACTAATCCATGGTCCTGGAGCTCAGACTAAAGAATATTTGTGGGAAGTTTGGTGAGAATTGGATAAAAATTGTGGATTTGTATAAAGGACATACAGACAGATAAACAGACACACATACAAACACCTTGCCTTTTATACATATATATTATCGATTTTCTGCACTATTGTAAGAACTTCAACCTTGAAACTTCTGAATATCATTTCTTATGTCTTTGTATATGAGTGGTATCAAATTTGATTAAAATCGAACCACTCCTTCTATAACCCGATTTTTTCAATTGATCAATTTTTGATATTTATCAGGAGTACCTCGACACAAAACCTAGCTAAGAACACTTGCAGACGCTTATAGTACAACTGTGTAAATTTTCATGAAAATCAGTTCAGCCATTTCAGAGTCTATACGTAACAGACACACACACACAGAGGCAGAAAAAGTTCCATTTATAAATAAGTTTAGATTAGATTAGATTTAGATTTAGATTTGAAAAATACAACACAAAGTTCTATTTGAATTGCTAGGTGAACTTGATTCTCCGAGAAAAGATATTATATAAAAAATTGTTGTTTGAAAATTGTTAAAAAATTCTATTAAAAAAATCTATTTTCTTTTGTTTTGCATAAACATGAGTTGATGTTTTGTGTGACATTGTAAACAACATTGCATTTGTTTTGTTTCAAAATTATGGGGGAAAATATTTACATTTTTTGTTGGCTAAATGAATTTCAGAAATTTTTGAAGAATATTTAAAAATGTAGACATTTAATTTTAGAGGAAAAAGTTACATTATTGCCATACAAATTATAGATTTCCTGTGTGAAATATTTAGCAAAAAAAAAAAAGCTTTATTTTTTTTTAATTTTATTTTCTGAATTATGAAATATTAAATCTGAAAAAAAAAAAGACTTAAATAATTAAATTAACTATTGGCACTTTTTTTTTTTACATGGTTTGTTTTTGTTTAAAAAACCCTTTTTTTTTAAATATTTAAAATATTCACATTTTTTTGTTGACCAAATGAATTTTTAAAAAGTCTGAATAAAAATATAAAGGCTCTTTTTTTTTTTTAGTTGCATTTGACACGTGTGATTTGATTTCTGTGACGTAATCTAGCAACCATCTTAGATGTTTTATGGAGCAAATGTAAACAATCTGCTCCATTGGCCAAAAAGTGTGAAAGGGAAAATTGCTGAACTTAAACTCAAAAAGTATGTGTTCCTAAAAAGTTTGAATGGTGTAGCTTAAAAAATGTAGGTGTGCATAGATTACAGTCACACATAAACTCACAGATTGCCTTTTATATATGTATATATAGATAACTGGAAAGAAAAATACTTGTGTTCCTTGAAAAGGACATATCATAAAATCGTTTTTATCTGGCACAAAGTATATTTTTGACTTGTCTTCATTTGTGATCAAATTAAAAGAAAACTGGACTTAAACTTACAATTTTATTGACAGAAATGTAAACAAATTGCAAATGTTAATAAAATGTTTTGATTAAATTCTAATATTGTTTAGAGATAATGATAATTTTTCCAGATACAAGTTCTACTATTTAACCCATAGCTAGTAGGAAAAGAGATGAATCTATACATTTTCTCAAGGATATTGCATGTAAGTGAATTCAACAAGCTAATCTGGAATTGTAACTTGGCTCTTTGATTACTAATTCTGAGCCACTATTCGCTGAATGGCAAAAAACTTACATTTTATAGAAGTCTGTGAAAACCATTTAGATCAGTTCATCACCCAAAGGGATGCCAGGATCTGGGAGGATGGCATTATGAAGCTTTCTCAAAAATGGCAAAAGTTAGTGGAACAAAATGGAACGTATATTGTTGAATAAATCTATGTAAAAATACTGAAAAATGTCTTTGAAGTTCACTTCACAAAGACTACACACTTTTGCTACACTACACTACACGCACCAATAAAAGTGAAATTTGTTTTTATAAACTCCAAGTCTTGTAATCATAGAACGAAGTTAGAGAAACACAGTTCAATTATCACTTGATAAGGCACAGATAGTGTTGAAACAAAATGGATAGTTTTGTAGTGATATTATGACATATTTATGTTATAAATTCTTAATAAATATTATTTGCTTTACTTTGTATTGAGCACTTTTTTTAAGAATAGTGGTTCTTTGGATACAGAATTTTCTTCCATTCATACCTACCCTATACTTGCATATATATATATATATATACACACACACACACAAACAACTTTGATTAAAAAGAACCAACATGGTCTGTCTTTTTCATTTTTTATTGTATTTTTCTAATTTCCAGATTAGGGACAAGACTCATATAATTTGTGGATAAACTATATGAAGTTCATATTTTGTTATTTTTGTTCATGTACTTTCAACTGTTACAGTTATTATCAAGAACCAATGTGATGTCTGTGTGGTTAGTTAGAATTTTTGTCTGCATCCTAATATTCTTCGGGAAGCTGTACATTTTAAATGGCCTGGTGTGACAACATGTGTAATGGCTATTGCAAACAAAAAGAATGCAATTTATTTATTTATTTTGAATTTTTATATTTTTTTATTAATTATTTTATTTTATTATAATATTGATATATGCGCACATGAATTATATCATATGTTCAATTGTAAATGTCAATGTAACTGTCGGATCAAATTTTGGCCAAATTAAAAGGAAGGTTGAACTACAAAGTGTCTGCACAGAATTGAAAATATTCTTTTCTCTTACACAAACAAACAAAATGCATTTTTACTATTTTCCAGTATTTCTGTTCTTTGCCATTTTTCTTTTACTGACATTGTTTAGATTAGGATTCTGTTTCCTTCCTGAAGAGTTGCCAAAGTAAATGTTTGTATTCTTTTGTGACAGAGCAGAGGAACAACAGAAGTCTAAGTTGCTACATAACTCTTGGAGATTCTGACTTCTTTGAGATTTTGTACATCCCTTGAGTCAGACCTATGAGCAAATGTTTCAAGGATTGCTTTTTATATTTCTTTTTCTTTTCCTAATCCTTCTGGTGATAATATCACCATTACTAGTTTAGCTGTGCTGTCAAAAAAAAAAAGGACATACAGAAATATTTACATTTTTTTTTTTGATATTCCATAAACGTGGTTATCATCATGGGAAAAGGAATTGTGGAGCAGTGTTCAAATTCCATAACAATGCGTTGCATTAACTTCTGCAATGAACCTCTATTTCTTAAGTTCTCTCAAATAATAATAAGATAGATAAAACTCTTTGAGCCTTGGTTGGTAGCCAGTCTAGGAGAAAATCTGCTATAAATTCAAAATTTAGAAAGGCAAAAGCAAATTATTCCATCATCTTTCCCAAGAAGTTGTAGCAATTCAAATAGAAACAAAATAATTTTGTACGTTCTGATGTGAAAAGGTAGTAAAACTTAAATACAATAATGCAAATACAAAATTATCATGCGTTAATATGTAAGTTAAATTAATTTTAAGATGTGAATAAATTCTAGTAATTTTATGCCTAGTTTAAAATAACAGTCAAATATTATTTGTTATATCATAAGTAGAAGAGCTAATCATAATACTAGGACTGATACATCAAAAAACATTCACTACATTGAGAGGGGTTGGTTGAGTTTAGTGCCATATCAACCTCTTCTTCTTCTTCTATGTGCCCTGTCCCTTCAGGACGTAGGCGATCATGGATCTCCACGTCTCCCTATCCCTTGTGGCTCTTAGTATGTTTGCTCCTGTTGCTCCTGGCAACCCCCGTTCCGTCATCCACCTGATCAGGCCCTGCAAATATGTTATCCGCTGCCTTCCTCTGTCTCTCCTTCCTTCTATCTGACCAGTCAGTATCAGGTTCTCCAGGCTTTCCTTCCTCATTGCATGTCCCAGGAACTTCAGTTGTCTCTTCCTGATGCTCAGCATCAATTTCCTTTTTGCTGCCATTCTTTCTAACACTTCGTCGTTGCTTGTATGCTCAGTCCACGATATCCGTAGCATCCTTCTGTAGAACCACATTTCGGCCGCTTCCAGTTTTGTCCTCATTTTCGATGATATTGTCCAGCATTCACAGCCGTACTGAAGAACTGACATCACGTAGCAGTCTAGCACTCTTTTCTTCGTTTCTATTGAGATCTTCCTGTGTGTTAGTATTTTGCTCATCTTCTGGAACGCGTCCTTTGCCATGCCAATTCGCCTTCGGATCTCCGTGTCGCACTTTCCATCTCCTGTTAGAACACTTCCTAGGTACTTAAATTCTTGGACTTGTTTGATTCTGTTATCCCCCACCTGTATTTGGCATTTTGGGTTGTATCTTTTGCTGATGACCATGCACTCAGTTTTCTTAAAGTTTATTTGTAGTCCCATCTTGTCACTCTCCACTGCTACTTTCTGTATGAGATCTTGCAGTTTCCATCAGTTATTTAATGTGAAATTTACATATTTGTATGCTTTCAACAACAAATATTTTGTATATAATTTTATACATTCAGTTTAAATTTTTTTTTGGGTTTTTTTAGATGTATGGTTTCTAAATCCTAAAATGTATTTGTATCCCATGCAAATTTGTATCCCATGCAAATTAGCCTGGCACTATTTAAGTAGTAAGTAGCTGACAGGCGGGGCAGCAATCCATTGCATGAAGGAGGAGAGAATCAGATAACAGATTTGTTTTTGGCTAACATGGGATATGAGGCTTTAATGAGAATTTCTACCATGTCTTATCCAAAGGAATTGGAACAAAAATGACTTTTGAAAAAATTGACAGAGACATAACAGAACATTATACCAAAGAAAAAATTGGTTATTGCCAAAAGGACCAAGTTTCTGGAAGCAAGGTAGTGGCCAGAAGGCGTGAGGAGCAAGTAGAGAAAATGTGAACAGTGAAAACATCCTCCTCCTTTGAAGAAAAACAAGAAGCTGGAATATTTGCATTAAATGCAACAAATAATTTTGGAATTATTTCAAACTTTTGTTCTCATCTTCGGTACTATAAATGTTATAACAGATACAACATTTCGACCAAGTACCCTCTGATCATCATCAAAACCCACTAACATAATCCAGTTGTCAAAATCCATCTGACACTGAATATAAAAGGCTCCAAAAATACACCACTAAAGTACTTTGGGACAGTGACATAGTGGATATAGTAGCTGGTTATGCATGCATTAATATCATCTAGTGGTCATGTGATTGATCCTTGGATTTGGTAGTGGCGAACCAAATTCCAACAGGAGGAACAATAATTGATTTCACAGGATATTTCGCAATAATCAACAAGATAATCCACATCAACCAATCTATGGACACCTGATGATGATCAGAGGGTACTTGGTCGAAATGTTGTATCTATTATAACACCCATATCAATAATGCCACGATTATTGATAATTACTCAGAAATAAATAGAAATGCAATAAATGCACAAAAGAAAGGTCAAGAGAATATAAGAATAAATGGTGATGTATTTAATATGCAGGCAGATACTGGTTGGTATTGAAATGACTTTAATAACCAAAGAATTTTTGGATTAAGTTGGGACAACCCGAACTAAAAAAAAAAAAAACTGTGAAATTAAAGCATTTTGATGGATCAACCAGAATGACAATGGCTTTCTTTCAGGATACCTTTGAAACTGGGTACATAATTCAAAGTAATTTCAATTGTGGTGGTAGCATGCCATAAAGATCATGGACTGTTAGGATTGACACATTAAAGGTGGATACTTGTGGTGCAGTGGATATCGGCTCAGAACGAGAAATCCGGGAGACGAGTTTGAATTCCAGTTGAATTCATTGCATTCACTTACGTGCAAATACCCTTGGTAAAGGTATTAATCTGTCTCTTCCTTCCAGTTATGGGTTAAATAACAGGACAGATTGAGTTCTATAGCCTTGGCTGGCAACCAGTCTACCGCAGAAAGCAATGGCAACCTACTACGGGATAATCTTCTGCTCAGTCAGTCATGTCTCTTTCGAGACATGATCGCCCAAGCGTGTATCCCGTATGGTACTTAACTGACTAAACATAATAGTTGGAAACAATTTAAGCTTCTTTTACTACATTTAAATCATAATTCACATGTCAGGCTGTTCCTTTTGTTGTCAACCATGCATTCGAATTAGTTCTTTCTACTCACTTTCTATGACTACCACCAATTCGTTGTTTGCCATTCGGCTGTTCGTCTTGCTGACAACCATACATTCTTTGTTCTAGAAATAAATGTTTAGTACTTTCTTCTATCCAGTTATGGGTTAAATAGCAGGACAGATTGAATTCTATAGCCTTGGTCGACAACCAGTCTACTGCAGAAAGCAATGGCAACCTACTGCGGAATAATCTTTTGTCCAGTCAGTCATGTCTCTTTCGAGACATGATCACCCTAAGCGTGTATCACGTATGGCACTTAACTGACTGACTGAATATAGTAGTTGGAATAATGATTAAAGCTTCTACTGGTCATAAAGTAGGGGATCAGTTTATTACTTCATAACAATAGGAAACCGATCTGCCACTAATTACTACATAATAATATAATACATTTCTTTCCCCTCTAGCTATGAATCAAATAACAGGACAGATTGGGTTCTATAGCCTTGGTCGACAACCAGTCTACCACAGAAAGCAATGGCAACCTACTGCGGGATAATATTCTGCCCAGTCAGTCATGTCTCTTTTGAGACATGATCGCCCAAGCGTGTATCACATATGGCACTTAACTGACTGACTGAATATAATAGTTGAAACATAAATAAAATTTGTATTGGACATAAAGTGGGTGATCGGTTTTCTATTATTATGCAGTAATAAACTGATCCCCCACTTATTATACTTAATATAATAATGTAATATAATCTATCTCTTCTCCCTCCAGCCATGGCAGGACAGATTGAGTTCTATAACCTTGGCTGGCAACCAGTCTACCACAGAAAGCAATGGCAACCTACTGCGGGATAATCTTCTGCCCAGTCAGTCATGTCTCTTTCGAGACATGATC
Source organism: Ascarosepion bandense (assembly GCA_037127315.1). Classification (NCBI taxonomy): domain Eukaryota; kingdom Metazoa; phylum Mollusca; class Cephalopoda; order Sepiida; family Sepiidae; genus Ascarosepion; species Ascarosepion bandense. The sequence goes on from JBBBDQ010000927.1 coordinate 7,727,892, forward strand.
GCCCAAGCGTGTATCACATATGGCACTTAACTGACTGACTGACAACAAAACTGATAAATTCTATGGAGACACGAGAAAGTGGAATAGGATTGTTGAAAGGATACAAAGCGAGCATTCGGTCGAAAGAGAATTATCCTCCTAAATAGAAGCAGATAAAAAATGTCCCAGTTCACATATTATCTTTTGTCGTAGCAAAGTTAAACAGAATGATCCAACAAGGCATTCTAAAAAAAGATGACTCAAGGTGGAAACATTGTTGCAATAAAAAAAGCTGATGGAGATTTAAAGATACATGGTGACTATAAGGTGGGAGTAAATCACCAAATATGCTCCGATTCATTTCTGTTGACAAATACTGAAATTGTGAGCCACGAGCTAGCAAATATAGAATACTTTGTGTTATGGAGAAACACACCTATTCCTCAAATAATGGCCTCTCCCTCCTATATTAATAAGAGTTAATGGGAAGTTCATCGGAGTTCTTTAGATTTCTATTGGAGTTCAGTAGAACTACTAGGCAGTTGATATTAGTCAGCAGTTAGCCGAATACTAAGGAGTCAGCTTTCAGTGGAAGATTACCAAGTTTGTAACATTTTGGGTACCTTAAGTTGATTAGCAACCGACATAGCACAATTATAACTTTCAGTGCAAAAACTACTCCACAACACTTTGCCAAAACTAATCTTAAGTCTGTGTAAAACCAAATTGACATTGATGAGAAGTTTAAATAAGACCCCACAGTTAACACCACTATAGATTTGCTAAGGTGATCTGATCTACCATTTGGAATTAAGACCTCCAGTCACATTTTTCAAAAAGCAACTGAAGGAGTGTTATTAGGAAAAACAAGTAAAATAATGATAAACCAGGACCATAAAGAGATAGACGCAAAAATAAAGGAAGAATTAAAGCATAAAATTGAACAGATTCTTCTATGTGCATTGTCCCTTCAGGACGTAGGCGATCATGGCTTTCCATGTCTCCATTTCCCTGGTGGCTCTTAGCACGCCTTCTCCTGTTACACCACCCAAACCCTGCTCTGCCATCCACTAGCTCAAGCCCATAAATCTAGAATATAAATGTATAGAAATTAGCATGGCCACAAAATGAGGGATCAGTTTATATATTGATTATAATATATATTTGATCCCTCACTTTATATCCACATTATAATTTCTTATAAACAGTTGGCATATATCTTCAACTAGAATTTAAACTCGGCACCCCGATCTCTAGTTCTGAGTCAATATCCACTGTCCCACAATGCACATTTATGTTATTCTTCTTCTTTTATGTGCCCTGACCTTTCAGGACGTAGACGATCATGGCTTTCCACATCTCCCTATCCCTGGTAGCTCTTAGCTCATCTTCTCCTGTGACACCATGCAACCCTCGTTCCGTCATCCACCTGATCAGGTCCTTCAAATATGTTATCCGCTGCTTTCCCCTGTCTCTTTTTTCCTCTATCTGGCCTGTTAGTATCAGGTTCTCCAAGCCCTCCTTCCTCATTGCATGTCCCAGGAACTTCAGCTGTCTCTTCCTGATGCTCAGTATTAATTTCCTTTTTGTTTCCATCATTTCTAAGACCTCATCATTGCTCACATGCTTGATCCATGATATTCGCAGCATCCTTCTGTAGAACCACATTTCAGTTGCTTCAAATTTTTCCTTCATCTTCGAAGATATTGTCTAGCATTCACCGCTATAATGAAGAACTGACAACACATAGCAATCCAGTACTCTCCTCTTTGTTTCTAGTGAAATTGTCCTATTTCTTAATACTTTATTCAATTTCTGGAATGCTTTCTTCGCCATGCCAATTCTCCTTCAGATCTCTATGTTGCACTTTCTGTAAAAAGCAGGATTAACAGCGAACAGAGACAAATGCAATTTTAATTGAAGAATTTGTCATATTTGGGCTATCAGATATAACAAAAAAAAAGCATAGCACCTGATGAGAGGTTAATAAAGATGATTACAGATACAGTGTTTCCAATGAATAAAAAGGAGTCGTTTATTGGAGTGATAAACTTCTACAGTAAGCAAGGCATGTCACTGCCACTACTGTGCAGGGGGCTACGTAGAGTGGAGAAAGGCTGGTTAAATATAGGAAATAACAGAGGGTGGGTGATAGGCGGGTGAGGATACCGAGAATGAGGGTTGGGTAGATGAGAGTGTTGTGAGAATAGTTGGGAGTTAGTGTGATAGGAGGTGTCTATTGACCCTACATTTAAACACCTGGAGATTGTAACTGTCGGGAAAGCAGACTTGTGGAAGGGAGTTCCACAGGCGGGAAGCGCGAGAAAAGAAGCTGTTGGAGTAGAATTTACGGTTACATCTTATTTGTTTAACTGTAAAAGGGTGGGACCTAGTTGCTAATCTAGTATCTCGTGTAAATTCATGCTTAGGCGGCACCAGTGATCTAAGCTCATCGGAGCAGAAGCCATGAAAGTACTTGTAAAAGAGGCACAGGGAAGCTACATCACGCCGGTGTGAGAGCGGCTGCAGCCGGTCTGCCAAGTCAGTATCAACCATGTTACAGATCCTCCTTTGTATTTTGTCAAGAAGCCCAAGGAGAGCAGCAGGGGCACCCGACCAGATATGGCAGCAATATTCAATACACGGGCGGATGGTAGATTTGTATATGTGCAGAATAGTTTCAGGTGGGAAAAATTTCCGGGCCCTGCACAGAGTGCCGACTTTCATAGCGGCAGATTTGGCAATGGATTCAATATAGTCATTCCATTTGAGGTCCGCCGAGAGTGTAAGGCCAAGGAGGCGTAGTATTTTACTCTCTGGGAGGCTAGCCTGGCCCATGCTAATGGGAGGTAGATGCGATTGTCTATGGTGGTTAGTTGATAACAGCTTTGTTTTGGAGGCATTGAAATTTACCAACCATTTCCTACCCCAGGTCACTACGGATTGGAGGTCCCTTTCAAGTGCGGCAGCGAGGTTCACTTTGTCGTCCAGACCTGGTTTCTGATCGATGCGGGAGTAGATCGTTGTGTCGTCGGCATACATGCCAACTTGGGATCTAATGGTGTCGGGGAGATCATTAATGTAGATCAGAAAGAGCGTGGGGCCTAGGATACAGAGTTACACAAGAAGAGCAGTGAGTTTGAGTGGATACAAAGGGAAAATAGTGCTCTTGATGCACTAATGACAGTCATGAGGAGAAAACTGACAATAAATGTGTTTGATCCTAAAAAAGAAATAACCATAACCATTGAAGCAAATGAAAAGACAATCACTGCCATTTTATCACAAGAGGAACATTCAATTATGTATTTGTCAAGGAAGTTAACATCGGGAGAAATTAACTATTCAAATATTGAGAATGATTTGTTCGCAATTGCATGGAGCATGAAAAGGGTGCAAAATTTTCTGTTAGGTAAAATCTTTTGTTGAAGTCAGACCACAAGCTGTTGGAATTTATTTTCAACAGAAGAGACTTCCACAGGTGAGATAAGAAACTGTTTGAGTTTGAGTTTGTTTAATGGTATATCAACACCTCTGTGGGTTATTTAATGCCAAAAAGGTGGGGTTTTAAGTTACTTTTCTTAATGTTTGGTTATAGTGAGAAGATTGATTGAGTCAGATTTTAATGAAATTTTTTGTTTTTATTCTTTTTTATTTTAGAAAACTGAAAATGTCTTCTAGTTTTGTATTCAAAATGTTTTGCTGAGAATAATTTTTTCCTTGGCAATATTTTCCTTCAAAAATCTAATTTTCTATAAAAGTCTATTTTTGTGTATATATTTCTATAAAAGTGTATATTTATACTTTCATAGTGTTTTGATCCCAGTTTAGGGGTTAACTATTTGCCCATAACTGGGACTCTAACAGGTGCTACCACTCTGGGTCAGGGTGGACCTGAGTTCCATGCACCTCAACCTCCCAATCAGAGGCATTGTGGGTGGGTGCAATTTACCATCATGCCTAGGACCGAAACTACTGGAATAAAATTCATGGTTATATCTAGCTAATTCAAAAATAAAACAATGAGACCTAATTACCATTCAAGCATTATTTTTTAATTCATATAGTTGAGGTAGCCAAGAGAACTCATTAGAACAAATGCCATGAAAATATTTATAGAAAAGACAGAAGGAAGCTATATCATAATGGTGGAAAAGTGACTGAAAATGAGATGCCAGGTCAACACTGATAACATTACAGACTCTTCTTTTGATTTTGTCAAGAATCTGGAGATATATATGAGAACAATGGTAGATTTATAAATGTGCAAGGTAGGTTCTGAGAAAAAATGATGAGTTTTTAAGGACAGCTACCCTGCTTTGGTTGAATCTAGTAAAAGACAATTTAAAAATGGCTACCCTACAAATTAAGTAATTAAAAGTAATAGAGACCAAAAAATCTACTAGATGGAAATTTTTACCCAAATTTTGGTTTTTAAAATATTGCTTTATTTTTTTTCTCAGTACATTCTTCAAATTCTTTACATTTTGCATGTTTCCTTACACTCAAGACTTTCATTCTTAAATACATATTGCTTTTGCTTTATACTATAAATTCTGCATTTCTCTATTCTTGTATCTTACTTTTCTTCCTTTTTTTCACTATTTACATTATTCGAACTATTGTCCTCATCTTTGTTGCCATTTGTATAACATTTCGGCAGTTGTACACGCCGGCCTTCTTCAGGTACTAGAAATTTCAAACCGAACCCTTTATTATTTCTTTTTTTCGTTTTTTTTTCCTTCAAATTTCTTTTCTCTTTCTGGGATTTTTTTTATTGTTCCTTTCTTCTTTCTTTAAGCTTCTTTTTTCTTTTCTTCATATTTCCTTTTGGTTTTTTCTTTGACATTTTCTTTCTTTCATTGTTCTTTTTTCATTTGCTTTCTCTGTCTTCCTCCATGTTTCTTTCTCCATTGTTCTTCCTCCATGTTTCTTTCTCCATTGTTCTTCCTCCATGTTTCTTTCTCCATTGTTCTTCCTCCATGTTTCTTTCTCCATTGTTCTTTTGTTTTTATATGCTTCCTTTCTCTTTCTTCATTAATTATTCTTTTATTTATTTATTTCTTTATCCTTTTCCTTTATTTTTCCTCTCTTTTTCTGTTCCATCCACTTAAACATTTTAACCTTAGTTTTTATTTCCACATCTGATAATGTTCTTCTACCCTACTATTTTTCATTGATCCTTTCTTCTTCTTTATGGTAACTATGTGTTATGTTGCATGTAAAAATTATTGTGAAATAAATACAAACAACGTAATTGTATAAAGTAAATGTATTACCAGGAAGAGTAGTATTTACAAAGAGGTCGTCAGTAGAATACAGAACAAGGGTTTAGTAGAACGTATTGTCGTGAGACGTAAGAGTCTGGCCAATAGAACACTTCTGGTCCAATACCGGAAATCCCTGACTGACTTGTTCACTCGGCTGACTTCTGAGGTCTTCCTCGAGGTATCATCACCACTCTTTTATATAGTGCTTAGCACAGTCCATTACTGTAGCCAAAGGTGGAGAGCGCCCCAACACTATGTAAGATGTGTTTTGAGGTGTAGTGAATATCGACTCGGACCAACAAATCGGGGTTCCGAGTTCGAATTTCTGTTGAATTTCTTGCATTCACTTTTGCACAAATACCCTTGGAAAAGGTATTAATCCGTCACTTCCAGCTGGTTATAGGTTAAATAATAAGACAGATTGGGTTCTATAGCAACCAGTCTAGTAGATATCGACTCGGAGCAACAAATCGGTGTGCTGAGTTCGAATTCAAGTTGATATAGACATTAGTTAGTTCCTGTGACTTGACCCAAAGAGTTGCGAGTTCAATACGAGGCTACAGCAGTGGTGAACAAGTAAATTACAGGGCCAGAAGGAGATAACTAATGACTACCAGAAGAGGCTCTAGGCAAGGAATGAGAATGATATACCCCAGTGATTGTAATAAAGGGTTTGGGTCGAAATTCTTAACACCTGAAGAAGGCCGGCGTGTACAATAGCCGAAACATCGTACAAATGTCAACAAAGATGAGAACAATAGTTCGAATAATGTAAATAGTGAAAAAAAAAATGCAGAATTTATAGTATAAAGAAAAAGCAATATGTATTTAAGAATGTAAGGCTTAAGTGTAAGGAAACATGCAAAATGAAAAGACTGGAATTCGAAATCAGGGTGTGGAGTTCGAATTCCAGTTGAATCCCTTGCATTCACTTACATGCAAATACCCTTGGGAAAGGTATTAATCTGTCTCTTCCCTCAAGTTATGGGTTAAATAACAGGACAGATTGGGTTCTATAGCCTTCACTGCCAACCAGTCTACCACAGAAAGCAATGGCAATCTACTGTGGGATAATCTTCTGCCCAGTCAGTGATGTCTCTTTTCAGACATGGTCGTCCAAAGCGTATATCACATACAGCACTTAACTGACTGAATATTGTTTGGGTTTTACTGGTATTGGTAGAAGTGTAAACTCTGAACGCTTTCTAGTTTACATTTTGGCTTGTAAGGCTCTGTTTTGTGATGTGACCTGATTTTTTTTTTTTTTTTTTTTCTAATGAGCAAACTTTTCCACCATCTGCTCAGTCAGTAAAGGGGACCAATACGAGGTTTTTATTGGTTGAAATAAGAAGAGAAACAAAAATAAAATCTAAGAAGTTAGTAGCAAGCTGTGGAATTATTTTTATTATTTTTTAAAGGGAACTCGGAACAAGAAAGCAGAGAGCCGATTTCGAATTCCAGTTGAATTCCTTGCATTCACTTATGCGCAAATACCCTTGGGAAAGGTATTAATCTATCTCTTCCCTCCAGTTATGGGTTAAATAACAGGATAGATTGGGTTCTATAGCTTTGGCTGGCAACCAGTTTACAATGGCAACCTACTGTAGAATAATCTTCTGCCCAGTCAGTCATGTCTTGAAAAAGACATGATCACCCAAAGTGTGTATCACATATGGAACTTAACTGACTGACTGACTGATGGTATTTAAAATTTTTTCAGCCTCAGGGACTTCCTTCCTCTTAATTCTAATTGTGAAAAATTGTTTCTTTTATAACATAAGATGATTCTTTCATTAATAATGATTTATTTTTCTTGTTTCATCTCCAGTCTGTGTCTGTGTGTGTGTGTGAGGGGGGGTGATGAAGAGTGAAATATTTGTTTTTTTTGTTTTTATTTTTCTCAATAGATTACCATATTCTCGTTATGCTATACAAGTGTCTTCCTAACAGACTTTCCATGCCTACCTGAACATTTGGCACCAGCCCAAGATTTAACTCAACGAACGATGAGTTTGCATACAGAAGTTGGCAAACAAAAATTAGCATCCTAAAAATAAATATACATTCACATACCATTACAAACTACGGACATTAAAATAGATAATTCATCATCTTCTTTTTTAAAAACAGATTAAGTAAAAACTTCTCTTTGTAACTGCCATGATATTTTACACAAAATCTTTCATTTTTTCAAGGTTTTAATATTTTTTATTTATTTTATATTTATTATGTTTTTATATTTGATTTCAATAAAGCATTTTGTCATTTTTAGTTTGCTTTATATTATTTAATTATTTAATGTTTCATCAATTTACTATTTTAATAAAGGTTTAGTCTTTTTATTTCACTGTTTCATTTTATTTATTTAATTAGTTACCATTTTATCTATTTGCTATTTTAATAAAGGTTTAGTCTTTTTATTTTCTATTTATTGCTTTACTAGCAGTATAGCTCGGTGTTGCTCGGATGTAATGAAAGCTTATATATATATATATATATATATTATCGACTTTCTGCACTATTGTAAGAACTGCAACCTTGAAACTTCTTAATATCATTTGTTACATCTTTGTCTATGAGTGTATCAAATTTGATTAAAATCAGACAACTCCTTCTATAACCCAATTTTTTCGATTATCGATATTTATTGGGGGTACCTCAACACAAAACCTAGCTAAGAACACTTGCAGACGCTTATAGTACAATTGTAAATTTTCAAGAAAATCGGTTCAGCCATTTCGGAGTCTATAGGTAACAGACACACACACACACACACAGACAAAGTTCCATTTATAAATGTATAAATTTTCAAGAAAATCGGTTCAGCCATTTGGGAGTCTATAGGTAACGGACACACACACACACACACAGACAAAGTTCCATTTATCAATAAGTTTAGTTTTTATTTATTTATTTACCATTTTATCCATTCATTATTTTAATAAAGGTATTTTTGTTTTATATTTATTGTTTTATTAATTAATTGTTTTTTAAGGCTTTAGTCTTTTTGTTTGATTTATATTTTATTTATATATTGTTTCAATAAAGTTGATAGCCTTTCTCCTTTTTTTTTATTTATTATTATATTTAGTGGCTTTTATAAAAATTTCACCCTTTTTTTTTCAACATTTGACTTTATATTCAATTTGATTTTTCTTAAATTTCTCATGTGAGTATATTTCAAGATATCAAAGACAATTTGTTCTTTTAATTTGTTGAGTTTGCAGAAAATATGTTAGAAGGATTCATTTCTGTATCAGTGGCAGAAAGACTAAACAACAAAAGGAAGATATACAGTGGGTAACCAGTTTAAGTCAATTTTTGACGTAAATCAGAATTCACATGCTGAACATAAGTAACTATGTCACTTACCAAAACTAACATGGTTCTAAAATCATAATCAGTCAGTCAGTTAAGTGCCTTACGTGATACACGCTTGGGCGATCATGTCTCGAAACAGACATGACTGACTGGGCAGAAGATTATCCTGCAGTAGGTTACCATTGCTTTCTGTGGTAGACTGTTTGCCAGCCAAGGCTATAGAACCCAATCTGTCTTGTTATTTAACTCATAACTAGATGAGGAAGAGATGTATTATATTATTAAGTAGTTATAAGTGGGGGATCAGTTAATTACTTCGTAACAATATAAAACCGATCCCCCATTTTATGACCAGTAGAAGACTTAATCATGTTTTCAAGTATTATATTCAGTCAGTCAGTTATGTGCCATACGTGATACACGCTTAGGGTGATCATGTCTTGAAAGAGACATAACTAACTGAGCAAAAGATCATCCTGCAGTAGGTTGCTATTGCTTTCTGCGGTAGACTGGTTGCCGACCAAGGCTATAGAACCCAATCTGTCCTGCTATTTAACCCATAACAAGGGTATTTGCGCGTAAGTGAATAAAATGAATTCAACTGGAATTCGAACTCGGCTCTCTGATTTCTCGTTCCAAGCCAATATCCACTGCGCCACAATGCCCATCCTTAAAATCATAATCAGTCAGTTAAGTGCCATACGTGATACACGCTTGGGTGATCATGTCTCGAAAGAGACATGACTGACTGGGCAGAAGATTATCCCGCAGTAGGTTGCTATTGCTTTCTGTGGTAGACTGGTTGCCGACCAAGGCTATAGAACCCAATCTGTCCTGCTATTTAACCCATAACTGGAAGGAAGAGACGGATTAATACCTTTCCCAAAGGTATTTGCGCGTAAGTGAATACAATAGATTCAACTGGAATTCGAACCCGGCCTCTCATTCCGAGCCGATATCCACTGTACCACAACGCACATCCAAATCATAATCAAGTATCATAAAAACACTGTACAGTAAAAATAAGAATTTTAAATAAAGAAAAGAAAACAATTGCAATAATGATCTTTCCATTTCAATAATAAGAGCACTTTGCTGCTTTGTAATCAGTAATTGTAATTAAATAGGAGCAGATACTTTCACATGCTGCAGTATGCGTTCCTTATTGCCAAGGATTGTCAAGACAGTCATATTGTAATATAACAATCTGGCCCCACCCGAGGAAGGCTGATGCAAGCGAGGGTGTTTCCGGTCGTTGAAAGGAACGGATGTCGTTTGACCTTATTTCTGGCAGCAGCGGAAATAACTACAGAGGCAAACAGAACAGGTGTCTCTGAGAATTACGTGGGCGTGCGTGGGCGAGGCAAAACCGGAAGAAAAAGTCCCGGTTCTGGAAGATTATAAAAAGACCTCGGCACACGGATTCGCCAGTAGTAGAGGAGCAACAGAGATCGGCCGGTGAAGAGAGAGACACAACAGATAAGACTACACTCCCGTCAACCCATTAGAAGCGCGCTCTCTCAATTCTCTGTTCCCTATGCTACACGGTTCATCGTCATTAATAAAAATATAACTTTATATTTTTATATATATGCGTGTTTGTTGTTTGTCGATATATAACAATATGACTTAGATCCATCATGCAGCCAATGTTTGTTGGCGGTCCTTCTCTGTCCATAGCATTTCAAATGCTAACCAGAGTAATGAGAGACAGAAAAATCTCGTTAGAAACAAAGAAAAGAGTGCTGGATTTCTATTTGATATCTGTCCTTCTGCATGGAAGTAAATGTTGGACAATCTCATCAAGGATGAAGGAGAGGCTTGAGGCAGCAGTAATGTGGTTCTACAGAAGGATGCTGAAAATACCATGGACTGAGCACGTGACTAACGAGGTGTTGGAGAGGATGCAAACGAAAAGAAAACCCATACTTAACATCAGGAAGCAACAGCTGAGGTTCCTGGGACATGTAATGAGGAAGGAGGGCCTGGAGAATTTAATACTCATAGGACAGATAGAACGAAAGAGAGACAGGGGAAAGCAGCATGAGACATACTTGATAGGCCTGAGCAAATGGATGATGGAGCGAGGTTTGGGAGAGATACCAAGAGGAAAAATATTGAGAGTGACAAGAGACAGAGCCAAGTGGAAACATATATCTTGAAGGGACTCAGCACATGAAGAGGAATAAAAATGTCACTTCCATGGAGATAGCTTTCCTCTTCTCCAAAGACTTGGCCGAAAAGAGTTGTAAGTTCAGTACCTGGTGATGAACAAAAAAACTTTCAGAGTTGAATTAAAGGGAAATAACTAAGATATCCGGAAGTGGCATGACTCATAGAATGAGAATAATCTACCCCAGGGATAGAAATAACGGGTTGGTTCAAAATTCCAAATCATATAAATGATGTAAATAATTACAATATCGAATCTCACAAACACAGATAAAAATTACACATTATTCGGATTATTGTCTTTCATCTTTATTGCCACTTGTATGACATTTCAGCCGTGGTACACTCCAGCCTTCTTCAGGTGCTAGAAATTTTGAACTAAACCTAGTAGCTGAAGAAGGCTGGAACATACAACAGCTGAAACATCATATGAATGGCAACAAAGCTGAAGACAATAATGTAAATACTACCTCATCTCAGAAATATAGACAAAAATTACACAATTGTATATTCATCTTATTTCTGGATTAATTTACATAATATATATATTTTTTATCAATAATAAATATATCTTTTGTTTGATTCATTTACAATGTAAAATAATGTTTTTAAATATTGCAGTAAAAAAAAAAAAGTTAAAAAATGGAATACATGAATGTGCAATTTTTTAATGAATTTATCATTAAGAAACATAAAAATCAAAGCTTAAAAAATAATAATCAAATTTAGTTGATTTTCTGGAATTCATTTTTCTAGTCAGAGTTTTGTGGTTGGGTTGACTTCAAATGCTAAGAGTGTGTTGAAAGTCTTCGAGGCACCACAGTCTCTATTCATAGAGATACCACAGTATATATTTTCTGCACGAGATGTATCAAATTATATTTCTTCAAAGGATAACTTCAGGGTGTTATTCATACAACCAAGAAAAGAATTGGGGATGAAAAACTTTGAGGCATACTGTATATACTTGTGAATAAGCCAAGTTTATGAACAGCATGACCCCTGAATTATTTTACATTAATTTTTAACCCCAATGTACAGTACAGTCAGTCGGTAAACATGCATAGTTTTTACCCTCTTCAAAAAAAAACAAAAACATTACAAGTGTATAGAGTATAATAAAAACTTACAGTATGCTCAAGTATATATGCTAACCCTTTCTTTCTTATATCATGAATGGAATAATAATTAAGACTATATAAAAATATAACTCTTAATTTTATTCCTTACTAGTACTTACTTCTCACTTTGTTATAATACCAGTCAGTTAATTAATTGCCATCCGTGATATTCTCTTGGGCAATCATGTTTCTCTCCAGACATGTCTTACTAAGTAGAAGATTTTCCTACGGGAGGTTGCCATTTCTTTCTAAAGTAGACTGGTTGCAAACCAAGGCTATAGAACAGTGGTTCCCAACCTTTTGGCACTCGCGACCCCTTACCTAAAAGTTTTAAACTCATACGACCCCCTACTTATCAGCAGCTTAATTTTCTTTTTATTTTCTGTGAAGGACAGGGAAAGAAACATCTAAAAAAATATTTTAAAATTCTGTAATTATTTATTATCAAATTAAAGCACATTGGTCCAACCTGAATTCACAAAAAGAACAAATATTTCTTAAAATAATATTATCAAAGGTTAAAAAGCTATCCAACCCAGCTACTGATGTTGCATTTTGTCATAGCTATCACTTTGCACCTAAACAAAAAAAAATGTAAGAGCTTCACAAATGTAATTGATGAAATACATTTAATGTTATCCCAAGCTACTTTTAACAAGGCTACATGCTCCCCTGCCAAGGCTTTGCAACTGCCTGGGGGTTGCGACCCACTGGTTGGGAACCTCTGCTATAGAATCCAATCTGTCCTGGAGTGAGAAGAGATGGATTCATATCTTTTCCAAAGGGAATTTGTGCATAAGGCAATGAAACGAATTCGACTGGATTTAAAACTCAGCTCTCCAATTTCCCATTCTGAGCTGATATCCATGAGACCTCAACACAAATCTATAATACCTATAGGACAGTGAATGCTGGACTATCCCCTCATAGATGAATTAGAAACCTGATCCAACAAAAATGTGTTTCTACAGAAGGATTCTGAAATACGTATGGATTGAACATGTGAGCAATGATGAAGTTTTAGAGAAAACGGAAACAAAAAGGAAATTAACATACAATCAGAAAAAAAAAATTGAAATTTCTAGGACACATAAGAAAGAAGGCTTGGTAAATTTGATACTCACAAGACATGTTGAAGGCAAGGAGAACAGAGGAAAGCAACAAATGACCTAGCTAACAAAACTGTGTAAATGGTTGATAAAACAGGGATTAGGAGAGATGGCAAAAAGATAATCACTGCTAAGAACAGGAAGTTATGGAGAACCACGATAGACTGTGGCCTGAAAGGACACAGTATATTGAAAGAGAAATAGGTATAAATTATTAATTAAAATTTTTTTCCGCCTGAAACAATCCTGCACATATATAAATCTACCATTCGCCCATGCATTGAATACTGCTGCCATATCTGGTTGGGTGCTCCTGCTATCCACCTGGGTGTCCTTGACAAGATCCAACGGAGAATCTGTAATGTGACAGATCCCAACTTGGCAGCTCGGATACAGTCACTTTCTCACCAATGCAATGTGGTTTCCCTGTGTCTCTTTTACAAATACTTTCACGGCTTCTGCTCCAGTGAACTTAGTTCACTGGTGCCCCTATATATAAATTTACTCGAGCCACAAGATTAGCAATTAGGTCCCACCCTTTTACTGTGAAACCAATAAAATGTAAACGCAAATTCTACTCCAGTAGCTTCTTTTCTTGCACTTCCCGCCTGTGGAATTCCCTTCCATTTACTTGTTTTCCCAACAGCTAAAATCTCCAAGAATTTAAATGTAAATTCAATAGTCATCTCCTATCTCACTAACCTGCATCCTCTCCACTCCACTCTCATCAGTATTTTCATCCTTCTCTTATCCACCTCCTGACACCCCCTATAGCCTGTCACTCTTTCTCATAACTTTCCTCCTATATAATCCCCTGCAAAACAGTGGCAGTAAAATGCCTTGCTTGGGGCGATATGATAATAAATAAAAAAAAAAATATCTTGCCCCCTGGCAGAGGCAAGTCCTTTGGTTTGCTGAAAAATACCATGCATCAGTTTGGTTGAAGAAACAGAAAAAAACAAAGCTGAATAAGGCTAATGAATATTAACAGAAATTAGTTAATCCTCTCAGCAATTTTTTTTTTTAATCGTATCACCCCGAGCAAGGCGCTAATGCCACTGATGTGCAGGGGGTTTCATAAGAGTAAAAAGATTAGATAGGAGGAGAGTGAAGAGAAAGACAAACCAGTTAGAAAGGAGCAAGTGAAGGACAGGAATACGGGTGTGATGACAGTTGCAAAAGTGAAGAGAAAGGAAAGGATATTAGAACTGAGGCTAAACTGAATGATGTATACATTACCCCGACAGTAGTATCTCAAGTAATATCAAAACATGAGCCCCATAAGGCGAGCAGTAGTGATGGAATCCCGGTGATTGTCCTTAAGAAATGTGCCCCTGAACTCTCCTCTGTCCTCTCTAAACTCTGCCTTTCTGCTTCCTGTTTTCCTGCATGCTGGAAGTCCTCTTCTGTTGTTCCTGTATTTAAGAACTCTGGTGAACCCTCGGACCCATCAAACTATTGCCCTGCCAGCCTTCTACCAATTTTCAGGAAAGTGTTCGAGGCCATTATTAATGCCGAAATAGTTCACCATCGTACTGCCCATAAACTATTCTCAGAAACCTTAATGAGAAACATATCATTTGGTCATTTAGCCCCCTGCACATCAGTGGCATTACCGCCTTACTTGGGGTGATATGATAAAAAAAAAAAAAATTTATATTTGAGTTTATACAAGTTTATAAGCATTTTAGGGATAAGTAAATATTCATTGTTTATATTTGAATTTATGAATATTTACTTGGTTCAGAGATAGGAAAGTATTTGAAATTTATATTTAAATCTATAAGCATTCACTTGTTTTGCATATAGGCAAGTATTGTTCATTTCTATTTTTTTTATAATCATATCACCCCATTTTTCTGCCACTGTTTTGCAGGGAATTACATAGGAAGAAAGTTACGAGAAAGAGTGACATGTTATAGGGGGTGTCAGGAAGTGGGTAAGAGAAGAATAAGAATACTGATGAGAGTGGAGTGGACAGAGAAAGGAGCATGAGAGAGAGGCTGCAGGTTAGTGAGATAGGAGATGACTCTTGACTTTACATTTAAATTCTTGAAGATTATAGCTGTCGGGGAAGCACGTAAGTGGAAGGGAATTCCACAGGCGGAAAGTGCGAGAAAAGAAGCTGCTGGAGTAGAATTTGCATTTACATTTTATTGGTTTCACAGTAAAAAGGTGGGACCTAGTTGCTAATCTTGTGACTTGAGTAAATTCATATGTAGAGGGCACCAGTGAGCTAAGTTCATCGGAGCAGAAGCCGTAAAAAGACAGGATGCAAATCTTAAGATCCTGGACTGCACAGAAACCATTAACATTAATTTTGAAAGACCAAACACAGATGGGGCATGTTATCCAGATGAACAATGACAGGATCCCAAAGCAACTTCTCTATGGTGAGATATCTAACAGAAAAGAGAAATCATGGTAGGCCATTCAAACATTTCAAAGACCATGGCCAACACTGAACTCACTGGAATACCTCCCAAGCAGCTTGAGGTATGCACACAAGATCAAACGAGGTGGCATGCCCTGAAAAACAAAGCTTTGAAGACATCTGAAGAAAACCGACATGACAGCATCGATGAAACCTGTGAGGAAGGCAGTAGAAAAAACACCCAAACCTCCAGGCTAGTTTTCCAGGCTCTGTTGTGGACTTTGGTGTTCCTGCATTGAACTACTCAGTCACTTTCAAGTTCACCAACAGACACCCCCATATATACGTATTTACTTGATTCAGGCAAGATTAAATATTGGTTGTTTATATGTAATATAACAATCTGGCCCCACCCGAGGAAGGCTGATGCAAGCGGGGGTGTTTCCGGTCGTTGAAAGGAACGGATGTTGTTTGACCTTATTTCCGGCAGTAGCGGAAATGGCTACAGAGGCAAACAGAACAGGTGTCTCTGAGAATTACGTGGGCGTGCGTGGGCGAGGCAAAACCGGAAGAAAAAGTCCCAGTTCTGGAAGATTATATAAAGACCTCGGCACACGGATTCGCCAGTAGTAGTAGAGTAGCAGAGATCGGCTGGTGAAGAGAGACACAACAGATACGACTACACTCCCGTCAACCCATTTGAAGCGCGCTCTCTCAATTCTCTGTTCCCTATTCTACACGGTCCGTCATTAATAAAAATATAACTTCATATTTTTATATATATGCGTGTTTGTTGTTTGTCGATATACAACATATATATGAAGTGATAAGCATTTACTTGGTGGGCGTTCCATTTGGAGAGGTATTAGAACTTTGCAGGGGATGCAGTCCGCATATTTAAGCTCTGCTGACAGGGCAGAAGAATAGTCAGTATAATAAACAAAAGTAGT
This sequence comes from Ascarosepion bandense, assembly GCA_037127315.1. Classification (NCBI taxonomy): domain Eukaryota; kingdom Metazoa; phylum Mollusca; class Cephalopoda; order Sepiida; family Sepiidae; genus Ascarosepion; species Ascarosepion bandense. Next base: position 7,744,188 of record JBBBDQ010000927.1, read on the forward strand.
AATCGAAACAAAGAAGTCTATAGCAATGATAATTTGACATCTCAAATATTTAGACATTATTCAAGAGGCTCCTTTAATGGGCGACCACTTGGGAATACCAAATGTAGTGGTCAACAAACAGCCTTTGAGATTTCACTCGCCCGATCGACTCAGTAGATGAAAAACTTAATTGGGTAATTAAAGTTTATTGCTTTACTTACCCACAGTCGATTAAAAATCTCGCAATGAAACGAGTCCGTTCAAATATAGAAAAAGGAAATTCAATGCTTTTTACAATCCAAAAGTATGCCTTTGAAGATTCACAAGTTACTTAGAATGACCTACAATTACATTATTGAACTCTTTGGTCTTATGCATGGCTGGTCAGTGTAAACATTTGTTTAATTAATGCTTCGGGATTGGAGCCGAAATATTTGTCACCCAGATTAAAGACACTCACAGATTTTTAGAAACTCATTTGGAAAAATATTATCCTTGACTCAACAGCAATTTCCTCCTCGCTTATGAAAAATAAAAATGAACATTTGTAAGAAAGAAAAAAAATATGCATACTTTTTTCAACCATGCACCGAAAAACAAATTATACAAGTATTTTTCTAGAAAATTGTTGAGAAAATCAGATTTGTTATTTTTTTATCATCTATGTGATGGAGTTTGTAGTTAAACAGAAAAAAAAAAACTATGACTTTAGGTACCTCCACTCAATTAAAAAAAAAAAACAAAAAAAAAACAGCACATCATAATGTTAAAAGGCTCAAACTTAACAAAAACAAAGTTTTATCATCAAAATGTTTATGCTTTTATTAAGAGGAAAGATCAAATTTTGTTGTTATTATTTTTTTAAAATTTTAAATCCTTTCTAACACATTTGAAATTTTGATTACAATTTCATTTTTTGTTTTCCGTCAGTGATTCACCCTATGTTTACGTAAGGGGACTATTAAGAAATAGTAAAATGATTTTTTGGTGAGTAAATTTTCCCTCGCTCTTGACCACCAGTCAAGGGATTTCTTTTTTAAATCTCAGAGGCTAGTGGTCACTTATCTAGTTATTGGTCAGGCTCAATGTTGTTTAAATCAATGAACGGATGAAAACTGGTTTTTCAATGTGATAGGGCTGTAAGCTCAGGAATAATTAATGTTTTAAATAAAGGAGTTTCTTGATTATTGTCCAAATATTTTTTTTTAATCGTTACACCCTAGGCAAGGCAGTACTTCCATGGGTGCACAAGAAGCTACATAAAAGGAGAGCGAAAGGTTACATAATTGGAGAGGGAATAGAAAGAGGAACAGGTTACAGGGGGTGTTAGAGAAAGGGCAAGAGAAGGAGAGGAACATTGGTCTGAAGAAAGTTACGTGAGAGTAGAGTGAAAAGGGAGAAGAACAAGATACAGTGGGTGTTAGAGAAAGGGCAAGAGAAGAATGGGAACATTGGTGTGAAGAGAGTTACGTGAGCATAGAGTGAAAAGAGAGAAGAACAAGATACAGTGGGTGTTAGAGAAAGGGCAAGAGAAGGATAGGAACATTGGTGTGAAGAGAGTTACGTGAGCGTAGAGTGAAAAGAGAGAAGAACAAGATACGGGGGGGTGTCAAAGAAAGGGCAAGAGAAGGATAGGAACATTGGTGTGAAGAGAGTTACGTGAGAGTAGAGTGAAAAGAGAGAAGAACAAGAAACAGTGGGTGTTAGAGAAAGGGCAAGAGAAGGATAGGAACATTGGTGTGAAGAGAGTTATGTGAGAGTAGAGTGAAAAGAGAGAAGAACAAGATACAGTGGGTGTTAGAGAAAGGGCAAGAGAAGGATAGGAACATTGGTGTGAAGAGAGTTACGTGAGCATAGAGTGAAAAGAAAAGAGAAGAACAAGATACATGGGGTGTCAGAGAAAGGGCAAGAGAAGGATAGGAACATTGGTGTGAAGAGAGTTATGTGAGAGTAGAGTGAAAAGAGAGAAGAACAAGATACAGTGGGTGTTAGAGAAAGGGCAAGAGAAGGAGAGGAACATTGGTGTGAAGAGAGTTACGTGAGCGTAGAGTGAAAAGAGAGAAGAACAAGATACAGTGGGTGTTAGAGAAAGGGCAAGAGAAGGATAGGAACATTGGTGTGAAGAGAGTTACGTGAGCGTAGAGTGAAAAGAGAGAAGAACAAGATACAGTGGGTGTTAGAGAAAGGGCAAGAGAAGGAGAGGAACATTGGTGTGAAGAGAGTTACGTGAGAGTAGAGTGAAAAGAGAGAAGAACAAGATACAGTGGGGTTAGAGAAAGGGCAAGAGAAGGAGAGGAACATTGGTGTGAAGAGAGTTACGTGAGCGTAGAGTGAAAAGAGACAAGAACAAGATACAGTGGGTGTTAGAGAAAGGGCAAGAGAAGGATAGGAACATTGGTGTGAAGAGAGTTACGTGAGAGTAGAGTGAAAACAGAGAAGAACAAGATACAGTGGGTGTTCGAGAAAGGTCAAGAGAAGAATAGGAACATTGGTGTGAAGAGAGTTACGTGAGAGTAGAGTGAAAAGAGAGAAGAACAAGATACAGTGGGTGTTAGAGAAAAGGCAAGAGAAGGAGAGGAACATTGGTGTGAAGAGAGTTACGTGAGAGTAGAGTGAAAAGAGAGAAGAACAAGATACAGTGGGTGTTAGAGAAAGGGCAAGAGAAGAATAGGAACATTGGTGTGAAGAGAGTTACGTGAGCGTAGAGTGAAAAGAGAGAAGAACAAGATACAGGGGGTGTCAGAGAAAGGGCAGAGAAGGATAGGAACATTGGTGTGAAGAGAGTTACGTGAGAGTAGAGTGAAAAGAGAGAAGAACAAGATACAGTGGGTGTTAGAGAAAGGGCAAGAGAAGGATAGGAACATTGGTGTGAAGAGAGTTACGTGAGTGTAGAGTGAAAAGAGAGAAGAAAAAGATACGGGGGGTGTTAGAGAAAGGGCAAGAGAAGGATAGGAACATTAGTGTGAAGAGAGTTACGTGAGAGTAGAGTGAAAAGAGAGAAGAACAAGATACAGTGGGTGTTAGAGAAAGGGCAAGAGAAGGATAGGAACATTGGTGTGAAGAGAGTTACGTGAGAGTAGAGTTAAAAGAGAGAAGAACAAGATACAGTGGGTATTAGAGAAAGGGCAAGAGAAGGAGAGGAACATTGGTGTGAAGAGAGTTACGTGAGCGTAGAGTGAAAAGAGAGAAGAACAAGATACAGTGGGTGTTAGAGAAAGGGCAAGAGAAGGATAGGAACATTGGTGTGAAAAGAGTTACGTGAGAGTAGAGTGAAAAGAGATAAGAACAAGATACAGTGGGTGTTAGAGAAAGGGCAAGAGAAGGAGAGGAACATTGGTGTGAAGAGAGTTACGTGAGCGTAGAGTGAAAAGAGAGAAGAACATGATACAGTGGGTGTTAGAGAAAGGGCAAGAGAAGGATAGGAACATTGGTCTGAAGAGAGTTACGTGAGCGTAGAGTGAAAAGAGAGAAGAACAAGATATAGTGGGTGTTAGAGAAAGGGCAAGAGAAGGAGAGGAACATTGGTGTGAAGAGAGTTACGTGAGAGTAGAGTGAAAAGAGAGAAGAACAAGATACAGTGGGTGTTAGAGAAAGGGCAAGAGAAGGAGAGGAACACTGGTGTGAAGAGAGTTACGTGAGCGTAGAGTGAAAAGAGAGAAGAACAAGATACAGTGGGTGTTAGAGAAAGGGCAAGAGAAGGATAGGAACATTGGTGTGAAGAGAGTTACGTGAGCGTAGAGTGAAAAGAGAGAAGAACAAGATACGGGGGGTGTCAGAGAAAGGGCAAGAGAAGGAGAGGAACATTGGTGTGAAGAGAGTTACGTGAGAGTAGAGTGAAAAGAGAGAAGAACAAGATACAGGGGGTGTCAGAGAAAGGGCAAGAGAAGGATAGGAACATTCGTGTGAAGAGAGTTACGTGAGAGTAGATGAAAAGAGAGAAGAACAAGATACAGTGGGTGTTAGAGAAAGTGCAAGAGAAGGATAGAAACATTGGTGTGAAAAGAGTTACGTGAGAGTAGAGTGAAAAGAGAGAAGAACAAGATACAGTGGGTATTAGAGAAAGGGCAAGAGAAGGATAGGAACATTGGTGTGAAGAGAGTTACGTGAGAGTAGAGTGAAAAGAGAGAAGAACAAGATACAGTGGGTGTTAGAGAAAAGGCAAGAGAAGGAGAGGAACATTGGTGTGAAGAGAGTTACGTGAGAGTAGAGTGAAAAGAGAGAAGAACAAGATACAGTGGGTGTTAGAGAAAGGGCAAGAGAAGAATAGGAACATTGGTGTGAAGAGAGTTACGTGAGCGTAGAGTGAAAAGAGAGAAGAACAAGATACAGGGGGTGTCAGAGAAAGGGCAGAGAAGGATAGGAACATTGGTGTGAAGAGAGTTACGTGAGAGTAGAGTGAAAAGAGAGAAGAACAAGATACAGTGGGTGTTAGAGAAAGGGCAAGAGAAGGATAGGAACATTGGTGTGAAGAGAGTTACGTGAGTGTAGAGTGAAAAGAGAGAAGAAAAAGATACGGGGGGTGTTAGAGAAAGGGCAAGAGAAGGATAGGAACATTAGTGTGAAGAGAGTTACGTGAGAGTAGAGTGAAAAGAGAGAAGAACAAGATACAGTGGGTGTTAGAGAAAGGGCAAGAGAAGGATAGGAACATTGGTGTGAAGAGAGTTACGTGAGAGTAGAGTTAAAAGAGAGAAGAACAAGATACAGTGGGTATTAGAGAAAGGGCAAGAGAAGGAGAGGAACATTGGTGTGAAGAGAGTTACGTGAGCGTAGAGTGAAAAGAGAGAAGAACAAGATACAGTGGGTGTTAGAGAAAGGGCAAGAGAAGGATAGGAACATTGGTGTGAAAAGAGTTACGTGAGAGTAGAGTGAAAAGAGATAAGAACAAGATACAGTGGGTGTTAGAGAAAGGGCAAGAGAAGGAGAGGAACATTGGTGTGAAGAGAGTTACGTGAGCGTAGAGTGAAAAGAGAGAAGAACATGATACAGTGGGTGTTAGAGAAAGGGCAAGAGAAGGATAGGAACATTGGTCTGAAGAGAGTTACGTGAGCGTAGAGTGAAAAGAGAGAAGAACAAGATATAGTGGGTGTTAGAGAAAGGGCAAGAGAAGGAGAGGAACATTGGTGTGAAGAGAGTTACGTGAGAGTAGAGTGAAAAGAGAGAAGAACAAGATACAGTGGGTGTTAGAGAAAGGGCAAGAGAAGGAGAGGAACACTGGTGTGAAGAGAGTTACGTGAGCGTAGAGTGAAAAGAGAGAAGAACAAGATACAGTGGGTGTTAGAGAAAGGGCAAGAGAAGGATAGGAACATTGGTGTGAAGAGAGTTACGTGAGCGTAGAGTGAAAAGAGAGAAGAACAAGATACGGGGGGTGTCAGAGAAAGGGCAAGAGAAGGAGAGGAACATTGGTGTGAAGAGAGTTACGTGAGAGTAGAGTAAAAGAGAGAAGAACAAGATACAGGGGGTGTCAGAGAAAGGGCAAGAGAAGGATAGGAACATTCGTGTGAAGAGAGTTACGTGAGAGTAGAGTGAAAAGAGAGAAGAACAAGATACAGTGGGTGTTAGAGAAAGTGCAAGAGAAGGATAGAAACATTGGTGTGAAAAGAGTTACGTGAGAGTAGAGTGAAAAGAGAGAAGAACAAGATACAGTGGGTATTAGAGAAAGGGCAAGAGAAGGATAGGAACATTGGTGTGAAGAGAGTTACGTGAGAGTAGAGTGAAAAGAGAGAAGAACAAGATACAGTGGGTGTTAGAGAAAGGGCAAGAGAAGAATAGGAACATTGGTGTGAAGAGAGTTACGTGAGAGTAGAGTGAAAAGAGAGAAGAACAAGATACGGGGGGTGTTAGAGAAAGGGCAAGAGAAGGATAGGAACATTGGTGTGAAGAGAGTTACGTGAGCGTAGAGTGAAAAGAGAGAAGAACAAGATACAGTGGGTGTTAGAGAAAGGGCAAGAGAAGGAGAGGAACATTGGTGTGAAGAGAGTTACGTGAGAGTAGAGTGAAAAGAGAGAAGAACAAGATACAGTGGGTGTTAGAGAAAGGGCAAGAGAAGGAGAGGAACATTGGTGTGAAGAGAGTTACGTGAGCGTAGAGTGAAAAGAGAGAAGAACAAGATACAGTGGGTGTTAGAGAAAGGGCAAGAGAAGGGGAGGAACATTGGTATGAAGAGAGTTACATGAGAGTAGAGTGAAAAGAGAGAAGAACAAGATACAGTGGGTGTTAGAGAAAGGGCAAGAGAAGGAGAGGAACATTGGTGTGAAGAGAGTTACGTGAGTGTAGAGTGAAAAGAGAGAAGAACAAGATATAGTGGGTGTTAGAGAAAGGGCAAGAGAAGAATAGGAACATTGGTGTGAAGAGAGTTACGTGACAGTAGAGTGAAAAGAGAGAAGAACAAGATACAGTGGGTGTTAGAGAAAGGGCAAGAGAAGGATAGGAACATTGGTGTGAAGAGAGTTACGTGACAGTAGAGTGAAAAGAGAGAAGAACAAGATACAGTGGGTGTTAGAGAAAGGGCAAGAGAAGAATAGGAACATTGGTGTGAAGAAAGTTACGTGAGAGTAGAGTGAAAAGAGAGAAGAACAAGATACTGTGGGTGTTAGAGAAAGGGCAAGAGAAGAATAGGAAGATTGGTGTGAAGAGAGTTACGTGAGAGTAGAGTGAAAAGAGAGAAGAACAAGATACAGTGGGTGTTAGAGAAAGGGCAAGAGAAGAATAGGAAGATTGGTGTGAAGAGAGTTACGTGAGAGTAGAGTGAAAAGAGAGAAGAACAAGATACAGTGGGTGTTAGAGAAAGGGCAAGAGAAGGATAGGAACATTGGTGTGAAGAGAGTTACGTGAGCGTAGAGTGAAAAGAGAGAAGAACAAGATACAGTGGGTGTTAGAGAAAGGGCAAGAGAAGAATAGGAAGATTGGTGTGAAGAGAGTTACGTGAGAGTAGAGTGAAAAGAGAGAAGAACAAGATACAGTGGGTGTTAGAGAAAGGGCAAGAGAAGGATAGGAACATTGGTGTGAAGAGAGTTACGTGACAGTAGAGTGAAAAGAGAGAAGAACAAGATACAGTGGGTGTTAGAGAAAGGGCAAGAGAAGAATAGGAACATTGGTGTGAAGAGAGTTACGTGAGAGTAGAGTGAAAAGAGAGAAGAACAAGATACAGTGGGTGTTAGAGAAAGGGCAATAGAAGGAGAGGAACATTGGTGTGAAGAGAGTTACGTGAGCGTAGAGTGAAAAGAGAGAAGAACAAGATACAGTGGGTGTTAGAGAAAGGGCAAGAGAAGAATAGGAACATTGGTGTGAAGAGAGTTACGTGAGAGTAGAGTGAAAAGAGAGAAGAACAAGATACAGTGGGTGTTAGAGAAAGGGCAAGAGAAGGATAGGAACATTGGTGTGAAGAGAGTTACGTGAGAGTAGAGTGAAAAGAGAGAAGAACAAGATACAGTGGGTATGAGAGAAAGGGCAAGAGAAGGATAGGAACATTGGTGTGAAGAGAGTTACGTGAGAGTAGAGTGAAAAGAGAGAAGAACAAGATACAGTGGGTGTTAGAGAAAGGGCAAGAGAAGAATAGGAACATTGGTATGAAGAGAGTTACGTGAGAGTAGAGTGAAAAGAGAGAAGAACAAGATACAGTGGGTGTTAGAGAAAGGGCAAAAGAAGGAGAGGAACATTGGTGTGAAGAGAGTTACGTGAGCGTAGAGTGAAAAGAGAGAAGAACAAGATACAGTGGGTGTTAGAGAAAGGGCAAGAGAAGGAGAGGAACATTGGTGTGAAGAGAGTTACGTGAGCGTAGAGTGAAAAGAGAGAAGAACATGATACAGTGGGTGTTAGAGAAAGGGCAAGAGAAGGATAGGAACATTGGTGTGAAGAGAGTTACGTGAGCGTAGAGTGAAAAGAGAGAAGAACAAGATACGGGGGATGTCAGAGAAAGGGCAAGAGAAGGAGAGGAACATTGGTGTGAAGAGAGTTACGTAGAGTAGAGTGAGAGAAGAACAAGATACAGTGGGTGTCAGAGAAAGGGCAAGAGAAGAATAGGAACATTGGTATGAAGAGAGTTACGTGAGAGTAGAGTGAAAAGAGAGAAGAACAAGATACAGTGGGTGTTAGAGAAAGGGCAAGAGAAGGATAGGAACATTGGTGTGAAGAGAGTTACGTGAGCATAGAGTGAAAAGAGAGAAGAACAAGATACATGGGGTGTCAGAGAAAGGGCAAGAGAAGGATAGGAACATTGGTGTGAAGAGAGTTATGTGAGAGTAGAGTGAAAAGAGAGAAGAACAAGATACAGTGGGTGTTAGAGAAAGGGCAAGAGAAGGAGAGGAACATTGGTGTGAAGAGAGTTACGTGAGCGTAGAGTGAAAAGAGAGAAGAACAAGATACAGTGGGTGTTAGAGAAAGGGCAAGAGAAGGATAGGAACATTGGTGTGAAGAGAGTTACGTGAGCGTAGAGTGAAAAGAGAAGAACAAGATACAGTGGGTGTTAGAGAAAGGGCAAGAGAAGGAGAGGAACATTGGTGTGAAGAGAGTTACGTGAGAGTAGAGTGAAAAGAGAGAAGAACAAGATACAGTGGGGTTAGAGAAAGGGCAAGAGAAGGAGAGGAACATTGGTGTGAAGAGAGTTACGTGAGCGTAGAGTGAAAAGAGACAAGAACAAGATACAGTGGGTGTTAGAGAAAGGGCAAGAGAAGGATAGGAACATTGGTGTGAAGAGAGTTACGTGAGAGTAGAGTGAAAACAGAGAAGAACAAGATACAGTGGGTGTTCGAGAAAGGTCAAGAGAAGAATAGGAACATTGGTGTGAAGAGAGTTACGTGAGAGTAGAGTGAAAAGAGAGAAGAACAAGATACAGTGGGTGTTAGAGAAAAGGCAAGAGAAGGAGAGGAACATTGGTGTGAAGAGAGTTACGTGAGAGTAGAGTGAAAAGAGAGAAGAACAAGATACAGTGGGTGTTAGAGAAAGGGCAAGAGAAGAATAGGAACATTGGTGTGAAGAGAGTTACGTGAGCGTAGAGTGAAAAGAGAGAAGAACAAGATACAGGGGGTGTCAGAGAAAGGGCAGAGAAGGATAGGAACATTGGTGTGAAGAGAGTTACGTGAGAGTAGAGTGAAAAGAGAGAAGAACAAGATACAGTGGGTGTTAGAGAAAGGGCAAGAGAAGGATAGGAACATTGGTGTGAAGAGAGTTACGTGAGTGTAGAGTGAAAAGAGAGAAGAAAAAGATACGGGGGGTGTTAGAGAAAGGGCAAGAGAAGGATAGGAACATTAGTGTGAAGAGAGTTACGTGAGAGTAGAGTGAAAAGAGAGAAGAACAAGATACAGTGGGTGTTAGAGAAAGGGCAAGAGAAGGATAGGAACATTGGTGTGAAGAGAGTTACGTGAGAGTAGAGTTAAAAGAGAGAAGAACAAGATACAGTGGGTATTAGAGAAAGGGCAAGAGAAGGAGAGGAACATTGGTGTGAAGAGAGTTACGTGAGCGTAGAGTGAAAAGAGAGAAGAACAAGATACAGTGGGTGTTAGAGAAAGGGCAAGAGAAGGATAGGAACATTGGTGTGAAAAGAGTTACGTGAGAGTAGAGTGAAAAGAGATAAGAACAAGATACAGTGGGTGTTAGAGAAAGGGCAAGAGAAGGAGAGGAACATTGGTGTGAAGAGAGTTACGTGAGCGTAGAGTGAAAAGAGAGAAGAACATGATACAGTGGGTGTTAGAGAAAGGGCAAGAGAAGGATAGGAACATTGGTCTGAAGAGAGTTACGTGAGCGTAGAGTAAAAGAAAAGAGAAGAACAAGATATAGTGGGTGTTAGAGAAAGGGCAAGAGAAGGAGAGGAACATTGGTGTGAAGAGAGTTACGTGAGAGTAGAGTGAAAAGAGAGAAGAACAAGATACAGTGGGTGTTAGAGAAAGGGCAAGAGAAGGAGAGGAACACTGGTGTGAAGAGAGTTACGTGAGCGTAGAGTGAAAAGAGAGAAGAACAAGATACAGTGGGTGTTAGAGAAAGGGCAAGAGAAGGATAGGAACATTGGTGTGAAGAGAGTTACGTGAGCGTAGAGTGAAAAGAGAGAAGAACAAGATACGGGGGGTGTCAGAGAAAGGGCAAGAGAAGGAGAGGAACATTGGTGTGAAGAGAGTTACGTGAGAGTAGAGTGAAAAGAGAGAAGAACAAGATACAGGGGGTGTCAGAGAAAGGGCAAGAGAAGGATAGGAACATTCGTGTGAAGAGAGTTACGTGAGAGTAGAGTGAAAAGAGAGAAGAACAAGATACAGTGGGTGTTAGAGAAAGTGCAAGAGAAGGATAGAAACATTGGTGTGAAAAGAGTTACGTGAGAGTAGAGTGAAAAGAGAGAAGAACAAGATACAGTGGGTATTAGAGAAAGGGCAAGAGAAGGATAGGAACATTGGTGTGAAGAGAGTTACGTGAGAGTAGAGTGAAAAGAGAGAAGAACAAGATACAGTGGGTGTTAGAGAAAGGGCAAGAGAAGAATAGGAACATTGGTGTGAAGAGAGTTACGTGAGAGTAGAGTGAAAAGAGAGAAGAACAAGATACGGGGGGTGTTAGAGAAAGGGCAAGAGAAGGATAGGAACATTGGTGTGAAGAGAGTTACGTGAGCGTAGAGTGAAAAGAGAGAAGAACAAGATACAGTGGGTGTTAGAGAAAGGGCAAGAGAAGGAGAGGAACATTGGTGTGAAGAGAGTTACGTGAGAGTAGAGTGAAAAGAGAGAAGAACAAGATACAGTGGGTGTTAGAGAAAGGGCAAGAGAAGGAGAGGAACATTGGTGTGAAGAGAGTTACGTGAGCGTAGAGTGAAAAGAGAGAAGAACAAGATACAGTGGGTGTTAGAGAAAGGGCAAGAGAAGGGGAGGAACATTGGTATGAAGAGAGTTACATGAGAGTAGAGTGAAAAGAGAGAAGAACAAGATACAGTGGGTGTTAGAGAAAGGGCAAGAGAAGGAGAGGAACATTGGTGTGAAGAGAGTTACGTGAGTGTAGAGTGAAAAGAGAGAAGAACAAGATATAGTGGGTGTTAGAGAAAGGGCAAGAGAAGAATAGGAACATTGGTGTGAAGAGAGTTACGTGACAGTAGAGTGAAAAGAGAGAAGAACAAGATACAGTGGGTGTTAGAGAAAGGGCAAGAGAAGGATAGGAACATTGGTGTGAAGAGAGTTACGTGACAGTAGAGTGAAAAGAGAGAAGAACAAGATACAGTGGGTGTTAGAGAAAGGGCAAGAGAAGAATAGGAACATTGGTGTGAAGAAAGTTACGTGAGAGTAGAGTGAAAAGAGAGAAGAACAAGATACTGTGGGTGTTAGAGAAAGGGCAAGAGAAGAATAGGAAGATTGGTGTGAAGAGAGTTACGTGAGAGTAGAGTGAAAAGAGAGAAGAACAAGATACAGTGGGTGTTAGAGAAAGGGCAAGAGAAGAATAGGAAGATTGGTGTGAAGAGAGTTACGTGAGAGTAGAGTGAAAAGAGAGAAGAACAAGATACAGTGGGTGTTAGAGAAAGGGCAAGAGAAGGATAGGAACATTGGTGTGAAGAGAGTTACGTGAGCGTAGAGTGAAAAGAGAGAAGAACAAGATACAGTGGGTGTTAGAGAAAGGGCAAGAGAAGAATAGGAAGATTGGTGTGAAGAGAGTTACGTGAGAGTAGAGTGAAAAGAGAGAAGAACAAGATACAGTGGGTGTTAGAGAAAGGGCAAGAGAAGGATAGGAACATTGGTGTGAAGAGAGTTACGTGACAGTAGAGTGAAAAGAGAGAAGAACAAGATACAGTGGGTGTTAGAGAAAGGGCAAGAGAAGAATAGGAACATTGGTGTGAAGAGAGTTACGTGAGAGTAGAGTGAAAAGAGAGAAGAACAAGATACAGTGGGTGTTAGAGAAAGGGCAATAGAAGGAGAGGAACATTGGTGTGAAGAGAGTTACGTGAGCGTAGAGTGAAAAGAGAGAAGAACAAGATACAGTGGGTGTTAGAGAAAGGGCAAGAGAAGAATAGGAACATTGGTGTGAAGAGAGTTACGTGAGAGTAGAGTGAAAAGAGAGAAGAACAAGATACAGTGGGTGTTAGAGAAAGGGCAAGAGAAGGATAGGAACATTGGTGTGAAGAGAGTTACGTGAGAGTAGAGTGAAAAGAGAGAAGAACAAGATACAGTGGGTATGAGAGAAAGGGCAAGAGAAGGATAGGAACATTGGTGTGAAGAGAGTTACGTGAGAGTAGAGTGAAAAGAGAGAAGAACAAGATACAGTGGGTGTTAGAGAAAGGGCAAGAGAAGAATAGGAACATTGGTATGAAGAGAGTTACGTGAGAGTAGAGTGAAAAGAGAGAAGAACAAGATACAGTGGGTGTTAGAGAAAGGGCAAAAGAAGGAGAGGAACATTGGTGTGAAGAGAGTTACGTGAGCGTAGAGTGAAAAGAGAGAAGAACAAGATACAGTGGGTGTTAGAGAAAGGGCAAGAGAAGGAGAGGAACATTGGTGTGAAGAGAGTTACGTGAGCGTAGAGTGAAAAGAGAGAAGAACATGATACAGTGGGTGTTAGAGAAAGGGCAAGAGAAGGATAGGAACATTGGTGTGAAGAGAGTTACGTGAGCGTAGAGTGAAAAGAGAGAAGAACAAGATACGGGGGGTGTCAGAGAAAGGGCAAGAGAAGGAGAGGAACATTGGTGTGAAGAGAGTTACGTGAGCGTAGAGTGAAAAGAGAGAAGAACATGATACAGTGGGTGTTAGAGAAAGGGCAAGAGAAGGATAGGAACATTGGTGTGAAGAGAGTTACGTGAGCGTAGAGTGAAAAGAGAGAAGAAGCAAGATACGGGGGATGTCAGAGAAAGGGCAAGAGAAGGAGAGGAACATTGGTGTGAAGAGAGTTACGTGAGAGTAGAGTGAAAAGAGAGAAGAACAAGATACAGTGGGTGTCAGAGAAAGGGCAAGAGAAGAATAGGAACATTGGTATGAAGAGAGTTACGTGAGAGTAGAGTGAAAAGAGAGAAGAACAAGATACAGTGGGTGTTAGAGAAAGGGCAAGAGAAGGAGAGGAACATTGGTGTGAAGAGAGTTACGTGAGCGTAGAGTGAAAAGAGAGAAGAACAAGATACAGTGGGTGTTAGAAAAAGGGCAAGAGAAGGATAGGAACATTGGTGTGAAAAGAGTTACGTGAGAGTAGAGTGAAAATAGAGAATAACAAGATACAGTGGGTGTTAGAGAAAGGGCAAGAGAAGGAGAGGAACATTGGTGTGAAGAGAGTTACGTGAGCGTAAAGTGAAAAGAGAGAAGAACAAGATACAGTGGGTGTTAGAGAAAGGGCAAGAGAAGGAGAGGAACATTGGTGTGAAGAGAGTTACGTGAGCGTAGAGTGAAAAGAGAGAAGAACATGATACAGTGGGTGTTAGAGAAAGGGCAAGAGAAGGATAGGAACATTGGTGTGAAGAGAGTTACGTGAGCGTAGAGTGAAAAGAGAGAAGAACAAGATAGTGTGGGTGTTAGAGAAAGGGCAAGAGAAGGATAGGAACATTGGTGTGAAGAGAGTTACGTGAGAGTAGAGTGAAAAGAGAGAAGAACAAGATACAGTGGGTGTTAGAGAAAGGGCTAGAGAAGGAGAGGAACATTGGTGTGAAGAGAGTTACGTGAGCGTAGAGTGAAAAGAGAGAAGAACAAGATACAGTGGGTGTTAGAGAAAGGGCAAGAGAAGGAGAGGAACATTGGTATGAAGAGAGTTACGTGAGAGTAGAGTGAAAAGAGAGAAGAACAAGATACAGTGGGTGTTAGAGAAAGGGCAAGAGAAGGAGAGGAACATTGGTGTGAAGAGAGTTACGTGAGAGTAGAGTGAAAAGAGAGAACAAGATACAGTGGGTGTTAGAGAAAGGGCAAGAGAAGCATAGGAACATTGGTCTGAAGAGAGTTACGTGAGTGTAGAGTGAAAAGAGAGAAGAACAAGATACAGTGGGTGTTAGAGAAAGGGCAAGAGAAGGAGAGGAACATTGGTGTGAAGAGAGTTACGTGAGAGTAGAGTGAAAAGAGAGAAGAACAAGATACAGTGGTGTTAGAGAAAGGGCAAGAGAAGGAGAGGAACATTGGTGTGAAGAGAGTTACGTGAGCGTAGAATGAAAAGAGAGAAGAACAAGATACAGTGGGTGTTAGAGAAAGGGCAAGAGAAGGATAGGAACATTGGTGTGAAAAGAGTTACGTGAGAGTAGAGTGAAAAGAGAGAAGAACAAGATACAGTGGGTGTTAGAGAAAGGGCAAGACAGGAGAGGAAATAAACATTGGTGTGAAGAGAGTTACGTGAGAGTAGAGTGAAAAGAGAGAAGAACATGAGGCCACAGTGGGTGTTAGAGAAAGGGCAAGAGAAGGAGAGGAACATTGGTGTGAAGAGAGTTACTAAAAGCGTAGAGTGAAAAGAGAGAAGAACATGATACAGTGGGTGTTAGAGAAAGGGCAAGAGAAGGATAGGAACACTGGTGTGAAGAGTTACGTGAGCGTAGAGTGAAAAGAGAGAAGAACAAGATACAGTGGGTGTTAGAGAAAGGGCAAGAGAAGGAGAGGAACATTGGTGTGAAGAGAGTTACGTGAGCGTAGAGTGAAAAGAGAGAAGAACAAGATACAGTGGGTGTTAGAGAAAGGGCAAGAGAAGGAGAGGAACATTGGTGTGAAGAGAGTTACGTGAGAGTAGAGTGAAAAGAGAGAAGAACAAGATACAGTGGGTGTTAGAGAAAGGGCAAGAGAAGGAGAGGAACATTGGTAGGAAGAGAGTTACGTGAGCGTAGAGGAAAAGAGAGAAGAACAAGATACAGTGGGTGTTAGAGAAAGGGCAAGAGAAGGAGAGGAACATTGGTGTGAAGAGAGTTACGTGAGCGTAGAGTGAAAAGAGAGAAGAACAAGATACAGTGGGAGAAAGGGCAAGAGAAGGAGAGGAACATTGGTGTGAAGAGAGTTACGTGAGCGTAGAGTGAAAAGAGAAGAACAAGATACAGTGGGTGTTAGAGAAAGGGCAAGAGAAGGAGAGGAACATTGGTGTGAAGAGAGTTACGTGAGAGTAGAGTGAAAAGAGAGAAGAACAAGATACAGGTGTTAGAGAAAGGGCAAGAGAAGGAGAGGAACATTGGTGTGAAGAGAGTTACGTGAGCGTAGAGTGAAAAGAGAGAAGAACAAGATACAGTGGGTGTTAGAGAAAGGGCAAGAGAAGGAGAGGAACATTGGTGTGAAGAGAGTTACGTGAGCGTAGAGTGAAAAGAGAGAAGAACAAGATACAGTGGGTGTTAGAGAAAGGGCAAGAGAAGGAGAGGAACATTGGTGTGAAGAGAGTTACGTGAGAGTAGAGTGAAAAGAGAGAGAAGAACAAGATACAGTGGGTGTTAGAGAAAGGGCAAGAGAAGGAGAGGAACATTGGTGTGAAGAGAGTTACGTGAGCGTAGAGTGAAAAGAGAGAAGAACATGATACAGTGGGTGTTAGAGAAAGGGCAAGAGAAGGAGAGGAACATTGGTGTGAAGAGAGTTACGTGAGCGTAGAGTGAAAAGAGAGAAGAACAAGATACAGTGGGTGTTAGAGAAAGGGCAAGAGAAGGAGAGGAACATTGGTGTGAAGAGAGTTACGTGAGCGTAGAGTGAAAAGAGAGAAGAACAAGATACAGTGGGTGTTAGAGAAAGGGCAAGAGAAGGAGAGGAACATTGGTGTGAAGAGAGTTACGTGAGAGTAGAGTGAAAAGAGAGAAGAACAAGATACAGTGGGTGTTAGAGAAAGGGCAAGAGAAGGAGAGGAACATTGGTGTGAAGAGAGTTACGTGAGCGTAGAGTGAAAAGAGAGAAGAACAAGATACAGTGGGTGTTAGAGAAAGGGCAAGAGAAGGAGAGGAACATTGGTGTGAAGAGAGTTACGTGAGCGTAGAGTGAAAAGAGAGAAGAACAAGATACAGTGGGTGTTAGAGAAAGGGCAAGAGAAGGAGAGGAACATTGGTGTGAAGAGAGTTACGTGAGCGTAGAGTGAAAAGAGAGTAGAGTGAAAAGAGAGAAGAACAAGATACAGTGGGTGTCAGAGAAAGGGCAAGAGAAGGAGAGGAACATTGGTCTGAAGAGAGTTACGTGAGTGTAGAGTGAAAAGAGAGAAGAACAAGATACAGTGGGTGTTAGAGAAAGGGCAAGAGAAGGATAGGAACATTGGTTTGAAGAGAGTTACGTGAGAGTAGATTGAAAAGGGAGAAGAACAAGATACAGTGGGTGTTAGAGAAAGGGCAAGAGAAGGATAGGAACATTGGTCTGAAGAGAGTTACGTGAGAATAGAATGAAAAGAGAGAAGAACAAGATACAGTGGGTGTTAGAGAAAGGGCAAGAGAAGGAGAGGAACATTGGTCTGAAGAGAGTTACGTGAGAGTAGAGTGAAAAGAGAGAAGGACAAGAAACAGTGGGTGTTAGAGAAAGGGCCAGAGAAGAATAGGAACATTGGTGTGAAGAGAGTTACGTGAGAGTAGAGTGAAAAGGGAGAAGAACAAGATATAGGGAGTGTCGAGGAAAAGATAAGAGAAAGCTGGGAGTCATGGAGATAAAAGATGGTGATTGATGTTGCATTTAAATTTCAGAAGATTATAGCTATCAGGAAAGCAAATACACAAAAGGGAGTTCTACAAATGGGAAGTGCAAGGAAAAAAGCTGATATAGTAAAAAAAGCAGTTATATTAAATTATATTGGCAGCAAAAGGTTGGGACTTGTTGCCAGTCTCATTGCTCAAGTAAATTTGTACAGAGGGGGCACCAGGGAGGTAAGCTCATTGCAACAAAAGCTATGAAAATAATTGTAAAAAAACAGAGAGAAGCCACATCTCATCAGTGAGAAAGTGACTTAAGTCAAGCTGCCAGGTCAGGATTGATTAAATTGCAGATTCTCTGTTGAATTTTTTTTGGAGAACTCCGGAAATGAATAGCAGGGGTGCCCAGTCAGATATGACAATAGTATTCAATGCATAGACTGATGGTTGATTTGTATATGTGTAAGATGGATTCAGGTAAGAAAATCTTCCTTGCCTCATACAGTGATCCAACCTTCCTAGGAGTAGATTTAGCTATTGATTTAATGTAGTTGTACAACTTCAAGCTGGCTGTGAAAAGGAGGCCGAGGAGGTGCAGTGTATTACTTTCTGAGAGACTAGCTTGATCCATGATGATAGTGAGTAAGACAGATTGGCTATGATGGTTAAAAGATAGCTGCTTCGTTTTGGAAGCATTAAAATTTAAAAACCATTTCTTGTTCCAGTCCACAACAGGTTGAAGATCTGTTTCAAGATCAGCAGAAAGATTAACTTTGTCAGCCTTAGCAGATTTCTTACTGAGGCAGAAGTAAATAGTGGTTTCGTCAGCATAAATGCCTACTTGGGATTTGATCACATCAGAGAGATCATTGATGAAAATGTTGAACCTAGGATAGAGCCCTGGGTTTGTATGATAGGATCTGGAGGCATGCCTGTTCAGCATGGCCTTCATTATGCTGCTTGACATGAATGATTAGATCAATTCAAACAAGCATTCAGTCTGTAGCATGCACAGAAGGCCAGCATACAAGATTGTCAAATACTTTGAAGAGATAACTGGACATCTGTTTGACCTCATCAAGTCCTTCCTCTCTAACCGCACATTAAAGGTGGTATGGGCATGCCTCCCAAAACTACCAGACGAACGCGGGCGTCCCTCAAGGTTCTATCCTAGGTCCCACGCTATTTCTGATCTACATTAATGATCTCCCCGACACCATTAGATCCCAAGTTGGCATGTATGCCAACGACACAACAATCTACCCCCGCATCGATCAGAAACCCGGTCTGGACGACAAAGTGAACCTCGCTGCCGCACTTGAAAGGGACCTCCAATCCGTAGTGACCTGGGGTAGGAAATGGTTGGTAAATTTCAATGCCTCCAAAACAAAGCTGTTATCAACTAACCACCATAGACAATCGCATCTACCTCCCATTAGCATGGGACAGGCTAGCCTCCCAGAGAGTAAAATACTACGCCTCCTTGGCCTTACACTCTCGGCGGACCTCAAATGGAATGACTATATTGAATCCATTGCCAAATCTGCTGCTATGAAAGTGGGCTCCTGTGCAGGGCCCAGAAATTTTTCCCACCTGAAACTATTCTGCACATATACAAATCTACCATCCGCCCGTGTATTGAATATTGCTGCCATATCTGGTCGGGTGCCCCTGCTGCTCTCCTTGGGCTTCTTGACAAAATACAAAGGAGGATCTGTAACGTGGTTGATACTGACTTGGCAGACCAGCTGCAGCCGCTCTCACACAGGCGTGATGTAGCTTCCCTGTGCCTCTTCTACAAGTACTTTCATGGCTTCTGCTCCGATGAGCTTAGATCACTGGTGCCGCCCAAGCACGAATTTACACGAGATACTAGATTAGCAACTAGGTCCCACCCTTTTACAGTTAAATAAATAAGATGTAACCGTAAATTCTACTCCAACAGCTTCTTTTCTCGCGCTTCCCGCCTGTGGAACTCCCTTCCACAAGTCTGCTTTCCCGACAGTTACAATCTCCAGGTGTTTAAATGTAGGATCAATAGACACCTCCTATCACACTAACTCCCAACTATTCTCACAACACTCTCATCTACCCAACCCTCATTCTCGGTATCCTCACCCGCCTATCACCCACCCTCTGTTATTTCCTATATTTAATCAGCCTTTCTCCACTCTACGTAGCCCCCTGCGCAGTAGTGGCAGTGACATGCCTTGCTCGGGGTGAAACGCTTATAAAAAAAAAAAAATAAAAAAAAATCCAGAGCAACAGTTTTAGCTTTGCCATTCTTATCAAGAGGCTATATGAATTTGGTAATGGTCATAAGCCTATCAGCGGTAGCCCTGGCAAAGAAAAGCCATACTGTCTGTCAGAATAGGTTATGGACTGTGAGATGTTGAACCATTTCAGCATTGATGATAGCCTCAAACACTTTGCCAAAAATTGGTAAATGGCTGATAGAGCGATAATTAGAGGGGTCTGAAGGTTTGCCAGAGTTCTTAAATACAGGAACCACTGAGGAAGACTTCCAGCAGGCAGGAGAGCAGAAAGCAGAGAGGCAATAGTAATAGAGTTTAGAGAAGTTCAGGGGCACATTATGTTATGACAATGATCAGGATTTTCTCACCTCTGCTCGCCATATGGGAGTCAAGCTTTGAAACTATGTCAGAGAGGGTTAGCATGCATCCCTCAGTTTGGCTTCAGATCTAGGTGAGAAGCCAGGTGCAGATACTCCAGATGAGTCAAATGGGGAGTTGGAGGAGAAAGCACTTGACTTTATCCACTGCAGCTGTGGTGATTATTGATTAATGGGGGGACTGAGGGCTTGCTATTGTTCAGCATGCTTTTGTAGAGTTGCTAGTCATCTTTAAAGCCAAACCTGCAGGCTACAATACACTGCTTCATTCTATCAGCAAAAAACAGTTTAGCATCATTTAAGATTCTCTTGCACACACTAGAAGCAGAAGAAAAACGGTGCCTATTATGGTCAGATGCATAAAGCTGGAAAAAGTGATTCCTGTGGGCAATGGTGGCCAAGCAAGCAGGAAAGAACCAGGGGGCAAATGAGGTTTAACATGGAACTTCCTGGCTGGGATGAGAGCATCAATGCCAACTTTCACCCAGAAGAAGACCTCAGAGGTGCAGTCCCCAACAGGGAGGCAAAACACTTTTCAAGAGATGTCACACAGAAAATCAGTCTGATTTTGGTAGTAGAAAGAAATTCTGTTCTGGATTGCCACGTGATGTCCGTCCTTCAATATAGCAGTGAATGCTGGACAATACCATCAAAGATGAAGAAAAAACTTGAAGCAACTGAAATGTGGTTCTACAGAAGGATGCTGTGAATCTCATGGATTGAGCATGTGAGCAATGATGAGGTTTTGGAAATGATGTGAAACAAGAAGGAAATTTATACTGAACATCAGAAGGAGACAGCTGAAGTTCCTGGGACATGCAATGAGGAAGGAGGGCTTAGAGAACCTGATACTAACAGGAAAGATAGAGGGAAAAAGAGACAGGGGAAAGCAATGAATAACATATTTGAAGAACCTAATCAGGTGGATGATGGAACAAGGGTTGCATGGTGTAACAGGAGAAGGCGTGCTCAGAGCCACCAGGGATAGGGAAATGTGGAAAGCTATGATCGCCCACGTTCTGAAGGGACAGGGCACATAGAAGAAGAAGAAGAAGAAGAGATTCCTGGGGGGGGTAGTGGAAAGAGATATTAACAAAAACGACAGCATGATCAGAGTTTCCAAAAGGACAAAGCTGCATGGCTTGGAAGGAGTCAGAGATAGAAGTGAAGCAGAGATCTAGTAGAGAAGAGTGTTCTATAGGGATACTTGGGAAGCACATGGGGAAATCCATCACCTGCGTGATAGACTGAGTCATTGCGAAGTTCATGGTATGGATGTCAGCAGGATCAGTGACAGAGTTTTTCAGCCATTTGGCATGGTGGGCATTGAAGTCACCTAACACAAATATGTTAGCGATAAGTAGCTTTATCTATAAATCTACCACCTGCGTGAGAGACTGAGTCATTGTGAAGTTCATGGTATGGATGTCAGCAGGATCAGTGACAGAGTTTTTCAGCCATTTGGCATGGTGGGCATTGAAGTCACCTAACACAAATATGTTAGCGATAAGTAGCTTTATCTATAAATCTACCACCTGCGTGAGAGACTGAGTCATTGCAAAGTTCATGGTGTGGATGTCAGCAGGATCAGTGACAGAGTTTTTCAGCCATTTGGCATGGTGGGCATTGAAGTCACCTAACACAAATATGTTAGCGATAAGTAGCTTTATCTATAAATCTACCACATGAGTGAGAGACTGAGTCATTGTGAAGTTCATGGTATGGATGTCAGCAGGATCAGTGACAGAGTTTTTCAGCCATTTGGCATGGTGGGCATTGAAGTTACCTAACACAAATATGTTAGCGATAAGTAGCTTTATCTATAAATCTACCACCTGCGTGAGAGACTGAGTCATTGCAAAGTTCATGGTATGGATGTCAGCAGGATCAGTGACAGAGTTTTTCAGCCATTTGGCATGGTGGGCATTGAAGTCACCTAACACAAATATGTTAGCGATAAGTAGCTTTATCTATAAATCTACCACCTGCGTGAGAGACTGAGTCATTGTGAAGTTCATGGTATGGATGTCAGCAGGATCAGTGACAGAGTTTTTCAGCCATTTGGCATGGTGGGCATTGAAGTTACCTAACACAAATATGTTAGCGATAAGTAGCTTTATCTATAAATCTACCACCTGCGTGAGAGACTGAGTCATTGTGAAGTTCATGGTATGGATGTCAGCAGGATCAGTGACAGAGTTTTTCAGCCATTTGGCATGGTGGGCATTGAAGTCACCTAACACAAATATGTTAGCGATAAGTAGCTTTATCTATAAATCTACCACCTGCGTGAGAGACTGAGTCATTGTGAAGTTCATGGTATGGATGTCAGCAGGATCAGTGACAGAGTTTTTCAGCCATTTGGCATGGTGGGCATTGAAGTCACTGAACACAAATATATTTGCAAACAAGTGGGAAGAAATGGCCTTATTTGTATTGTCAGAGATACTGTCTAGCAAGGAACAGACAAGAGAGGGAGGGGAGCAGTAGAGAAAGAAAAGATCGCTGATTTTAGAAGTGAAAGATGAAGACGCATGTATGAAGGGTCAGGAGTTTCAAGAGAAATCACACTAGTGAGAGGGAGATGTTCACTAACATAAAACCCCAGTCTATGCATATGGACAATGGAGATTTTTCATTAAGAGGGGAAGGTAATCATAAACTGAGAAATCAGAGGAGAGAATTGAGGGGTTAAGATTTGTTTTGCAAAGTGCTAAGATGTCAGGGGACTTTTCTGGAGGAAAGATTCCATGCTGCAGATGTTCATATGCATACCATAGATGTTTGTTTTGAGTTTGAGTTTTGTTTAATGGCATATCAACACCTCTGTGGGTTATTTAATGCCAAAAAGGTAGTGTTTTAAAGTATTTTTTTAATGTTCAGTTATAGTAAGAAGGTTGATTTAGTCAGATTTTTTAGAAACTTTAGAAAGTGAAAATGTCTTAAAATTTTGTATTCAAAAATGTATTGCTGGTAATAATTTTTTCTTCAAAAATGAATTGTTGGTAATATTTTTCATTCAAAAAGGTATATTTTCTATAAAAGTCTATTTTTATACTTTCATAGTGTTTTGAGCCCATTTTGCGGTTAACTATTTTCCCATAGCTGGAACCCTAACAAGTGCTACCACTCCGAGTAAGGGTAGACCTGGAAACAACAGCAATGAAGAGATGGTTCCTCACAACCTCCAAATCAGAGGCCTTGCTGCCGTATACAGTTTACAGTTATACCCAGGACCACACAGATGTTTGTGAAGGAAATGTTGAGTAATTTAGGTGATTTTCATTTGGCTGGTTTAGCTTTGTTTCTTGGAATGTGAATGCTCATTTTTCAGTTGCTTTGATGAGGAGAGGCCTCACAGTGAGTTGGCAGATGGTCATTGACTGCAACATGTGCAGGAAGAGAGCTAGCGCAGACTGCAGCATAGTGTGGCCTTGGGGTTACCCACTAAAAGCGCTTGCAGGGGCACCTATCTATGCGCTTCATGTCACTGCAAGAACCCTTTTATTATGCAACTTCTGATTAGAGTAGCCGCTCTCAACACTATGCAAGAAGCAGCAATCAGAAAACTGCCAACCCAGTACCTTCACTATGAAGTGACGTTGCTACCAACTGCACACATCACAGAAAATTTGTGAGAGCACCAATATAAAGGCCTGGGAAGTGGAAAAGAATTGGGTACCACTTCCAAAAAAGGGAGCAAGGGATGAGCCTCTATTTCTGTTCAGAAAAGAGAGGAGTATGAACCAGGCAATATTAGGAATTATTTTTGTTATACACTAAGCTTGGATGTTCAGGCTGTGTGAATGGTAGCAGCTTGCAATTCGAGTTCATTACATTCACTTATGTACAAATAGCCTTTGGAAAAGTATGAATCCCCCAGTTCTCCTCTGATTTGTAGAATCCTATAGCTTTGGTTGGCAAACAGTCTACTGCAGAAACTAAAAACAGCCTACTGTAGGAATTCTTCTGCCAAGTCAATCATGAATTGAAGAGACATGATTGTCTAAGTGTGTATCCCCTACAGCACCTAAGGAAGGAACCCTTCCTGAGGTAACAACAGAAAAAGAAAAATCAGTTAGTTTTTACATATACATTTACACCCTTAAGTAAATTAACTGAAACAAAGTGAATAATGTCTTCTTAGGACCTTTCACATTTTCCCTGATCACAAATATGCCATCCCTTGATGTTGTTTTTCTCTTCTGACCACATTTTCCTTTATGTTTTGAACTGATAGATCCAATTTGTTTCTTCCCCTTTATTGACATGACTGACAGTTCAAAGGCTGACACCAACAATATCTGTGATCTATCTGTAAGGCTTGGCAGTGTGTTCTTGCAGTGTTACAATTTTCACGCACCTGCTTCTTTGGAGTAATGTCCATCACAAACAATGGTTGTAGGACAATTAATCGACAGTAGAGACAATAGTGTCCGGGTATGATAAAAATCTGATGCAATCATGGATGACACAATATTTTTCAAGGCTAAACAAATTTCTTCATACATCCTTTTGTACAAATGGCAACAAAGATGAGGACAGTCGTCTGAATAATGTAAATAGTATAAATACTACCTCATCTCAGAAATATCGGCAAATACCAAAGAAATTATATTTAGAATTCATAATCAAAGAGAAGGAGGTCTTATAACACTCAATGGTGACAAGTCGAGTGTATGATTCTTTTTAGATCTGAAGTTCAGGCTGAATTCCTCAATGAAAAATTACAACGGCAAGGTCAGATCTATCAGAAATTAATAGCATCTAGAATTTTTCTAATACTAGAATTTTTGTGCAATCCTCACTGGTATTTATTATTGTTGAAGCTATCACTAACATTTTTTTGCCAAGATTTACAAACTCTATGATTCATTCAGTTTTGCAAACTAATCAATGAAATTAAAACATTAAAAGGATGTGCGTAGTGGTGCAGTAGGTATTGGCTTGGAGTGAAAATTAACTGCATTCACTTATGTGCAAATACCCTTGAGAAAGGTATTAATCCATCTCTTCCCTCCAGTTATGGGTTAAATAATAGGATAGATTGGGTTCTATAGCCTTGGCTGGCAGCCAGTCTACTGCAGAAAGTAATGGCAACCTACTGCAGGAAAATCTTTTGCCCAGTCAGTCATATCTCTTTCAAGACAAGATCGCGCAAGCATATATTATGTATGTGTTATGGGACCTACCTTTTTTGGACTAAAACAAACTTTTCCTATTATTATGTATACGGGGAGAATATGCCTCTCGGGGTTGAGTTGAGTTGAGTTGAGTCAACCCGGTCTAATACTTAGCAGTCCGACTGACGTGTAACACTCTTTATATTTGTTCTTTTGTTTAATATATATGTTTCACTAATACTCAAGTTTGTGTTTTTCTTCAGGACCTATTCTGGGTCCACAACAGTATGGCACCTAACTGACTGAAGTAATGAAATTTGAAGGCACAAGGCAGCTTATTCTAAGTGAAAATTTTTTCAATAAAAACTCTCTTGATTGGGAACAAATGAAAGGTGGCTAATGTTCATTATGTAGATCAATACCAATAATATTGCTGATTCTTCTTTGTATTTTATTAAGGAGTTCAAGGTAAATAGCAGAAGTGAAAATCTTTCAATAAAAACTTTAAAAACTCTGTTGGTTGGGAATAAATAATGTTTTGCCCATTATTCTAAAATATTATGAAAGCATGAAAATTAAAAAGTAATTTTTCAAGTAAAATTCTTTTAAGTGAATTTCAAATAACTGAAATGCATAAATTAAATAAAGTTAAGATTTTTAGAAAACTCGGACTAAATTTTAAGTAATCTTAAAATTTTGATACTGAAATATTTAAAAGTTGCACCTTTAAAATTTATTTCCTTGACATTTTAATGCTATTTTTGTTATAGAATTTTTTTTGCAACATTCTATTTAAAAAAAAAGATTCTTTTTATCCTTTTTCTTTTTAATAGCAAATAATAAATTTCTAGGAAGTCTTACTCTTGAGCATGCAACCTACAATTGGTCATGCAAAATATTTCTTTCTGCAGCCAAATTCCAACTTTTTGAACTGTTTGGACTTGTGATTTGTTTATGGTGAAATTCTCACAGTATTTAGTATCGTTGAAATTATTGCTAACTTCTTGTTAAGATTTACAAACTCTACGTTTCGTTCAATTTCACAAACCAATCAATGAAATTTGAATAAGCTTATTAATTTGGAAAAATACTTTGAGAAAAACCCAACTTCATGGTTTAATAATTTCTATAATTTAATTTAATAAGACTTCATGGTAAGAAATATTTTTTTCCCTTTTTGTTTTAAACAGCAAAGAATAAATTCTTAGGTTTTTTACTGTTGAGCCTGCAACATATGTAAATATTTCTTTTTGGAGCCACATTCCAACTTTTGAAGCATTATCCCTTTTGATTTTTTATAGTTCTTGTAAATACAGGGTGAACTGGAGATTTGTCTATGAAAAATTAAATAAAGATATCTCAAAAAAAATATTACATTTTTATTAAATAATTATTTTTTTATTTTAATCATTAAATTGTTTTTTAAAATAGTGAGAATATTTCGTATGTTAAATCAGAAAATTCCTAATTTTTCCAAAAAAATGAATGAAAATTTACTGTACTAAGTTATGCACCCTAGTAAAACCAACTGGATTTTCTACCCGCTTACCTGTTTGCTTGTCTCACCAAAATTTTCTTTTGATCAATCAATGTATCGCTATTGTATAGGATAAGACAGACTAACAAAAGTCACAGAATTTTATATATAGATAGATAGATAGATGAGTCAAAATCACTGAGAAAAAACAAAAGGAAAGAAAACTGAAATTCGACTGTTGGGAACAGCATTAATTGTGAGTTGAAAACAACATTCCTAATGATGAACTATTGTTAACCTACTAAAGATAATATATGCCTTCTATGAAAGGCAAGTGCTGTTTAGTGACCATTGCTGGTGAAGTAAACAATAAGTTGAGCATCAGTTTTTACCATGGGAATTAAATTATGGAAAAATGTAATAAGATGTAATAAGATCCCAAGTAGGCATATACACTGATGACAGTACGGTTTACTCTCACATCGATCAAAAATCTGCTGAGGCTGACAAAGCAAACCTCGCTGCTGAACTTGAAAAAACCTTCAATCTGTAGCGGATAGGGGTAAGAAATGGCTCATGAATTTTAATGCTTCCAAAACAAAGCTGCTATCTATTAACCATCACAGACAATTGCTCCTACTTCCCTTTAGCAAGGATCCCTGAAAGCAAAACACTGCACCTCCTCGGCTTAACTCTCACAACAGGCCTCAAGTGGAATGCCTATATAGAATCCATAGCTAAATCCGCTGCTAAGAAAGTCAGTTCTCTATGTAGGGCCAGAAAGTTTTTTTTTGCCTGAAGCAATCCTGTGTAACCCCCTGCAAAACAGTGGCAGTAAAATGCCTTGCTTGGGGGAGATATTATTAAAAAAATTATCTAGAAGTAAGCTATTAAAAACCTTCATCGATCAATGCCTGGAGACAAATGAAATAAGAAAGGATGAACTGGGTAGGGCTACGGATGAGAGGAATAGTTGGAAGGACTATCAAAAAACCGTCACTGATCAACTTGTAAATAAGACTGGAATGATGAAGAAAGAATTTATGACAGATGTGGTTGGAAAGAATTGATCAGAAGTTTTCATTTGAGGACAATCAGACAGAAACCCAGGCAGAGATAATTCTTGAGAATAAATGGAACTATCATTTGTCAGATTAGTCAAAAGATAAGGCAAAGGATCCGAAAAAATGTTGATTATTAATTATTTATTATTTTCACACATGTCAGCTTCTGTTTGGCATATCATGGAGGAGAGAACATTATGCCATACAGCGAAAAAAAAAAAGAAGAAAATAAAAAAAAGCACCTTAGTAAGATATGCAATAACTCTCAGGATAATGTCCCTAAATATAATTCATATTAAATGTATTCAGCTCTAAACCATGAGGGACAAAATTCAAGAAAGAAGTAATGGTTTATAAGATGTGTTCTCAGTAAAGATGATAGTATTGTAAAGCACAAGGCCATCTATATAGAGCTTCTTGCAAACTCAATCTTGTTCTATTGCAAGGCTTTTTTTAATGCTTACACTAGTTTGATGTCAATCACTTCCCTGATGGCAAGATGATCAAATATCAAATCTGATTTGTTTGTCCATTTAAAATACTACATTTATCAGAAAATATATATGTTTTACATACAGAAGGAATCATAAAAATGACTTTAAACACTTTTCCTGTTGCCCAGGGGTAGTTACCAGGTAGATCTCCAATTTCTCATTTCAAACTGATATTCAGTCAGTTAAGTGCCATATGTGATACACGCTTGGGCGATCATGTCTCAAAAGAGACATGACTGACTGGGCAGAAGATTATCCTGCAGTAGGTTGCCATTGCTTTCTGTGGTAGATTGGTTGCCAGCCAAGACTATAGAACCCAAACTGTCCTATTATTTAACCCATAACTGGAGGGAAGAGATGGATTAATACCTTTTCCAAGGGTATTTGTGTGTAAGTGAATACAAGGAATCCAACTGGAATTCGAGCTCAGCTCCCCGATTTGATGTTCAATATCAACTGCACCACAACGCACATCTTATTATCAGCTGATATTACATAACTAAAAATATTTCTACAATTTTATTTGTTCTGAATAATTTTAAAAAGAGTTAATAAACTCTAAAAATTATTTTATGAATTATTATGGAAAATTACGAAATGGATAAATAACCAACATATTTTAATCTATGCGTTTGAGCATTGTTTTAATTTGAGTAGATTCTTTGTTTTTAATTAAACAGCATATATTAAACAAAACTCAATTTAGCCTTGTTAAGCCTTTGTTTAACTGTGAACTCGTTAGTGGTCGAGTAGTTAGAACACGTCAGATCTACTGATGGCTTCCTCTGAATTTCTAAGGAGCACAGGTTTGAATCCAGATGAATAATGCATATTTTCCTAAGAAGATTTCTTAAAAATATTCAGGCTGGTAGATATGTATAAATATACTGTTTAATTACAGAGAGTCTACTTAAATACGAGTAACCATTAAAAATAATGTCCAAACAAATATCTTATGTAATGATGTAATGTTTTTAAAAGTTTTAAATTATTTTTCTACTACCAACCTTATGATTTTATTGCTCAGCACAGGGTAGGGACGCTCAAACTAAGGAGGATGGGCATACATAGTTCCAATGTTTATTTTAAACTCAAATTGTGTGTGTGTGCGCGTGCTTGTGCTAATATTAAATGGCACGGACATAAGTAAGTCCTTTACACATATATATACATATAGACACTTGTGCAAATTAATTGAAACAACTGTTTTAGCTTCCTTTATTTCAACATATGGTCAGTTTTAGACCCACTGGAGTGACAGGGTGTAATTTATTTCTATTTTTTTCCCCTAGATTAGGTCATTTGCTGTGGTGCACAGTAATATGAATCAGTTTTCTGGGTGTCTGATGAAATTTGTTTGGCCTTGAAAATTATTGTGTCATCCATGATTACATCAGATTTTTATCACACCAGACACTATTGTTGCTACTGTCGATTAGTTGATCAAAGGCCATTGTCTGTGATGAACACTACTCCAAGGAAGCATACGAAAATTGGAACACTGCCCAAACACACTGGCAAGCCTTACTGAGGATAGCGGATATTGTTGGTTTCAGCCTTTCAACTGTCAGTCGTGTCATCAAGGCAAATAAATAAACTGGATCCATCAGTCCAAAATATAAAGGAAAATGTAGTTGGAAGAGAAAAACAACACCAAAAAACAACATATATATGATCAGGGGAAAGTGTGTAAGATCGTAGAATGACATTATTTATTTTGTTTCAATTAATTTACAGAAGGGTGTATCTATTTATCTATCTATCAATCTATCTATAAAACATAAAGGAAAATGTGGTTGGAATAGGAAAACAAAGCCAAGAGATGACATATATGCAATCATAGAAAGTGTGAACAATCCTAGGAAGACATTTTGTTTCAATTTGCACAAGGGGGTATATATATATATATATATATATATATATATATATACTTTGAAAAAACAGTAACTACTCAAGCATCTGTGTATCGTTTATTCAGTAATGAATTTGAACACTCTCAGCTACTGGCATATGTTTACATTGTATATAACATGCTAAACGTCTGCCTTCCTCCACCGAGTACCCATAGCTCAGAGGTAGGATTGTCAATTGACGTCAATTCGGTCGGGTTTCAATCCTGGCTAGAAGCAATCAGATGTCTAACTGTACTAATGAGCTGTGATGCAGCGAAACAGATCTGCCTTCAGATGACTATATATATATATATATATATATATATAAATTGTGTGTGTGTGTGCTAATATTAAATAGCACAAGCACATGTAAGTCTATTATGTATAACACATACATACACATATATATTACATATATGCATGTAAATTGACTGATTTGTTTTTATAGCTTATCAACATTTTGCAGCTTAACTAAAGCCTGAAAATAATATTGTTTTTTTAGATTATAATGGTTTAGAGATACAAGTACTACTAATCAATCCTGGGAGGGAGAAATATGATGAACCCAACAGGAATTGGAACATAGCTCCCCGATTGACAATTCCGAGTCATTAACCATTACAACACCAGCAGTTACCCATCAAGGTCCCAACCAAGTTCAGTGTTAATTAACTACATATGGGAACTGGTGTTTCAACATGCTGTAGCTAAAAGCCCATCACCCATGTAAAATTACATGCAGGCTGTGTGTCATGGACAAAGAATCAACTATTCTTTTTAAAATAATACATATTTAGGTTCAGACCAATATCCTCATCATTATTGTTATTAACACAGTGTTTCAGGAGTTATACCCTCCAGGCTTCTTCAGGCCTCTATTGATGTGGGCAAACTTCAGGGATGTTCAAACAGAATCTTTTATTTAATCTACAGGGTAAATTGTTCTTGTTACACAGTCCATATCTAGGGATATGTTCATTTTTAGTACTGCGTATTGCAAGGCCTTTTTCAAAATCTTGGCCCAAGGATTGAACTCAGGGTTACAGTATCACCAAATTAACAAACTGACACTTTAATGCATTAGGCTATTCTTCTATGGAATTAAAGTGGTCGAATCATTGTGGTATGTCAGTGGCAAAAAACATTATCAGGATAAATACAGGGAGACATTTATTGGAATGAATGTGAAGTGAGCATAAACAGTCTTAGTTGGAATTTGAATTCTGTTCATTGAATCCATGTAACACCAAAGATAAATTGAAGGCAAGGATTTTCGCAGACCCTCCAGAAGAGTTGCATGACATTATGAAATCATGTGGAGGGTGTGGTTGAAACCAATGGCAATTTTATTAAACAAATTTACTTTATAGTATTTCAAAATTTTTTTGTGTAATTTTGGTAAATATAACTGTCAAAATGAGATCTCAGTGTTATTTTCATTTTTGCAGAATTTAGATGACAATTTAGCCATTGCACCCTGAATATACACTACCAGCCATAATTATTAGGCAACCGCAGTGTTTTAAAATAATGATGTATTTTATACTATTTTTTAGTACTTATTGCCAAGTGAATAATTGTAAATGAAAATAGAATGGTTCTTTTGTTAATATTGCACAATAACATGTGCATCAAGTGATTTTATAAATATTTAATAATTACCTATATTGCATTTTCATCAATGAAAGAATTAAAATAATTTCAGGTGATTCAGACAAGTTCATCTTTGTTTCCTTACTTTGTAAAATGTTTTTAAAGTAATAATGACTAAAGAAACATTCTATCTTCATTTGGCATTAAATACTAAAAATAGTATGAAATACATAGTTTCTTTGAAAAAAACTGGGGTGGCCTAATAATTATGGCCGGTAGTGTAAATTTATATATATATATATATATATATATATGGCTCCTCGCGAAATACGTTTCTAATTTAGATTTTAAAATCATTTGTTTCTGATGAAGGACCAACGACGGTCTGAAATATCATATAATAATAGAAATAAATAAATACTGTCAAAAAAATACATTTTTAAACTTACAATTTTTTGGTAGTTTTTCCTATATATATATATATATATATATATATATATATATTGTATGCAATATTTTCCATTCAAATGTATGTCGATCTAAGTAACCTTTACAGAATTTTGAACTGAACCCTTTAATCAATCTACAGAGTAGATTGTTCTTCTTACACTGTCCATATCTTGGGATATCTCAGTATTTTATTTTTTTATAATCATCTCACCCCAAGCGAGGCATTTTACTGCCACTGTTTTGCAAGGGGTTACATTGGAGGAAAGTTATGAGAAAGAGTAACAGGTAATAGAGGGTGTCAGAAAGTGGGTAAGAGAAGGATGAGAATACTGATGAGAGTGAAGTAGAAGGAGAAAGGAGCATGAGAGAGAGGATGCAGGTTAGTGAGATAGGAGATGACTATTGACTTTATATTTAAATGCTTGGAGATGGTAGATGTCAGGAAAATAAGTAAACGGAAGAGAATTTCACAGGCAGGAAGTGTGTAAAAAGAAGCTGCTGGAGTAGAATTTGCGTTTACATTTTATTGGTTTCACAGTAAAAGGGTGGGATCTAGTTGCTAATCTTGTTGCTTGTGTAAATTCATATATAGGGTTCATTTTCAGTACGTTCATTTTTAGTACTGCTCAGTTATTGCTAAGCTTTTTTCAAAGTCTAAGCTTGCACTGCTTGGCCAAGGAATTGAACTCTGAACTACTATGCCACGAAATTCACAAACCAATGCTTTTATCCACTAGGTTATTGAAAGTTTTATTTTATTCATTATTAGTCTTTTTTTTCTTTATCTGCCGAAATATGCTTTAAAAAAAAAAAAAAATGGTTATTCTTTTTTGCTATCAAGGTAAAATTCATCTGTTTGTTGAAATTGGTCCAAAACTGACATCCTATCTGACTTACTGTAGAAACACTGCCAACTTAGTCATTAAGAAAAATGTGTTTTCCATACACAATACTATTCGGTTACTAATGAGATGCTATCAAGCTTAAATCAGTTAATAGATACTGTGCCCACCGACATATCTACACTGCAACATTCTGTTTTTTCAGGGGGAGTTGCTAGAGACGGCATGTGACCAACATGACAAAAGTGTTTCCATATGTCCAGTTCTCTAAAAACAGGTGAACCTGTGTCGGATAAAAGCAGAGCTGATAGTGGCCTCATAAAATAAGGTCCTCTATCGGTTTTCTTTCCCCACTGCAGTATTCTAACATATGATTGAAACGTTTGAACTTGCATTTCACTTATATAAACAGATAGGCATATATATATATTTCTATTTTCTTTCTCACACTGTCTCTCTCTCTCATACATATATATATATATATATATATATATATATATATATATATATAAAATATACATGCTAAAATGTCTGCCTTCTTCTACCGTGCGCCCATGGCCCAGGGGTAAAATTGCCGACTGACGCCACTTCGGTCGGGTTTCAATCCTGGGTTAGAAGCAATCGGAGTGTAACTGTACTGATGAGTGGGGTACAGCGAAATAGATCTGTCTGCAGATGACTATATATATATATATATATATATATATATATATGATACAGAAATATCCATTTGAATAACTCAGACATACACACACACACTTTATATATTTTTTGTTACTTAGAGGAGCAGTGATATTACAGACATGTTGACTTTGTAGTTTGTATATATATATATATATATATATATATATATATATATATTACATTTTTAAACAAGTTATTACGCAACCTAGGTTTCTACCATGAGTGGTGTCTTCAGGCGATTTGCAATAACTCGTTTACAAATGAAAAATATTCAAAAGTTCTACAGTATAATTGCATTGAACACTTTTTAATACAAATGTGCACTGGGCTAACCTTATTATGACCAGAAACTAAGTAATTAAACAATCAATATGTATATATAATTTAAGAATTGCATATTTAGGTAGCAATCCCGCTTATGCAAGTTTCATTGAAAACAACTGAAAAGGTGCTGTAGTTAAGTTTTTAATATAATTGTTAATGTGATCTTATAATTTTTCCTTTTCAAAATATAAATTTTATAAAAATTGACTGAATCTTTTATTTTTCCAAGTGCTTTTGGCTATACTTTTAGAAGTATCAATGACAAATTTTATTTTACTTTTAAATAAATATATGGATCATTTTATGTATATGTATGTTTCTAGAATTATAGGAATGTTTTATTTTCCAAACACAGTCAGCATATTGTGGCCATGTTCAGAGTTGATATTATTGAGCGTTGACTTTTTATTTATTTTATTATTAATACTGCCATTATTTTTAGCCTTTTTTACAAGTAGATGATGCTGTTATATGAATATTATAGACGATTATGTTCTGGATAGAGTTTAGTAGGTCTTCATGTATATTTAAATGAGATCTAATTGAGCTGTGGTCAGGGCGATATAACTTGTTAAAATGGTCATAGTATATATAATGTAATTATTTACAAATTTGGATTGGTCAGTAATGCAGTTCCTTAAAGGATATGTAAGTTCATAAATAATTTTGGTTCTCTGTAATTTGCTTCTAGCAGGTGAATTAATTTTGATAATGAGATTAGCAATTTTAAATTTTTTGTAATAAATAATTTAATTTTCTTGTTTTTGTTAACTGGAGATATGTATTTATAATGTTTCTAAGTGAAGATTCATTTTGTTTATGATTACTATACATCTGATTTTTGCAGAAAAAATTAATACTAATGTTTTTTTCTGTATGTTTAGAGTTGCTCTTGGTTATCTTAGAAAGAAAAAATATGCTAATCTAGTTTAGAAAACTGTTATGAACAAGTATTTGTTTCATGTTATTCAGTCAATCAGTTAAGTGCCATACATGATACATGCTTTGGGTGATCATGTCTCGAAAGAGACATGACTGACTGGGCAGAAGATTATCCCGCAGTAGGTTACTTTCTGTGATAGACTGGTTGCAAGCCAAGGCTATAGGACCCAATCTGTCTTATTATTTAACCCATAACTGGAAGGAAGAGACAGATGAATATATTTCCCAAGGATATTTGTATGTAAGTGAATGCAAGGAATTCAACTAGAATTTAAACTCGGCACCCCGATCTCTAGTTCTGAGTCAATATCCACTGTCCCACAATGCACATTTATGTCATTCTTCTTCTTTTATGTGCCCTGACCTTTCAGGACGTAGACGATCATGGCTTTACACATCTCCCTATCCCTGGTAGCTCTTTTAGCTCATCTTCTCCTGTGACACCATGCAACCCTTCGTTCCGTCATCCACCTGATCAGGTCCTTCAAATATGTTATCCGCTGCTTTCCCCTGTCTCTTTTTTCCTCTATCTGGCCTGTTAGTATCAGGTTCTCCAAGCCCTCCTTCCTCATTGCATGTCCCAGGAAACTTCAGCTTTCTCTTCCTGATGCTCAGTATTAATTTCCTTTTCATTTTCCATCCTTTCCAAAACCTCATCATTGCTCACATGCTCGATCCATGATATTTGCAGCATCAAGCACATTTCAGTTGCTTCAAGTTTTCCTTCATCTTCGAGGATATTGTCCAGCATTAATTGCCATATTGAATAACTGACATCACATAGCAATCCAGTAATCTCTTCTTTGTTTCTAGCAAAATTGTCCTGTTTCTTAATACTTTACTCAATTTACGGAATGCTTCCTTTGCCATGCCAATTTGCCTTCGGATCTCTGTTGCACTTTCCATCTTCTGTTAGAATACTTCCCAGGTATTTAAATTTTTGTACCTGTTTGAATCTAGTATCTACCATCTGTATTTGGCATTCTCGGTTGCTCTTTTTGCTGATGACCATGTATTCGGTTTTCTTGCAGTTTATTTGTAGTCCGTTCTTGTCACTCTCTTCAGCTACCTTCTGTAGGAGGACTTGTTGCAGATGAAAAGATGAATTCTCATGTGTTCTCATAAAAAAAATTTTTGATAACACCTATTTTATATCTGAGCGGACAGTGATTAATAAAATTAAGGCAGTTTTTACTTGTGGGTTTTTATCTAAAAAAATAGTGAATGTATTATTACTAGGGATGTGCATTGTGGTACAGTGGATATCAGCTCGGAACGAGAAACCGGGGAGCCGAGTTCAAATTCCAGTTGAATTCATTGTATTCACTTATGCGCAAATACCCTTGGGAAAGATATTAATCCGTCTCTTCCTTCCAGTTATGGGTTAAATAGCAGGACAGATTGGGTTCTATAGCCTTTGATGACAACCAGTCTACTGCAGAAAGCAATGGCAACCTAATGCGGGTTCATCTTCTGCCCAGTCTGTCATGTCTCTTTCGAGACATGATCGCCCAAGCGTGTTTAACGTATGGCACTTAACTGACTGAATGGATGTTTACTTCTTACGTATCAAAAAATTGTCCGTATTATTATTATTCCTTTTCAAGAATGTTATGACTTTCGTATTCGTGAAAGGATGTGCGTTGTGGTACAATGGATATCGGCTCGGAACGAGAAACCGGGGAGCCGAGTTCGAATTCCAGTTGAATTCATTGTATTCACTTATGCACAAATACCCTTGGGAAAGATATTAATCCGTCTCTTCCTTCCAGTTATGGGTTAAATAACAGGACTGATTGGGTTCTACAGCCTTGGTCGGAAACCAGTCTACCGCAGAAAGCAATGGCAACCTACTGTGAGATAATCTTCTGCCCCGTCAGTCATGTCTCTTTCGAGACATGATCACCCAAGCATGTATCACGTATGGCACTTTAACTGACTGACTGATTATTACTAGATGTCACAAGATCATTCAAGAATGAAAGTTTTTTTCTTTTTGACTAAGTTCATAAATAAAATTGAGGATGGAATGTTTTTCCAAATATAGTTTTCGGATTATTGATTAATTTTTGTTCTCAGCTAAAATAAAAACATCATCTACATAGTGGATATATATTTTTGGTTTAGAAGTTTTTTAAAATATCTTGTTTTCTAGGTGGGACATATAATAGTTTGAGAAGCACAGAGTGAGAGGAATTCCCATATATTTGAGTGTAAATTTTGCCATTATGGTTGTAGAAGGGGATTGTAGTTGTGCAGGCATGCAATAATTTCTTAAGAATATTGGTTTTGATGGTTGAAGGTAGAACTGAATTATTTTTAGACTAGCAGTATAGCCCGGCGTCGCTCGGGTGTAACGAAAGCTTTAAAACTAATCCATGGTCCTGGAGCTCAGACTCTTTGGACGTTTGGCACGAAAGACTAAAAAGCAATAGTTGTTTCCAGTTAAAGCGAAGCCATAAACTGAAAGAAAAATGAATGGATGTAAGTCAAATTTTGATATCAAATAAGTTTTTTTGTTGTAAACTGAATTTTGAAGTCCTCTGAGTAAATGGTATCATGGCTGAGACTAAGAACTACAATTATACCTACTTAGAGCCAAACCTGAAGCAAAAAGTAAAATAAAAGGGCTGAAAAAAATACAGACATACAGGCAGATAAACAGACACACACACACACACACACAAACATCTTGCCTTTTATAGATATATATATTATCGATTTTCTGCACTATTGTAAGAACTGCAACCTTGAAACTTCTGAGTATTGTTTCTTATGTCTTTGTCTATGAGTGTATCAAATTTGATTAAAATCAGACCACTCCTTCTATAACCAAATTTTTTCGATTATCAATTTTCGATATTTATCGGTGGTGCCTTGACACAAAACCTAGCTAAGAACACTCGCAGACACTTATAGTCCAACTGTGTAAATTGTCAAGAAAATTGGTTCAGCCGTTTTGTTGTCTATAGGTAATGGGGACACACACAGACATACACACAGATAAAGTTCCATTTGTAATTAAGTTTAGATTTAGATACAGAGGTAAGAATTATATCAATGGTTTCATCGACAGGGACATTTTAAAATAAATTTTCTATGTCCCAAGATGCGAGAATGCTTTGGTTTGATTTTGTAGTTTTAAGGATTTGGAAGAATTCATGAGTTAATTTAATCCTATGATTGGTAGATAGATATGGATCAACAATATTAAATTTTCAATTGGTAAATAGTTATTAGTATCTGTGAAATGATAGGTCATAATGTGTATCAAGGTTTGTGAAATTTTAACATTTCCATACAGGTATCCTAGGGACCTCACATACTCATTGATAATACAAATATACCAGCATTATCTACATGGAAGCATTATTAATA
Organism: Ascarosepion bandense; assembly: GCA_037127315.1. Classification (NCBI taxonomy): domain Eukaryota; kingdom Metazoa; phylum Mollusca; class Cephalopoda; order Sepiida; family Sepiidae; genus Ascarosepion; species Ascarosepion bandense. The sequence goes on from JBBBDQ010000927.1 coordinate 7,781,542, forward strand.
AAAATGAAAAACCAAGATTCAGTGATATCAATGATGAAAAAGGCCACAATGTGCTGACCATGTTTGGAAAATAATGCATTCCTATAGCTCCAGATGTATACATAAAACAATCCCTATATTCATTTTAAAAAAAAAGAAAATTTATCCTTGGTAATGCTAAAAGTATAGCTAGAACTTGGATAAATAAAACATTTAGACAATTTTTGCATAATTTATGTTTTGAAAAGAAAAAACATTATCAGAACAAATGGAAGTTACATAAAAAAATTAACTACAACACCTTATCAGTTGTTTTTAATGAAAGTTTCATATATATATATATATATATATATATATATGAAAAATCTCTCAGAGTTAACCTGTAGAAAAGACAATATTTATAAATATAAAAAACAATAGGAAAACTGAAATAGTTGTCAATGCATTTCATTGCCTTGAAAAAGTCTACATTGGATGAAACACATTGGCAACTAATACACATTCTAATTAACACTAGAAATTTGTCAACCGTTATATTTACGGCAAAAAAAAAAAATGTACAGTAATTTTTAGCAACACAGTTTTCCGGTTTCATTTCTTGCCATAACTCACATCCCTGAAGATGACCTCGGAAAGAGGTTGAAAGTACTTGGGTACCTTAAGAAATGAATGAAAATAACATCTATCAATGTTACAGCTCATTTCTGACATCTTTTGATTGTCATACGCGAAAAATTATCTGTGAGTATGAACAGATTTTATTAAAAATAAGCAAACATATTGTTTGCAATTTATTTAGTCTGACATTATATGAGAGTGAGTAAGTGTGTATTAAAATATTTTTACAAACTTCAGGGCAGGTTTCTCACACCAAGACAAGGACAAAATTCCATATTAACATATATCTACAAATCCTTTGAGTTACTGCTAAATGTTCGATGCACAGTTTGTGGATCCTATCCCATCGATGCAACAATCAACAGCAGCAAAGGTTGAATGACTCAGCTACCTTTAGTCTGGAATTTTTTTTTTTAATCATGTCACCCCAAGCAAGGCATTCCACTGCCACTATAGCACAGTGGGTTACACAGGGCGATAGACAAGTTAGGATGTACACAGGGGGAGAGTTGGAGAGAATGGGTGTGGGTTAGTGTGTTAGGAGGTGTCTATTGATCATACATTTAAACTCCTGGAGGTTATAGCCGTCGGGGAAGCAAGCATGCGGAAGGGAATTCCACAGGTGAGAAGTGCGAGATAAGAAGCAGTTGGAGTAGAAATTGCGGTTACATTTCGTCGGTTTCACTGTAAAAGGGTGGGACCTAGTTGCCAATCTAGCATCTCCTAGAGCTGTGCTACCTCGTTATCCATTATCATTTGTGCAGCCTATGTATATTATTTAAATTTACATTTAACTTCTGTTGTATTTTGTTGGGTTTTAATTTTCTATATCTGATTTTTTTAACTAAGCCAATTAACTCATTTTCAAATTTATCTAACTCTTTACAGTAAGGAGGATGATTATAAGTTTTGAAACCATAAGAATTATAATAATCGGTGTTTCCTATGTTGTTCAGGAAAAAATATGCCTTCCGTCCTAAGTTGGTAATAAAAGCCTCTATTCTGTGCAGCAATTGTAACTCACCGAATTGTTTATGTGGATGGGAATATCTTTAAGTGAGCAACCTATATTAACTCGCTCCATGTTAAACTGGTTAAAAAGTGCTCTATAGTAAACCTAGAGATAGTAATAATATTAACTATAGTAATTACAATACCAATAGTAACAGAACTAACTCTGCCAAAACTAGTATTAATTAAGCTATAATTTAAATCGTCTTGAACAACCCACAGAGGACAAACTCGGAGAAAAAAGAAGGGGAAGTAAAAAAAGAAACAAACGAAGTACATGAACAAAAAGTCAAGTACTTGTAAGAAAAAAAGATGAAAACTTTAACACTAAAGTGCTCAATACAAAAGCAGAGCAACAAAGACATATATTATATATATAAATATATCTTTATTTATCTGTAAATTCAGATAAAACTTAGTGGGGAAATAGTCATTTTCAACATGTCATTTTAAGGCATGCATTCTTTGACTTCTTCTAAACAGAGAATGAAGGAAATTCTAAGTCCAGAGGTTAGTTTAGGTAAATAAAGGGGTTGAGATGTATTGGTTTTCCTTGGGTTGAGTTCGGGGAAGGAGTTAGTAGTAATTCTTTCTTAGTAGTGGGAGGTATGTGGCCTGACCCTAGGATTAGGAGGGTAGGTGGTGTGGAAGTAACTGCTAGGTCAACTTTTAAAAAAATTCCTGAAATTTCTTTTATCCAGACCTTCCAGCATTATTTACCAACCTCATCCTGGATTTTACCAATGCTTCCAGGAATTTTACTGCGGCTATAAATTTATATATATATATAGATAGAGAGAGAGAGAGAGTGTTATAGTGACAAAATATCTCAGAATCTGAAAATTCATGGCTGCAAACCTAAGAGAGACCAACATTGTGACAACCTTTTAAACTTGCTCGTAATACACAAAAACAAAACAAGCCATAATTTCAATTTTAGAAATGCCAGCCTAAGTAAAAAAAAAAGAACATAATTCTCTCCACAGGAATTACTTTAAGGGAGGGAAAAGAAGGGGAAGTAAAAAAAGAAATAAATGAAGTACATGAACAAAAAGTCAAGTACTCATAAGAAAGAAATATTATTCCATATTCTTGCTTTCCTGATGGCTACAACCTCCAGGAATTTAAATGCAATGTCAATACTCATCTATTAACCACTTGACTCTAGTTCTTTCCCCACCCCGTATATCCTTTCCTTTCTCTCCACCTTTGCAACTGTCATCACACCTATATTCCTATCCTTCTCTTGCTCCTTTTGAACTGGTTCGTCTTCCTCTTCACTCTCTTCTACTTAATAATTTTACTCTTATGTAGCCCCCTGCACATCAGTAACATTACCGCCTTGCTCGGTGTGATATGATTAAAAAAAAAAAAATATCTCTGATAAATGTTTTACCATCTATAAAAGCAGATCACCATTTGTATTAGAAACTTTTATAAAATCTATACTTAAAGAATGTAGCATATGTCTACCTGCTATCACAACTGGTGGGACTTGAAATCTTTCACCCTCATAGAAAACGTCCCCAAATCAACATGCAGACAAACATTAAACATGGATAAAAATGCATACTAGAGGTACACACATGTAAATGAATGTATATTAAAATCTGACATAAATTAGAATTGACACACAAACACATATGGATGCTGCTTTGCAACAGGGATGCACATAAGGTCAGCGCAACCAATAAAAAAAAAAAACAACAAAAAATACCAGTACTTTCTTTTTCTTCTCTATAATTCTTTCTCTGACAAAACTTTAATAAAAGTGAAATATACTGAGTAAATGTTTAATACATATTTATAAATGATTTCTATTTCTTCCAATCCATATAATTTATGGTTTTATCGTGTTTTTGTTAAAAATTTTATGTAAAGGGCTATCTTTACCAAAATTTTGTTTTAATATCAAAAAGAATATTTTACCTATCTTGGTTTTTACTTCCTTGTTAAAGGGAAGATTAAACCAAATAACCCTCCTTTGTCTATTTTTATTTTTGGGAGATTTAGTTTTAATAAATTCTAGGTTATCTCTGTATCCACTTTTGATCAACGCATCTTGGTAAGATTTTTTGTGTTTATCAAATATATCGCAGTTAGACGAATTGGTGGATAATCTGTATGCTATACCCTTAGGAATGCTATTCATGATATGTTTGGGCTGATTAGAGTTATTATTCACATAGATAGGAATATAATTTTCTTTAATGTACGGAGCGACCGTACCAGGACTAATATTAAGGGTTACATCTAAATAATTCACAATCTTTAAATTACACTCAATGTCAATAGCAAAACCATTATCTTTAAAGAACTTATGCAACTTTTTCCTCATCCTATCACAAATTTGTGGCGTACTACAATCAACTATAATTAAACCGTCATCACGGTTGTGGAAATCAATAAATTCATTTAATTTGTGTAAGAGGAGGCATCCTACCAATTCAGCTACCTCTGCTCCATCATGTGCCCCCATGGGGTTATCAAACCCATTGGCATCAGGTTTTTTAGTCCAAAAAGAACCATCATAATAAAGTAACGTTTTACGACAATGCCTAATTAATTGTATTTCCTCAACTGAGACTTCGTTATATTCTTTGGCTAGGTTAATAGCTTCATTAAGGATGTTTTTGGTTATAGAGGGGTAGAAATCTTTACCATTGTATTTAATAAAGGCACAGTACCTATTTTTTTGTATTGGTTGAACCATTTTATGCAGTCTGAAGTAGACTGCCATTAATTAATATTAAGAAACGTTCTTAAGTTGTTACACATACGTTGAAGTATAGTTTTACTAATTTTACCTTTTCCGTCTTAGTTGGATTTAATAGGCAGAATTCAGGGTTATTAGGGAAGGAACTTTTATGGTCTTTGACAGTGAGAAAACTGTCTTTTAAAGCTATTTTTTCCACACGGTTAATAAGATTAAACTTGCTAACCAAGCGAAGCCAATATCTGAGGACACTTTTTTGTAATGCTTAACAACAGCTTTTTTAAGTTCTTTATCATAATTATTTTTACTCATACAGTACATATGAGTAGATTTATCACCTTTAATGTAAATAGTGAATTGTATCATAATAAACTGTTTTGGTGTCCAGTTTTTGTGCTCTCTTCCCTATGCTAGTCTCTTCTTCTTATTGGCTGGCCGAAGCAAATACTTACTGACTGCCTTGTAAAATTTTGCAAAGTAATAATAACAAAAGAACTATTTTATTTTCATTTTAAATTATCTACTTGGCAATAAATAGCAAAAATAGTATGAAATGCATCATTTTTAAACTGGGGTAGCCTAATAATTATGGCCGGTAGTGTATATACATAACACATACACTATGGAAGAAGATTATATATAAATAGTATCAAATACATCATTTCTTTTAAAAAACTTGGGGTGGCCTAATAATTATGGCCGGTAGTCTGTATATATATATATATATATATATATATATATATATATATATATATATATGTGTGTGTGTGTGTGTGTGTATAGGATTAATGTAGAGAAGTATGTCACTTAACTGAACAGAGTCATGCTGACTTTAAAATTTCCTGCTGGCACTTTTATGATATCCTTCACTTGTCAAGGCAGCAGATTGAAACTAGCCCTGACAAGTGAAGGTCATCATAATGGGGACTTCACAAAATCTTCAAAGTCGGCATAACTCTCCTCAGTTATGCGGCAAATGTCTCCATATTAATTCTATTTACGCGCTATCTCAATATTGAGCACTTTACAGCAGAAAACCTGCTTGTCAAAATATCTTTTTATCAGTAAACCCCTGGAAAAAAAACAAAAAAAAACAATCTTGGCACTCAGCATTATCAAAACTCAACACTATAAACAAAAGTTTGATACCATAGAATTGACTTAAATATACAAAAATGCATTTTTAAATGGATTCTTTGTCAACCAACAATTCTTCAGAAGAATATGTTGGTAACTTAAATAAACAATTTACAGATCTGCACTGATACTTTTTATAGAGGTCACCTAGCATGCCTGAAAATTTGTCTCTGAAATTTATGCATTTAGCTACAGAGTGGACAGAATTTAGTTTTAATTATATTATGCATGCCCAGATCGATGGGCAGGCCACTGGGTCCTGCTTTAGCTGCTATTTTTGTTGGTTTCTATGAAGACCTATTTGAAAGATAACTGCATTCCTTCTAGGTCTATTGTTTTATTTTTAACTTGGGTTATGTTTAACCAGTTTGTTTTGGTATTAATTCAGTCATAGATTTAAATTTGATTTCCTAATAATTAATCTAAAATTAAAATTCCTTAAAATAGTAGTTTTATTTCTTCTTATTAGCCATATAATTTAATTATATAACTTCCTGTTTTTAAATCTATTTTCTTTTAAGTTTTATTGTTTTAATTTTTACCTAAAGTTATGTTTAAGCAGTTTATTTTAGTATTAACATTATTTATGGCCTTTTAACAGTTGCCTTGAAAAGCTGTAATTTTGCTGTCCTATTTCTTCTTTATCCCTTTTTGATTCTGTCACCAAAGTGGCAAACCTACAGGTTCCAATAACTATGATCTGACCCATTTTTCTTTTTCTCTACTCTTACTTCCATCTTTTTACACACACACACACAAAGAAATTTATTTTCCTCATAATGTTTTGTTCTTGCTGATTAAACAGGTGTTAAAATCACCCATTGAAATGGCCATTAAAATTTCAATTTTTTATATGTAATATATATATCCATGAAAGGATCCTTTAAAGAATGCATTTTTTAATATTTAAATATATATATATATATATATATATATATATATATATATATATATATTTCCTTAAATATGCAAAAAGGCATTCTTTAAAGCAGGGGTCAGCAACCTTTTGGAAAGTGATGGCCAAAAAGCTATGTAAAATCATAAAGGAGGGTCAAACAGCTATGGCTCCAGTATCATGGAGAAGAGCCATGTTATCAAATATGTGAATAAATTTTCTGTTTTTGAAGAAAGCAAGGGTTCAATATAATTTAATATCTGATGGAAATTTTGTTAAAAAAATATTACATCTTAAAAATAAATGTTTCATAAATCAGTACTGAAAAAAATTCCTTTAAAACCAGTTGAAAATACTATTTTATATTCATTTAAAAGTGCCCTCTCACGAAAGCAATTTCACAGAAAAAGTGAAAGTGAGGCCGTATGCTAATTTTGGTGATCCCTGCAAATAATAAGTAAAAGTAAATCACATTCTCCAGGTAAAAAGAAATAATTTTTTAAATTTCAACGCAATATTTTCAGACTATCAACTGTCACTTTGGTTTAGTTTACCTCTATTTATATCATGTCCAGAGTAAGGTAGCGGGCAGAACAAGATTCACTTGAGGGCCGGATGTGGCCTGTGGGCTGTGGGTTGCTGATCGCTGTTTTAAAGGATCCTTTTTCGAACAACATTTCAGAAGATAAATACATTGGTAACTTCTTAAATAAACAAAATGAAACAAATTCATACAGCAAAACCCTTCTACATACAGGAGGGCTAAATGGGAAACTATGACTAAAATTGAAATTTATTTTTAAAACGAAAATAAAAGGAATATGGCAATAAATGAAAGTATATAGGTTCCTTTGCCAAATATCAAAACTGTGAGCCATGAGTTAGTAAAACTGGAGTACTTTGCAAAAATTGATCTCGATTCATCATACAAACAAATAGAAATTGACGAGAAATTCAAGGAAATAACCACCATAAACACTCTTAGAGGCTTATTAAGATGAACTCATCTACCGTTTGGCATAAAGACTTCTAGCCATATTTTTCAAAACACAACTGAGTCTTATTGGGAAAAAACAAAATATGATAATATACCTGGATGATATAGGGGCAAGAACTAAAGAAGAATTAAAATATAAATCAGAGCAAATTTTAGTGAGATTAAAAACATCAGGCTTAACCATAAACAAAAATAAATGTAATTTTGATGTAAGAAAAATTACACAAAAAAAAAGCAACAAATTTGACTGGATAGAAAAGCAAACTATCGCTTTTAAAACACTAAAATATATTCTGAGGAGCAAAACAATAATAACAATTTTTGATCAACAAAAAGAAATAACACTAACCAGTGATGCAAGTGAAAAGGTGATTGCTGCTGTTTTATCACAAGAAAACACCGAATTATGAAGATTATCAAGAAGATTAACATCAGCAAAAACTAACTACTTGAATATTGAAAAAGAAGTACTAACAATTGTAAGGAGTTTGGAAAAGGGCACAAAACTTTTTGATAGGAAAAAATTCTTATTAAAATTGAACCACAAACTATTAGAATTCATATTTAACCCAAGAAAAGAATTGCCAAACCTCAGATACTCATGGATTTAAAGATGGCCAATAAGAATCATGGCATTCGATTTTGACAGTGTATATAAAAGAGAACACTATTCCTCAAGTAGATGCTTTCGTCAAGATTACAATTCAAGAAAGAAACAGAAGAAAAACAAACTACTGAAAATAAAATAATACGCAGAATGGAAACAGAAGTTGTTTCTCCAAATAGGTTCAAAAAAGAAACAAAGCAAAACTCAGTATTAAGCAGAGTACAGAGACGGAGTGACTGTTCAAAGGCAGAGTGACTCTTTAAGGAAACAAATCACAAAATAAACATAGAAAATAGAATGATATACAATGGAAGAGGTAATAATAGCTCCACAAATGCTGAGAAGAGACATATAAAAAAAAGTACATGATGATGTAAATTATGGCATAACAGCAACGCAAAGAAGACTAAAGTTACAAGTTTGGTGGCCAGGATATTCAAAAGACATAGAGAAATAATCTAAGAGATGCCCTAAATGTGAGGAAATAAAAAACCTCAAGCAAGCAAAACTTCACTCATGGCCCAAGGAAACAGAGCCATGTGTTAGAATTCACGTGAATCATGCACATATCAAAGATAGGATATTATCCTTAGCATTAGTAGACTCATATTTAGAATGGTCAGAAGTTGTCAGAGTAAAAGACAGAAAAGCCACCAACAATAAAGCTAATACTAAGAACTATACTCTCAAGGAATGGAGTACCCTAGAAAATAACCACCAACAATGTACCCAAATTCTGCGATGAGAACTTATGTTCGTCGTTAAAACATGTTGGATGCATCCCATACAAAACACAATCATATCACCTACAATCTAATGTAACACAACCCCTGGCTGAGTCCAGTCTACCTTCCTGACCTTCAGTTAATTCCACCCATGTTGTGTTTGTTGATCTCAGACCAGCCAAAGCAGGATCATTTGTCATCAAGCGATTAGGTTAGCACAGACACATGAAGGAACGGAATGTAATGAAAACCAGACTTAAGACTGCAATGTCACAGTGTAGATTTATATTTATTTATATATATCAAATAGATACAACATTATAAGCTAGTCAAAGCTAAGTGATGCAAAAGAAATCAGTTGGCTGGTATTTCAGTAGCACGCTAATATTCGTGATCTATTATCTCCATGGGATGGTGGTTTGTTAAATTTACAGCTTGCTAAATTGAGACTGACCATCTCTTACAATATTTCTGGTGGCAGGCTATTTCAGCTTGGCTGTATCATTCTATTGTTGATCCCCATCTCACTTAATTTCATTTTCCACCCCAGTTTTATTGAAAAGGCACAAAACCAGGGTGTTGAAGGTAGGCACGGAATTTCTATTTACCCTTCCCTATATAAGACTTACCATCTCAAAATGTAAGTAATATCATTTAACTATTTCAAGTGAGTTCTCTGCTCTTCTGATGGAAGGGAGAAAACTCACTTCCTGTTATTGTCTGCTTGTTCCTACCAGCTGTCTTGGTAGGTTGTAAAGAGGAAATTCTCAAGGTCAAATTTTGACCTAGAGTCACAAATCGTCAAATCCCAATGACAATATTTTGACGACACTTTTAGGTAAGCAGCTTTGCTCATATGTATATTTATTAATTTATATCACTCTTTTAAAAAATTTTTTAAAAAACCAGGAAATCACCTTCAAATTTTTCAAGTCTTAAAATTACCTTATCTTTAAACTCATAACAGCTGTGATATTTCCCATGATTCATAAGTGAAGACATTGGTAGTGCCATGCTGTTTATTCTACTCCCAAGAAAGTGTCATTTCAATTCTTATTAAAAAAAATCTTTTTGGGAATAGAGCGGAAATTTATTTATTTCATACATATTCTTTAAAAGCTTAAATAACATATTAAGTGGATATACAAGTTTGAGTAGACATGTTTGTTTTTTAAACAGTGTAAATCTATGTCTCCCATCTTATGCATTTGAGAATCATTTTAAAGAAAATACACCTTCTGGTTGGGTTTGAACCAGCATCCCCCTCTTTATAGGGGAATCCACTATATAGTCTTGCATGCTTTTAGACTGCTCAGCCATGAAAGCCTTTATGGCACAGTAAGGTGCAATTTCTCTTATTAAAGAAAGCACACCTCCCATTAAGACCTTTCAAAACTCATACCTGCTAACTTTTGTTTTCATATCAGAAACAAAGTAATTTATAAGGAATTAATGGATTTCTATTTATAATCCAACATTAGTTCTTATTAGTAGCTACACTTGTCTGAGTAGACATCTCTGATTTTTTTAAAACAATATATATATATATATATATATATATTTTTTTCTCTTCTCAATTAGAGTAGATAGACTAAACTATCACCCAGTTTACACTCCACTCATGTCTACTGAACAGGTGAAGAGGCTTATCCCTTGTTTCCTGTTTAGGATGTGGTTTCCGGCTTTCTCTTTTCCAATCTTTTCACTCTTACCTAGCCCCCTGCTCATCAGTGGCGTTACCGCCTTGCTCGGGGTGATATGATTAAAAAAAAAACAAAAAAAAAATATATATATATATATATATATAGATGAAAATTTGCCAGCATTTTATCCACATATAGATACATAATTACTCATAGAAACATAAGCAAAGACACACACTTTATGAGAGAGGCACATGCCATAAAAAAAAGGCTATGTACTGTGAAAATAAGGCAGATGAGAGCCAAAAGCCCTGCAGATTACGACTTCAGTGCAGCACCTGACATTGATTTATGACAAATTCCATTATGGTAGGAACACGACAGAGAGAAAGGGCTAAAATGGAAAGGGGGGGGACAGAAAAAAGGCAATAAAAAAAACAGGCAAATGGAAATATAATGAAGAGAATGTAGATAATCCTTTGTAAGTGAAAATTTCCTGCAAAGTGGAGCATGCTTGAGCTTCAGTTTTGTTTAATGGCATATCAACACCTCTGTGAGTTATTTAATGCCAAAAAGGTGGGGGTTTAAGATATTTTTTTTAATGTTTGGCTATAGTGAGAAGGATGTGTGTTGTGGCGCAGTGGATATTAACTCAAAACGACAAATCAGGGTGCCGAGTTTGAATTCTAGTTGAATTCCTTGCATTCACTTATGCACAAATACCCTTGGGAGAGGTATTAATCCATCTCTTCCCTCTAGTTAAATAATAGGACAGTTTGGGTTCTATAGCCTTGGCTGGCAACCAATCTACCACAGAAAGCAATGACAGTTATGTCTTAAAATAGACATGATTGCCCACGCGTGTATCACATATGGCACTTACCTATAGACTGTAGACTGATATAGCGAGAAACTTGATTTAGCCAGATTTTGATGAAAAATTTTATTTTATTTTTTTTTTAAAACTGAAGATGTCTTCTAGTTTTGTATTCAAAAATGAATTGCTGGTAATAATTATGTATTATGATTTTTTTTTAAATGTATTGGTAATATTTTTCTTTCAAAAATGTACATTTTTCTATAAAAGTCTATTTTTAGGTATATATTTCTATAGAGAGTCTATTGTTATACTTTCATTGTTTTGACCCCAGTTTAGGGGTTAACTATTTGCTCATAGCTGGGACCCTAACAGGTGCTACCACTCCAGTTCAAGGTTAACCTGGAAACAACAGCAATTAAGAGGTGATTCCATATTCCTTACAACCTCCCAATCAGAAGCCTTCCTGCTGGATGCAGTTTACCCTCATACCCAGGACCAGCAAAGTGGAGCAGATATTTCTACTAATTGGTCTTTGCTGGTCTTGCGAGATGACTTTACTGAAAGTAATGCCTCTACTCAAGCTTCTCTTAAATGGTTTGCTACAAGCCAAGCATTTCCAAAATAATGGCAGTGCTTTTAAAATGAGCATCCTTAAATAGTTAAAAAATAGCTTTTAAAAGGTTTTACAAAGAAATCTAATGACCTGATTAGAACTTAGACACCATATGAAAATGTAAGGTCAGAGGGATACTGAAAAGAAAAGGTGATCATCAATGGAGGGAAAAAGAAGTGTTGTCAACCTCTCTGGAATGAATTAAAGATATGAAACAGAGAACAACACTGCAGAGTTAGATGTTTGAATAAAAAATCAGAAAATAGAGGCCCTCCTTAGTAGGCCTAGCATAGAAACGAATACAAAATGGAAGCTGTTAATGAAGAAGAAAGAAAAATGGCAGCAGCAACCACAGAAAATGAATTTTGTGTCATTTGAAAATAAAAACATTATACTGTGACATATAATTATAAGAATTATAATTATTATAAATAATGAGTGGGCCTGTGAAATCACAAGAGGGATATGTATATATATATATATATATATATATATATATATATATATATATATGCTGTTCATCTAAGTGTTCTTGACAGGCTCCAAAGGAGAATCAGTAATGTGATAGTTACCGGCTTGGCGGCTCGACTCCAGCCACTTTCTCACCGATGGGATGTGACTTCCCTCTGTCTGTTCTATAAATATTTTCATGGCTACTGCTCTGATGAACTTAAGTCACTCGTGCCTCTGCCACAAGAGTTTACTGGTGCAAACAGACTAGCAACTGGGTCCCACCCATTCACAGATAGATCAACCAAATGCAGACAACAATTTTACTCCATCAGCTTCTTTTCTTGCACTTCCCACCTGTGGAACTCTCTTACATATTCTTGCATTCCTGTCAGCTACAACCTCTAGGAATTTAAATGCAATGTCAATACCCATCTCTTAACAACTTGACTCTAGTTCTTTCTACATCACCCCGTATATCTTTTTTTTACTTCTCTACCTTTGCAACTCTCATCACACCTGTATTCCCATCTTTCTCTTGCTCCTTTCTCTGACATCCCCTGTATCTGGTTGGTCTTTCTCTTTACTCTCCTCCTATCTAATCTTTTACTCTTATGTAGCCGCCTGCTCATTAGTGGTGTTACCACCTTGCTTGGGGTGAAACGATTATATATATATATATATATATATATATATATTGTCAAATTTATTTTCATTTCACTATATATATATATATATTTAGTGTATCGAGGCAGCAAATAATTTTCTAAACATATACTGTTAAATATAAGAGACAATGAATGTCTATTATGTTTAATCATGAGCCATTCTAAATGTCATATTTTGGCTTTATTTTCAGCTGAAAATAAAGACAAAAATTCTCCAACATTTGGATAATTTTTATCAATTTGGTTCTAAGCTTTCAGCTCACATGAGCCATCTTCAGAGAGGTTATTAAGACGGTACACAATAACATCCACCATCAGCTAAGATTTTACTTTGTGTTGACATAAAACTCCGCTAGGCAATAGCAATAGTTATCAAAAATAACAAACGCAGTTCGCAAATTTGCAATGCAGTTCTATGACGTCATACCGTGTGATAGCGTGAAATGACAAAAAAGCCATGTATTCACATGCAATGTAATGTGTTATGACCAGATTTAAATGTGATTTTATTAAGTGTGGGTTGTTTGGATTTAATGTACATGGCCTCCAATATCTGAAGGTTCTTTCTACTGTGTGTATATTTATATTTACTTACTCTTATATTTAACAGTATATGTTTAGAAAATATATATATATATATATATAGTGAAATGAAAATAAATGGGACGAATTCGCAAATCCATTGGTGATAATTTATTTCATGAATGTTTGACGAAAATATCCAACTCCTCAAATCAAAATTCCTTACAAAAATGAATGGGTTAGATTTATCCAAACAAAAGGAATTGTGGGGGAAAGGGGAAAGAAGGGAAACATTTTATTGATGGTAGAAGGGGTTGGATATTCAGTGTTCATTTTTAAACATGGATGTCATACCTGGAATGTTGTATTTCTATCCCAGGCAATAAGATGAACTTAGACTGAACTTTCAATTGGCCATTACCAAATACAGAACAGTAGATATAGGGGTTGTATTTTAACTAGAAGAATTAAATTGTTAGATTTTTATATTACTTCTGACGGCAATAGTAATATCTTCATGCATGAACAGTGGGTTTTAATCTACCTGTTCTTTCACTTCCTTATTATATACACTGCTCAAAAAGTTAGAGGAACACTTTTTAATCAGAGTAGAGCAACCTATTTTGGGATATTGATCTGGTCAGTTAAGTAGCAGAGGGGGTTGTTAATCAGTTTCAACTGCTTTGTTGTTAATGAAATCAACAACAGGTGCTTCAGAGAGGCAACAATGAAACACCCCCCAAAACAGGAATGGTTGAGGCCACTGATACTTATTTTCCCTTCTCATCTCTTTTGGCTGATTTTTTACTGACTGACATTTTACTGCTGTAGTTTTTCATTTGTCTTGGATTAACATCTCTGTTGATAGCATGGTGCAGTACCTGGATGCTACAGAGGTTACACAAGTAGTGCAACTCCTCCAGGATGGCACATCAATATGAGCCATTGTAAGAAGGTTTGCTGTGTCTCTCAGCACAGTCTCAAGAGCATAGAGGAGATTCCAGGAGACAGGTAGTTATTCCAGGAGAGCTAGACAAGGGCCGTAGAAGATCCTTAAACCAGCAGCAGGATCAGTATCTGCGCCTTTGTGCAAGGAGGAACAAGATGAGCACTGCCAGAGCCCTACAAAATGAACTCCAGCAGGCCACTAGTATTAATGTTTCTGACCAAACAATAAAAAAAAAGCTCCATGAGGGTGGCCTGAGGGCCCGACGTCCTGTAGGGGGCCCTGTGCTTACCAGAATTGGCAACTACGCCACTGACACCCTGTGCTCTTCATGATGAAAGCAGGTTCAATCTGAGCACATGTGACAGACGTGAAAGGGTTGAGAGATGCCATGGAGAACGTTATACTGCCTGCAATATCATTCAGCATCATGGGTTTGGTGGTGGGTCAGTGATGGTCTGGAGAGGCATATCCCTGGATGGACGCACAGACCTCTACAGGTTAGATAATGGCACACTGACTGCTATTAGGTATTGGGATGAAATCCTTGGACCAATTGTCAGAACCTACGCTGATACAGTGGGACCTGGATTCCTCCTAGTCCATGACAATACCCAACCTCATGTGGCTAGAGTATGCAGGTAGTTCCTGGAGGATGAAAAATTGATACCATTGACTGGCCCTCACGTTCACTTGACCTAAATCCAGTAGAACACCTCTGGAACATTATGTTTAGGTCTATCCAGTACCACCAAGGTTGCCCCTCAGACTGTCCAGGAGCTCAGTGATGCCCTCGTTCAGATCTGGCAGGAGATCCCCCAGAACACCATTCGTCGTCTCATTAGGAGCATGCCCTAACGTTGTTAGGCATGTGTACAAGCACGTGAGGGCCACACAAACTACTGAAAATCATTTTGAGTTTCTAAATGACATTTTGGCAAAATGGATCAGTCTGCTGCATCATTTTTTCACTTTTATTTTTGGGGTGTCTTTGAGTTACTCCCTCTATACGGTGAACATTTTCATTTCTATCAAATTATGTAGCATCATTTAGTGTTTCTCTAATTCTTTTAAGCAGTGTGCATATATATATATATTTGCAAATAGACAAAATCTTTATTATAAAAGAGAGGATATATATATTCTTTTCTACTTGATGACATATTTATTGCAAAAAAATAAAATAAGGCACTGTTAAAGAGAAAACCTGCAGGAAAAGTTTTAATAACTGATAATAAAAAGAATGAACTGAGCCGATCCTGTCTTGCTATTGTCTCCCTAATAAACTGGGCCAATGCTACCTCTATTGTTTTTCTCTCCATGAGCATGCTAGGTGGAAAATTATATGTACACACACACACATATATATATATATATATGTACACACACTAATACAATACACAATGGGCTTTATTATAATAGACAGAATAATTAATATAAGAATTATAATTATCATTAATAAAATTCACCCTTTCTAAATAAAATAAAAAATCAACCCCACCCTTCTCCTTTACCACGCACAAACATGTGACACCCTCACTATCAAACAGGCAGTCAACACGAGGGTCAACCCAAAATTTTGGCTCTTTTACTTTTCAGGCCACAAAAATAACACTTGTTTATTAACACTCAAGATTCGAGGCAAGAAAACTTCAGACACTTTTTTTTTCTCCAACTGGACACTCACTTCTTATGTACTGTGTTCCCTCAGAATGTAAGCGATCATGGCTGTCCACAACTACCTGTTCCTTGTAGCACTTAATAACTTTGTCTTTCTATTATTTATCTTAAGCAGTCTTCCACCATAGATTTATTAATGTGTTCCTTTTTCTCTGTTGCTCTTTCCCTCTATTGTTTCCATAAGAATCAAATTTTCCTAGCCTTCCTTCCTTGTTATGTGCCCCAAAATCTCAAAAAATGTATTAGTTTCCTTTATCTTTCCATTTCCTCCTAAACGTTGCTGTTGCTCACATGTTTGGTCCATGATATCCTCAGCATCATTCTGTAGGACGACATTTCCATTACTTCAAGTTTCATCTTCATCTTAGAGGAGATCATGCAGCACTCACCGCCATACAGGAAAACAGATATCACGTAACAGTTTAGTAATCTTTTCCTTGCTTCTAGCAATATTTTTCTATTTCTTCATACACCTGCTTAGCTTTTTCAGTTTAGTACTCTTTTCCTTGTTCTAGAAATATTTTTCTATTTCTTCATACACTGCTTAGCTTTTTCAGTTTAGTACTCTTTTCCTTGCTTCTAGAAATATTTTTCTATTTCTTCATACACTGCTTAGCTTTTTCAGTTTAGTACTCTTTTCCTTGCTTCTAGAAATATTTTTCTATTTCTTCATACACTGCTTAGCTTTTTCAGTTTAGTACTCTTTTCCTTGCTTCTAGAAATATTTTTCTATTTCTTCATACTCTGCTTAGCTTTTTCAGTTTAGCACTCGTTTCCTATTTTCTAGTAATATTTTTCTATTTCTTTGTACTCTGCTGATCAGTTTGTCATTTTCAACTCTGTTTCTTTCTTTATTATGACTTATCTATTTGTAAGTAGCTTATTTTTATTGGGGTGGTGTCAGCCTGAATATTTTTCAAAGCACAAATAATGCTTTTCAGTTTTCTAAACAAGTTTTACCTTAACTTTTTTTTTTATTTTACTGGTTTCAGTTGCTTTTCCACTTGTATAATGTAGCCTCCCTTTGCCTTTTTTTATAAATATTTTCATGATTATTGTTTTGATGACCTTTATTCATTTTTATTCCCCTCTCTTCAATGTCAAAATACTGTACAAATGGGGATGAATTAAGACTTCATAAAGTTTAAAATTACTTAATTCGTGTAAGTATTATGTTGGGGGGGACATAGTCAGAATGTGCTGTTTTGGTGTAAGGAATACTGTGGTATATTTTGGATCAATAATTATGGTTTCCTAGGTTTTAATTATAAGATAGAAGGAAAAAATTTTTCACATATTCACTTTTGGCCTTGTGTCACATTTTTGTATCTTTACAAAATAAATATTGCTTTTGTATTTGGTACTTCAACTTTATGAATTTAATCACAGTACTAGACTAGCAGTTAGGTCTCATAATTTTACAGTTCAAATGGCTAGATGTAAGCATAAGTTCTATGCTGATATTTTTCCTCTCACAATGCCCACTCGTAGAACTCTCTTTTGGCCTCTTACTTCCCAAAATTTTAAACGCCATGTCAACTGTTATTGTTCATCTTAATTCCAGTTCATTTATTGTTCTCTCTCTTTAATAATCAATCTCCTGTTTATTTGCATTTTGGCCTTTTAATATCTCCTCTATGTTTTCTCATTTCCTTTTACTCACAGTAACCCCTAGATCATAGCGGTTTTATTGCCTTGCTTGAGGTGAAATTATTTTTTTTTAATTTTAGAAGTGTGCCTGAATCTACTTGTCTCTTCATATTGTTAGATAAGCCATGAAATTTGATATTCTGGAATAAAGATGGGAGATCTATCCACATGCAGCTGATTCTCCAGGTCTGTCCTATTCAGTCGAGCACTTGCTATGATAACGGCAACACTGCTTGTCATGTCTGCAGCTTCACCAATTCAAAAATATCATGAATGTGTATCATGTGTAAACAAATATAGCAAATGTAATATTAATTAAAAAGCTGATTATTTAATACTTACCTCACTTCTTCAGAAAATGCTAATGTGAAATATTAACTTTGGAGCTGTGACGAGGGTACAGTTTATATCTCCATATGTCTCTCATAAAAGAATTTCTAATAGCCTCGGCTTAATGACTACTGGATTTGGTGTTAGACTAATGTATCAAGTCATTAATAATTTAAAAATATGACAATATAATGAATATGTCAATATTTTATGTCATCTTTAATTGCTTTTCTAAATTATACATAAAGTAATGCATAGTGAGAGCTGTTGGTAATAAACGCGTGCTCGATATATAATAACAGAGGTAAAGTTTATGCTTTTTGTTTCTCATCATTTAGTATAATTGAGTTTCATGCACAAGGCAATCATTTTAACTTTTACAACAGTCAGTTCTGAAGCCATGCTTGACCATTGCCTCATGTATGAAATTCAATGATGTACTAATCAGTGAAGAACAGAGTGTATATATATATATATATATATATATATATATTTTAATTCAGATACTTTAATCCAAGCAGAAAAAGCAGGAAGGTAAATTCCAAAAACCCGATCCTAATTAATATTAAAAATTTGATTTTAATATTAAAAAATGATACAGGAAGAGAGAGCCATGTAATAAAATATTACAGAGCAACAAAGATTCCAGACGGTACAATCACATAGATTCTGGAAAATGAAGGAGAAAGGGCAGGACCCTATAATCAGTTGGAAATTAATAGGCTCAGCTGTACCCCTAAAAATTTTCATGATAGGTGCCGTCTATGTTTATTGGAGAAGATTCTGATTTTGAAGTATCCTCATCAGGACTTACTTTTGAATCTTAGGAAGGAATTCATAAATAAGTGCCGTCATAGAACGGATTTTAAAATTTAAATTTTAAATTTTAATTTTTTAATTTTTTTAATTTTTAATTTTTTACTTTTTCTTTTTATAATTTTTTATGTATATGTGTATGTTTGTGTGCGCATGTGCATATTTGTATATATGTGTGTATATATGTATGTGTGTATATATGTATTTATGTGTGTAAAAATTTTTTTTTTAGGTATTTAAATGCTCTTTTTTATAATATTCATTAATTTTTTAATATTTTTTATATGTGTGTGTGTGCATATGTATAATGGACATATATATGTGTGTGTGTGTGTGTGTATGTATATGTATACTTATGTGTGTACAACATGTATATTGTGTGTGTGAATTTTTGTATATATGTGTGTATGCGCATGTATGTGTATATATGTACATAAGTGTGTATGGAATTGAATGTATGTGTGTGTGTGTATGTATGTATATATGTATTCATAATCGAAGAATTGTGTGTGTGTGTATGTGTATGTATGTATGTGTGTACTTCTACATGTATGTATAATTGTAAATTAAAATTTTTTTTTCTTCTTTTTACCTAGCGGTGCCTTTAGTTTAAATCAAATGACCTTTTTTTTTTTAAATAATTTTATTTTAAATCCTATATCTTTTTATTCCCTTTAAAAATAATTATGACTTTTTAAGTAATGGCCTTTTTCTACTACTTCAACGTTTTTGTGAAGTTAGGTTTTTGAATATGTCCAGCGTCTGTAATATATAAAAATTTTTTTTTCTTTTCTTTTCTTTTTCCCTCCCTTCCTTCCTTTATCTCTCTTATCTCCCACCTTTTTTCCGTGTTGCTTAAGCTTACATCAATTCAACACGGCCCTCCGTTAATTTTTAAGTTACAATTCTCTTTCCTTTTTTTGCAAACCCAGACGATGTCAATTTTTTCTTTTCTCTTTTTCTTTTTTCTTTTTCTTTTTTAATTTTTTTGCAAATCTATTTAAAAAGGAAAATTAGACTGATTTTTCTCCAGTTTCTGAAAGGATTTTTATGTTGCTGAGGTGATGTGTTATCCCCTGTGGGGTTTTTCATATCAAAATGATCATCCAACATCATTGAATTAATCCTTTTTTAATTTATATATATATATATATATATATATATATACACTACTGGCCATAATTATTAGGGCATCCCAGTGTTTTAAAAAAATTATGTATTTCATACTATTTTTTAGTAATTAATTGACAAGTGAATAACTGTAAATGAAAATAGAATGGTTCTTTTTGTTAATACTGCGCAATAACATGTGCATCCAATGAATTTATAAATATTTAATAATTACCTATATTGCAGTTTTATCAATAAAAGAATGAAAAAAACTGAAGGTGATTTGGACAAGTTCATCTTTGCTGCCTTGCCTTGTAAAATTTTGCAAAGTAATAATAACAAAAGAACCATTCTGTTTTCATTTAGAATTATCTACTTGTCAATAAATACTAAAAACAGTATGAAATACATAATTTCTTTTAAAAAATTGGGGTTGCGTAATAATTATGGACAGTAGCATGTGTGTGTATATATATATATATATATATATATATATATATATATATATATATATATATGTAACATACAACGTGTGTTAGCACGTGCAATACCCTGTCTTCATCAGCCGCCGACCAGGGGTGATGTCACGGTTTCGGTGGCTATGGCGGGACCGCCACCCCTGGTGCCACCAGCAGTGTTTGCCACCAGGCAAGGTATGAAGATAAACTTGTTGATTGTACCTCTTGTATATTCTCATAAGGACATAAATAAAACGATCGTTCCTCTTTGCAGTTTGTATCGGCAATGAAATTTCCTGAATGCATTTGCCGTTATTAACGAAAAAAATATATATATATATATATATATAATTATGTATCAATTGTATATTGCGACATGGAAATTTCTATGTTCAAGACAGATTCTCATCATCAGGCAATGTTGATGTAGCTGTGCAGATGATTTATATTTACATCTGCACAACTACATCAACATTGCCTGATGATGAGAATCTATCTAGAAACATAGAAATTTCCATGTCGCAATGTACAATTGATACATAACTATATAATTATATTAAGCTCTATAACACTCATTATATTGAGCACTGTTTATAATAAAATAAATGCTGGAGCACTCAAAATTAAAAAAAACCTTGAGTCTTCTTCACCTGGAATTATATATATATATCAGGTTGTCCAGAAAAATTATGCTGATTTTTATTTGTTCATATTAGCACATGTTAAATTAATCAATAGATATAATTTTTTTTTTTTTAATCATATCACCCCGAGCAAGGCCATAACACCACTGATGTGCAGGAAGCTACGTAAGAGTGAAAAGATTGGAAAAGAGAAAGCCGGAAACCACATCCTAAACAGGGAACAAGAGATGAGCCTCTTCACCTGTTTAATAGATGCTTATATTTCTGATATGAATATATTTCAAACTTTCGGTTGACAAAGAAACAGTTTAAAATTAGTTAATTCACGTCAGTTTTGTACCCCTATGAAAATGGAAGATTATCAGGTGCATTTTAGACACTTGGTGCCTTTTTTTTTACTGTAAAGGCAAAAATGTCTCGCAAGCAACAAAAAAAGATATATGCTGCATACAGTGAAGGTTCTTTAGCTGACAGAACTTCACGGAAGTCATTTGCTAAGTTTAGAGTCGGTGAATATACCCTTACTGATGAAAAATGCTCAGGCAGATCCCCACCCCACTACAGATGATAATCACATCAATATATTTATTGAGAATAACCAACATTCAGTCAGTTAAGTGCCATACGTGATACACACTTGGACGATCATGTCTCGAAAGAGACATGACTAACTGGACAGAAGATTATCCCGCAGTAGGTTGCCATTGCTTTCTGCGGTAGACTGGTTGCCAACCAAGGCTATAGAACCCAATCTGTCCTGCTATTTAACCCATAACTGGAAGGAACAGACAGATTAATACCTTTCCCAAGGGTATTTGCGCGTAAGTGAATACAATGGATTCAACTGGAATTCGAACTCAGCTCCCCGGTTTCTCGTTCTGAACTGATATCCACTGTACCACAACGCACATCCTATCCAACATTACACAATGTGAGAATTGGAAGAAACACTAAATTTATTAAACTTCACCATCCATGAGTACTTACTGAAGCATGGGTACACAAATTGCTATGATGTTGGGGTACCACATAATCTGAGTGAAAAGAAACTTTTGGGTTGCATTTCTATCTGTGATTTGTTGTATAAACACAATAAAAATGTGCTCCTTTTTAAGCAAATTGTGATAGGTGATGAGAAATGGATCATTTACGACAATGTTCAATAAAAAAAAGATCCTGGGGTAAGCAACCTGTCAAAAATTGTTGCAGCTTGGCTGGGATATGTTAACCCCACCTACCAACTTAATCAGACAACACACCTTTGGATTTTTATTTATTCAGGCATTTTCAAAATATTCTCAATGGTAAAAATATTAATTATTTGAATGAAATTTTTAAAAATGCTTCAATGGGTTCTTTGCCAAGAAACCACAAAAATTCTGGGAAGAAGTTGAAGGAAAATGGAGAAAGATTGTGTAACAAAATGATTCATATTTAGTTGAATAAATATTTAATGGCTTAATTTTGTTTTGTGTTTTAATTTCCCTTAAAAAAATGGGCATGAACTTTCCAGACAACCCAATGCTTTAGTAAAAGGATAAAACTACTAAAATACAATTATTTACACTGTTGTCCACATCTTTATTGTTGTTATTACATTTTGGCCATTGTGCCCTTTCAACTTCATATGTCGAACCAGTTAACCTACAGTGAATTCCTACAGGACAATAGCCTAGTTGATTAAAGCACTGTTTTGTGAATTTGGGGACATAGTGAGTTTAATCCCTAGGCAGGGAAATGTTAACTTGGAATCAGTGAAAACAGAAAGCAATAACTGAGCAGTACTAAAAATTAAGAATTGACAAACAGCAAAGGTGCTACTTTCCATCAGGATAATGCCTGATCTCACGTTTCTTTGTCATCCTGACTAAAATTGTTGCAGCTTGGCTGGGATGTGTTATCTCACCCGCCATATCCACAAAACATGGCTCCTTTAAATTTTATTTATTCACATCCTTGGAAAATAATCTAAATGATAAAAGTTTTAATTCTTTGTATTACATAAAAAAATACCTTAATGAATTCTTTGCTGAGAAGCCACAGAAATTCTGGGAAGAATCCTTCAAGGCTCTATTCTAGGTCCGATGCTTTTCCCTGTCTACATTAATGATCCCCCAGATGTAATAAGATCCCAAGTAGGCATATACACTGACGACACTACGGTCTACTTTCGCATCGATCAAAAATCTGCCAAGGCTGACAAAGAATCCTTAAGTTGAAAAAAAATGAGAATGGTTCTGCTATAAAATGATTCATATTTAGTTGAACAAATGTTTAATGGCACAATTTTGCTTTGCATTTTAATTTCTCTTAAAAATTGGCATGAACTTTCCAGACAACCCAATATTTTTGGGACATCAATTGGCAGTCTTGTACGCCAGACATAAATATTCTTCAGTGCACAAACATATCCAGCATAAAGAAATTGTTTCTGTATAGTCACGTGTGCTGCACAGGTCATCCGACATGTCTGGAGGATGACAGATTACCTGAAAGGCTTTTTTTTATGGTGAGCAGTTCCAAGGTAATTAACCCATTCATAAGCCCCAAAACAATTTCAACAATGCAGTTAAATATAAACCTAAAGACACTTGGCATTAATGTTGGAGCCTAACTGTTGTGGAGTAATATCCTGTCTTACCCAGGAATGGGTATGGCCTGGGTTATAAAAGACCTAGATGGGAACGAACTACAGAGTGTTCGTGACTATATGAGAGTCTTCATCATTACACAGGAGTGATCGAGAGTGTTCGTGACTATACAAGAGTCTTTGTCATTACACAAAAGTGTTCGTGATTATACAGGAGTCTTCATCATTATATGAGAGTGATCGAGAGTCTTTGTCATTATACGAGCGAGGTCAAAATCCATCGGTCTTAGACGAGAGTTAAACGTCACTAGACGGAAACCTTTTTCTCAAGACGGACGCTTATGTCCTATACAGAGACATTGCCTTCTTGATTATTATTCTTGTTAACTGTTCGTTGGTGTACGTGTATTTGGTTTATTGTACTGAGGTATAATAAATCTCCATTTATATATCCTCAGTGTTAAGAGTTATTTCTTGCACCATTCTTTCTCTGTTTATCCCCTCCCAGGATACGACACTAATATCAATGTAGCTGGGAATAGATCTGGTTGAAGAAGATTGGTTTGGGAACGTTGCAACAATTTTGACCAAAACAGAATGAGCATTCCAACAGAAAGTGCAAAGGGAGAAATAGAATATGTCCCAGAAAATATTAGGACACCAACACACATGCAGTATTTGTGGGAAAGTCACCTGATCGGCAGTTGGTTTAGTCAGTCACATGAGATCACACCAGAGAGATCAGGCGCAAACTCCTGTAAATGAAACCCAACCAGAAAGACCTGCAGGTTATTTGTGTGAGTTCTGTAACAAGGTTTATAAGTCTGTTGCAAAACTTAAACTTACATGGTTGTACACAGGGACAGGCAAGTTTCCAACATAGGTAACAGAAAAACTTTGTTTGCTATATGTGTCAGATAGGTTTTAAAAGCAAAGCTGGCCTTAAGAATCACTTTTTGCCCATAGCAGAGCATTAGCACAGGTATAAATGGTGGAAATAATAAAATTAAAAAAAAAAAGGTCTTCTTCTGCAAGTGACAATCAACTTTATACATATATATATATAAAATTATTTATAAATGGAACTTTGTGTGTGTGTGTGTGTGTGTATCCGATACCTATAGACTCCGAAACGGCTGAACCAATTTTCTTGAAAACTTACACAGTTGTACTATAAGCGTCTGTGAGTGTTCTTAGCTAGGTTTTGTGTCAAGGTACTCCGGTTAAATATTGAAAATCGATAATCAAAAAAATCGGGTTATAGAAGGTGTGGTCCGATTTTAATCAAATTTAATACACTCATAGACAAAGACATAAGAAACGATATTCAGAAGCTTCAAGGTTGCAGTTCTTACAATAGTGCAGAAAATCAATAATATATATATATATATATATATAAATCGATACCCGGAAATCAAAATTTGACTTACATCCATTCATTTTTCTTTCAGTCTATGGTTTCGCTTTAACTGGAAACAACTATTGCTTTTTAGTCTTTCATGTCAACGTCCAAAGAGTCTGAGCTCCAGAACCATGGATTAGTTTTAAAGTTTTCATTACACCCAGGCAACGCCATGCTATACTGCTAGTATATATATATATATATATATATATACTCAGTCTTTGAGATTGGTGCAGTTGATTAAAAACTTAATTGGGTGATTAAAGTTTATTGCTTTACTCGCCCACGGTCAATTAAAAATCTTGCAATGAAACGTGTCCCTTCAAATATAGAAAAAGGAAATCTGATTCCTTTTACAACGCAAAAGTATGCCATTGAAGATTCACAAGTTACTTAGAATGACCTACAATGTCATTATTGAACTCTTTGATCTTATGCATGGTGCATGATTTATGTGGAAATGTGTGGTTAAACAAACAACAGTGACATCCACAATCATCAAAGCAAGATCTGACAAATGGATTTTAGATTGACAAGCTCCTGTCTCACTTTTATTGTTCCAGTCAGTGTAAACATTCATTTAGTTAACACTTCCAGAGTGGAGCCAAAATGTTTCTGTCATTCAGATTTTTAGAAACTCATTTGGAAAAATATTATCCTTGACTCAATATCTATATTTCCTCCCCGCTTATGAAAAGTAAAAAAAGAAAAAAAATATGCATACTTCTTTCAACCACCCATTGAAAAACAAATCATACAAGTAATTAATTTTTTTATAGAAAATTGTTGAGAAAGTCAGATTTGTTATTTTTTTATCATCTATGAGATGGAGGTTGTAGTTAAACAGAAGAAAGAAACTAAGAATTTAAGTACTTCCACTCAATAGTCTAAAAAAAAAAACAGCATATCATGATGTTTAAAGGGTTCAAACTTAATAGAAACAAAGTTTGATCATCAAAATGTTTATGCTTTTATTAAGAGGAAAGATCAAATTTTGTTGTTATTATTTTGTAAAATGTTTTAAATCCTTTCCGTTCAAAATTTTAATTAAAATTTCATTTTTTGTCAGCGATTCATGCTATGTTTATGTAAGGCAACTATTAAGAAAATGGAGTCTGTTTTTTATGGGGCAAAAAAATGTTAGCCCTGTGCCCAAACCCAAAACTTGGAGGAAGGTGATTTTCTAAGCGTAGCTTAGACGTGACACACGGACAAAAGTAGGGGTTACCCAGTGAGGATCGAACTCACTACTCAGTTATAATGATTCTAGCGAGACGAGCTTGCTAACCATTACATCACGCTGAGGTGCCCTTTAATATATATATATATATAAAGTTGCCTCAAATCGTCTTCAGACCGCGGCACAATATGCATCAAGTTGGATTTGGTCGAAAGCAAGAAGTTTTCAGCTTGGAGAAAATACATGCGGAACTAGCATTCCCGTGTGATTTCTGCTAACATGTATAAATGTCAACGGCCGAAAGTAAATGCGTTTATTTTTTTTTCAAATCACAAACTGCACACTAAAAATGAAGATTAACATCCAATGTAGTCTCTGCTCTTATTTGATCTGGCGTATATATATATATATATATATATATATATAATTCTCTTAATACCCTGTTCGGTGGCAAAAGCTGCTTGGTAGTGCCAGGAGTGGCAGTACCACCTTGAGCTACCGAAACTGTGTTATCACCCTGGTTGGCGGCTGATAAGGACAGGGTATCGCACGTATTCACACGTTGTATGATGAAAAAAAAAATACATGGACACTATTAAAAGAGGGAGGAGAGTGATTATACTGATTAACAGTTCACTAGTAATGTATCTATTTCACACAATGTGTGAGTTTTGTATTTGTTGATATACTATTATTCCCAACCACCATTTTGGTGATGACTAATGCAGTAACCTTTTAGGTTTACAACAAAATGGTCGTACTAACGACATCAAAAGCATACAAAAGAATTACTAATATTTGCAATTAAAAACAAAATAAGGCAACACAAACAAACAACAAGAGAGGAACTAAAAATCAAATCTCAAATGGGGAAATAATAAAAGAAATTGATTTGTATATAATTACTGACTAGTTTGAGTTTGAGTTGTGTTTAATGGCATATCAACACCTCTGTGGGTTATTTAATGCCAAAAAGTTGGGGTTTTAAGGTATTTTTTAAAAATAATGTTCAGTTATAGTGAAATGGTTGATTTAATGAAAGTTTTGTTTTTATTCTTTATTTTGGAAAAGTGAAAATGTCTTCCAGTTTTGTTTTCAAAAATGTTTTGCTGAGAATTTTTTTCCTTCAAAAATGTGTTATTGTAATAATTTTTTTTTTCAAAAATGTATTATTTGTAATATTTTTCTTTCAAAAATGTATATATTTCTATAAAAGTGTATTTTTATACTTTCATAGTGTTTTGACCCCAGTTTGGGAGTTAACTATTTGCACATAGCTGGGACCCTAACAGGTGCTACCACTCCAGGTCAGAGTGGACCTGGGAACAACAGCAATTAAGAGGTGGTTCCATGCTCATCACAACCTCCCAATAAGAGGTCTTGCTGCTGGATGCAGTTTACCATCATACCCAGGACAAATTGTTGACAAAGCCAATACTGTTAAAAATATAATAATCCTGAAAAAGGTTAATATAAAAAGTAATGACAGAATGATTACTTGCAGCAGGGCCACCATATCCTACTCCCAACCTGGGGGAGGGGCATGTTTTATGATTTTCGCTATCTTAACATTTTTTCTTCCTAAATTTATAAACATTGCAAATTAAAATAAGCAAAACTATTAAAATATGAAAAAAGTTTTTTGCAGATTTTGACATCATTATGGGGGTCCTTTCTTTTTTTTTTTTTGTCAAAATCCATAAATTTGTTTTGCTCATGTCAAGTCTAAAAACACAACATAAAAATTCACTATTTTTTAGCTGTAATCTGGAATGTCTTCAAATTATTAAACTTTTTAACAAAAAGAGTACTCAAGGACATATGGTCCAGTGGATATAGGTGTCGGTTAGTTCTTAGTGACTTGACCCAAAGAGTTGTGAGTTCAATACCTGGATACAGCAGTGGTGAACAAAATAACTTAGAGAGTTGAGTTAAAGGGAGATAATTACATGGCATCCAGAAATAGCACATATGGAACATGAATGATTTACCCCAGTGATCAAAATAAAGGGTTCGGTTTCAAATTGGTAGCACCTGAAGAAGGCTGAAGTGTACAACGACCAAAATGTCATAAGCATAAAGATATGCACAACAGTCCAAACTGTGTAAATAATGCAAAACCATTTTGATAACAAATTTCTGGATTGTTAATTGTGTTGTCTTAATTAGTATTGTAAGTAATTGTATAGTGACTTTATTGCCACTTTGTATAATACTTAGCGTTACAGAAAATAGAATTTAATTCAAATTTTATTATCATTATTATTACAAACTAGCAGTATAGCCCGGCATTGCTCAAGTGTAATGAAAGCTTTAAAACTAATCCATGGTCCTGGAGCTCAGACTCAGCCTAAAGAATATTTGTGAAGTTTAGTGAGAATCAAATAAAAATTGTGGATTTGTATAAAGGACACACAGACAGACACACACACAAACATCTTGATTTATATATATATAGTATTGATTTTCTGCACTATTGTAAGAATTGCAACCTTGAAACTTCTGAATATCGATTCTTATGTCTTTGTCTATGAGTGTATCAAATTTGATTAAAATCAAACCACTCCTTCTATAATCCGATTTTTTTTATTATCGATTTTCAATATTTAACGGGGGTACCTCGACACAAAACCTAGCTAAGAACACTCACAGACGCTTATAGTACAAGTGTGTAAATTTTCAAGAAAATCGGTTCAGCTGTTTCGGAGTCTATAGGTAACGGATACACACACACACAACACACACACACACACACACACACACACACACACACACACACACACACACACACAGACACACACACAGACACACACACACAGACACACACACACAGACACACCGACACACAGACACACACAGACACACACACACACACACAGACACACACACACACATACAAAGTTCCATTTATAAATAAGTTTAGATAGATATTTTATTAAGATGTTGATTGATTTGTTTTTTTACAGCTTATCAACTTTTTGTGGCCATTTAAAGTCGAAACGTATTTTTGAATTGAAAGATTTTGTGGGGTATAATAACGATTTTCTGATGCATGTCTTACTATTTAACTGATAGCCAAGAGAAGTGGTGGTGGTTTTATACCCTTCCCAAAGATATTTGCATATAAGTCAACATAACTGTAATTGTAACTCTACTCATCAATTTCTCATTTTAAACCCTTATTCTTTATACCATCTGCACATCTACACTTACAGCACCTGGAATTCTCCAGCCATCACCCATCTAGGTACTGACACTAAGACATTGAATTAGCATTTTATTCAACCACTTTCTCAGATCATTTGTTAAAAATAATTTGAGTGAATGAAACCTGTAGGTCTTATGGAGGACCATCCTTCTTCAACATCATGAATTGGTGCTACAGAATCACAAACAAGAATTGTACCAAATAAGAGAAACCACATCATTTGAAGACTTTAAACAGATTCAACAACTACAATAGCAAAAGATGTTGATGAAGAATACACAAACATACGGCCCAGTGGATATAAACATTGGTTAGTTTCAGTGACTTGACCCAAAGAGTTGTGAGTTCAATATCAGTAGTAAACAAATAACTTAGTTGAGTTAAAACAGGGATAACTACATGGTATCTGGAAGTAGCATTGCACATGGAATGAAAATGATATCCCCTAAGGATTCAAAATAAAGGTGCCAGTTCAAAATTTCTAGCACCTGAAGAGGGCCAGAGTATACCACAGCCGAAATGTCATAAACATGGCAGTAAAGATGAGGACAACAGTCTGAACAGTGTAAATAATGTAAATACTACTTCATTTAGGCAGTATAGACAAATACTGAAGAATCTCAAGTTCATATTAAAAACTGCCGCAAAACATTTTCGATTTAAGATGAAATAATTGATAATAATTGTTTCTAATTTTTATTTAGATACATTGCATTTATTTTCAATTTTTCTAACTGAATTCTTCATCTATATTGAATATGATTCATTATTGTACATAATTAGGTTGCAAGAAAATTTATATTTTATATGAAATTTTCATAAAAAATTAAAAATTTAAGATGTAGTAGAATGAAACGGGTGTATCACAGATTAGGCGGGGTACCCATGAGCCTGTTGCACTGACCCCACCTTGGCTCCGGTCTTCTGGCTGGGGTCCAAAATAACCAAATTAAGACTGAATAAGACCAGTTTAGACCGGTTTTGAACCTATCTACCATGTAAGCAGTGGATAGGTAATATTTGACCATGACCTGATCGTACGTGCTCATGTTCCCCACATTAAAATAAAACCTTGTGTCATATCTCTCTCAAGTGAGGGAGAAGAGTAAATATCCCTTGCACTGACCCTGGCTTGCAGAGTCAAATTTTTATTTTAAAATTAAAACAGACAAAATAATTCCCTAAAAAAAATGCTTAGATCAGAGAGTACACCCTGAAATTTCAGGTAAAAATCAAGAATTCCTCATCCAGATTCCAGTCTTGGTGGAATACAAAAGATAAAATCCAAGATATGAAGAGCAAACTCTTAAGACTCTAATTAAAGAAACAGAAAATAATAAGAAGCAAAACAGACAGAAATAGCAACAACAAAAGGAAACACCCAAAGTCTACGGTAGAACTTGATGAAAAAGAGAAAAAATATGAAAAGAAAAAAGATGAAATTAAAAATGCAGAACCAAACAAACTAATCAGCAAAAGAATTATTCTATTGGATGTACACATTTAAGACTTTGGTAATCATGACTCTCCCCAATTTCTTGTCCTTTCAATCTCTAAGAAAGGCTTATATCTCATAACCCCTGATCTGTCAACCCCTTACACAAGCTCATATTGCAAATACACTCAATTAGAACAATAGATAATAAAACACAAAGTAAACAGGTGTTATTTACAATTGTTTACAAAAAGTATTTGATATATCAGAAATATTTGTTCTTTGGGAATCAGCATAATCAAACATTCTTTGTCTCAAAGACAGGAATTTCACTAAAATTGGTTAATGATATTAACCTTTTGTTTCATATTGTAATCTTTATCTAACCCTTGTTGCATATTGGTCACAATTGTAACCTATCTCTAACCCTTGTTACATATTGGTCACAATTGTAACCTTTCTCTAACCCTTCTTGCATATTGGTCACAACTGTAACCTTTCTCTAACCCTTGTTACATATTGGTAACAATTGTAACCTTTCTCTAACCCTTCTTGCATATTGATCACAATTGTAACCTTTTTCTAACCCTTGTTACATATTGGTCACAACTGTAACCTTTCTCTAACCCTTCTTGCATATTGGTCACAATTGTAACCTTTTCTAACCCTTGTTACATATTGGTCACAACTGTAACCTTTCTCTAACCCTTGTTACATATTGGTCACAATTGTAACCTTTCTCTAACCCTTCTTGCATATTGATCACAATTGTAACCTTTTTCTAACCCTTGTTACATATTGGTCACAATTGTAACCTTTCTCTAAACCTTGTTACATATTGGTCACAATTGTAACCAATATGCAACAAATAATAGAGGAAATGCACAAGATCTGTTATGTTTTGGTAACATTAATGTTATAACAAAGCACCTTTCCCTGAAAATTTGAAAATAAGTTTTGAAACCAAAATTAGAAGAAACATGCATTGGCTAAACATCCAGTCCATTTCTATTCCTTAATGTCAAGAAAAATTTAATATATTTTGCGAGATGTATATACAGTATTGAGATTTAATGGATAATACAGTACAATTCTTCAAAAGAAAATTTATATAGAAATGGCTGCACCATAGTCTTATTCTAATCAAGGATTTAATTTATTCCTCGCTTTTAGCTTTAGAAACATGCAGTTGTATTATATAGATGAAAACATGGTAGCTACATGCAACACAAAAACAACCATCCTAACTTTACATATTTCAATTTCATTTGAATCCATAGTCAGAGTTCTTTTGTATTTTCTAAAGATCATGATACATATCAAGTCTTGTTTTTGGCACTGGAAAGTTTCCTTATCATTGGTACATTGCTTCCAAAATTCAAATCCATCTATATTTAGCTTGGCTTCATCTGGCATGGTGTAACAATAGTGCCACACACATTGAGGATGAATTCCCAAAGTAATGGCTCATAAGATTTTTTTTAATTGTTTAATTCAAGTAATCAGCCCGCTAGACATTTGTTTATCAACCTCATGAAGGTGGCTTGAGAATTCTTCATACCAAATGGCATCACTTTATACTGGTAAGTTCCACCTGGAACTACAATAGCAGATACCGACTTGGCCCTCTCTGTTAAAGGTACTGCCCACTATCCTTTTAACAAGTCACACTTTGTGATATACTTGGCACGGCCTATCCTGTTGATACAATCCTCAGCATTTGTTTACTTTTTCTTCTTTGCCTTACCTGTGATTGAACAGGAATTAGAAAATGTGGCATAAAAAAAACTGTTGCTCATGGCAGTGCTACACCCAATCAAATGTCTTCTTGCGAATCTGAACGAATGCCTTCTTGTGAACCCAAACGAACGCACAACTCTTCTAAACAAACACCTTATAACAGCAAAAGAGCAAACAGCTGACGACTATCAAACCAACCATAACGGCTCTTGCTGCCCCAACTCACAAAAGACTTGGGCATCCTCTTCTTATAGTCCTCAGTCAAGTTCCATTATGGTACTCTGAGGTGTGCCTGACAAAAGCACACACACACGCAGTTCAAGGACCCCTCCCTGCATGCTCATTAAATTACCATTTCTTTACAAAATATAACATGAGAATTGAAACAGATGACAATTTGAAAATACATTTTGAAACTGAAATTAGGAGAAGAAACATGCATTGGCTAAACATCTGATGCATTTCTATTCTTTAATATTGGGAAAAAAATTAGATATTTTAGTGAAATATATGTATGACATTAAAAATGAAGAACATGGTACAACTTTTCAAAAACATTTATAAAGAAACTGCAATGCTATGAGGTTGTATTATATTCAAGGATATAATTTATTCTCTGTTTTTAGCTTCAGTAACATGGGGTCATATTATACTCAAGAAAATACAGTATCTGATAGATGTGAAGATAGTGAAGGATTTATGCACATCTTTTCCCAAACACAGTAAAGCTACATGAAATATTAACAATGTAAAATAGATTATTATTTGTCGATATTTCTGAGATGAAGTAGTATTTACAGTATTTACATTATTTGGACTATTGTCCTCATCTGTGTTGCCATTTGTACAACAAAATTTTGCAAAGTAATAATAACAAAAGAACCATTCTATTTTCATTTAGAATTATCCACTTGACAATAAATACTAAAAATAGTATGAAATACATCATTTCTTTTGAAAAACTGGGGTGACCTAATAATTATGGCCGGTAGCATATATATATATATTTATAAAATCTACAGGGTGCGATTGGTAAATTGTCGCTGTTTGCCTTGTAAAATTCTGCAAAGTAATAATAACAAAAGAACCATTCTATTTCCATTTAGAATTATGCACTTGGCAATAAATACTAAAAATAGTATGAAATACATCATTTCTTTTAAAAAACTGGGGTAGCCTAATAATTATGGCTGGTAGTGTATACATATATGTATGTAAAATGGAGATACAGGACAATTAAAACTGTTAAAGGCTAATTTTGAAAATAAATTTTAAATTGCTTTTCTAATCTGCTTCCCTTGAGAATATTACATAAGAAGAAAAAAAAAATATATATATATATATATATATATATATATATATATATATTACACACACACATAAAATGAGAATACCTTATTTTCGTATGTTTGTTTACATCTGAGAAGCTGACCATAGGAAATATATTCATAGTGATTCAGTTATCATGTAACCAATCAGAATTTTTTTCCTTGAATAGCAAAGAAAAAACATATGCATATTTTGTGAACATTTCAAGATTGGAAATTTTGGTTTTGACCACAGAGAAAAATTTTATTCTGGCCTGCTTTTTGCATGATTTCATGGAAATAAACACACACACACATACACACAAATAAAACATACTCACATCCAGACATATAAACACTTCTTCCCACTTAAAGATGTTTTCGTAAATATATATATATATATATATATATATATTGTTAAATATAAGAGACAATGAATGTTTATTATGTTTAATCATGAGCCGTTCTAAACGTCATATTTTGGCTTTAATTTCAGTTGAAAATAAAGACAAAAATTCTCCAACATTTGGATAATTTTTATTAAAAAGCTTTCAGCTCACATGAAACATCTTCAGAGAGGTTATTAAGATGGTAACACAATAACATCCACCATCAGCTACAATTTTATTTTGTGTTGACATAAAACTCCGTTAGGCAACGGCAATAGTTACCAAAAATAACAAACGCAGTTCGCAAATTTGCAATGCGGTTCTATGACATCACACCGCGTGATAGCGCGAAAGGACAAAAGAACCATGTATTCAAATGCAATGTAACGTGTTATGACCAGATTTAAAAGTGATTCTAAATCTGGTCATGTGGGAGAAATTTTTGTCTTTATTTTCAACTGAAATTAAAGCCAAAATACTACATTTAGAACAGCTCATGATTAAACATAAAAGACATTCATTGTCTCTTATATTTAACAGTATATGCTTAGAAAATTATTTCCTGCCTCGATACACTAAATATATATATATATATATATATATATATATGTATATATATACACACACACACATACATACACATATAAATAATTACACACATACATTTAATTTCAATAAAATATTTTCAAAACTATAATCCTTATTCAAATACAAGATGAAAAAAGGTAAAATAATGGTACAGGAAGATTGTACAAGTGCCAATCTTGAAATCAGAATGAAAGTTTATTTGCTTTTTCTTATAATGATGTTCACTCTGTACAAGCCCCAAGAAGCACTCAAGGTAGTGGGTTTACAGAATCAGAGGCACTGTTTATGGGAATATGCAAACAGGATAATGATTAACATTAGACTTTAACAGGTTAAGACTGCAGTGATTGGGGAAGCATCCTCTTGGGAGTAAGTTTCTCAAAGCAGCAGTTCATGGGTAGAAGCTGCTTATTTAGCTTCTTGTTTTTTAACATTTCACCTCAAGCAAGACAATGCCACACCTTAGATGTAAAGAATTACCGAGTTTTAGAAAATGAGAAAAAAAAACAAAAAACAAATAATAAAGGAGACAGAACAATAAAAGAATAGAAATTAAGGAGTCAGAAGATATTGATTGACATTGCATTTAAATTTTTGTAGATCAAAGTTGACTGAGAAGCAAGAGGCTGAAAGAGAGTTCTACAATCAAGAAATATAAGAAAAGAAACTGTAAGCATAGAAATTACAGTTAAATATTTCAACTATAAAATGATGAGACAGAGCTGCCAATCTAGTACTGCAACATAAATTCATAAAGATCAGGTCAGTCAGTTAAGTGCCATACATGAAACACACATGACTGACTGGGCAGAAGATTATCTCGCAGTAGGTTGCCATTGCTTTCTGCAGTAGACTGGTTGCCAGCCAAGGCTATAGAACCCAATCTGTCCTGTTATTTAACCCATAACTGGAAGGAAAAGATGAATTAATACCTTTCCCAATGGTATTTGCACGTAAGTGAATGCAATGAATTCAACTGGAATTCGAACTCGGCTCCTCGATTTCTCATTCCAAGCCAATATCCACTGCACCACAACGCACAGGTAGCAAAAGAAAAATCTCATCAGAACAAATGCCATGAAAATATTTAGAGAAAAGGCACAGGGAAGCTACATTATGGTGGTGAGAAAGTGAGTGAAGATTATGTAGATTATTATATAAAAACTATAAGTGCTCTGCCATTACAGTGTTGTGATAAAGCCACTAAGATGCGAGGGGTTACTAAGAGTTAAAAAAATTTGGAAAGAAGCTGCTTGTTTGACCATTTTTTTAAAAACCATTTCACCTCATGTAAGGCAATAAAACCACTAAGATGTAAAAGATTATTGAGTTCTAGAGAATGAGAATAACAAACATTAAGGAGAGAGAATAATAAAAGAACAGGAATTAAGAAGACAGAAGATAATTGACTCTGCATTTAAATTTTTAAAGATTAAAGTCAACTGAGAAGCAAGAAGCTGAAAAGAGAATTCCACAAGCGAGAAATGTGTGAAAAGAAACTATTAGCATTTAGCCAGCTCAACCGTGAATTAATGAAAGATCTTGAAATTTTAACTGGTCTTGAACACCAACCCCTTTCATTGGCAGGCTGCATGTGACTATCTCTGACTATGATAGAATAACATCTCTGTGCATCCCCAGCCCTTGCTAACAAATCTGACAAGAAAAAATGCATATCATTTTCATGTGAAAAAAAAACCCCCCCCCCAAAAAAAAACACAATATTTGACAGATTATAAGATCCCATATCTATATTTTAGGGGGCTTACGGCCATATCACGTTGAATACACTGGTTTTCGCTCGATCACCGAAGTTAAGCAACGTTGAGCCTGGTCAGTACTTAGATGGGTGACCGCTTGGGAATACCAGGTGCTGTAAGCGTTTTGTGACGAATGTGCATTGTGGTGCAGTAGATATCGGCTCGGAAAGAGAAATCAGTGAGCCAAGTTCGAATTCCAATTGAACACCCTGCATTCACTTAAGCACTGGTACCCTTGGGAAAGGTATTAATCCATCCCTTCCCTCCAGTTATGGATTAAATAACAAGGGTAGGACTTGGGGGCCCTGCCCTTAAAAACAAATCCCAATGAATCTTGATACTTGAAAAGAAAAAAAGTATTAATAGACACAAAACTTACATAAAAACAACAATAAATTGTTGAAAGAAAAAGGTATTACTAGCAATAAATAAATAAAATTTAGTTGGCAATAAATGACCCGCCAATGTTGATATGCCATAAAAACAAAACAAGCAACCAACCATATTTTAGTCGAGAATATTAAGCAAAAAACTTTACAGGTAATCCGTTACTGTTATTAAATAAATATATATAAGAGTTTTGTAATTTGCTTGAAGCATTGTGTATATAAGGTGTATGGGTAGGTATTTGAAGGTCGTCACAATGCGTTTAGTAAAATAAAGGAAAGGTAAAGAAGGTGTTGGGTATTACCTATTTATTATTCATTAATATTTCAAGATCAAAATCTCATCTTTAACAAAGATGCAAAAAAGCCAAATCCTATTACCACACACGCTTATATAAATCATAAACACACACACACTTACAGGTACACATACTCACTACAATTAATGACAGTAGTAGCAGCAAAAGTGGACCATTTGTTTATAGGGAAGGTTCCACCAGCGAACGTAAAATCAAGCTCTCCTATCATTCTGAACATGAGATTCTGAACTCGAAATATTAATGAATAATAAATAGGCAATACCCAACAGCTTCTTTACCTTTCTTTATTTTACTATGCAAAAAAGCCAAATCCTACTATTGCACACACACACACACACTCACTACAATTAACAACAGCAGGAGCAGTGAAAGAGGACCATCCATTTAAAGGCACAGACCACCAGCAGACAGACGTGAAATCAAGCTCTTCTATCATCCTGAAGATGAGATTCTGATCTTAAAATATAAATGAATAATAGGTAATACCCAACACCTTCTTTACCTTCCTTTATTTTACTAAATGCATTGTGATAGCCTTCAAATACATACCCATACACAATATATATATATATATATATATATATATATATATATATATAAATCTACCATCCGCCCATGCATTGAATACTGCTGCCATATCTGGTCGGGTGCCCCTGCTATTCTCCTCGGGCTTCTCGATAAGGTTCAGAGGAGGGTCTGTAATGTGATGGATACCAACTTGGCAGACCGCCTGCAATCTCTCTCCCACCGGCGTGACATGGCTTCCCTGTGTCTCTTCTATAAATACTTTCACGGCTTCTGCTTCAATGAACTTAGATCACTGGTGCCTCCTAAATACGAATTTGCATGAGATACTAGATTAGCAACTAGATCCCACCCTTTTACAGTGAAACCGATAAAATGCAACCGCAACTTCTACTCCAACAGTTTCTTTCCTCGCACTTCCCAACTGTGGAATTCCCTTCCACACGATTGCTTCCCCGACGGATACAATCTCCAGGAGTTTAAATGTAAGGTCAATAGACACCTCCTAACACACTAACCTGCTCCCATTCTATCAAACACTCTTCCCATCTGCCCAACCCTCATCCTCGCTATCCTTATTCATCTGTCACCTTCCTCCTGACATTCCCTATGTCTAACCATTCCTTCTCTTTACCTTCCCCTATGTAACCCCATGCGCGAATAGTGGCAGTGGAATGCCTTGCTTGGGGTGAAATGATTAAAAAAAATATATATATATATATATAGTATGGTAGAAGCAAAACAAAAAAATTATAGCAGAAACAAAATGTGTACAATATGAACGCTAGAGCAACCAACAGATAAAAAAATTTAAAAGATCTTTGAACACAAAAGTTTTGAAGTAGAGC
The DNA here is from genome assembly GCA_037127315.1 of Ascarosepion bandense. NCBI lineage: Eukaryota > Metazoa > Mollusca > Cephalopoda > Sepiida > Sepiidae > Ascarosepion > Ascarosepion bandense. The sequence goes on from JBBBDQ010000927.1 coordinate 7,820,255, forward strand.
ATTATATAAATGGTTGGTTTGGTTGATTTTGTTCAGCAACATACCAACCTCTATAGGTTACTTAATACAGAAATCTAAATATTTTGCAATTGCGTGTCTTCAACTACATATAAAATGTATTGTTATACCCTAACTAGTACTACCACCATGCGTCAGGATGGACCTGGGAACAACAGCAATTAAGTGTTTGTTCCATGCTCCTCATAAATTCTAATCTTCCAATCAGAAATCTTGCTGCTGGATGTAGTTTATCGTCATACCCAGGACTACATATAAATGGTAGGATATGCATTGTTGGTGCAGTGGAAATCGATTTGGAGGGAGAAATCGGACAGCCAAATTAAAATTCAAGCTGAATTCATTGCATTCACTTACATGCAAATACCCTTGAAAAAGGTATTAATCCAACACTTTTCCCTCAAACAGTGGGTTAAATAACAGGACAGATTGGGTTCTTTAGCTTTAATTGGCAATCAGTCTACTGCAGAAAGTAATGGCAACCTACTGCAGGGAAAACCTTCTGCCCAGTCAGTCATATCTCTTTTGAGACATGATCACCCGAATATGTATCACGTATGGCACTTAACTGACTGAAGTTGATTTATGATATGTCAACTGTCTTTGGATTATTTAATATCAGAAATATTAGGATTACCATAAAAAAGGGTCAAAAGTTACCTCCCCTGGACCATTCAAGGAAGTCCATCCCCAGCTAACAGGTGCATGCCGGGAGACAAGGAGAAGGGACTTCTGGCAGAGGCGAGCAAACATGGCAGGCTGAGATTTGCCACACTCTCAATAAACACACGGTGGTTCAACATCTACAACTGTTCACTGTACTCATGTTTCCAACAAAAATAAATTCCTTAGTTATTTCCAATACTCGGCGAGTGTGTCATTTTTCCATAACAATTTTATTTTGTCATGTTAAAAACATTAACAAGAAACTGTCTATTTTTTAAAATTATATTTGAGTCTGTAAACAATACAACAATTTAAATATCTGGGAAGTGTTTTAATGAGGAGGAAAAGTGCGGCACTGAAATCCGAAGTTGCATTGGGATATCGAGTGATGCTTTCCAGAAGGATTTAACATCAATTGCAAGAAGACGGAATTAATGTTTCTTAGCAAAAAGGAACAGCCCAACATGTAAATTACAAATTTGAGATACCAAAATCAAACAAGTTCAACAATTTAAATATCTGGGAAGTGTTTTAACAGAGGTCGGAAAAAGTAACAATTGAAATCCAAAAAAGCATTGGGATAGCAAAAGACACCTAAGTAGAGTATTAAATAACAGGAAAATTTCATTAGAAACAAAAATAATCTTAGTGGTTGGTTATGCAATATCAGTTCTTCTATATGGCTAACAGTGCTAGACAAACATCATGTGGTTCTACAGAAGGATGCTGAGAATACTATGGATCAAACATATAAACAACGACAAAATCTTAGAGAAAATAGAAACAAAAAAACACTTATACTTAACATCAGGAAAAGAAAATTGAAATTTCTAGGGCACATAATGAAGAAAGAGGACTTGGAAAATTTAATGCACACAAGGTTATATTGAAAGCAAGATGGACAAAAAAAACAATGCCTAACCAACCTAGTGAACTTTTGTAAATGGATGGCAAAACAGAGTTTAAGAGAGACAGCAAAGAGACAAAATTTATTAAGAGCTACGAAGGACAAGAAATTGTGGAGAGCCATGATCCAGAAGGGAGATCACACATAAAAGTAGAATATTTGAGTTTGTAAACATTTAATTGGTTCAGTACATAGTGGTACAGTGAATATTGGCTAAGAACAAGAAATGGGAGAGCCAAGTTCAAAATTTATTAAGAGCTACAAAAGACAAGAAATTGTGGAGAGCCATGACCCAGAAGGGAGATCACACATAAAAGTAGAATATTTGAGTTTGTAAACATTTAATTGGTTCAGTACATAGTGGTACAGTGGATATTGGCTAAGAACAAGAAATGGGAGAGCCAAGTTCAAAATTTATTAAGAGCTACAAAAGACAAGAAATTGTGGAGAGCCATGATCCAGAAGGGAGATCACACATAAAAGTAGAATATTTGAGTTTGTAAACATTTAATTGGTTCAGTACATAGTGGTACAGTGAATATTGGCTAAGAACAAGAAATGGGAGAGCCAAGTTCAAAATTTATTAAGAGCTACAAAAGACAAGAAATTGTGGAGAGCCATGATCCAGAAGGGAGATCACACATAAAAGTAGAATATTTGAGTTTGTAAACATTTAATTGGTTCAGTACATAGTGGTACAGTGAATATTGGCTAAGAACAAGAAATGGGAGAGCCAAGTTCAAAATTTATTAAGAGCTACAAAAGACAAGAAATTGTGGAGAGCCATGACCCAGAAGGGAGATCACACATAAAAGTAGAATATTTGAGTTTGTAAACATTTAATTGGTTCAGTACATAGTGGTACAGTGAATATTGGCTAAGAACAAGAAATGGGAGAGCCGAGCTCAAATTCCAGTTGAAACCATTGCATTTCATTTATATGCAAATAACTTTGAGAAAGATATTCCCCTTCTCCCTCCAGCTATGGATTAAATAGCAGGACAGATTAGCTGCTATAGTCTTGGTTGACAATTGATCTACAGCAGAAAGAAATAGAAAAGTGCTGCAGGAAAATATTCTGCATAGTTAGTCATGTCTTGAAAGAGTCATGATTGCCCATGCATGTATCATGTATGGCACTTAACAGACTGAATAGGTAAATATAGGTACTTACTTCAGTCGGGTTTTGATAAATACTGGTCATATATCTTTAAGTCTGGAAGCTTTTATTTGGTTTGTAGATGCATCATACTGGTCATTTATATTTCAATCTACAAGCATTGACATAGGTCAATACTGAATACCGATATTAGTGTCTTTAAGTATTTAACTGGTTTGCAGATAGATAAGGGTTTGAGTTTGAGTTTTGTTTCATGATATATCAACCTCTGTGTGTTATTTAATGCCAAAAAGGCAGGGTTTTAAGGGGTTTTTAAGTTCGATTATCGTTAGAAGGTTAATTTAGTCAGATTTTAATGAAACTTTTTCTTTTTCTTTTTTTTTTAATTTTAGAAAACTGAAAATGTCTTCTAGTTTAAACCGATAAAATGCAGCCGTAACTTCTACTCCAATAGTTTCTTTCCTCGCAATTCCCGACTGTGGAATTCTCTTCCAAACGATTGCTTCCCCGATGGCTACAATCTCCAGGAGTTTAAATGTAAGGTCAATAGACACCTCCTAACACACTAACCTGCTCCCATTCTATCAAACACTCTTCCCATCTGCCCAACCCTCATCCTCGCTATCCTTACTCATCTGTCACCTTCCTCCTGACATTCCCTATGTCTAACCACTCCTTTTTTTACCTTCCCCTATGTAGCCCCATGCGCAATAGTGGCAGTGGAATGCCTTGCTTGGGGTGAGATGAAAAAAAAAAGTTTTATATACAAAAATGTTTTGCTGAGAATATTTTTTTTTCTTCAAAAATATATTGTTGATAATATTTTTCTATCAAAAATGTATATATTTCTATAAAAGTTTACTTTTATACTTTCATAGTGTTTTGACCCCAGTTTGGGGGTTAACTATTTGCCCATAGCTAGAACCCTAACAGATGCTACCACTCCGGGTTAGAGTGGACCTGGGAACAACAGCAATTAAGAGGTGCTCCTTATAACCTCCCAATGAGAGGCCTTGCTGCCGGATGCAGTTTACAGTCATGCCCAGAACCAGTGGATAGATAAATAATGGTCATTTCTATTTGAGTGTTGAAAAAAATGGTACACAAATTTTGATATACCATGACAATTTTCCTAATATTTGTGTTTGTAAACATGTACTTGGTTCAGAAGTAAGTAAATATAGGTCATTTATATTTGATTCTGTAAGAATTTACTTGGTAGGTTGCCTTCTTTTTTTGTGTAGCGTGTTACTCTTCTGTTGTGTATACATTCAGCATATTGTAAGTCCTGCCAACAGGGCAGATTATTATAGAGTTAGACAATTTAAAGTTATTGGTAGTCTACAGTATTTGGATAAACATTAGCCTTCCAGATAGTTCTTTTAGTCATTTCTTTGGGAAAAAAAAATGGCTGTTATCTTCCATCAAATAGAATAAGCCAAAATATGTGAATGATGACAGCTTGTTAATTGAAGTCTTAGTTTACGTTTGCATAAAATTCACTTCGTCTAAGATGGGAATAAAATTATCTACTGGGAATATCAACAGCTTTTCTTGGCTTCAGTTTTGGAAAAATTATGTCACAACAAACATCATTTAAACAATTTTTACCATCTTTTTTCATCTTCATCTTTTTATTGTTTCCATTTTTCCCCCTGGTTTCTTTTCAACAAAACTATTTCCTCTTGGATACTATTTTTCATCCCTTTATCTTCCAAGCACTGTTTATTTGATTTGTTCTTTATTTTAAATCTTCTTTGTAAGTTGATAAAGTTAATATCAACTAAGAATAATAAATATATATATACTAGCAGTATAACCTGGCATTGCTCGGGTGTAATGAAAGCTTTAAAACTAATCCCTGCCCTGGAGCTCAGACTCTTTGGATGTTGGCACAAAAGACTAAAAAGCAATAGTTGTTTCCAGTTAAAGCCAAACCGTAGATTGAAAGAAAAATCAATGGATGTAAGTCAAATTTTGATTTCTGGTATCGATATCAAATAAGTTTTCCGCCACAAACTGAATTTTGAAGGCTAAATAAGTTCCCTGAGTAAATGGTGTCATGGCTGAGACTAAGAACTACAATTATACCTACTTAGAGCAAAACCGAAGCAAAAACCGAAATAAAAGGGCTGAAAACCTGATTTTGGTCAGACCCGATAGGATATCAGGGTATCAATTTCCAATATCAGAGTCAAATAAGTCAACCAAGAATAAACTAACCTAAGTAAGTCCATGAAAGCTTATCGTACCCATCGGGAGTAAAATTGGAGAAAATGAGCCATATTGATGGTTCAATATCAGTTTTTAATCAGATTTGATAGAATATCGGGGGTATTGATTTCCAATCTTGGGGAAAATGATTCGTCTGTGAAGATCTACTAATGTTTAAGTCTAAAAACTATAATTTTACCAAGTTAGAGCAGATTCTGCAGTGAGAACCATGATAAAAGGGCTGAAATCCTGATATTGATCAGACCTGATCGGATATTGGGGAATCGATTTCCAATATTGAGGGGAAATCGGACAAAATAAGTAGCCCATAACCTGACTGGAATCCTAAAGAATACTTGTGTGAAGTTTGGTGAGAATCGGACAAAAATTGTGGATTTCTATAAAGAACATACAGACAGACAAACACACACACAAACATCTTGTCTTTTATATATAGAGATATATTTCAAAACAATAAGATATAGAAGAAAGAAATTAATTCTCTTAGCCTCATAAAAATCAATAAATAAAATGAAGATATTACCTTCTTGTCCAAAGAAGATTATTATCACAAATATGACAAATGTCCAACAAGACTTGCTGCATTGAAAAAAAAACTCCCGAGAGGATGGTTCTTCATTACTACAATATTAACAGTATTTACATTATTTGGACTATTGTTCTCATCTTTGTTGCCATTTATACAATGTTTCAGCCGCTGTATGTTCCCGCCTTCTTCAGGTGGTAAAAATTTCAAACCGAACCCTTTATAGCAATCACTGCGATATATCATCCTCATTCCTTGCGTAAAGCCCCAATTAGAAGTCATGAGTTATCTCCCTCTAACCCTGCAAGTTACTTAAGAGTACATGGCCCAGTGGATATAGGTATTGGTTAGTTCCTGTGACTTAACCCAAGGAGTTGTGAGTTCAATACCAGGCTACAGCAGTGGTAAACAAGTAACTTGCAGGGTTAGCGGGAGATAACTCATGACTTCCAATCGAGGCTTTATGCAAGGAATGAGGATGATATACCTCCAGTGATTGTAATAAAGGATTTGGTTTGAAATTCCTAGCACCCGAAGAAGGCCAGAGCATACAATGGCCAAAACATCGTACAAATGACAACAAAGATGAGGACAAAAGTCTGAATAATGCAAATATTGTAATTATAATATTAACCTCTTCAATCTATTAATGCTTTAAATTGCTTGAATTTTGTAGAATAATTTTGTCATTTTTAAATCATAGGAATTTTTTATCTTCTTATTAATAGCGGACATGTTAAAACAAGAAGGAAATAAATAATAAAAAAGAAGAATTACAAAAATTAAATACATGGTAAAACTGTTTTTGTAAATTGTGTGTGCACCCTAGATGTGAATTTGCATGAGATACTAGATTGACAAGTAGGTCCCACCCTTTTACAGTGAAACCTATGAAATGTAACCACAATTTCTATTCCAACAGCTTCTTTCCTCGCACTTCCCGCCTGTGGAATTCCCTTCCGCATGCTTGCTTCCCCGACAGCTACAACCTCCAGGAGTTTAAATGTAGGGTCAATAGACACCTCCTAACACACTAACTCACACCCACTCTCTCCAACTCTCTCACTATGTACATCTTAAGTCATCTATCACCCTCCTTCTGACATTTCCTATATCCAATCGCTCTATGTAACCCCCTGCGCTATAGTGGCAGTGGAATGCCTTGCTTGGGGTGACACAATTAAAAAAAAAAAAATACATAACCGATTAACGTTAATGCCAATTTTTTTTGATATCCCACTTTTTGTTATGCTTTCTTCTTGTTTGCACATGCCAACTTTTATTGCTATCATAAAATTTTGTAACCTGTGAAAAATATATCCTTATTATTGCTTCTTATAAGTGATACTAACAGTATAGCTTGGTGTAATGAAAGCTTTAAAACTAATCCACGGTCCTGAAGCTCAGATTCTTTGGATGTCAACATGAAAGACTAAAAAGTAATAGTTGTTTCCAGTTAAACGAAACCGTAGACTGAAAGAAAAATGAATGGATGTAAGTCAAATTTTGATTTCCTGCTATCGATATCAAATAAGTTTTTTTCATTGTAAACTGAATTTTGAAGGCTAAATAAGTCCTCTGAGTAAATGGTATCATAGCTGAGACTAGGAACTACAAGTATACCTACTTAGAGCCAAACCCGAAGCAAAAACTAAAATAAAAGGGCTGAACAAATATAGACATACAGGCAGATAAACAGACGCACACACAAACATCTTGCCTTATATATATATATATATATATATATATATATATATATATATATTATCGATTTTCTGCACTATTGTAAGAACTGCAACCTTGAAACTTCTGAATACAGACCACTCCTTCTATAACTCAAATTTTTGATTATGGATTTTCAATATTTATCGGGAGTACCTCAACACAAAACCTAGCTAAGAACACTCGCAGACACTTATAGTATAACTGAGTAAATTTTCAAGAAAATCAGTTCAGCCATTTCGGAGTCTATAGGTAATGGACACACGCACACACATACACACAGACAAAGTTCCATTTATAAATAAGTTTAGATTAGATTAATACCATGAAGATATCAAGTGCTTGACAATGGCTGAAATATTGTAAATATGTCAACAAAGATTAAGACAAAAGTCTGAACAATGTAAATAATGCAAACAATAGTATCAATTATTTATCTAATTTGATATTTGTAGGCATATTTCAAGATCATGTTGAAACAACAGTTCCCAAAGTTAAGCAATGTCAAGCCTGGTTGTACCTAGATGGGAATACCAAGTGCTGCAAGCTTGGATGTGTGGGTGGTGTAATTGATAATAGCTTGGAATGGTTAATTGGAGAGCTAAGTTTCAAATCTGGTTGGGTCCATTATATTCACTTACATGCAATTACCCTTGAAAAAGGCATAAACCTTCAATAGGTTAATTGGTAAGATTTGGATCATTAATAACATTATCATCTAAAAAAAAAAGTTACAATCTAAAAATAATTTATGGCTTTAAATAACCTGAAAAGGGTAGTTAAACAGTAGAAAATGAATCACTCAATGATATTTGTAAATAAAAACAAAGTACAAATAACTCTTAAAAGTGAAGGGTCAATTTGATACTCTCTTGCAGTGCTTCTCAATCTTTTCAAGCAACAGCACCAGTAGAAGCAAATGAAAATATCATAGCACACTTAGCAAAATTTTAAAAGGGTATATATTTATATGTTATAAAATAAAACCATAGACTTTAAAAAAAAATACACACACAAATTGAATCCATTGCATTCACTTATGCACAAATACCCTTGGGAAAGGTAATCATCCATCTCTTCCCTCCAGTTATGGGTTAAATAATACGACAGATTGGGTTGCCTTGGTTGGCAATCAGTCTACAGCAGAAAGCAATGGCAACCTACTGCGGGATAATGTTCTGCCCAGTCAGTCATGTCTCTTTTGAGACTTGATCGCCCAAAGCGTGTATCACATATGGCACTTGACTGACACACACAAATATGAATGTCTTTTATTTCTGTTTCTATTCAATTATTTGTGCAGCTTATTTAGTGTGAAACCTGTGCCTGGTGATTTTTTGGATTTCTTCAATGTTTGGTCAAATGTGTGATAAGCAGACCCTCATTTTTTCTTCAGTTGGGCGGAGTCTGTTTTACTTCTTATTTTTTATGTTACTTCAGGTTGAGAAGCCTAATTCACATAAATAAGTAGAAAATTGCAATAAAACTGATAAAGCCTCTTTAGCTAATGTGGGATAAAAAGTTTAATACTTATTCATTTATTCAAATTACTACACACACACACACACACACACACACATATATATATTTTTAAATCCTCAAAAATGAAAGAGCATATAGGTAAAATCCCCATGCCAGATCCTATTAATATTAATTTTATTAATATTAAAAATGATCCAGGTAATGGGCTTGATGTAATAGTATTATCTATTTACAGAGCCAAATATGTATATTATATTAAAAAAAATCCAAATTCTACATTTGTTGAATAGCTATTTCAGCAAAAAAATTCTCACTTCTTCAGCAACAATCAAAAACAAAAATTTATTAATTTAAATATGGTACAAAAATTGGCACACACACACACATATATATATCTTAATAAATATACATATTATCCTACATTTTAGGCATGACTCTGAGTTTCATGCATTAAAGCAATCTTTTGGTGCTCATCATATCATACTGGCATATTTTTTTACTTGAATTATTAATTATATATATATATACATATTAATGCAGGTTTCATTGAATAATATAGACAAGTTCTGTCTATTAATTTTGTGTAGGATCCGTTCATACCGGCCATCCGCCACGGTAGGGATGGACTTATATTTTCAATTTAATTCTCTTTATTGTTAATAGCTTAAATGTTCTATGTTTACTGTGTGTTAATATTTACTCTTTGATAATGGCTTATGTGAGCCGAAAGCTTAGACCCGATAAAAAAATCAACAATTACTGTGATTTTTTGTTGTCTTTCTACGATATCACCATCAAGTATATCAGACGGTATGAACGGATCCTACACAAAATTAATAGACAGAACTTGTCTATATTATTTAATGAAACCTGCATTAATGAAAAAATGCTGTCAAAATACACACAATATATATATATATATATATATATATATATATATATATATATATATATATATATATATATATATATATATATATATATATATATATATATATATATATATATATAATATAATATATATATATATATATATATATAATATATATATATATATATATATAATATATATATATATATATATATATATATATATATATATATATAATATATATATATATATATATATATATATATATATATATATATATATATATATATATATATATATATATATATATATATATATATATATATATATATATATATATATATATATATATATATATATATATATATATATATATATATATATATATTTTTATAGATGTGACAATATTGCTGAAGCACAGCAATTAAGAAATACTGCTCTACTGATATTAGGTACAGACCCCACATCTGTTAAAAAAAAAAAACAATTTAAAAAATACCAATATTTTTTGATTCTGACAAATGTGGCTTATGGAGGATCTAATAAATGTTAACAGATAAAACTTATTCTGAAAAAGAGAAAAAAATATGACAGCACCAAGAAACAAACAATCATCGGCCAATGTTAGATATTGTAAACATGAATCTGAGAAGAGATTTTTGTTTTGATTTGAGAATGCACTGCACTAAGAGAAAACAGATGCAAAGATGTGAAGGCAGGGAGCATCAAGGTGTCAAGGCAGGCAGCAGAGTGATGAGGAGGCAAAAACAAAATAAGTAAGCAGAGAGAAAAAAGATCTCTTTTGCTTCTGCTCATTCCCAGATTAATTACAATGCATTTACTACTTTGCTGCTTGGATGGCGTAATGGATACCAGCCAGGAATGAGAAATTGGAGTGCTGAATTCAAATTCCAGTCAAATTCTGAGTTTTCCATCTCCTAGACTAGTTGACAACCATGGCTATAGTATGCAGTCTGTCCTGCTATTTATCCCTTGCTTGGAGGAGAAAAGATAAATTACTATCTGTTACGTCGAGTAACAGAATTATGTCAAATAATACAAAACAACGTAATAGTATAAAAGTAGGTGTATTGACAGAAAAGAGAAGTATTTACAAGAGGTGAGGATTAGTAGAATACTGAACAAGGTAATTAGTATACAGTATCGTCGTAGAGACATGATAGATTGACTAGTAGAACACTTCCGATGCAATACCGGAAATACCCGACTGACTTCCTTACTCAACTTCCTTCGTCGAGGTATAATCACTACTATTTTATATAGTGATTCAAATAGTCCATTTCCGTGGAAAGGTGGAGAGTGCCCCAAAATTATCTTTTCCAAGGGTATTTATGCATAAGTGCATGTAAAACCCCCCAACAACTGGAATTTGATCTCCACTATTCCATTACACAACCTATTGAATGCATTGTAAGTCAACAGAAAACAAGTAAAATCAACCTAATGGATTGAAGCATTGGATTGTGAATTTGGTTGCACTGTAGTTGAGAGTTCAATCCCAGTGTGTACCCGGACTCTGTAGAAACAGGGCAAGCAGTATGAAAAATAAGAACTAGATGATATATCTTGAGACATGGAGAGTGAAATGGGAATAGTCTATCATGGTAGATTAAATAAAGGGTTCAATTCAGAATTCCCTAAGTTTACCCAGATCAATAGGAACCTGAAGGCCAGAGAGCACAATGGCCAAAATGTAACAACCACAACAAAGATGAGGACATTAGTCCATATATGTAAATAATAACCCCTTATCCCATAAATTTGAACCAAAATCCTTACCCACAGTTAACAAATGAGACCAGAACTACCACAGAACCAAATACCATTACAAGATCAGACTTTACATCCAGGTAATCACAAAAATGATCTACAATCTATTGTTTAAGAGCTGCTGTTTTCACTTCCCAGCTTTCGTCAGTCAGTGAAGTGCCACATGTGATACACACTTGGGTGATCATGTCTCTTTTGATCTATAACTGATTAGACAGAAGATTTTTCTGAAGTAGATTACCATTTCTTTCTGCAGTAGACTGGTTTCCAATCAAGGCTACAGAACCCAAGCTATTTAACCCATAGCTGGAGGGAGAGGAGATAGATTCATACCTTTTTCTGCATCCTTGTTGATGACAAATTATTTCACACTCTACAATCCCTTTCTCACAGACAAAATGTCATAAGCCTCTCACTATGAAGTGCTCAGATGAAAGTACATCCCTTTGTTCTACCAGTTCTAACCTTCATGACTAAAATCCACCATGCAATGCGCATTGTAGGGGACCATCTGAAAAGATACAGCAATTAAAAGGAGAAAGATCTCCTCTATCAACTAAAGATTTACATTGATTTAATTTTTAACTTCAAATACAAAAATACAATATAAGCTTGAAATGGGAAATAATTCAAAATTCTTAGAAAGTAAGTCAGTAAATTTGTCAGACAGTGATATTACACTCACACCAATAATAATATTTACGTTCTGAAACAATTTTTCTCAGGTTGGAAATGTCTAGTTTAGAAACAGTGCATTTGATAGTTTATCTCAACATTTTCAATGATTGACTTTCATGCTTACTGGCTAAGGCTCTTATTCTAGGTTCTGATGTTATACGAATCATCTATTTTTTGTATTTTTCTGATAATTCTTTTACATACGGTAAGCAGAACGAAGCTGCTTTCTAAGTGTTGTTGACATCTTGAGCTTTTGTCATGTACCTCGGGTAGTTGTTACATTGTAGGGAATGTAATGAAGAAAAGTTTGATAGCTTTTCACAGCTTTAGATACCTTTAAAAAATTCATTTTGTAGGCAATATTGAATAATATTTGGAAAAAAAAATGGATAAATGCCCACAGTCGCCACTCTTGAGTATGTTCACTGCCTGACATATGAAATAAAAACTCCCAGTGCCCTCTTTCAGAAGAACAGAGCCTACAAGGAGCCACTAACTCCCAGTTTGAGAAACACTGACTTATTTGCATAGACAGTAAATATACAGAATCATATTGTGGTTAGCAGAGAAGAAATTGTCATATTTGTGAAAAACTAAGGTGCAGGTTACTTTTTTTTGTTGTTGCTAGAAACCAAAAAAAGAGTGCTGTTATATCTGCCCTCTTGAATAGCAGTGAATATTTGACAATATCCCTATGGATGAGGAACATACTGGAGTTTACAGAAATGTCATCCTACAGAAGGATATTGAGAATTCTATGGACGGAGTGAGTAAGCAATGTCAAAATGGTCACGAAAAGAACACTTATGCTCAGAATCAGAAAGAGAAAGCTGAAAGTCTGTGGGCACGTAATGAGGAAGGAGGGATTGAAAAACTTAATACTCACAGGACTTATTAAAGGCAAGACAGATAGGGAAAGGTAGTGAGACACCTGCCTTATGATTTTGTGTAAAAGAATGACAAGATGGAATAAGGAGCCTTAGCAAAAGTAGAAAACTACTAATGGCTACAAGGAATAGGAAATTCTGGTGAGCTATGACCGTCCAGGTCCTGAATGGGCATGGCACATAGAAGAAATGATCAGAAGAGATGAGAAGCAGTAGAGTTTTGAGTTTGAGTTTTGTTTACCAGCATATCAACCTTGGTAAATGCCAAAAAGGTGTGGTGTTAAGATATTTTTTAAATGTTAGGTTATAGTGAGAAGATTGATTTAGTCAATTTTAGTGATTTTGATGAAATTTCTTTTTTATTTTAAATAACTGAAGATGTCTTCTAGTTTTGTATTCAAAAGTTTATTGCTGGTAATAATTTTTTTCCTTCAAAAATCTGTTATGGTAATCATTTTTCCCTTAAAGATGTAAATTTTTCTATAAAAGTATATTTTTATACTTTTATAATGTTTTGACCCCAGTTTAGGGGTTAACTATTTGCTGGGACCCTAACAGGTGCTACCACTCCAGATCAGGGTGGACCTGGGGACAACAGCAATTAAGAGGTGGTTCCATGCTCCTCACAACTTCCAAATCAGAGGCCTTGCTGCCAAATGCAGTTTACTGTCATACCCAGAATCAAGAAGCAGTAGATGTATCTTTGTGGTAAATGAATAGGACTACAGGCAGAGAGTACTATGACTGCATTCTAGTTGAAAGTATTTGTGATACACACTCAGCGTGTAGATGTTCATAATAAAAACTAATTATAAAGCAATATATTAAAAATTCTTTAAGCAAATATCAGTCTACTAACGAAAAGAGCAGTTGTGCAGGTGAGCCTATATGTAAGTAATAGGTTAAGTTGGAATCTGTTGATGATCAAAAGGCTTATAAATAATTAATTAATTAAGGCATGAAAAAATAACCACCAATAAACAACAAAAAAATAAAATATTAAAAAAATTTTTTAATGAAAAAATGTGCAGTGTTTTCAGCAGACGAAGCTTGCTAAGTTTCAATAAACTTTCTATGCAACATTTGTTTAGTGATTCTTCTTTATGTAATTAATACATATAACAACTTAGCACATTATCATTTCATCAGAGTATAATTATAACAATACGAGCAGTATAGCCCGGCATTGCTCGGGTGTAATGAATGCTTTAAAACTAATCCATGGGCCTGGAGCTCAGACTCTTTGGACGTTGGCACGAAAGACTAAAAAGCAATAGTTGTTTCCAGTTAAAGCAAAACCATAGACTGAAAGAAAAATGAATGGATGTAAGTCAAATTTTGATTTCCTGTTATCGATATCAAATAAGTTTTTGTCATCATAAACTGAATTTTGAAGGCTAAATAAGTCCTCTGAGTAAATGGTATCATGGCTGAGACTAAGAATTACAATTATACCTACTTAGAGCCAGAAACCTGAAGCAAAAACTAAAATAAAAGGGCTGAAAAAAATACAGACATACAGGCAGATAAACAGACACACACACAAACATCTTGCCTTTTATGTATATATATTATTGATTTTCTGCACTATTGTAAGAACTGCAACCTTGAAACTTTTGAATATCATTTCTTATTTCTTTGTCTACGAGTGTATCAAATTTGATTATAATTGGACCACTCCTTCTATAACCCGATATTTTCGATTATCGATATTTATCGGGGGTACCTCGACACAAAACCTAGGTACGAACACTCACAGATGCTTATAGTACAACTGTGTAAATTTTCAAGAAAATCAGTTCAGCCGTTTCGGAGTCTATAGGTAACGGACACACACACAGACACATACACACAGATAAACTTTTATTTATAAATAAGTTTAGATTAAGATTAGATTAGATTTAGATTAAGATTAGATTAGATTTAGATTAAGATAGATTAGATACATATAACAACTTAGCACATTATCATCAGAGTATAATTATAACAATATAAGATTACTATATAATTTAATTACTGTTGTGGACCCAGAATCGGTCAGGAAGAAAACTCGCACTTGGGAATTAGTGAAACATATATATTAAACGGAAAACAAATACAAGAGCGTTACATATGAGTCAGACTTCCAAGTATTAGACCGAGGTGACTCAACCCAACTCAACTCTATCCCGAGAGTCATATTCTCCCAGTATTCATAATAACAGGAAGAGTTCATTATAGTTAAAAATAAAAGGTAGGTCCCATAACACATATGTGTGTGTGTGCGTGTGTGTGTGTGTGTGGTGTGTGTGTGTGTGTGTGTGCGTGTGTGTGTGTGTGTGTGCGTGTGTGTGTGCGTGCGTGCGTGTGTGTGTGTGTGCGATAAAAAATATTGTTTTAATTTATGTTATATTTATAGTTAAAAGTGCTCAATATCAGGGATAGAGTGCATGTAAATATAAAGGTGGACACTGGGATCAACACCCAGTGACAACAGTCTGTTTCATGCTTGAACACAATCTTCAGGCCATGTGTGTTGGCTCAGATATTTATACATGTTGGTCAATGGTGGATTATGGGTAGCAAGGTCTACTCTATCATCCTAACAATTATTTTAGAGGCGACTGAATAGAAATAATTGTGAACCAAAATGTAGTTATTTGTAGCAATTTCTATAGTGTTGTTTAACTTGTACTCATTTGTTGATTATTAATTATAATATTTACTTTTGTTTATGTGCGCATTTGTAGTTTGTTAATGTTTGCTTCTTTTTTTTTCTTCTTGGTTTGGTGATCTAATTTGTTTCTTTCAAAATTACATTATCTGTGCTGTATATAGTGGATATATTTGCATTTTTATGATGACATATTGCAAGGTATTCACTTTTAGTTTTTGGTTTTTAACTAACGTGCTAAAAATATATTTTCATGTCTGAATTTTGAGATGAGTTCTAATTATCTATACAGTAATTTGTGTTGGTCTGGGAAAGAGTTTATAACTTTTTCTCCTTCAGACAGTGTTTACAGTTTTTGGATTTATAGTTGTAAGATGATGCAATTTTCCATGAGATTTTTTACATAATTTCTTTATTGTTTTTACTTTCCCATATATGTGTAGAAAGGGTTTTGCTGTTTACATATTTTACTATTTGTAAAGGATGTTCTGTGCACTTAGTTTGTCTTTTAGAGTCTTTCAGTTAATCCTGTGTATATTTTTTCTTTGTTATCTGCTGATTTTACAGTAGCTTGATATATTATTGTTTTGCAAGTAATTGTTTTTTAAGTGATATCTGTGCTTTGCACTGCAATTACAGGTGGGTTTGATTTGTGTGGGTGCTTTTGTTAGTTATTTTTCTACTGTACTTTTTTATTGTCAAATTCTCAGTGCAACTGTAACTCATTTTTTCCTGTCTTTCTGCTGAATATCTTATGGAAAGTGCTTGATGTAGGGAAGTGTTTGTGTATGACTTTAAATGAATAAACTGCGTCTAGAGATTATATACAAGTTATGAATTGGTATAAAGAGTTGCAGCTTTAATGTTAAAAGTCCCATTATGATGTTGTTTAGATTCTACTCAATATTATTAACTTAGATATATAGTGGTAGAGAAAACTATTGTTTTTTGGTTGGAAAAATTTTACTAAGTTAACAAAACAGACTAATTTGACTGTCAGTTTATTTGCAACTATTTATTTTGATACTTTTATATTATTATACCTTGTAAAACTAATGTAAAAAAATATGAAAAGATTTTAGAACAAATTCATCAATTTCTTAAAGGAAAAACAAAAAAAAATATGTTTTATTTTAAAAATAAGATACATTAACAAAAAATAAGAACCTCCTAAAATTTATTGCACAAATGCTCCTTTCTTTTCAATAACTCTTAACAGCCTATTGTCAACATCTGATGTTAGATTTGCAATTTTAGCGGCTGGTAAGTTGTTTGCAGCAGCTTTAACTGCCTCCCAGAGGCAATTTTAGCGGCTGGTAAGTTGTTTGCAGCAGCTTTAACTGCCTCCCAGAGGTCGCACTTGCTGTTGAATTGCCTTCCATTAAAATAAATATCTCTCTTGAGAATGCTCCACAGGTTCTCAATGGGATTGAAGTTACAGCTATTTGAAGACCAGTCCATAAGAGAATCTTCAACAAATCCCTTTTCTTTCAACCAGGATTTAGTAAACTTTGATGCATCATTTGGTGTGTTGTCTTGCATAAAGATCATAGATCTACGCTTGGCTAAAGACTGGTTATCAAGCCATTCAAAGAAATATTGCTCTAGAAAATCACAGTAACTTTTGGAATTCATTTTAAACCAGTCTTTCAGTTTCAATGGACCCATGAGCTCATTACCAATAATCCCAGTCCAAATCAAGATCCCACCGTTGCCTTGTTTGCATTTAAAAAAGCTTGCAAACCTATCCTCGAGCCCATCCATTGGGCTCATCGAGGGTGATCCTTGAGTTGCCAGTAAAAAGCACTTTACTGAAATCAGTTTTCATGTATTCTTTTGCCCACTGCAATCTTTCCTTATATTTTTTTGTTAAAATGCGTTTCTTTATTTGATTTTTTACATCAGCAAACTTCCTTAATGCTTCACACCTAGTTTTCCTTGACACCGTAAGAGCTTCAGCGGCCTCAAATATGAACGCACTTGACGCATTTGAGTTTTTATTAATTCTCTTCGGATATATGATAGCTCTTGCTTTGCTAAATTCCAGAATTCAGCCTGAGACTTTTTTTCCTCAGTTGAATTCCCATTTAACATATTTTTTTAATTGTTCAATGATCCCTTTTCAAATCCTTAGAAATTTGAAGCGAAGACTTTCCTTTGCTAATTTCTTTGATTATATAGTTCTTTTCATTCATTGTTAATTCTTTTTTACGAGCCATAATACTAAATTCTAGTTCTTGCAAATAATCTCTTAACACTGCAAATTGCTATAATTACTGAAAAAATACTAAACACGAGGGTCATTCAATAAATAAGGTGAATTTTTCTGTATAAGATCTTCTAATAAAGATAGAAGCTTACTTTTTTTATTTTTTTCCTTTACTTCTTTTTCAAAGGGATTTAATTTTTTTTTGAAAATTGAAAAATCTTTGAGAGTTTTGGAGATTAACAAAGATGGCTGACCAAGAAGCATGCTCCAGGATTGAACAGAGGTCAGTTATCAAGATTTTGGTTGCTGAAGGGTGCAAACCAGTTGAAATTCATAGGAGAATGTCAACTGTGTATGGTGCCACATGTTTCAGCCAAAAAAATGTCTACAAGTGGGCTAAATTGTTTAAAGGAGGATGGAGCAGTGTTGAGGATGATTGTTGGTTGGTTGTTTTGTTTTAATGGCATATCAACACCTCGGTGGGTCATTTATTGCCAACTAAATTTTATTTATTTATTGCTGGTAATACCTTTTTCTTTCAACAATTTATTGTTGTTTTTTATATAAGTTTTGTGTATAGTAATACTTTTTTCTTTTCGAGTATCAATATTCATTACAATTTATTTTTAAGGGCAGGGTCCCCAAGTCCTACCCTTGTTATTTAACCCATAACTGGAGGGAAGGGATGGATTCATACCTTTCCCAAGAGTATCAGTGCTTAAGTGAATGCAGGGTATTCAAGTGGAATTTGAACTCGGCTCACCAATTTCTCTTTCCGAGCCAATATCCACTGCACCACAACGCACATCCGTCACTAAACATTTATAGCACCTGGTATTCCAGAGCAGTCACCCAACTAAGTACTGACCAGGCTCAACGTTGCTTAACTTCGGTGATCGAGCAAGAACCAGTGTATTCAACGTGATATGGCCCTAAGCCTTGTTGAGGATGAAGACAGGCCTGGGAGGCCTACAGAAGTGAGGTCGCCTGAGGTGATCAAATCAGTCAATGACCTCATTTAGTCTGACAGAAATGTGACAGTGGATGACATTGCAAGATCTTTGAGCCTATCTGTTGGGGCGGCACACAAAATTGTCCATGATGACCTTGCCTACTCAAAGGTCAGCTGCAAGGCCTCACACAACCAGCCCAAATAGTGCAGACCATCAACGAGCTGTGCTGGGAATTGCTCTCTCATACCCCTTACAGCCCAGACCTTGCCCCTTCAAACTTTCACCTGTTTGGTCCCTTGAAAGCGTTCACAAGAGGCACGAAGTTTGAAAGTGACGACGAAGTCAAAAGTGCTGTGAGCGATTGGCTGAGACATCAGTTCCAAAGGTTTTTACGCTGAGGGAATATGGAAGCTTGTGCACAGATGAGAAAAGTCTGTGACACTGCCGTGAGACTACATTGAAAAATAAAAATAAAAGTAAGCTTCTATCTGTATTAGAAGTCCTTATACCGAAAAATTCACCTTATTTATTGAATGACCCTCGTATCAATCTGAAATTGAAAATTGGGACTTAACTGCTTTCATGCTTACTCGCTATATATAATAGTACAAATTATTTAATTGGATAATACATATCTATGAATTTTACATAAAATATTTGATAATACCTCTTTTGCATATAATCTCTAGATGCAGTTTATTTTTCCAGCATTTGTTGTACAGTGGGTGTTCCTTTTTCTGTTAGCTTTTTCGCACTGCATAGTGTATATGTGAGTGTTGCCATAAATCTAATATCTTTGAGGTTGTTTCATATTAAACTGAAGTTGAGCTGGAAATTACTAAACTGCCAAACAAATGAGTGACAATCAAAACAACAAACTGAGACAAAAACTCAACAACCTATGCAGCAACAGCAAGTAGAATTTTTTTGGAAAGCCTAATCTAATAGAAAACCTATTAGATATAAAGTTTTCCAATACAGAACAAGAAGCCCTCAGCTTCAGATTAAAATTTGCTGTAATTAAAATTATCAAGGAAGGTGCCATAGTTTCTTCATTTATTTTATTTTCCCATGTACTTTCAATCTTATCCAAGATCATCTCCTGGAGTGAACAAATAAGACAAAAATTATGAATTTTTGAACATGTATGTGAGATGCACTGTTGATTCAAAAATTTACTATGTAAAATGTAAGGGAGATAACTTAATTTATATCTGTAAAACTTTTTAAAAATTACAATGTACATGTTTTAAAACACTGATATAATTTTAATTTTTAAAAACAGTTTAGATATTCCAAAACCTTGCTGTTATAGACATTTTATTCTAAGGTGAACATTTTGTGATATTTACATAAGTCAATTATTTCTGTAGAATTCTTAGATACAAACTGTAGTTGAAACAGACAGCTCAAGTCAACCTAGCAAATTGGTAAGTGATTTATATAATAGCCTGGGAGATTCTACTCTACTATCTAGGCAAGTCTATTCTGTAGGTTCAGATTGAATGATAATTTCCGTGTGGATATTGTGCTCAATAAATATCAGCACAATATCCACCCTATGGTGAGAGGAGAGAGGGATATGTATTGAGTTACAACCTTGTTTATTTTTGTCTGCCATCAGGACACTAGTTGGAAACATCCTTGCAAAGGTGAGTCTCATAGTCTTAATTGTTCAATTTCATTATATTTATTTAATAGATGTTTATTCTTAAGAAATTTAATAATGTATAATTTTTCATATAGACACAAAGGGCATGGGTCATTTAAAGACTTACATATTCTAGATTTTTTTAAAAATAAAATGTATTTTGAATCTAAATAAAAATAGTATATTTACTCAAAGGACCCTTTAAATTAGATCAAAAACATAAGTTTTCTTTCTTTCTTTTCTTTTAGAAAATGTTGGGATATGGGGAAAGCTGAAAGAAAAATTGTGTAACAATAATGGATACATCAACAGAAATAGGGTCTAGAAAGGGGTTTAAAAATTAGGTTGACATTTTGGCCATTAAGATTGAAAGAAGAAATCATATATTCTATAAAAATATAAACTTTTTTTAAAATTTAAAGTGGATCTTTATTCTGATTAGTTAAATTGAACACACACACAAATTTTTATGCCTTCCCATATTTATAAATAACAAACATATTGTTTCTTATATTTAAATGAAAACAATTTTCACAACAATGATCTAACATTGCCTGATGATGAGATAAAAATCTCAAAACATAGAAATTTCTGTGTCGCAATGTATTTTTAATTAAAATACAAATTTAATTATAGGATTATATTATGCTCTACAATATCTGTTGTACTGAGCACTTTTTATAAAAAAAAAAATAAATGCCGGAGAACTCGAAATTGTAAAACTGTTGATTCTCTTCACCTGATTTTATATATATGTTCTTACACACATCCATAGGAAATTTTTCTTTGATAATAATTTAAACTAACAGTTCTCAAGTTTCAGGTTCAAGTGGATTGAATGTCTGAAGTTCTTAGAAATAATCATAATCATCATGCCATGTGGTGCTTGAAGACCAACTTGTATAGAAAATCATGCATCATTTTGAAGATTCAAAGCTATTCTGAGGTGACCTCATCTTTTTTATTCTTTTGAGTCATTTAAGAAGATTGTAAAGATACATACCAACCTGGTTCATAAGCTTTTGGCTCCTGTAATTGAGACTGATGTTGATTTGGAAGGGTGGCAAAAACAAAGTTTACAACATCAGAAACATGTCACCTGTGCCATAAACACAAATAACAATGCCAGATTCCATCAGCAAGCATGGAAGGTTTGCAATGAACACAGGTAAATGCATTATCAAACAAATATTTGACAAAGAAATTTAGCTTCCTTAGAGGAAACAAATCAATGCAGTTTCATGGCATACTTATTGCTATATAATGGTCATAGTGAATTCTTAATGTTTTCAGGGAATTTTGGAAACCATTTTCATGTTTTTTTTTGCTTTAATTTTTTTTTTTTTTAATCAATCATGTTAATTTAATTCAATATTCTTCATTTTCTTTCTAGAAAAAAAAAATGATTGCTAGCCCAAAAATTCAATGATTTTGTTCCCAAAGATTTTGGTTAAAAATTATTTGGCATATGGTACCGATTTATTCCACACTGTCATAATAGAATATCTGCCAAGAATGGTGAAATGATGTAAGAATTTCACCTTTCTTGATAGATCTTCTATTTCACAATGTGGAATAATGAAAATGATAAAATAAAAAGAAACAAAGTAAAATATATCCCTGCCCTACAAAAATTCTTATCTAAAAATGTAAAATTTCACTGTTCCTTTCCTTTTATGTTGGTTGGTTGGTTGTTTTGTTTTTATGGCATATCAACCTTGGCCAGTCATTTATTACCAACTAAACTTTGTTTATTTATTGCTGCTAATACCTTTTTCTTTCAACAATTTATTGTTGTCTTTTTATATACGTTTTTGTGTCTAGTAATACATTTTTCTTTTCGAATATCAAGATTCATTGGGATTTGTTTTTTTAAGGGCAGGGTCCCCAAGTCCTATCCTTGTTATTTAACCCATAACTGGAGGGAAGGGACAGATTAATACCTTTCCCATGGTACCAGTGCTTAAGTGAATGCAGGGTATTCAGCTGGAATTCAAACTCGGCTCACTAGTTTCTCTTTCCAAGCTGATATCCACTTCACCACAATGCACATCCGTCACTATATGCTTACAGCATCTGGTATTCCCAAGCAGTCACCCATCTAAGTACTGACCAGGCTCAACATTACTTAACTCTGGTGATCGAGTGAGAACCGGTGTATTCAATGTGATAGGCTGTAAGTCTTCCCTTTATGTTTATATGGAACTACATACAACAGAACCATCACACTAGGCTGAGGAAGCTCTAAAGAACAAAACATGTCATGCATGAAAAACAATTTCTACTTTTTCATATATATATTTATGTGTGTGTGTGTGGTTGTGCATGTTATTTTGGCAGCAACACTTCTTTCAAACAAATTTTGTTGAATATCACGAAGTTAGTACCAGATATGGACAGAAAAAACAGAATTCTTGACATCAACTGCAGCAACATTCAAAAGTACTTGTAAAAAAAACAAAAACGAAAATAAACATTGAAAAGTTTACCAATTATATGAAAAAGCTTATTTTGAATTTTGAAAATTTTATAAAAAGTTGGATAGACATTAATATTATTCAACTATATATATATATATATATATATATATATATATATATATATATATATATGTAAACATGTTACAGAAATTAACAAATTTTAATGAAACTTGGTTATAAGCAACCGACAATTTGTAATGAATTATTTTGAACATTATTTTTACCGATACTCGTATTTAAGTAGATATTCTGTTTTTAATTAAACAGTATTTTATATTTATATCTACCGGCCTGATTATTTTACGATAAATTTTATTACGAAAATGTGTGCTATCCAGCAGGATTTGAAGAGGCTATTCATGGTTGAGTGGTTAAGACAGTACCAGATCAAATGGTAGCTTCCCCTATGTAAATAGGGGTCGCAGGTTCGAGAGAAAAAACTTCTCCCAATGAAGTGTTTGAATCCAAACACTGAAACAGCCATATGATTGTAGAGAAGAGGACATATATAGAAGAAATTATGTACATGTTCTAAAACATAATTTATAATAAATATTCACTGCTCTATACACCATATATCGAGCACTGTTTTAAATTAATATTTTGGACGGAAAATATTTTTCTTTTTTCTCTCCTCATTCTATACACTCACTCGGATATATATATATATATATATATATATATATATATATATATATATATATATATATATATATATATATATATATATATTGGTTGTTTAATTACTTAGTTTTAGGTCATAATAAATTAGAACAGTACACATTTGTATTAAAAAGTGTTCAATACAATTATATTGTAGAACTTTTAAATATTCTTCATTTGTAAACGAGTTATTACGCAACCTAGGTTTCTACCATGTATTGTCTTCAGGTGATTTGCAATAACTGATTTTACCGTTTACTGTTTTTTTTTTAAGAACACCTACGTAACAGTGGTTTTTTTGAATGCTCACATAGCCGGAAATCTTTGAACATGCAATTTTTAAAATTACAAAAAATTATGACATTTTCATCCATGATTGTATGAACCTAATAGGTATTTTTTGGTATGGTTACACTTAGTCATACTTTCTGTTCTTTCATGTAATAATTCATTTTTGTTTGATAATTGCATAATTGCTAACTTTTCTTCCTGACACAGTCTACATATTACAAAGCAGAAGTACATGACTTAAATGGTCAAAATAAAATATATTTGGGATCAACCAAAGATACCTTTAAGACCAGGTGGTTAAATCACAAGTCTACATTTAAAATAGAAAACTTTAAAAATTGTACAAAATTGGCTAGCCATATATGAAAGTTGAAATTAAGAAAAAAAAACCTACTTGCTAAAATATCTTTTTATCAGTAAACCACTGCTAAAACACTGATCTTGGCACTAAGCATCATAACAACTTTATTATTATTATTACATTTAAAAATTATGATCGAACAATCATTTCAGCAAATTGAATTCACTTTTTCAGTGTTCTATAATACATGTGGGTTTTTAAAAAAGAAACAATTTACTTCAACTGGTTTCATCTTTACTGTTTCAAAAAGTTTGTCAATGTGTATTACATCAGCATGTGTGCTGCCACTTAAGTCAGGAATAAATGAAAGTATGATAGATGCAATCTGTTTAGTTGAAAAGATTAAAATATTAAGATATCTTAAGCAAAATTTGCTTTTGTACTTAAGAAAAGAATTCATAAGTAAATGCTGACATAAATTTAAATTTAGATACAAACTTCCTCATAATTAATCTTATTAAATTTCATTTAAATAATTGTTTCTTTTTTCTTATCAATCATATAATTAAATTATATTATATAATAACTTCCCTTTCTTAAATATATATTCCTTCTAGTTCTATCATTTCTTTTGGTATTAATGCCATCATAGATTTAAATTTAATTTCCTAATAATTAATCTAAACTTAAAATTCCTTTAAATAGTTGTTTTATTTCTTTTTATAAGCAATTAAATTATATATTAACTTACCATTATTAAATCTATTTTCTTTCTAATTTGATGTTTTTTTTCAACTTAAGTAATGTTTAACCTGCTTATTTTGGTATTAATGTTGTCATAGATCTAAATTTAATTTAATTTAGTAATAATTGTTCTAAAATTAAAATTCCTTTAAATAATCGTTTTATTTCTTCTTATAAGCAATTAAATTATATATTAACTTACCATTCTTAAATCTATTTTCTTTCTAATTTTATGTTTTTTTCAACTTAAGTGATGCTTAACCTGCTTATTTTGGTATTAATGTTGTCATAGATCTAAATTTAATTTTATTTAGTAATAATTGTTCTAAAATTAAAATTCCTTTAAATGGTCGTTTTATTTCTTCGTATTAGCCATATGATTTAATTATATAACTTTCCGTTATTAAATCTATTTTCTTTCTCAGTTTCATTTTACTAAAGTTATTTAACCAGTTTATTTTGATATTAACATCATTCATGACTCTTTAACAGTGACCTTGTGAGTCCCGTATTTCATCCACCACATTTCTTTCTTGTATATTCTTTATTTTTAAATTATTTTATTGTATCACTTTTCGCTTCTGTCACCAAAGTGACAAACATACAAGTTTCACTGCAAGGATCTGCCATGCTTTTCTTTTTCTCTACCCTTACTTTGGTTTTCTAACACATGCACAAACAAATAAACTTATTTTCCCATAATGTTCTGTGCTTGCTGATGAAACAGGTGTTAAATTCACTTGTTGAAATGGCCATCTGATTTTGGAAAATAAGAATTTTTTTTATATGTAATTAATATATATATATATATATATATTAATATAATTAATATATATATATATATATATATATATATATATATATATATAATTTATAAATGAGTATATTATAATATCACTACAAAAGTAGCAATTTTGTTTTGACACTGTGTCATATTAATCAGCACCATCACTTGATAAGGCACAAAAATGGTGAAACAAAATTGCTAGTTTTGTAATGATATCATAATGTGCTAATGTTATAAATTTTAAATAAATATTATTAGCTCTACTTTGTATTGAGCACTTTTTAAGAATAGTGTTTTCTGAATACAAAATTTTAATCCAAAATTTAATCATATATATATATATATATATATATATATATATAACTAAGCATAGGGTAGGTATATATATATATATATATATATATATATATATATATATATATATATACATACGTATACACATGGGGACATAAAAATGAGTTGATGTCCAAGCATATGGTTAGCCAGCTGGGAGTGACAGATCCAAAGCCTTTTATAAAGGATCAGTCTCCAAGAAAAACTCTGGTATAACATCCACCTCAGTGTTAATCCAGATTTCTTGCATATGCTTGTCCCTAGGATTATTAGCACTGTTGGTGCGACTTGCTGGAATGTTGTGCAACTTGCACCAGACTATAATTCTTACTACAAATTGAGCATTCCAGCGAACACACAAACACACACAAACATACAAATCGGTTGTCCAGTCTTTATCAGGCTTAATCCTGAGGGAGTGTTAACAGTGGCAACTATTCACAGAATAAACTTGGGTAATATTATTAACTCTATTCAATATAATTGACAATATGATTGTGTGTTTTTTTTACAGTCATATCGCCCCAAGCAAGGCATTTTATTGCCACTGTTTTGCAGGGAGTTACATAGGAGAACAGTTATGAGAAAGAGTGACAGGTTATAAGGGGTGTAAGGAAGTGGGTGAGAGAAGGATGAGAATACTGATGAGAGTGGAGTGAACAAAGAAAGGAGCCTGAGAGAGAGGATGCAGGTTAGTGAGATAGGAGATGACTATTGAATTTACATTTAAACTCCTGGAGATTATAGCTGTCAGGAAAGCAAGTAAACAGAAGGGAATTCCACAGGTGGAAAGTGCGAGAAAAGAAGCTGCTGGAGTAGAATTTGCATTTACATTTTATTGGTTTCACAGTAAAAAGGTGCGACCTAGTTATTAATCTTGTGGCTCAAGTAAATTCATATATAGGGGGCACCAGTGAGCTAAGTTCATCATAGCATAATGTTTGAAATCAGATTGCTGATTTCAAACAGTCTTCAATAAAGTTAAGACATTGTGAAACATCTGAATACATTCTGTTTGCAGACATCTACTCAGGCACATTTGTGCTTGTTCAACACCCAGAGTACCCAGCAGTGGTTTATACTGCAACAATATTGAGCAAACCTTAGTTATAAATTCTTGAAGAGAGTGAATAGTCTAGTGTGATCAGCAGTTTGAACAACATCAATATGCTCAAACTCCCGATGACTTTTTTTTTCCTTTTTTTCTTTAATCATTTCACCCCAAGCAAGGCAGTAACACCACTGATGTGCAGTGGGCTACATAAGAGTAAAATATTAAATAGGAGGAGACTAAAGAAAAAGATGAACCAGTTACAGGAGGTGTCAGAGAAAGGAGCAAAAGAAGGATGGGAATACAGGTGTGATGACAGTTGAAAAGGTAGAGAGAAAGGAAAAGATATACATGGTGATGTAGAAAGAACTAGACTCAAGTGGTTAAGAGGTAGGTATTGACACTGAATTTAAATTCCTGGAGGTTGTAGCCATCAAGAATATAGAAGAGAGTTCCACAGGCGGGAAGTGCTAGAAAAGAAGCTGCTGGAGTAGAATTGTCGTCTGTATTTGGTTGAGTAAACTCCTGTGGCAGGGGCACCAGTGACTTAAATTTGTCAGAGCAAAAGCCATGAAAATAACTTCATACTAGGATAAAAATTGACAGCTAGAGTTTCATCTACCCAATTTCGCTCAGATGGTTTGGGTCAAGCTGTAGGATAATTTTCAGTCACTTTCTGAAGGTGCCACACACTGGGATCTCATTCCCAGACTGATATTACAAGAAATTATTTTCCTGATAAATTGACCATGGTGAGGTTTTAACCCGGGTCCTATGTTCAGAAAACAGTCTAACCACTCAGCCATGCACCTTATTATTATACATATAGCGGTATTGCCTTTATAACAACAAAAAGAAAATGTAAGAAAATGACTGAGTTTAAACTAAGAAGGAAAAAAAATAAAGGCAAAAAATAAATAAAATCGAAAAGGAAGCCACTGAGAATTTGGTACAAAATGTCTTGTAGTCCAAAGCAGTAAAAAGGAAAAGCCATCTGTTAGAAGCAAAATATACTGGAAAAGAGGCAGAGCTTCCGCTGCTGCTTCACTGAAAGCCCCTGCCCTCACAGCCCAAAAATGCAACACTGATAGATGGGTGGCAGCTAGGGATGGTTACGAAGAGGTAAGTAAATATGCTAAGGTGTAACCAGATCCAAGGCTTGTTACTTCATTTAAAAACACTGCCAGTTTAATGGAAGGGATACAGTGTGGCCTGAACAAATAAACATTCACTGCAGAGTCTGTTTATGGCTTCGTAATCATTTTCATCTTTTCGGCAGAGAGAGTGGGGGCAGGGGAAGAAAAAAAAATTTGGAAGAACGTCTGGTCCGATCTGCATTTCCAAAAGAATAAAAACATCAGAAAAATCATCAACTTTTGTGTCCACCTACCAACTAACAAATGTTGGGAACATGCTGAATTTGGGAGGGGTGGGAAACCAAAAAAAAACTCAAAGAAAAAAGTGATAACAAAATCTGCACCCACAAACATTGTGTACATTACATATAACAAGTTTTTTTCCCGCCAGGTACCTCGACCACATGTTTTTACACATGCTACAAGAAAGAGTTAAATGTAACAGTCCCTTCTAATCTAACAGTTTCTTTTCTCGGACTTCCTGTTTGTGGAACTTCCTTCCGTTTGCTTGCTTCCCTGATAACTACAATCTCCAAAAGTTCAAATGCAATGCCATTGCTATCTTCTATTTTAATCCTATCCATCTCTTATCTTTCTTGAACATCTCTAGTATCCTGTTTTTCGCTCACTGTAACCCCCTGTGCACCAGTGGCAGCCCTGCTTTGCTTGGGGTGAAATGATTGCAAAAAAAAAAAAAAAAAGCGTGTACAGCGTGCGATTTGATAAATTGTCGTTATTTTATATTTTTAAGTTTGCGTATAGATGTTTTGGATTTTGTTGACTGCAGAGTATAGTAGGGTCAATTGGGTACCGTCTGTGAGAAAAAGAGTACCATGAGACTATTCACACCACCAAAAATTTGGTAACAGCATTTTTTTTTATAATCATATCGCCCCCAAGCAAGGCATTTTACTGCCACTATTTTGCAGGGGGTTACATAGGAGGAAAGTTATGAGAAAGAGTGACAGGTTATAGGGGGGGGGTCAGAAAGTGGGTAAGAGAAGGATGAGAATACTAATGAGAGTGGAGTAGATGAAGAAAGGAGAATGAGAGAGAGAATGCAGGTTAGTGAGATAGGAGATGACTATTGACTTTACATTTAAATTCTTAGAGATTACAGCTGTTGGGAAAGCAAGTAAATGGAAGAGAATTCCACAGGTGGGAAGTACGAGAAAAGAAGCTGCTGGAGTAGAATTTGCATTTACAATTTATTGGTTTCACAGTAAAAGAGTGGGACATAGTTGCTAATCTTGTGGCTTGAGTAAATTTATATATAGGGGTCAACAGTGAGCTCAGTTCATTGGAGAAGCCATGAAAGTATTTGTAGAAGAGACATTGCGCCAGTGAGAAAGTGACTGTATCCGAGCCAAGTTGGAATCTATCACATTACAGATTCTCCATTGGATTTTGTCAAGAACACCTAGGTGAAGAGCAGGAGCACCCAACCAAATATGGCAGCAGTATTCAATGCACGGGCGGATGGTAGATTTATATTTGTGCAGGATTGTTTCCGGCAGAAAAAACTTCCTGGCTCTACACAGAGAACTGACTTTCTTAGCAGCAGATTTAAATATGGATTCTATATTGTTATTCCACTTGAGATCTGTTGTGAGAGTAAAGCTAAGGAGGTGCAGTGTTTTGCTTTCAGGGAAACTAGCCGGATCCACACTAAGGCGGGTAGGAGCGATTGTCTGTGATGGTTATTATTATGCTGTATTGCTGGTTATGTGTTCCAAAAGCTTTGATACAAATATTTACAAGTGTTTGGGTATCAATCTGAGGACAATGCAGACAGAGGATTCGGAAAAACTTGGATGAGTTTAATGGCGATTATGAATATGTTTGGAGTGATAACTAGTGATGTTGACATGATGCCTCCATCTTCCCACAGGGTCTCAGTCTCAACACAGTGGCCTACATCAAGTGCCCTGAGGAGGTAGTACTGTCCTGGTTCAAGAGGGTGGCTGCTGGCAGACCCCATGTCTGGCAAAAGGACTCGTCACTATGCCACACAAGCAGGAAGACTCATTCATGACTGCCAGACAATTTCTGCAACCACATCATCTCTTATATCTGTCCACCTAACTCCGCAGACTGCAACTTCCTTGGTTATTATGTGTGTGGGGGGGGGGGGGCAATTGAGTGACAAACAAACAAAACTCTTTATAATACCAAAGCTGAACTGAAGGTAAAAATCATGGGAACATTCACAAACTTAAACAAAGGGTCTTTCCAGAAAAAATGCAGGAGATTCTAAGGGTCATCTGGAGTTGTTGGTTGAAGCCAACGGTGATTTTATTGAATAAATTGACTCTTTAGTATTTCAATATACTTTTGTGCAATTTTGATAAATATATCTTTTAGGATGTGCATTGTGGCACAGTGGCTATCAACTTGGAACAGCAAATCAGGGTGTCGAGTTTGAATTCTAATTGAATTCCTTGTATTCACTTATGCACAAATACCCTTGGGAGAGGTATTAATTCGTCTCTTTCCTTCAGTTATGGATTAAATAATAAAACAGATTGGGTTCTATAGCCTTGGCTGGCAACCAGTCTACCGGAGAAAGCAATGGCAACATACTGCAGGATAATCTTCTGCCCAGTTAGTCATGTCTCTTTCGAGACATGATCGCCTACAGCGTGTATCACATATGGCACAACTGACTGATATCTTTTAAAATGAGAAGTCAGTCTTATTTCCATTTAAGCTTAATTTAAACAAAACTTATCTTAGTTAACACATCAAAATCATTGTTTACTCACTTTCACTATTACGCAGTGAATGACATCACTTCATGTCTTCCATAACTTTCCTGAATTTTCAAATAACCTGATGAGTATGAATTTTGTTTAACAGCATATCAACCTCTGTGGGTTATTTAATGCCAAAAAGGTCAGGTCTTAAGATATTTTTTAAATGTTTGGTTTCGTAAGAAGGTTGATTTAGTCAGATTTTAATAAACTTTTTTTGTTTTTATCCTTTTTTATTTTAGAAAAATGCAAATATCTTCTAGTTTTGTATTCAAAAATGTTTTGCTGAGAATAATTTTTTCTCTTCAAAAATGTGCTATGGTAATAATATTTTCTTCAAAAATGTATTGTTGGGAGTATTTTTCCTTCAAAAATATATATTATTCTGTAAGAGTGTATTTTTATGTATATATTTCTATAAAAGTCTGTTTTTATACTTTTATAGTGTTTTGACCCTAGTTTCGAAGTTAACAATTTGCCCATAGCTGAGATCCTAACAGATGCTACCACTCCGAGTCAGGGTGGACCCGAGAACAACAGCAATTAGAAGGAGGTCCATGCTCCTCACAACCTCCCAATCAGAAACCTTGCTGCCGGATGCAGTTTACTGTTATGCCCTGGACCAATAACCTGATGAATATTTATAAGTGTTTCTATACCTTTTTTTTAAAAAAACAATTTTGCTCTCTCTTTTTTTTTTTTTTTTTTTTAAATCGTGTCACCCCAAGCAAGGCATTCCACTGCCACTATAGCGCAGGGGGTTACATAGAGGGATTGGGTATAGGAAATATCAGAAGGAGGGTGATAGACGACTTAGGATGTACATAGGGAGAGAGTTGGAGAGAGTGGGTGTGAGTTAGTGTGTTAGGAGGTGTCTATTGATCCTTACATTTAAACTCCTGGAGGTTGTAGCTGTTGGGGAAGCAAGCATGTGGTAGGGAATTCCACTTCACTGTAAAAGCGTGGGACCTAGTTGCCAATCTAGTATCTCGTGCAAATTCACATCTAGGGGGCACCAGTGATTTAAGTTCGTCAGAGCAGAAGCCATGAAAGTATTTATAGAAGAGGCACAGGGAAGTCACGTCACACCAGTGAGAGAGACACTGCAGACGATCAGCCAAGTCGGTATCAATCACATTACAGATTCTTCACTGTATTTTGTCAAGAACCCCAAGGAGAATAGAAGGGGCACTCGACTAGATGTGGTAGCAGTACTCAATACACGGGCGGATGGTGGATTTATATAATTGCAGGATAGATTCAGGTGGAAAGAATTTCCGGGCCCTGCACAGAGCCAACTTTCATAGCTACAGATTTAGCAATGGTTTCGACGGAGTCATTCCACGTGAGGTCCGCTGAGAGTGTCAGGCCAAGCAGGCATAGTGATTTACTCTCTGGGAGGCAAGCCTGTTTCATGCTAATGGGAGGGAGGTGCGGTTGTCTGTGGTGGTTAATTGACAGCAGCTTCGTTTTGGAAGAATTGAATTTTACGAGCCATTTCTTACCCCAATCCACCACGGATTGGAGGTCCTTCTCAAGCTCGGCAGCGAGGTTCACCTTGTCACCAACACCAGATTTTTGATCGAAGGCGAGAGTAAACTGTGGTATCATCAGCGTACATGCCTACTTGTGATCTTATGGCATCGGGGAGATCATTGATATAGATTAGAAAGAGCGTAGAACCTGTACATAAATAGCTGTTACAAAATAAAATCCTGACTTTTGCCTGAATAAAGCCCATCAGAGGATGAAACATGTTGTTTGTGATGTTTTGCTTTTGTCTTTATTCATATTGTCCTTTTATAGATATCAGTTAATTGCCATATGAGATACACACTTGAGCAATCAAGTCTGTTTTAAGACATGATTGACTAGGCAGACAGTTTTCCTGCACTAGGTTGCCATTACTTTCTGCAGTAGACTGGTTGCCAACCAAGGTTATAGAACACAATCTGTTCTGTTATTTAATTCATACCTGGAGGAGAAGAGATTGATTAATCCCTTTGCCAAGTGTATTTGCATATAAGTGAATGGAATGAATTCAATTGTAATTCGAACTCAGATCTTCCATTGCTTGTTCTGAGCTGATATCCACTGCACCACAATGCACATTCTCAAATACAGATATACACTATCTAAAAGCTTCATATATATAATATATATATATATATATATAATATCAATGTAATATAATTAATTCAACATTTTTGCAACACAGTAAATTAAGGAACAGTAAACTTCTTATTATTCATGTTATTATATATATATATATATAAATCACCTGAGGATGAAGCCAAAACATAATGGACTGGCTTCGAAACATGAGAAATTTTTTGTGTAGTGATACTATGAATTTAAAAACATTGTAACAACCATTACAGTATAAGGCTCTACATTTGTATCGAGCACTCTTTATAAAAGTAAATGTATGAACAAAAAGGTAAATAAACCTATGAGTTCAACAACTTAGTTACAATATATATATATGCAAATAATGATCTGTACCCACAGAATAAGTTAATAATCTTAAACAAAATAGACGTCATAATTATCCCGAGGTACCTTTTGGCCAACACTTGTCAAGGGGTACGTTGGCTTTATTACAAAGGGGCAAAAATAGAGGACAAAAAACAATGGGAAAACTTACAATACTGGGAGAAGATGGAATTCAATTAAAAGTAAACTTTATTCAATAGATATTAAAATGTAAGGGGGTGTAAACATGCAATTCCACAAGAGTGAAATAATAAAGAAAAAATGTTACACTCACAATCCCTCCAGTAATTGTAAGGAGTGTAGGAAACGCTCTTTCTACCTGCACAGGCTCAACTGCTGGATTTTTAAGCAAATTGCCTCCAAAACACGAAGATGATATGCCGATCGAGCACTGTGTAGGACAGTGAATCAATTGTCCTCATACGAGGAGGTACATTCCTGATTGTCCAGCAGGTGCTGGCCAATTGCTGATTCCAAAAGTAATATAGCATATTTTATGTCATCATTTTTGGCTCTATCTTGCACATCTAGATATAAAGCATGGTCTTTTGGCTTTTACCGTTTCGGTAGATGCATCGGCCGTTAGTGTTTTTTTTTCTTGTCATCTTATATTTCCTTGCCATTTTTTTGTCTTTTTTCTTTCCTTGGCAGCAGGCTTTATATTGGTTTAACGAATACTTCGGGTTTTTGGTGTGTGTGTGTGTGTGTGTGTGTGTGTGTGGAGATATATATGTGCTGTGGTACAGTGGATATTGACGCGAAACAAAAAATTCGGAGAGCCTAGTTCAAATTCAAGTTTAATTCGTTGCCTTCACATACATACAAATACCCTTGGGAAAGGTATTAATTTATCTCTTCCCTCTCTAGTTATGAATCAAATAACAGGACAGATTTGGGTTCTATAGCCTTGGTTGGTAATCAGTCTACCGCAGAAAGTAATGGCAACCTACTGTGGGAAAAACATTTGTCCAGTCAGTCTTGTCTCTTTTGAGACATGATTGTCAAAGTGTGTATCACATATGGCATGTAACTGACTGATATATATATATATATATATATCAATCAGATTAAATAAATTGCAAAAATTATGTCTGCTTATTTTTAATAAAATTCATTAGTACTCATGGATAATCTTTCACGTATTATAATTGAACAATGTAAGAAATGAGCTGTAACGTTGACAGTTGATTTTATTATCCATTTCTTGATGTTCCCAAGTACTTTCAATCTCCTTCTGAAATCAAGGTGTGTAAGTTGTTGTATCAAAAAATAGCCGCAAAACTGGATTGCTAAAATTTACTGTAAATTCTTCTTGCTTCGAATGTAAATGTTGACAGATTGCTTAGTGTTCATTAGAATGTGAAAATTATTCCACAATGGAATTTTGTTATACTGCAATGTCATGTATTAAAGCATGAATAATCAATTATAATACATGAAAGATTACCCATGAGTATGAATGGATTTTATTAAAAATAAGCAGACATAATGTTCGCAATTTATTATGACAAGCCTAAAAGAAAATTTGCTGCCTAAATACACAAATATATATATATATATATATATATATATATATATATATATATATATATATATATATATGCATAATTCTTGGAAAAATGAGACTGTTACATTTCAAAACTTCATATAAAACATTGGTGACTGTAAAGCACCTAGCTAGAAAGTGATGATCAAATACATTTTGAAAATAAAAGAAAGAAAAATAAGATGGTTTCAAGTTACTAATAAAATAAGTCAATCACATACAAAAAGAAAAGCTTATTTTTTAGTTTCAACCGCAGCTGGTACCACCCAGACACTAAAAGGTGGACTACATCTAGAGCCTGAAACATTTAGACACCTTCAAACTGAAAATAATAACTACTTATCAGGTGTTGTTTGTCATGTGTACAATACATTCTGCATTTTTCCTCTTCCACCCATTGGGGAATGTAGGTGGGTGCTAATCTTCATTTCTGTAATCAACAGCCACCCAAGTAGAATGTCCATGGCAAACACTATAACAGATTGTCTATCAAAATAATGAATGATAACCATGAGGTAACCAAAAAAGTCCTTACTGTTTTTTAAGTTGTGTGGGAAAAAGTGATCACTGATACGCAAATGTATGTATGTGCTGGAAAGCGGGGACAACTCTTGACCAGTGTATGTGCATTATGCACACACATCAGTCATACCTCAAGCAGTGCCAAGGAGACATGAGGGTGTTGAAATAGTTTGCAGTGTAGAAAATTTTGTGACTTCAAGATGAGCTTATTAGCAGCCACACCAAGTTTTGTGGGAGCAGAAAACCCACTCCTTCTTTACTCCAGTCGGGGGCAAGGCATGCCATTTGATTTTTGTCAAATGTGTCAAATGTTTCAAACTAGGTTGACTATGACCTGCTTGGAATGCATCTTCAAAGCTCTGGTGCCATGTAAAATGTGAATCTTGTCTTACAAGATCTCGGAAAGGTGGCATGATTAGACCTCATAAGTATGCCCATGCTACTTGATTGACTAGGCCAAACCATGATCTTGCATCAATGATCGTTTTTGAAATTGGGAAGTTTAGTATATAAAATGTGCGTTGTGGTGCATTGGATATCAGCTCGGAATGAGAAATTGGGGAGCCGAGTTCGAATTCTAGCTGAATTCATTGCATTCACTTACGCGCAAATACCCTTGGGAAAGGTATTAATCCATCTATTCCTTCCAGTTATGGGTTAAATAACAGGACAGATTGGGTTCAATAGCCTTGGTCGGCAACCAGTCTACCACAGAAAGCAATGGCAACCTACTGCAGGATAATCTTCTGCCCAGTCTCTTTCGAGACATGATCGCCCAAGCGTGTCTAACGTATGGCACTTAACTGACTGAGTATAGCTTGTAGCATGGAATGAGAAGGGGTTTACTCCAGAGGATGTTAGTTGGAGGCATCTGAACGGGGCCTACCACAGATCCTGGATGATGAGGCCCTGAAGGCTGCCATCAAAGTAGACAACAGCCATCTCTGTGGTGTGCTTGCTGAACTCTTACAGATTTTTAAATAAAAAGTCAGACTTCACTTGAACCACATAGAGAAAGTGTACAAGTTGAACAAGTGAGTACCCCACATACTGCCAGGCGCCAACAAGCCAAAATGAGTGACAACCTGTTGTTACTTGTCTGCCCTGCCCAGGAATTGAACACACAATTACTATGTCACTAAATTCACGAACAAGTGCTTTAATCCACTAGGTGAGACAATTCTATGTAGTGAACTTGAAGCCTTAAACCTGACCTGCCTGCTGATTAGTGCTACTTGTCATATTTGACTGCACTTTGTCAAAGAAAGACAAATGACAGCAAGTCTTCAACAACAGCTGTAACAAAAGAGGAAAGTGTAGTCAAACATGATGCGCATATTAGCAGATGAAGATAATAGACCTGGGCAGTGGAATCAGAACAATCTACCCACATCAATTAAATAAACGGATCAGTTCAGAATCCCCTGTAGGCTACCTAGATCAATATACATCTCAGGAAGACCAGAGGGTATCATGGTCAAAACATTGTGGCAACAATAAAGATAAGGACAACAGTCCACATGAAAATAAATTAAATAATAACTTCTCATCCCAGAAATTCTGACAGAAATTTAATCTTTTAAAATATTTTATCTTTTAAATATATTTTATTAGGAATCATCCCACATTGTTGTAATAGATCTTCCATTATATATATATAATTCCAAGTGAAGAGGACTCAAGGTTTTTTTTTTTTATATTTTGAATGCTCTGGCATTTATTTTATTATAAACAGTGCTCAATATAATGAGTATTATAGAGCTTAATATCATATAATATAATTATATGGTTATATCAATTTTTCATTGCTACATGGAAATTTCTATGTTTCGAGATTAATTCTCATCATCAGGCAATGCTGGTGTGGTTGTGCAGATGGTTTACATTTAAATGACAAATACTTTCGGTTTACTGTGAATGTATGTGGGTGTTTTTTTGTGTATGTGTGTGTGCGCGGCTAATCAGAATGGAGATTCACTTAGGGGTTTGACCTCAAGGAATTTCTGTGCTAACCAACTTTTTTCCTCCTCTTTTTTTCCTTTTTCCTTACCCCTATTTCTCTCTTGTCTGCTTTCCTTCGCATTTATCTGATCTTATCATTTTCCCTTCAGTTTTATTACATTTGATGTGATATTTCTTCTTGGTAGTACTCCCATCCCCTTTCCCTCTAGTCTATTTGTTAAAGAAAAGACAGAAATTCCTTGAGGTCAAACCCCTAAGTGAATCTCCATTCTGATTAGCCACGCACACGCACATACACAAAAAAACACCCACATACATTCACAGTAAACCGAAAGTATTTGTCATTTAAATGTAAACCATCTGCACAACCACACCAGCATTGCCTGATGATGAGAATTAATCTCGAAACATAGAAATTTCCATGTAGCAATGAAAAATTGACATAACCATATAATTATATTATATGATATTAAGCTCTATAATACTCATTATATTGAGCACTGTTTATAATAAAATAAATGCCAGAGCACTCAAAATATAAAAAAAACCTTGAGTCCTCTTCACTTGGAATTATATATATATAATGGAAGATTTTTTTCAAAAGTAAACCCCGAACTGCTATTTTTTCACTCCATCTATCAATTATTAAGTTTATTATCCTGATACAAAGGGGGAAATTATTAAAAAAAAGAACAACTGACTTATTCTATCTTTGGCTTTATTTTTATTTTCATTTTAACCTAATTCATCGGTGAGCATGTTATTTAATTTAGGTTTTATCCATTTTCTAATGTGAATTAGATAAATTAAATAACATGCTCACCGATGACTATATATATATATATATATATATATATTTTATATTACGGATTTTTAAATAATAATTAAAAATCCGTTATATAAAATATTGCTCTGTTAAATAAATGAATTTAACATTGAGTTCTCTTGAGTTTGTCTCCTTTGGAATTTACTCGATTGCATACCAAGTGTACTACATTATATATATATATATATATTTTAGAAAAAATTTTTAGATATTCTACAATTTCATGGGTAATACATATTTCGCCGCTAACCTTTCTGTTTGTCAGATCCAGATTTTGGGGTCTGACAAGCAGCAAGGTCCGCGGTAAAATATGTATTACCCATGAAATTGTAGAAAATGTTAATTTTTTTTCTAAATTATACTACTTTGTTAAATTAAATAAATGAATTTAACATTGAGTTGAGTTTGTTTCTATAGGCGGATGTGCATTATGGTGCAGTGGATATCGGCTCGGAATGAGAAATCGGGGAGCCGAGTTCAAATTCCATCTGAATTCATTGCATTCATTTACGCGCAAATACCCTTGGGAAAGGTATTAATCCACCTATTCCTTCCAATTATGGGTTAAATAACAGGACAGATTGGGTTCTATAGCCTTGGCTGGCAACCAGTCTACTGTAGGAAGCAATGGCAACCTACTGCAGGATAATCTTCTGCCCAGTCAGTCATGTCTCTGTTAAGACATGATCGCCCAAGCGTGTATCACATATAAAATGATTCTGATTAATTCTGGTTAATAACAACAAAATGCTAGAGTAAATTAATTACTGATACTGTTTGAACTGCAAGCCAACTGCTTCAATGCATTCTCTACAACATGAGCGAACTGTAACTAACTGTATAGGTTGGATTTTAATGCAGGCATATATCTGTAAAAAGAAGCTTTGTTTAAAAATAAAGTTTAGAAGGATACATCAGGCCCCTCTAAAGTTAAAAAAAAACCAAAATGCAACATGTTATTGGTTAAGACAAATACTACAGTGTTTGTTTGTTTGAGACATGGCATAGGAACAAAAGAAATGGAGAGTAATTTCAAAGAAAAATGGATGCTACAAACAATTCTAAAAACGAAAACCACTTTTAAGATAAGTGTGCCCTTCCATTAGGACATAGTAAGCCATCACAGCAAAGCAAGAATCAATTACCCTATTTAAGTAATGGAACATCTCTTGTTGGCATTTTTCAAAGTCCATATCTATTTACTTCATTTTTCTACCTGAAGCAAAGTAGTTTTTTTAAGCATTTAATAAATTTTTTTAATCCAACCTTATTTCCTATCACTACAAAGATTATATTTTGTAGCCATCAATTTGGATCATATATTGAACGGGTGAAGAGGCTCATCCCTTGTTTCCTGTTTAGGATGTGGTTTCTGGCTTTCTCTTTTCCAATCTTTTACTCATTTCCATTCTTTTTCTCTCTTTTTTTTTTTTTCCAATTGGAGTAGATAGACTAAACTATCACCCGGTTCACACTCCATCAACGTCTATTGATGTTTAGGATGTAGTCTCCGGCTTTCTCTTTTCCAATCTTTTACTTATTTCCATTCCTTTCCTCTTTTTTTTTTTTTTTTTTTTTTCAATTGGAGTAGATAGACTAAACTATCACCCTGTTCACACTCCACCCACGTCTATTGAATGGGTGAAGAGGCTCATCCCTTGTTTCCTGTTTAGGACGTGGTCTCTGGCTTTCTCTTTTCCAATCTTTTCACTCTTACATCAGTGGCGTTACCGCCTTGCTTGGAGTGATATGATTAAAAAAAAAATATTTGAGTAGATGTCACACTTTCTTTGTAAACAGCAAAATATACTGACTTAGCGACAAAGTGTGCGCCAAAGAAAATGTCTCCTGACAGGAACTGAACCTGTATCCGCTTTTACAATCAGAGAAATCACTTATAAGAGAAAGGTATGAATCCATCTTTTCTTCCCCTAGTTATGAGTAAATAGCAGGATGGATTATAGCATTGGCTGGCAAAGAGTCTAAGAGAATAAAAAAACTCTGAATTCCAACCACCTTTGACCTTGTAGGTCCTTTTCTCTTTAGACAAAGGCTAGGAGGAAGCAGCTTCAAAAACAAATCCGCCTGGCATATCGTCTTGAAAAAAGAAACAGGCACCCTAATTTTACCCATGACAGAAAATAATAGAGTTTGAGTTTGAGTTTTGTTTAACGGCATATCAACACCTCTGTGGGTTATTTAATGCAAAATAAGTGGGGTTTAAGGTATTTTTTAATGTTCAGTTATAGTTAGAAGGTTGATATAGTCAGATTTTGATGAAAAACAATTTTTTTTTTTTATGTTAGAAAAGTGAAGATGTCTTCTAGTTTTGTATTCAATAAGTAATAATTTTTTCCTTCAAAAATGTATATTTTTTCTATAAAAGTCTATTTTTAAGTATATATTTCTATAAAAGAGCTTGGGGTGTTAGCTATTTGCCCATAGCTGGGACCCTAACAGGTGCCACCACTCCAGGTGGACCTGGGAACAACAGCAATTAAAAGATGGTTCCATGCTCCTCACAACCTCCCAATCAGAGGCTTTGCTGCTGGATGCAGTTTACCGTCATACCCTGGACCAGAAAATAATAGACTTCTCAGGCTTACTAAGATGGTTCAAGCAAACACAAGACTGGGATACAGAATGGGAATTTGGGACAATTTGCCCACAGTTGTATCACTTATAGACAACTTTCTTTATTGTGGCAAAAACGTATCAGTACAGATACAAAAGAGGCCCTGGATTGCATGTAGGACATGTTCATCAACACCAGTTAAATCCAGGTTTTCTCCATTACCAGTGGGACAACTTGGCATGTCTAGGCACTGGCCTCTCTGCAACTGGTCAAGAGCCAAATTTTTGTAAGAAGTCTCAGGCTAATAAAAAAAAAGTGGGAAAGAAGTTAGCAGTTGGAAAGACAGTCTCTTTTGAAGTCAGTGTGATGGACACTATTCATAAAGTTGCTGTAATTTCTGAGGTAGTGTCTTTTTTTGCTACCTCCTGTCTCTTTCCCCTCTCTACAT
Source organism: Ascarosepion bandense (assembly GCA_037127315.1). Taxonomy (NCBI): domain Eukaryota; kingdom Metazoa; phylum Mollusca; class Cephalopoda; order Sepiida; family Sepiidae; genus Ascarosepion; species Ascarosepion bandense. The sequence continues at coordinate 7,861,538 of JBBBDQ010000927.1, forward strand.
ATTATCCTGTTGTAGTTACTGGGAGAGCAATCAGTTAGGTGTTTCCCCCCAATCTCAATGCACTCTTTGCTTATATTACAACATTTACTAAAAGTCCAAAGAAAGCCATCCTTGTTCTGTGTAATACTGGCTAAAAAAAAAATGGAGAATAGTTTGCTTAAGGACTACAATGTATACATGCATTAGTCTTGTTTATTGAGCATTCTCACATCTACCCCATAAAGAGTGAGATCTTGGGTTTTGTTTAACAGCATATCAACCTCTGGGGGTTATTTAATGCCTAAAAGGTGGGGTTTTAAGGTATTTTTTTTAAAATGTTTGGTGATAGTAAGAAGGTTGATTTAGTCAGATTTTAATGAAATCTTTGTTTTTATTTTTGTTTTATTTTAGAAAACTGAAAATGTCTTCTAGTTCTGTATTCAAAAATGTTTTGCTGAATTTTTTTTTCCTTCAAAAATGTGTTATGGTAAAAATTTTATCTTCAAAAATGTATTGTTGGTAATATTTTTCCTTCAAAAATGTATTGTTGATAATATTTTTTCTTCAACAATGTATCTTTTTCTATAAAAGTCTATTTTTATGTATATATTTCTATAAAAGTTTATTTTTATACTTTCATAGTGTTTTGATCCCAGTTTGGGGGTTAACTATTTGCCTATAGCTGGGACCCTAACAGGTGCTACCACCCCGGGTCAGGGTGGACCTGAGAACAACAGCAATTAAGAGGTGGTTCTATGCCCCTCACAACCTCCCAGTCAGCAGCTTTGCTGCCAGATGCAGTTTACTGTCATGTCCAGGACCATATCCTTTAATGAAATGACCATTATTAACAAAAATTTACAGAGATTTGTTCAAACCAATCTCTACATAGATTCAGGAATAAAATACAATGTTTCTGTCTATGTTCTATGATTGTGTTCTTAACACTGACTTCTGGTAAAGGGGGGATTATAAATGACCAACTTTTCAGCATAGTTAATTTTGATCTCTTGTTCTAATGAGGCAGAAAAGAATTAACTGTGAAAACTAGATAATAAATCCAAATGTATAAAGGCAGAAAAAAAAAATAATGCAGGTGAGAAAGCTTTCAATTTCTCACACATCTCTCTCAAATACACTTTCTCTTTTCTCTTTTTTTCCTTGACAGCCTCCCAGATGGAAAAAACGATGCTGGAGACATAGCAGGTAAGAAACTTGGCAAATTCCATACTTCTTCTCAAAGACAACAAATGGCTTCTCTCAAACATTCACTGTATGTCATGTTACCTTTCTGGGGCATTTTTTTTTTTTTTGCACTAACATTCACAAAAAACAAGACTCAAGAGCCACTTCAAGTAGAGGTTTACAGTTAAAATAGTTATGATGACTGAAGATAGATAATGATTAATCTTTGACTTGAATGATTTAAGATTGGAGAAGCATCCACACAGCAATCTGTTCCAGCAGTTCTTGGGATGGGGGCGGGAGGTAAAAAACTGAGCAGAATTTTTTTCTTTTTGAATACAGAGAGTAAAAGTCCCAGCTTTAAAGGTCTGAGATGCTGAAACTAAAGAATGGTGTTTATCTGACCATTGACCATGAAGAGAACCATTCTTGCCTTCTAACAGCATGGCTGATGCTAACTGCCAAGAGAGAAAATCATTTCACCTTCATTTTCCATTGGCATGAAGTGAAACAATTATATTGAATCAATTGCTAGGTCAGACACTAGGAAAGTTGGAAAAAAATAAAAATAATAAAAAAGATCTGTGGTTCATGCCCCTGCTGTTCCCCTCAGGGTTCTTGACAAAATCCAACAGAGAATCTGTAATGTGATCAATACCGACTTGGCAGCCCAGCTGCAGTTGCTCTCTCACCGGCATGACATGGCTTCCCCGTACTTCTTCTACAAATACTTTCACGGCCTCTGCTTCTTAGCTCACTAGTGTCCCTTAGTTATGAATTTACACGAGCTACTAGATTAGCAACTAGGTCCCACCCTTTTACAGTGAAACCAATAAAATGTAACTGCAATTTCTACTCTAACAGCTTCTTTTCTCTCACTTCCTGCCTGTGGAATTCCCTTCCATATACTTGCTTCCCTGACAGCTACATTCTCCAGGAATTTAAATGTAAGATCAATAGACATTTCTTATCTCACTAATTTGCATTCATTCTCTCAAGCTCTTTTCTCCATTACACCGGTATTCTCATCCATCTCCTGACATTTCTTATAACTAACCCCTCTTTTTCATCATTTTCCCTATGTAACTCCCTGTGCAACAGCTCCAGTAAAATACCTTGGTTGAGGTGAAATGATTAAAAAAATAAATAAATAAATAAAAATAACAACAGAACAACCTTCAAAAGTGGTTCAACACTTCGCAGATAATAAGACCTTTAGTAGAAGATAACACAACTAAAAAGTACAGACTGTGTACACCGTCCCATGAAGCTGTGGCTGAAAATATAAAAAACAAATGGGCTGCTCCTTTAAGATAAGACTGCAAGAACAATGCAAGGCCATAACACGAGGCAAAATAAAAATATCAGGTGTAACTGACCACACATGGGGGTAAAAGGGAGATCACTGTGGAATGAAATTGAAATAATAGTGAATAATATTGAAGTAATAGTGAATAATATTGAAATAATAGTGAATAATATTGAAAAATACAAAAACAGTGCATATGCTGGGCCACAAAAATTTCCTCAGATGATCAAGCAGAAAAAATAATACAATATGAAAACCAGTAATATGAAGTGCTAGAGAAAAACAATTACAAACATCAAGATTGTAATATGAGTTCTGGCAAAAAAAGAAATGGTGACTGAAACGTTAAGTTTATATGTCCCAAAAATTCATACACTGGTGTCCTCAAGCATTGTTTGGATCAAGTGATATAACCCAAAGAGTTGTGAGTTCAATACATGGATGCAAAAATCTCATGAGCAAAATACTCAGAGAATTGCATTAAACGGAGATAACTAAGACATTCCGGAAGTGGCATGATTCATGGAACGAGAACAATTTACTCTACTGATCAAAATAAAGGATTCGATTCAAAATTCCAGTCACCTGAAGAAGGTCAGAGCATACAATGGCCAAACCTTTGTGAATATGGCAATAAAGATGAGAACAACAGTCCAAACAATGTAAATAACTACAATAACTCATCTCAGAAATATAAACAAATATTACTTCATGATGTTGTGCCAGACACTGTTTCTGCCAGAATCTATCTTGCACATTTATGAATATACCATTTGTCCATGCACTGAATACTGGGGCCATATCTGGTCTGATGTTGAGCTTTCCTTGGTACATCAACCACATTAAGTTGAGTGCAATACTAGATTGTCAACTAGGTCTCATTGTTTTACTGTTGAATTAGCTAGATGTAACCCTAAGTTCTATTCTAATAGTTTCTTTTCTTGCACTTCTCTCCTGTGGACCCTACTTCCAGTTTCATGCCTTCTTAACACTAATGAGCTTTCGTCCTTGATACCTCAACAGCGTAAACATAAGTGTACTACTAGATTGTCAATTAGGTCTCATTGTTTTACTGTTGAATTAGCTAGATGTAACCCTAAGTTCTATTCTAACAGTTTCTTTTCTTGCACTTCTCTCCTGTGGACCCTACTTCCAGTTTCATGCCTTCTTAACACTAATGAGCTTTCGTCCTTGATACCTCAACAGCGTAAACATAAGTGTACTACTAGATTGTCAATTAGGTCTCATTGTTTTACTGTTGAATTAGCTAGATGTAACCCTAAGTTCTATTCTAACAGTTTCTTTTCTTGCACTTCTCTCCTGTGAACCTCACTTATAGTTTCTTGCTTCTTTGATACTAATGATCTTCAAAAATTTAAATGCAATGTTAATCACCATCTTCTGTCTTCCAGAAATCTGTTCTTTTGTTGTTGTTTCTTCTTACAGAAGTCTTCTCATTCATTTTCACTCTCAGTAGCCTCTTGTGTCTTACCACCTTTTGATTGGGGTGAAACAATTAAAAGAAAAGAAGAAAGTGAAATAAAATTGTGATAGATTAATGAGAGGCTTGTGATATTTTAACTGTTGGAAAAAAAAAAGGTTGCAAAGTATAGGATCCAAAACACCCAATGTTCTCATTTCAATACTTTTCTTTTATAATCATTTCAATCCCAAACAAGGCAGGACTTCCACTGATGCACAGGGAGTAACAGTGAGAGTTAAACAATTGTGAAGCAGTTATAAACAGAAAAACAGCACCATTCATGGGAAATGTCACATTTACATGGTCATTTTTTTTTTTTTTGCTGGAGGCAAGACCGATTCTTTGACTATTGGTTCCAACAAATTAAAGATAATGGAAACTGCCATGAAGAATTTATTAAACTAAAATCAAAATCTCTGTGATGAAAGGATATGCAGTTTGTTGGTTCCTATCCGATATGAACTGAAAAACTTTCTCTACTACAGTTTATAAGCAGAAGTACACAAATGCATGCTGGGATTTCTTAACCAATAAAACATGTTAGTTCTCTGTTTCATATGATGCAGTCCTGGTCTGTCTTATCTTGAAATCAGAAAATTGGTTTGGTTTGGTTATTGGATTTTATGGCATGTCAACTTCTATTTGGGTCATTTTATGCAGAAGCCTTTTATTTATTTATATACAGGGTAGTTATTCTGTATAAAAGGTTGGGGGGGGGTTTTATGATTTTTTTTTGTTTTTTTCTTTAGAAATTGCTTTATCTTGTGATTGTTTCTGATTGTATATCTGCATGCCTACACGTATGTGTGTGCATAAAAATGTATATACATATGTATACATTTACATATACATACATGTACAAGATTTGAAAGTATTATATTTTGTTGAGGATCTTGATTTCTTTGAGAAAGTTGTATATTTTATCTGTGTCTGTATTTTTAAAAATTTCTTTTAAGTTTTTTCCATTGAAATATTTTTGTCTTATTTTAGTTATGGTTTTACATTCCAGTAGGATATGTTTTATTGTAATTAGGCTTCCACAACTGCATTTTGGTGGATTTGTCTTTTTTAATATATAAGAATGAGTTAAGTATGTGTGTCCTATATGTATTCTAGTTATGATGACTTGTTTTTTTCCGAGTGTTTCCAAGATTTTTTCTCCATTTTCCTATTTTAGGCTTGATTCGAAATAGTTTATTTCCAGTTTGGTTTTTACATTCATTTTGCATTCACTTATCCAAACTTGGATATATCACGCTTAAATTTATGTGATCAGGATGTGCGATGTGGTGCAGTGGAATATCGACTCGGAACGAGAAATCGGGGAGCCAAGTTCGAATTCCAGTTGAATTCATTGCATTCACTTACGCGCAAATACCCTTGGGAAAGGTATTAATCCGTCTCTTCCTTCCAGTTATGGGTTAAATAACGAAACAGATTGGGTTCTATAGCCTTGGCTGGCAACCAGTCTACTGCAGAAAGCAATGGCAACCAACTGCGGGATAATCTTCTGCCCAGTCAGTCATATCTCTTTCGAGATATGATCGCCCAAGCGTGTTTCACATATGGCACTTAACTGACTGATCCAAACTTGTTCTTGTGCGTCAAACCCAATTCTTAGTTTGTGAACTTTTTGCCGTATTTCTGTTGCTTTGTATTATTGCTGTTAATCTGCCTTGAATTTGTTTATTTGCTTTATATTATTTTTTCCCCCTGTTCTTTTCTTTTTATTGCAAACTTTATCAATTCTGTTTGTTGGACAGTTTATACGAAGTGTGCTGTAAAATCAAAAGAAGAATCCAGGAAATATATTGATAACAGAACCATTACATTTATATGAAGAAAACATTTAATTAAAAAATGAAACAACTGCATAAATCTAACATAACTGAGTTGCAAAATTTAACAAAAAAGTGGCACATTGATTAATTGATTCATTTTTTACAGTTTATCAACCCTTTTGCAGGTTATTTAAAGCCAGAATATAATTTTATATTATAAGAATGTTTTTCTTTTTTTAAATAATAATGGTTTACGGATACATCTAATAATTAACGCATACATGAAGGTTGGGAGAAGTGGTGGATTTATACCTTTCCCAAGGCTATTTATGATATATATATATATTTTACTAGAAGTATAGCCCGGCATTGCTCGGGTATAATGAAAGCTTTTATATATATATATATATATATATATTATCGATTTTCTGCACTATTGTAAGAACTGCAAGCTTGAAAGTTCTGGATATCGTTTCTTATGTCTTTGTCTATGAGTGTATCAAATTTGATTAAAATCGGACCATTCCTTCTATAACCAGATTTTTTCGATTATCGATTTTTGATATTTATCGGGAGTACCTCGACACAAAACCTAGCTAAGAACACTCGCAGATGCTTATAGTACAACTGTGTAAATTTTCAAGAAAATCGGTTCAGCCGTTTCGGGGTCTATAGGTAATGGACACACACACACACACACACACACACACAGACAAAGTTCCATTTATAGATAAGTTTAGATTAGATTTAGATTTAGATATTTTAAAATCATTTCACCCTAAGCAAAGCGGGACTGCCGGTAGCATGTAGGGGGTTACAATGAGAGAAAAGAGTAGGTAGAGGGGGGGTATTGAAGAAAGGATAAAAAATGGATGGGATTCAAGGAGATAAAAGATAGCAACTGATGTAGAATTTAAATTTTTGAAGATTGTAGCTATCAGAAAAGCAAGTAAATGGAAAGGAGTTCCACAGGCATGAAGTGTAAGAAAAATAACTGTTCGAGTAGAAGTAATGACTACATTTAATTGTTTCAACAGTAAACAATGCCAATCTAATATCATGCTTAGATTCATGTGATCAGAGCATCAGGGGGAAAAAGCTTGTCAGAGTGGTCACCATGAAAATATTTGCAGAAAAGACAAAGTGAAGTCATATCATGTTGGCGAGAAAGAGACGGAATTCAAAAATGCCAAATCAGGATCAATTACATTGTAGATCATTCTTTGAATTTTACTGATATAATAAACCCAACCAGAATTGGAATTCAGCTCTCATTGCAAGCGAGGAAAAATTCTTTGATAATTGAATTATTTATATAAAGCGAACAAAATACAGTCATATAGATTTAACTTCCTTCCTGGCAACAGGCCACTATCTTCTTCAATGTGCCCCTGTTCTGTCATCCACCTGCTCAGGCCCTTCAAATATGTTATTTGCTGCCTTCCTCTGTCTCTTTTTCCCTCTATCTGGCCTGTCAGTATCAGGTTCTCCAAGCCCTCCTTCTTGATTGCATGTCCCAGAAACTTCAGTTGTCTCTTCCTGATGCACACTATTAATTTTCTTTCTAATACTTCATTATTGCTCACATGCTCGGTTCATGATATTCGTATCATCCTTCTGTAGAACCACATTTCTGCTGCTTCAAGTTTTTCCTTCATCTTCAATGATATTGTCCAACATTCGCTGCCATATTGAAAAACTGACATCATATAGCAATCTAGTGCTCTCTTCTTTGTTTTTAGTGAAATTTTCCTGTGTCTTATTACTTTACTCAGCTTCTGGAACGCGTCCTTCACCATGCCAATTCGCCTTCGGATCTCTGTATCCCACTTTTTATCTTCGGTTAGAACACTTTCTAGATATTTAAATATTTGTACTTGCTTGATTCTAGTATCTCCCAACAGGCCACTATAAAGGGAGAAAACAAGAAAAAACTAGAAACCGTAAAAAGAAAGAAGGTGGGGGAATTTATAAAGTGAAAGGGGTGAAGTGGGTTGAATTATGAGAGACAAGTTGCAGATATAAAAGGAAATGCGAGATTGTAAATGTACACATGAAAAAAAAAAATTTGCAGATGAGTATTCAAGGAGAAGTGGATAATGAAGTGAAAAAAGTTGAAGAAAGGATAGGATAAATGGAAAAAGAAATGAATAAGTGTACTGTGTGGCATTATTTTGCAACATTATTTCCTATCACTATAAACATTTAATGGTTATAAGTATTTGAGTAAACTTGCCAAAAGTTAGAGTCTAATGAAAGAAAATCTGCCTCTTGACATTGAACCTGTATTTCATTTTTCAATCAGATAAACCACTTTTAATCTCAGTGTGTCTTGAGAATGTGCATTGGGGTGCAGTGGATATAGACTTGGAATGAGACATTGGGGAGCTGAGTTCAAATTCCAGTTAAATTCCTTGCATTCACTTATGCACAAATACCCTTGACAAATTATCATCATTATTAACTACCTGATGAGACATTGTTCTTTCAATGTTGAAACAAAATGTATAATTTTGTAGTAGTTTGTAGTTTGTACATGTTCTAAAGTATAGTTTATAATAAATATTCATTGCTCTATTTTTATATTGAGCACTGTTTTAAATTAATGTTTTGAACGTTGCAAATATCTTCTTCATTCCTTCTTCATTTGGATATATATACATACATACATATAATTGTTGTTCTTAATACAATATAACTAAGTATATCACAATTATTTAATCCTAATTATGACCTAAACATTCTATCCTCTTTACTCAGTGAAAAAATCTGATGTTCAAAAAAAAAAAACTTAAAATCCAACCTCCTGTTAAAAATTATTGTCTACCCATTTAAAAAATTTAAGGTCCCACTATGTATCTTACCCAGACAAAGTTAAAAAGTGACATGTCTAGATCCAAGCCATCCTGCCCTCTCTCATAACCCAAATATTAAATCTCCATGGTTACATAATTCTCAATTTTGATTGAACAATTTTGACACACCTAAAGCATTTCCTCCAACTATCACTCCCTAATTTTCTTATATTTTCAAAAAATAAATCATTTTCACCATTTATTTTAACATATCACCTGAAGAGAAACAGTTTTGTTCTGAAACATGAAAATTTTTTTGGTGTAGTGATATTATGCTTTTAAAAACCATTGCAAGAACAAAATTACTATATATATATATATATATATATATAGATAGATAGATAGATAGATAGATAGATAGATATTTTTCTTCCAAAATTTTCAATTTTCTTCAAAATTCTAATGGTCAACACAAAAGACATATTCCCTTTATTATCAATAACCCCAACCAACCTCACACTAACAAGGAACCAAATATAGACAGCGAAGGATTTCCATTCTTCTTCATTCCTCCTGAAGAGACATTGGAGACCCAATGTCGAAACAACCATATGATTGTAGAGGACACATATAAAAAACATTATGTACATGTTCTAAAATATAATTTATAATAAATATAGATAGATAGATAGATAGAGAGAGAAAGAGAGAGTATTAAAATACTGCTATTTAGTGTCAAAACTGCTGGTTTCTTTTCAGTAATTTTCTGTTGGAAGACATTTTAGGCAAGCAGAATTTTTTGTCAAAAGGCACGATATCAAGGTGTGTGTGTGTGTGTATATATATATATATATATATACTTAGAGGAAATCAGCAGCTTCAAAGAAACAGAAAGATCCTACTTAAAATCACACACTAGGTCAAAAAAGTGTTCAATGCCTCACATTGAGGCAGAACTAAATATTTATAAACTGATTCCTGTTAAAATATGACTTACCACAACTAAAAATTGTATCCACATATGTGCAATCTTCAGGCAGTCGACAGACAAGGTATTATGGTTAAGTTTAAAAACAAAATATAAAAGCATAATACCTTGTGTGTGTGTGTGTGTGTGTGTGTGTGTGAGTGTATATATATACACACTCACACATACATGGTGTGTGTGTGGGTGTGTGTGAATGTATATACTGATGAGCTGTGATACAGCAAAACAGATCTGTCTGCAGATAACTATTTACGCTCTCACACCCTGATTGAGCACTCTAGAAGAATGGTAGACTTTGAAAACCAGTAGCTACTCTGACATCTACGCATCGTTCATTTAGCAATGAATTAGAACACTCTCAGCTATTGGGCATGTATAATGATAATATACATGCAAAAAAGTCTGCCTCCTTCTACCGAGCACCCGTAGCTCAGAGGTAGAATCGCCGATTGACGTCAATTCGGTAGGGATTCAATCCTGGATAAAAAGCAATCGGCTGTCTAACCATACTGATGAGCTGTGATACAGCGAAACAGATCTATATATATATATATATATATAGTCATCTGCGGATGACTATATATATATATATGTATATATCTCTTCATTCCTTTTTCTTTTCATCTTTTTCTGTTTACAGTTACATGCTGACAATTTCTTTTACTTTCAAATCTCAACAAATAAAAGGTCTTAGACATTTTTGCATCAAATTCGCTCAGTAATAAAACACAGGAATTTACCCATTAATAGTAGCAATATCTACCAGTCAACCACAGCTAGAGTGGCTACTTAATCGATGTTGCAGATGCCTGTTAGACACATTTGTATTTCTTCAACACCCACAGAGTGAACCTGTGGCTTATTTGCAACCGTGATGATGAAGGTATGTGGCTAGTGTAACTGTTATTGGGGTGGTAGAACATGGGATCAGCCAGCCAAGTTAAAATTCTGGTCTATTCAACTGCATTCAGTTTCACATGAATGAATTTTGGAAATGTATGAATTCATCTATTATCTCTCCAGCTATGGATTAAATACAGGGTGTAACAGAAATACCTCTAACCATCTTACTAGATGTGGAAGGTATTGTTAAGGAGTGTATACGGGAGCTATTTCTGCCTGTAGCAATGTAGTCTGGACTCTCTAGTCTTGGGTGGTGCAAGCAATCTAAGAGGTAGAAAATTCCAAACAATGCAGAAGGCAACAAGAGGACCCTCTACAATTGTTCCCCAGAAAGCCTGGCAATTCTCAGATAATAAAGAAAAGAAGTTTGTGGTACACCATGATCACCTATGACCTGAAGAGACATAACACATCGCTCAATAAGTCCCGGGCCTGACATATAGATGGTACCACTAATAAAAAATCCATATGATTTTTATCAAATACTAACCTTCAAATGGCATGTGACAAAATTTGAGCCCAATCAGATCTTTAGTTTATAAATTACAGTTATTTAAAAGAAACTACTGGATGTGCTTTGTGGTGCATTGGATATCGGCTCGGAACGAGAAATCAGGGAGCCAAGTTCGAATTTCCAGCCGAATTCATTGCATTCACTTACGCACAAATACCCTTGGGAAAGGTATTAATCCATCTATTCCTTTCAGTTATGGGTTAAATAACAGAACAGATTGGGTTCTACAGCCTTGGTCGGCAACCAGTCTACCACAGAAAGCAATGGCAACCTACTGCAGGATAATCTTCTGCCCAGTCAGTCATGTCTCTTTCGAGACATGATCGCCCAAGCGTGTTTCACATATGGCACTTAACTGACTGACTGTTCCAAATTTTCAAAACAATGGAAAATCTGAATTTTGTGTGTTGATAAAGCATTGCTTTCTGATGGTAAAAATACTGTTCAAACAAAGCAATGGCCTGATAAGTGTTCTTTTGACTCTGCTCCATCAGAAACAAAGATGAAGAGGAATTATGGCTGACTTTAAATGTTGTCATACTAACACAAATGATGCTGACTGCTCAAGTCACCCCAAATCAGCAGTAATCCTGGAAACACCAAAAAAATCCACAAACTCGCTTTTGCGGATTGTAAACTGAAGCTGCATGAGATAGCAGAAGAGTTAAATATATCAGAAGGCAGTGTATCCATCATTTTGCATGAACATTTGTCAGTGAGAAAGCTGAGTTCAAAGTGGATGCTGTGTTTTCACACAGTTGATCAAAAACAACATGGCAACAATTAAGAGCATTGTTTGCAACTGCTTCAATGCAACAAGGAGGAGTTTTTGTGTAAACATATGACAATGGATGAAACAGGGATCCACTACTTCACTTTGGAGTCAAATTGGCAGTCAGCTGAGTAGACAGCATTGGGTGAAAGCTGTCCAAAGGGACCAAAGATGCAAATATCAGCAGGTAAGGTTTTGGTCATCATATTTTGGGATGTGCAAAGTATTTTGTTTATCGATTATCTTGAGAAAAGAAGAACTATCAATAGCAAATATTATATAGCATTATTGATGCATTTGAACGAATAAATCAACAAAAAATGGCCACAAATGAATAAGAATGATAATGCACCTTGTCACAAGTCAATCAAAACGATGGCAAAACTACATGAATTGCACTGGGAATTGCTTCCAGATTCACCCTATTCTCCAGATCTAGCCACCAGCGACTACTGGTCATTTGCAAACCTCAAAAGAATGCTCCAGGAAAAAAGATTTGGCTGCAATGAAGAAGTGATAGCAAAAACTGAGGTACATTTTGAGGTCAAAGATAAACTGTTCTACAAAAAAGGCATCAAATTATTAGAGAAGTGTTGGAATCAGTGTATAACCCTAGATGGAGACTATGTTGATGAATAAAGTCGAATTTTGTGTAAAAGTTGTTTTATTAGTTAAGCCCAGGATTTATTGAGTGATGTGTTATATAAGTACTAGCAGTTTAGCCCGGTGTTGCTCGGGTGTAATGAAAGCTTTAAAACTAATCCATGGTCCTGGAGCTCAGACTCAGCCTAAAGAATATTTGTGTGAAGTTTGGTGAGAATCAGATAAAAATTGTGGATTTGTATAAAGGACATACAGACAGATAAACAGTCACACACAAAAACATCTTGCCTTTTATATATATATATATATATTATCAATTTTCTGCACTATTTTAAGAACTTCACCCTTGACACTTCTAAATATTGTTTCTTATGTCTTTGTCTATGAGTGTATCAAATTTGATTAAAATCGGACCACTCCTTCTATAACCCGATTTTTTCGATTATCGATGTTCGATATTTATTGGGGGTACCTTGAAGAAAACCTAGCTAAAAACACTCGCAGATGCTTATAGTACAACTGTGTAAATTTTCAAGAAAATCGATTCAGCCATTTCGGAGTCTATAGGTAATGGAGACACACACAGAGACACACACCCACACACACACACAGACAAAGTTCCATTTATAAATAAGTTTAGATATAGCATCCATCAATCTCAAGTGATCCTGGAATTGAACCGAAAGAGCTATGCTTCAGCTGCCAAATATGCTGCACATTCTTTTACAGTTCCACAGGCCCACATGAGAGCCACAGTCTCGATTACAACAAATGCATGTGATGTCACTCCCCGCTAATGTTACCGTGTTGTTTTCTTTACATCAAGCCTGCTTCTCCTCAACAGCAACACTGTTTCTCTCTCCTTACTCCAACCCTCAATGTAAATTTTGTGTCTCCAGGATAAGCGAGCATTGGTGACATCTTCCTACCTTTTAATGTCCATCTCTATTGCCCACATTTTCCTTTTGAAGACGTCCTTGAAGTTTGGTTGGACTAGTACCCTTTTGATGGTGTCCACACAGAAGAACTTTCAAAATTCTTCTATCTGCCAAACAGTGTACATATCCAAGCCAACACTGCTGGAGAGGGATGTATAGGCTGGGTAACTGGAGCCAACACTGCTGGAGAAGGATGTATAGGCTGGGTAACTGGACAGGATGTGCGTGGTGGTCCAGTGGATATAGGCTTGGAACGAGAAATCGGAAAGCCGATATCCACTGGGTGGACTTGGGAACAACAGCAATTAAGAGATGGTTCCATGCTCCTCACAACCTCCCATTTCAGAGGCCCTGCTGATGGATGCCGTTTACCGTAAATATCACTTATAATTACACATGTGAAATGTTGAAAATGAAGGCACACTTAATTTGAAATTAAAATTTTCATTGTCTTAGAGCTTCTGTTTTTGCCATTACTTTCTGCAGTAGACTGGTTACCAACCAAGGCTATAGAACCCACTCTGTCTTGCTATTAAATCCATAGCTGGAGGGAGAAGAGATGGATTAATACCTTTCACAAGAATATTTGTGCAAAAGTGAATGAAACAAATTTGACTTGAATTTGAACTCAGCTCTCTAATTTCTCATTCCCAGCCAATATCCATTTTACCACAATGTACTGATTACTAATTCAGTCAGTTAAGTGCCATACGTGAAACACGCTTGGCGATCATGTCTTGAAAGAGACATGAGTGACTGGCAGAAGATTATCCCGCATAGGTTGCCATTGCTTTCTGCAGTAGACTGGTTGCCAGCCAAGGCTATAGAACCCAATCTGTCCTGTTATTTAACCCATAACTGGAAGGAAGAGATGAATTAATACCTTTCCCATGGGTATATGCGCATAAGTGAATGCAATGAATTCAACTAGAATTTGAGCTCGGCTCCCCGATTTCTCGTTCCGAGCTACCTATCCTAATAATCTTCACTTCTTTCTATTTCCATCTACTTCCTCTTGCACTGAGTAACTCTCTCTTTGAACTTGGCTCTCTAATTTTGCATTCCTAGCCGATATCCATTACACCACAATGCACTGATTACTAATTACCTAGCCTCATAATCTTCACTTCTATCTATTTCCATCTACCGCCTCTTGCATTGAGTAACTCTCTACCATGAGTGGTTCTTGAGCTTTGTACTGGGAGAAACTGTAGTATAAAAAAAGAAAAATGCTCTATTCACATGTGTATGGGCCAACACCAACCAACAAGAAAGCCACCCAGAAGCGCTTATTTGAACTCATCACAACAAGCCGCATTCTTCTTGACAAAGATGCCTTCATCACTTTATTCTGCCACTTTCTCCCTGATACTGTTGATGTAACACCCTTGCAGCCGTGTGACAACAGTGTCAACTGTTGTTGTAGCTAACGTACTGACATCAAAGATAATTTTCAGTCGATTACTTATTTTTACTTGAAAATGATTGTTTGGTTGTTTGGTTTTTATGGCATATCAACCTCGGCGGGTCATTTATTGCTAACTAAATTTTATTTATTTATTGCTGGTAATACCTTTTCCTTTCAACAATTTTTTGTGGTTTTTATATAAGTTTTGTGTATAGTAATACTTTTTTCTTTTCAAGTATCAAGATTCATTGGGATTTGTTTTTAAGGGCAGGATTCCCAAGTCCTACCCTGTTATTTAACCCATAACTGGAGGGAAGGGATGGATTAATACCTTTCTTAAGGGTACCAGTGCTTAAGTGAATGTAGGGTATTCAACTGGAATTCGAACTCGGCTCACCGATTTCTCTTTCCGAGCCGATATCCACTGCACCACAACACACATCCGTCACTATACACTTACAGCACCTGGTATTCCCAAGCGGTCACCATCTAAGTACTGACCAGGCTCAACATTGCTTAACTTTGGTGATCGAGCGAGAACCGGCGTATTCAACGTGATATGGCCATAAGCCACTTGAAAATGAAGGAACACTTTAAGTTTAAATTAAAATTTTTGGCGTCTTAGATTTTCTGTTTTTCAGGATGGAAAATGTGACATCGAAGTCCAAATATGACATCAGATTCATTCCAAAAACTAGACAAAGTAATAAAAAAAGGGGGGGGGGTCATTTAATTAGAAACAAAGAAAAGAGTGCCGGATTACTATGTGACATCCATCCTGTTATATGGTAGTGAATGCTGGATAATCTTCCCACAGATGATGAGAAAGCAGAAAGTAAAAGAAATGTGGCACTACAGAAAGATACTGAGAATTTTATGGATAGAGTGAATAAACAAAAAAAAACATCTTACAGAAAATGGCAGCAAAAAAAAAATCACTTATACTCAGAACCCAAAATAGAGAGCTGATATTTCTTGAACACATAAGGAAGAAGAACTTGGAAAACTCTCACATGGTAGATTGAGAGTCAGATAGATAGGGGAAGCTAGCAGGCCACCTATCGGACAAGCTTCTGAGAATGAATTGCTGAATAGAGATTTGGCAAAGGATAAAATGTTAAGAGATATGAGAAATAGTAAGTTGTGGAGAGCTATGACCATTCACTTCCTAACTGGACATGGTACACAGAAGAATAATTGCAGTAGTTTAGTCAAGAAAGGTAATACACTGTATATTCCAGGACACAAATTTACCAGGGAAGATTCAGAAATCAGTGCACTTTCTATAGATTTTCATCTTAATTACTTTCTCCTTTAACTAAAAATGCATTCTTTAAGTAAAAATTATGGTCAGACTTATTATGATGAGCAGCTAATGAACTGAATCTGTTGTTTTGGAAAGTGTCGAAGACCCGGTTAAGAAGTCTAGCAAGAAATAATATAACAACAACCAAAATAGGAAATAACAATATATATATATATTAAACACAACAAAATACAAATACTTGGAACTCTAGAACAAATAAATGCGGGTTAGGAAGTAATATTATAACTGAGGGACTCGCAATAGTCGTACAGTAGCAGTCTTGGCTATCTCTGCCTATAACTATCTGCTGATCTGCTTATGCTGATCTCCTGCGGATCTCTCACTCTCACTCTCTCTGAGCACTTGATCTGCTTTTCTCTTGTGAGGGGAAGTATATGTAGTTGTAGGAAGAGTTTAATCTGTTGGATTGGTGATGCCACCATGACAGAAAAGATCACTTTTTGTTCATATTTTTATTTAAATTTTGTTTAGATGTTTCACCTGAGTATTTCTTGTGCATTTTTTTTTTTTTTGCAGTCTAGAGAGTGTAAATATCTGCTTCAGGTTTAAAACTGATATTATGTTTCAAATTAATTAAATCTCTAATTCATTTTGAAGTCACTGTAAAAATTTTATAAGTTCAGATAAACTCTTATCAACTCCTGTCATAGTGTATGTGTCTCCTCACGACACAGTCATTAATGGCTCTCCACAACTTTCTGTTCCTTGTAGCTTATAATAGACTTTGTTATTTCTTCTAAACCCTGTTCTGCCATCAATTTCCTCAAGCTCACTGAGTTTGTTATTCATTGTTTTCCTCTGTCAATTTTTTCTGCTATTTTGTATAACATTCTCCAAGCCTTCTTTCCTCATTATATCCCTCATAAACCTTAACTGTCTCTTTCTGATGTTAAATTATGTTTCCTTTTTATTTTCATTTTCTCTAAATCTTTGTTGCTGCTCTTATTCTTGGGCTGTGGTATCCTCAGCAATCTCCTGTAGAACCACATTTCTGTTGCTTCAAGTTTCCTCCTTTCTTTATACAGAGATTGTCCAGCACTTATACAAGAGGGTAGGCATCTTATAACAGTTTAGTCCTTTTTTTCCTTGTTTCTAACAAAGTTTTCCTATTTTTTAGTACTCTGCTTAGCTTTTGAAATGTTTCCTTGGCTATCGTAATATGCCTTCGGATCTCAGTGTTACACTTTCCATCCTCCGTTAAAACATTTCCCAGATATTTCAATTGTTGTACTTGTTTAATTTGGGTAACATGTAAAAGTTTAGTACTTGTTTCAAGCAATGTTTTTGTATTTCTTCATACTCTGCTTAGCTTTTAGAATGTTTTCTTGGCTATCCCAATAGACCTTCGAATTTCAGAGTGTCACTTGTTTTTATCCTTAGTTAAAACACTTACCAGATAGTTTAATTTCTGCATTTGTTTGGTTTCAGTATCTCCGATTTACAATTTACACTTTGGTCTCATCCTTTTGCTAACCCTAACCCTGGATTCTGTTTTCTTGCAGTTCATGTTTCGTCCTTTCTTCTCTCTTTACTTCACGATCCTTCCATAGGAGATTTTGTACCTTTCTTTTTCTGTTTGCTATAAGTCATCCGCATACTTTATGTTATTAAGATTTTGGCTACCAATAGATCAGTTATAAAGAACTAGGATAGAAGAAAGGGAAATTAAATGCAAAAGAATAGTCTGTGCTAGAGATAGTTTCACTCAACAACACAAGGGTGCTAAAAAAATCAAAATATCCGTCTAAAATCTAAAACCTTTTTCTTAAACAGCCTTGTCAGATCAAGAGCTTCATATGAATACTATGAATGGTTCCAAACATGTTCGAAAACGACTAAACTGTTGACTCTTTCTCAAATCGATGGTTAAAAATGAGTAAGTAAAACCTTTGGCTCCTGATGTAACACCCCAACAGACCGTCCTAACAATTTCGCCGGCGGCCGTTCTCCATGCTGTGATGTTTGCCGGGAGTTTGTTGAAAATGTCGGAGCCTCAAGCTGGGGGTACAAGATTGAACTATAAGGAATGAACTTCCACAACTTGGATGAGTTGAAAGGGTGCTTTATTTAGTTAAGAGTTAGCCTTTTCGGTTGGGGCAGGCAAATGTGACACACAGCTCTGAAACAAGACTAAGGAGATTCTACTCACTCAACTCACACCCAGCTGAACACACTTTAAACTCACTAACTTCTATTTATTTAAAATGTATCTTGGCGACTGTAAGTCTGAAATTTCAGTTATCTTTTTTTTTATCTTAATAAAGCTTCTGCTGGAAAATTCTTAATGTGTGGTCAAGATACAGTAAAACACAGCCTTTGACCTGGTCATTTGAGAAACCCACCTCCTGAACTTTTATCTCCTGAACTTATCTCTTTATCACATTAAATCACTGAGTCAAATATTTAGCAGGAGGAGTGGTAGGATTTAAAACAGTAATCTGATACCCTTGTCTCTTCCACAATTTTCCTCATAAAAGAAAAAGCATTTATTTATTTTTTCCTCTTCTTTTTCACTTTTGTTAAATATGTTTTTAAACTGTTTTCTATTCTTAACCATTTTCTATTTTAATCTATTATAATAAAATACATATATGCCTAGTTATTGTGTCACACTGATAGGGATTGAACTTCTTTGAACCTTGTGCACTGGCACTAAAAACATCACAGATAAAGAACTGTATGAGATAATAGAAGCCATATCACTTGAGAACTTTCTAAAGAAGCAACAACTAAAATGGATAAAAAAATCACAGATCACTCAAAGAGAAAGTAATGACATACGAGATAAAATGGATATCACACATAACTCAAAGAGAAAGTAATGACATACGAGATAAAATGGATATCACACATAACTCAAAGAGAAAGTAATGACATACGAGATAAAATGGATATCACACATAACTCAAAGAGAAAGTAATGACATATGAGACACTTGATACAGTTAAAAAAAAGTTAGAAAGAAAGTCCTCATTAATACTGATAAGTACAATAACAGATATTTGAAATGAAAAACTTATTTTCCTGAAAAATTGTTTATAAGGATTATACTGCTCACTTTCTTAGATTTAGTTCCCTCCAAAACACACACACACACATATATATATATCCGAGTGAGTATAGAATGACGAGAGAAAAAAGAAAAAAAATTTTTTTTTTCGCACTTACACACCGGAAGGGATTCTTCGAGGGTCTGATGGTCAAAAGAGAAACACATTAACTTAATTACCAATAACCCCAACCAACCCCCACGACAACAACAAACCAAATATAAACAGGGAATGATTCCAAACCTTTATTTCTCCCAATGAAGTGTTTGAGTCCAAACACTGAAGCAGCCATATGATTGTAGAGAAGAGGACATATATAGAAGAAATTATGTACATGTTATAAAACATAATTTATAATAAATATATATATATATATATATATATACTATATAGTCATCCGACAGATCTGTTTGGCTGTATCACAGCTCATCAGTACGGTTAGGCTCCGACTGCTTTCTTACCCAGGATTGAAACCTGACCAAATTGGCATCAGTTGGTGATTGTACCTCTGGGCTACAAGCGTTCGGTGGAAGAAGGCAGACTTTTTAGCACGCATATCATTATACACACCCAATAGCCATAGTGCTTTGATTCATTATTGAATGAGCGATGCGTATATGCTGGAGTAACTACTGTTTTCAAAGTCTCCCATTCTTCCAGAGTGCTCAATCAGGGTGTGAGAGCGTAAATATGATGTTTTCATCCATGGTTGTATGAACCTAAGAGGTATTTCTTAGTGTGGATGCATTTAGTCATAATTTCCGTTCTTTCATTTAACAGTTCGTCTTTATTTGGGTATGTCATAATTTCTAATTTTTCTTCTTGGCACAGTCGACATATTGGTATGTTCCAAATACCGGAAGCATATTCTTAAGATTGTTAATTATTTCTAACTGTATTTATATTCTATATTCTAATAAATAGTTTTTATTTCTTTTCATTTTATTTGTATTATTTCTTTTTTATTTTGGTTAGTTTAAGTTCTGTATAACACATCACTCCATAAGTCCAGGGCTTGACATATAGATTATGCTAAGAATAAAAAATCCATGTGATTTTTATGAAGTACTAGCCTTCAAATGGTGTGTGACAAAGTTTAGGCCCAGTTGGATTATTAGTTTAAAAATTAGTTATTTAAGTGAAGTTAGTGTTGTAAATTTTCAAAACAATAGAAAAATCTGAATTTTGTGGGTTGAGAAAGCATTATTTTTTATGGGGGAAAAAACTGTTCAAGCAAAGCAATGGTTTGATAAGTGTTATTCAACCTCTGCTATGTTGGAAACAGTGGTTAAGAGGTGGCATGCTGACTTTAAATGTGGTCATACAGACACAAATGATGCAGAATGCTCAGGTTACTCAAAATTGGCAGTTGTCCCAAAAAACACCAAAAAAATCCCAAAACTAATTTTGATCGATTGTAAATTGAAGTTGTATTAAATAACAGAGGAGTTGAAAATGTCAGAAGGCAGTGTATTCACCATTTTACATGAATATTTGTCAATGAGAAAGCTTGTGTTCAAAGTGGATGTGGCATTTACTCACAGTCGATCAAAAACAATGATGCGTCGACGATTCAGAGCGTTGTTTGCAACTGTTTCAACATAACAAGGAGAAGTTTTGCATAAATATGTGACAATGGATGAAACACGGATCCATCACTTCACTCTGGAGTAAAATCAGCAGTCAGCTGAGTGGACAGCATCAGGTGAAAGCCATCCAAAGTGAGCAAAGACACAAACATCAGCAGGCATGGTTTGGCCTCTGTATTTTGGGATGTTCAAGGTATTTTGTTCATCGATTACCTTGAGAAAGGAAGAACTCTCAATAGCAAACATTATATAGCATTATTAGTGCGTTTTAAGGAAGAAATTGTCCAAAATCATCCACAAATGAAGAAGAAAAATTGATCTTTCACCAAGATAATGCACTGTGTCACAAGTTGATCGCAACGATGGTGGAAAGTACATGAATTGCTTCCAGATCCACCCTATTCTCCAGATCTGGCCCCTAGTGATGACTGGCTGTTTGCAGATCTCAAAAGCATGCTCCAGGCAAACAGATTTGGCTCCGATGAAGAAATGAAATATTGGAAACTGATGCATATTTTGAGGCCAATGACAAATTGTTCTACGAAAGACACTGAATAGTTAGAGAAGTGTTGGAATCAATGCATCACTCTAGAAGACTATGTTGATGAATAAAGTCAAATTTTGCCTAAAAGTTCTTGTTCTATTAGTTAGGACTGGAATTTATTGAGTGATCTGTTATATAGTGGTAATATCTATTCTCTTGTATATTCTGGTATATTATATTGCTTTAACTTTAAGATTTTTTGTATATGTGTGATTAAGTGTATGAGTTCTTTATTTTTGTAATATTTCCAGTATGACTGTGGCCTCAATGTTAAACTGTATACACCTCTACCCTTCATCTAACCTTATTTTCTCTCTGTGCCAACCTAATTTCTTTTGTTTTTTAAATATTCTGAATTAAACTGTTTGATTTGCTGGGTCTGAGGAAACAGTTTGTACTTTTACAACAATTTTGGATTTATAACCATTTAATTATGTGTTGAGTTTTCTTCTCTATATTTCATATTGCTCTAGATAGTATCCATTGAGCTCTCTATTTTTATCTATTTAATATTTTATGTTAATTAGATTAAAGTTTCTGGATTTTCCTCTCTATTTTGATGGCTTTGTTATTATTTCCTCTCTCTTTCTATATATATATATATATATATATATGAAATTATAATTAGTTTGAACATTAATTTTGATTGACACTCATATTTAAGTAGATATTCTGTTTTTTTTTTATAATTAATTTATAAATAAATTAATTATAAAATTTATCGTAAATAATCAGGCCAGTAGAAATAAACATATAATACTGTTTAATTATAAAAAGAAACAGAATATCTGCTTAAATAAGAGTATTTAACAAAAATGTTCAAACAAATAATTTCAAATTGTTTGTTTTTATAAGCAATTTCGTTAATCTTCATATATATATATATATATATATATATATATATATATATATATATATATATACCCACCCACAAACATATATAATGCCATTCATAAAAGCTAAAGTCTGTTTCAGAGACAAAACATGTTTACCCACTGTTAGTTTGATATATCCTTTTCTCCTTTTATACAACCATGTCACTTTAAGATGTTGGCAATTATGGATCTCCACAACTTCCTGTTTTTTGTAGCTCTTAACAAAGATTACATTTTTTGCCATCATTCACACACCCTGGTTTGTCATCCATTCATACAACCTTCTTAGGTAGGTTGCTTGCTGTTACAGTCTCTCCCATTTGCCTTTGGTATGTCCTGTGAGTGTCAACTTCTCTAAGCCCTCTTTCCTTGTGGATCTCAGAATCTCCAAGTGTCTTTTTTAACATACAGATGTCTTTTTTGTTTTCATTTTCCTTTAAATTTCCTTCTGGCTCACATACTTGGTTGATGGGATTTTTTTAATCATTTCACCTCAAACAAGGCAATAATGCCACTAAGATGCAGAGGGTTACTGGGATTGAATGAGAATGAGAAAACGTTAGCAGGAACCCAATCCCAAACAGGGAACAAAAGATCAACTTCTATTCTTGTTCAACAGACAAGGAAGAAGTGCAAACCAGGTAATTTGCAAAACTGTCTACTCTTATTCTAAGCATTCTCCTATAGAACCTCATCTCCGCTGCCCCAGTTCTCTGTTCATTGACAAGGAAACCACCCAGCATTCACTGCCATACAGGAATCCATACCATACAGTAGCTCAGCACTCCTTTCTTTTTTCTAGTCAAAATTACCCCAAGTTCTAATGAGTTTTTCTCTATGGTTCTATCAATTCAGACCTTTAGAGAAAGAACACACCATTCTTTGCTCAGTGTCTAATCACCCACATTTCTTCTGCATTCCATTTGTAAAAAGAAGTTCCATTTAGACAGCTTTTTTTTTTTTGTGTGCAAGAATTGCTATTCAATACAAACTCCTGCTTGGATGCTTCCCTTAATGCTATAATCTTAAATTCTTCAAAATCAAGCTGTTACTAATTTAGTCAGTTGCCATATGTGATACACACTTGAGTAATCATGTCTTTTATGAGACATGACAAACTAGGCAAAAGATTTTTCCTGCAGTAGTTTGCCATTACTTTCTGCAGTAGACTGGTTACCTAAAAAAGGCTACAGAACCCACTCTGTCTTGCTATTAAATCTATAGCTGGAGGGAGAAGAGATGGACTAATACCTTTCCCAAAAATATTTGTGCATAAATGAATGAAACAAATTTGACTTGAATTTGAACTCCGCTCTCTAATTTCTCATTCCCAGCCGATATCCATTACACCACAACGCACTGATTACTAATTACTTATCCTCATAATCTTCACTTCTTTCTATTTCCATCTTCCTCCTCTTGCATTGAGTAACTCTCTACCATGAGTAGCTCTTGAGCCTTGTATTGGGTAAAACTGTCATATGAAAAAGAAAAATGCTCCATTCACAAGTGTGTGGGCCAATGCCAAAGATCAAGAAAGCCACCCAGAAGCGCTTATTTGAACTCATCACTACAAGCGGCATTCTTCTTGACAAAGACGCCGTCATCACTTTATTCTGCCACTTTCTCCCTGATACTGTTGATGTAACACCCTTGCAGCTGTGTGACGCCAGTGTCAACTGTTGTTGCAGCTAACGTACTGACATCAGAGATAATTTTCAGTCAATTACTTTTTGGTGTGACGATAGTTAAAAACAGAAGAGAAAACAAATTGTGGGCTTCCAAGATAAGGCAAGCGGCGGCAATTTGAATTCCATGAAATATATAGGGGGTAAAAAACATCTAAACATGCAACAGATGGCAACATATGTATCACTTTCCTGTTGACATTTAGTGTGCATGTATGCATATGGCTTTGTTTCAGTAAAGAGTTTAATGGTAGCAGCCATCTGGTAATGTGTTTACCTTAGAAAGGTACGTTTGGGCAGCTGTTTAACTAAATGTGCCCAAAAGGTAGTAAGACAAAAAAAAGAATCTGATAAGTTTTACGCCCCTAAGATGCTATTAAAATTCATCTTGAATAATGCCACAAGTGAGGATCAAGAGAAATAAACCAAACAGAATGATTTCATTTTTGACTCAACTAGAGAAAAAAAATAAGTTGTTTTTAGATCAATAAAAGACATACAAAATATATTTAGAGATCCTTGATAAAATCCAAAGGAGAATTTGTAATGTTATTGGTCTTGACCTGGAATCTTGGCTTCAGTCCCTTTACAGGCATACGTCACCTTAACATCAGTAATTTGTCCCAGGGGAGATGACTTAATTCGAAAAACAACTTAAATTGAATTTACTTGTCTCCGAATTTACTTGTCACAACGCTAAACCACAAATAACCATTCTCAGTTCTGTATTTTATTTAAAAATGCATTTTTAATAATATATGGTCAATAAGAATGTATTTTAAGCTTACAAACAAATTTTTGTTCTTAATAATTGGAGTAGATAAACTAAAATATCACCCGGTTCACACTCCACCCACGTCTATTGAACAGGTGTAGAGGCTCATCCCTTGTTCCCTGTTTAGGATGTGGTTTCCGCCTTTCTCTTTTCCAATCTTTTCACTTTTCTTTTTTTTTTTCTCAATTGGAGTAGATAGACTAAACTATCGCCCGGTTCACACTCCACCCACGTCTATTGAACAGGTGTAGAGGCTCATCCCTTGTTCCCTGTTTAGGATGTGGTTTCCGGCTTTCTCTTTTCCAATCTTTTACTCTTTTCCATTCTTTTACTCTTTTTTTCTCAATTGGAGTAGATAGACTAAACTATCGCCCGGTTCACACTCCACCCACGTCTATTGAACAGGTGTAGAGGCTCATCCCTTGTTCCCTGTTTAGGATGTGGTATTTTAGAACATTACTACATTTGTTACCATATATATTGCTTGCAATTTATTTAATCTGACATGTTTAAAAGAAAATTTGCTGCCTAAATACACACACACACACACACATAATATATATATATATATATATATATATATATATATTAACTGTAATGAGAAATAGGAAAGACAATTTTGAATCTCAATCAAGTGTGTTACATTAACTTTCACAAAAATAACCTTCTCCTCATGTCTCTCTGTCATGCTACGTCCATGGTTATATAGGTCAGAATGGTCTCTACAGCCTTTGTTAGCAACCCAGGAATTCTTCGCATGTTAAGGCCAAGATCTCATACTCAACAGGGAAGTCTATAAACCTTATGTGAGATTATATATAGTCATCCGCAGACAGATCTGTTTCCCTGTATCACAGCTCATCAGTACAGTTAGACATCCCGATTGCTTTTATATATATATATATATATATATATGGTAAAAATCATCATAATATTTTGAAAAGCATACTGCAACACAATAGCAATTAAATTTCAGTGTTAAAACACCATTATCAAGCAGTAAAATGTGGTTAATTTACTTGGTGATATATATGAATAAGATTTTTTTAAAATAAAATAAAAATCAAACAGTAAAACAAAAACATAAGAATAAAGAGGTCGTCCAATGAGAGAAATTAAGTGGGGTTGGGAGGTTATGACATTTTAAAGAATGGTGTGTAAGACCCATAGACTGTAGTGTTTCAATGTTCTGCTACAGAAAGCCAGACATGTCAAAAATTTGAAACCAGAAAAAAGAGAAAAAGGTAAAGGAGAGAAGAGAAAGAAAAGAGAAAGACTAAGATGATAGAAAAATTGAAACAATAATAAAATAAAATAAAGTAAATAAAATAAAATCAAAAGTAACATAAAAAAATAATACAAAAATATAAAAATTAAACTATTTTCTTAAGAAAATTTGTTAATAAAGACAAATAAAAATCATAGTAATGAAAAAATTATCAGTTAAATAAGCTTAAATCTAAGAAAAATAGTAAAAATATTAAGATAATTTCAGATATATTTAAGAGTATGGAAATTTCTATGGTGACAAAAATTAGTGATTTCATTACATTGGTTTAATAAGTCAGTTTTTAGGAATTTTATTATATAGATTTTTTCTCGCAAGCAAAGGAAACGTATTTCATGTAATGATTTACATGTTTTAGCTTTAGTTAATATTTTTTATTTAACTGTAGAAGTTTTATTTACATCTTTCAATTGCCAGTAGTATTTAGAGAGAGAAGTAGAATTACTATACACTTTAAAACTGAAAGATAAATTATGCTGGTAAAATTGGGACTTAAAATTATTCTTAGTACATCCGATATAATGTTTGGTAAAATTAGAATTTTCAGTGGTTAAAATGGTAGCTTGGTATACTATTGAATCTGTAAGGTATTTATTTTTATGCTAGGGTTATGACAATTTTCAGAAATTGTGTTATTATCATTATTTATGGTAAGTTGGTTATAATTAATAGCATCATGTTGTTTTAGGATTTGATTATTGTGTTTTTTTTTTATTATCATAGAAAGATTATCAGTGCAGCTATAAGTAAGTTTCAGTGTATTTTTATTACTGATTTTGCTCAGGGGTTTATTATTTGTTTATTAAATTTTTATTATTTGTTGATTAAATGTTTATTATTTGTTTATTAAATGTTTATTATTTGTTTATTAAATGTTTATTAAATGTTTATTATTTGTTTATTAAATGTTTATTATTTGTTTATTAAATGTTTTGAACTAAATTAAGGAATTTATTACCTAACTTGGTACTAACCATTTGGTTAAATCATGGTGTGTACCAAATTATTTTCCTATTTCAATTATGTTTGGTATTATGACTAATTTGTTTATATTTAATATCATTGCATTTGTAGCTGCTGTTTTTTAGAACAGTGTTGTAGTAATGATTATGTTGATAGAAAATGTCTTCAGTTGATGAATTATTGTTTATTCTTTGTTCAGTTGAATGTGGTATATTTTAATTATAGATGGTGGGTGATTTTATTTAGGATGTAAGGACATAGGGTCAACATTATGTTTTACATATGGTGAGTAAGTACTATTGACTATGTCAAGTGTAACCTCTAGAAAGTTAACTTTTTTTAGATTGTTATTTACTATTACTTTAAGATTAAAATTTTTCAGTGCTCTATGTATATATTTATGGATTCTATATACTTTTTAGTGAGTAGAATGATGGATAATCATGAGACCATCATTGCTATACAATCCAATATCTGTTATATCAACATCATAATGGGCATTGAAATTGTACAAAATAAAAAGACCTACAAGGTCCAATGATTCGGCAGAATCTAGTGCTCCCATGGCAATGTCAAATGGGTCCACAGAATTAGATTTAATCCACTGTTCATTGTTATGGATGAGGACAGACTGTTGTGAGTTTAAAATTATATTTCTTTCTACACTAGTTAGGCCCAAAAATTCCAAAGCAAAGTCCAAGGTAATTGTAAACAAATCCTTCAAGAATGAGGAGTAATAATTTACTAAGTAGAATTAAATAAATTAGCATTTATGTTTGTTGTTAATTTGTTTGAACCAATTTAAGCCCTCAATAGTATTACTCATTTGGATTAATCCAATGTTATGTTTGATTTGTCAGTTAACTTTTTGTTTTTTAATTGTATCACCCCGAGCAAGGCGGTAATACCACTGATGTGAATGGGACTACATAAGAGTAAAAAGATTAATTAGAATAAAGTGAAGAGGAAGACGAAGCAGTTAGAAAGGAGCAAGAGAAGGATGGGAATACAGGTGTGATGACAGTTGCAAAGGTGAAGAGAAAGGAAAGGATATACAGGGTGGTGAAAGAGCTAGAGTCAAGTGGTTAAGAGATGAGTATTGACATTGCATTTAAATTCCTTGGAGGTTGAAGCCATCAGGAAAGCAAGAATATGGAAGCGAGTTCCACAGGCAGGAAGTGCGAGAGAACAAGCTGCAGAAGTAGAATTGTTGTCGGCATTTGGTTTAAACTAACTGTGAATGGGTGGGACCCAGTTGCCAATCTGGTTTCACGAGTAAACACCTGTTGCAGAGGCACCAGTGACTTAAGTTTGTTGAAGCAGAAGCCATGAAAGTATTTATAGAACAGACAAAGGGAGGCAACATCTCATCGGTGGGGAAGTGGCTGTAGTCGAGCCGCTAAGTCGGTACCTATCACATTACTGATTCTCCTTTGGAGCCTGTCGAGAACACTGAGATGAACAGCAAGGGGCACCTGACCATATATGGCATCAGTATTCCATGCACGGACGAATGGTTGATTTGTATTCTCTCCAAAATTTGTTTACTAATTCTACCAATTTCCGGTTTCGTTGGTTGAATTATTCTAGTTGTGCAGTTACTATCAAAGTCAGGTTTGTGATCTTTGATAGTAATGTATGATTCAATAGAGTTGAGTTTGCTTACTCTGTCACTAATTTTTAACTTGTCGGTTATAATTTTAGTAGTATGATTAATGTTGTCAACTACATTATTAGTGCAAATATTAACTTTTTTATAATTCTTGGTGAGATTTTTAGTAAATACAGAGTTGTAGTCCTGTGGGATAGTTTTATAGTAATTATCTATTTTGTCAGAACATAAAAAGATTTTGTCAGATGTGTTAATTCCTTTAAAAATAGAGTCAAGTTTTTTCCGGAAATTGAATTTGTGTTTATGGAATTTGATGTTGTTAATAGTTTGAAACAAATTGGCTTCAAACTGTACTAATTTATCAGCTTTCAAGTTTTTAAATCCATAATAATTGTTGTGTTTTGGTGAAAAATTATTATTTTTTGTAAAGGAAGAAATAGGCTTTCCCTCTCATCCTTCTAATTAAGTCCCTGCTTTTTGGACCAATTTGGTAAAATAATCTAAGCATTCCAGAAGTTGAGTAAGGTATTAAGAAACAGGACAATTTTGCTAGACACTAGGAAGAGAGTACTGGAATGCTATGTGCTGTCCGTCCTTCGGCAGTGAATATGGCAGTGAATGCTGGACAATATCATCAAAGACCAAGGAAAAACTTGAAGCAACTGAAATATGGTTCTACAAAAACATACTGGATATAAAGTGGGGGATCAATTCCATTTTACAATCAATATATAAACTGATCCCTCACTTTGTGACCACATCAGTTTCTATGTATTTATATTTCTGAGATCCAAAAGCACAAAGATGCATTCCAGAAGCTGAGAAGAGTATTAAGAAACAGGACAATTTCACTAGAAACAAAGAGGAGAGTACTGGATTGCTATGTGATGTCGGTTCTTCAATATGGCAGTGAATGCTGGACAATACCATCAAAGATGAGGGAAAAACTTGAAGCAACTGAAATGTGGTTCTACAGAAGGATGCTGCAAATATCATGGATCGAGCATGTGAGCAATGATGAGGTCTTGGAAATGATGGAAACAAAAAGGAAATTAATACTGAGCATCAGAAAGAGACAGCTGAAGTTCCTGGGACATGCAATGAGGAAGGAGGGCTTGGAGAATCTGATACTAAGAGGCCAGATAGAGGGAAAAAGAGACAGGGGAAAGCAACGGATAACATATTTGAAGGACCTAATCAGGTGGATGACGGAACAAGGATTGCATGGTGTAACAGGAGGAGGCGTATCCAGAGCCACCAGGGATAGGGAGACGTGGAAAGCGTATGATCGCCTACGTCCTGAAGGGACAAGGCACATAGAAGAGGAAGAATCTCATTTGTGAGGGATTCAAATGTTTTTTCCATGGTTGCAAAAAAAGTAAAGGATGAGAGTGCTCAACTATGAAAGAAGCAGCTAATAACAATAATGGCTACTGATGGAAGTACATTCCACAGTTAGACATTTGATTTTAAAAAGTGCTCAATACAAAAGTAGAGCCTAGATATATGGTAATTATTATTATTATGATAATAATAATAGCAGACTGCAACTCAATAGCTATAAAATTTTTAGTGTTAAAACACCATCAGGCAGTAAAATGTGGTTTATTTACTTAGTAATATATATACACTCCTGATCAAAAATTTAAGACCACTTAAAAATCTTTAAAAAGAAATTTTTTTTATGGATAGATTTTAAACTCCTTCCACTTAAGGTTACCAATACTACAATCTAAAAGGTTACGGAAACAAAAAGCTACATTCCAAACATTTTATTTAGAAATTTGCATTTTTATAAAATGAGGTGATTTACACATGATCAAAATTATAAGACCAGGGGTATAAATTGTTAGATCTATGGCAATTCCAATGTTTTTAGTTCAGTTAGAGATTAGCAATCACTGCGTAAAGGTGTTACCATGCCTAAAGCAAGCAAACTTACCAAAGTTGAGCGTTCTCGAATTCTAGAATTCCACAAGCAAGGTTTGTCACAGCGGGCAATCGCAGGTAAGGTAAATCGCAGTAAAACTGTGATTTGCAACTTTCTAAAGAACAGTGAGAATTATGGAAAAGCAAAATACTCTGATAGGCCCCAAAAAATTTCTCCTACATTGAGTAGGAAAATAAGACGGGTTGTTATGAAAGACAGGGGACTTTCTTCTAGTCAAATTAAGGCAGTCACAAATGCTGATTGCAGTCCCGTAACCATCAGACGACACTTAAGACAAAAAGGCATGGTAAATAAAAAGCGTAAACAAATTCCTCGGCTGCTTCCACGTCACAAGTTGGGCCGCTTAAAGTTTGGTCGTGAATACCAAACATGGGACGTTGAGAAGTGGAAGAAAGTCCTGTTTTCTGATGAGAAAAAATTCAATCTCGATGGTCCTGATGGCTTCCAACGATATTGGTATAACAAAAACATGCCTCCTGAAATTTTCTCCACACGTCATAGTGGTGGAGGGCCCCTAATGGTAAGGGGTGCCTTTTCTTACAGAGGGACAATGGAGCTCCCAGGTGATGCAGGGTCATCAGAGAGTGGCTGGTTGTGTTAACATGATACAAAAAGCATCTTTGATGACAGAGGGTTTGTGTGGGGATGGATGGTTATTCCGACAAGATAATGCTGCAATCCATGTTGCAAGATGGACCTTGACCTTTCTACTAGAAAATGGGTCCATCTCTTGGGACATCCTGCATGCTCACCAGACTTGAACCTAATTGAAAATGTTTGGGGATGGATGAGAAGAGATGTTTATCAAAATGGCAAACAATATTCAACAAAAAATGAACTTTGTGAAGCCATCTTCAGAAGCTGGAGCAACATCCCCTGCACCTTAATGGAAATGCTTATTTCTAGCATGCCCGACAGAATTTTTGAAGTCATCAAAACCAGTGGAGGTAGACTTCATTATTAAATTTGGTTGTTGAATATTTTCATATACTTTTTGTACAATTTCGTAGAATTTTTGTCTCTGGTCTTATAATTTTGATCATGTGTAAATCGACTCATTTTATAAAAATGTAAATTTCTAAATAAAATGTTTGAAATGTAGCTTTTTGTTTCCATAACCTTTTAGATTGTAGTATTGGTAACCTTAAGTGGAAGGAGTTTAAAATCTATCTGTAAAAAAAAAATTTCTTTTTAAAGATTTTCAAGTGGTCTTAAGTTTTTGATCGGGAGTATATTTAGGTAAGGAGATATTTTTAAAAAATGAAATAAAAATAAAAAAACATAAGAATAAAGACGTCATCCAATGAGATGAATTAAGCAGGGTTGGGAGGTTACAACATTTTAAAGAATGGAGTGTGTAAGACTCATAGATAGTAGTGTTTCAAAGTTTTGCCAAAGAAAGCCAGACTGGATAAAGGAGAAAAAAAATGAAAGGGAAAAAACAAAGAAAAGAAAAAGACAAAGGCAATAGAAAAATTGAAACAATTATAAAATAAAATAAAGTAAATAAAAATAAAACCAAAAACAACAGAAGGAATAAGAATAATATAAAAAATATAAAAATTAAAATTAAAATATTTTCTTAAGGCGATTTGTTAAAAAGAATGATAAAAAGATAGTAATGAAAAAATTTCCCAGTTAAATAAGAAAAAATAAGTTAAAATATGAAGATAAAATTGAGATAATTTCTGATATATTTAAAAGTATGGAAATTTCTATGGTGGCAAAAATTAGTGATTTCATTACATTGGTTCAATAAGTCAGTTTTTAGGAATTTTATTATATAGATTTTTTCTCGTCAGAAAAGGAAACTTATTTCATGTCATGATTTACATGTTCTAGCTTTAGTTCATATTTTCCATTCGACTGTAGGAGTTTTATTTGCATCTTTCAATTGACAGAAGTATTTAGGGAGAGAATTAAAATTACTATATATTTTATTCCTGAAAGAATAGTTGTGCTGGTAAAATCAAGACTTAAAATTATTCTTAGTACATCCGATATAATGTTTGATAAGATTAGGATTTTCAGTCGTCGAAATGGTACCTTGGTATGCTATTGAGTCTGTAAGGCATTTATTTTGCAAAGTACATATGTCAAGGTTCTGACAATGACAGGAAATTGTGTTATTATGATTACTTATGGTAAGTTGGTTATAATTAATATCATCATAATGCTTTTGTGTTCTAAGAAATAGGGCTCAAGATGAACCTTTCAAAAGCCAAAAGTGTGATTTGAACTTAGAATGAAAGCAAGAATGGCAGCTACCCTAAGTCCATCACAAAAATTTATGATGTGGAATTAGTATATCCTAAACATGTCAGATACCTGTGTATGAATCAGTTATTAGAAATTTACTGATAAATTTATTATTTTGTGGAACTTGACTTCTGTGGTGTAGTACTTAAAATTAAGATGTGTTTTTTTTAGTGAACTGTTACAAGGATGTATTTATATATAAAATAATATTTATAATGTCTAAAAAGCTATAGAAAAGGATTCTATTAGTCCTACTTGTTATTACAAAAAAAGTTTTAATTCATGAAGTAGTTGTTAAATAGAGAAATTAGAAATAGAATGTTTTAGAAGATTTTGGAATATTCCAGTAAAATTTAGAGAATTCTAAAGTATCCTAGAATATGCAAATTAGGTGTTAGCCCCTATAAAACTAGGTTCTGAGAAGAGAGTAGTCAGTTGTTAACAGGATTTGCTGACATTATCAACTCCGTCTTTGATTCAAGAATTTATGTCCAGCCAAAAAAATCTCTAAGAAAAGTCGACGACCAACTAAAACCTGAAAGAAAACCCCATGGAACTATATGAATAAATAGATATTATTTTTTTTCATTGACCAAACTAATAATTATTCTTTTTATACATATTTGAGGATTTACAAAAAGTATAGCACTTAAACTTCTTTGTTATCTTAACTGGGTAAAGATATTTGACACCTTCCTTCCCCTTCATAACACTTCACCTTCCAGTAGTAAATGCTATGTTTCACTTTTGAATGCAAAATTTGTAAATTTTGTATATATATATCATTTTGTGTTATTCGTAAATTAAACATTTGTATGCGATTTAACTATCAGTTTTGGTCAATCATTATTTTTTCTTTTGTAACATTTAACACATAACAGTACCTAAATTTAAGAACACTCTGTCTTCATGATTCAGTATGAGAGTTTTGAAGTAATTTGAGTGATCACTGGAGATTCTTCTTCCAGACAATACCTGCTTATAACGAATGCGAAAAGATATTAATTCCCAGGCACTTGCAAGTAACACTTTTGAGATGCAAATAAAAAGAAAACATTCATGTGACACATTACTTTTCATTTCAACATATGG
Organism: Ascarosepion bandense; assembly: GCA_037127315.1. NCBI lineage: Eukaryota > Metazoa > Mollusca > Cephalopoda > Sepiida > Sepiidae > Ascarosepion > Ascarosepion bandense. The sequence goes on from JBBBDQ010000927.1 coordinate 7,895,209, forward strand.
ATACTCATTTCTCTTGAGAAATGATTCTCCTGATGCTTGCGTGAACAAAATCATCATATTTGTGGGTAGGAGTTGGGGGGGGGGGCACATAGAGGAGGTAAAATTATTTTTACTTACCAATCAGTCTGCATTACGGTAATGTATGCTGCAGTCACCAGGAAGATAAAAAAAAAAAAAATACGAACACCAAACAAAACGAAAACAAAAATTGTAATCTAACATTTATGCTGTCAATTATTAAGCAGCCTTCATCACCTGTTAAGCATAACTTAACCATAGCCAAAACCTTCAAAAACATCCATAAACCAACGAATGAAGATTGTGAGAATTTTGGTTTCGCTATATTTTTTTTTTTTTTTTTGGTAAAAAAAAAAGAAAAAGAAAAGAAAAAAGAAGAAGCCTGTCCAGGCATGTCTGTCTCATGTAACTCTACGTAATTATAGAAAAGGAGTTATTTGTTTGTAGAAAGACATGAAGGCTGAACATGCAAATATGGTTGTGGGCAATACAATAATACTAAGTGTCAACAGGCATATGTCCGACAGTTGCTCAGAATTAATTTGATTCATTCAGCTCTGTTGTGTTGTCCATTTTTTTTTTTTAAATCCATGTTCTTAAGAATGAGTGTTTGTGAAATAAAATGCAACATCTATTGAACAGGTGAAGAGGCTTATCCCTTGTTTCCTGTTTAGGATGCGGTTTCCGGTTTTCTCTTTTCCAATCTTTTCACTCTTTTCTTTTTTATTTTTCTTTCAATTGGATTAGATAGACTAAACTATTGCTCCACCCACGTCTATTGAACAGGTGTAGAGGCTCATCCCTTGTTCCCTGTTTAGGATACGGTTTCCGGTTTTCTCTTTTCCAATCTTTTCATTCTTTTCTTTTTTTATTTTTTTTCAATTGGAGTAGATAGACTAAACTATCGCCCGGTTCACACTCCACCCACATCTATTGAACAGGTGAAGAGGCTCATCCCTTGTTTCCTGTTTAGGATGCGGTTTCCGGTTTTCTCTTTTGCAATCGTTTCACTCTTTTCTCTCCTTATTTTTTTTTTCAATTGGAGTAGATAGACTAAACTATCGCCTGGTTCACACTCCACCCACGTCTATTGAACAGGTGTAGAGGTTCATCCCTTGTTCCCTGTTTAGGATATGGTTTCCGGTTTTCTCTTTTCCAATCTTTTCATTCTTTTCTTTTTTTCTTTTTTTTTCAATTTAAGTAGATAGACTAAACTATCGCCCGGTTCACACTCCACCCACGTCTACTGAACAGGTGAAGAGGTTCATCCCTTGTTCCCTGTTTAGGATGTGGTTTCCGGATTTCTTTTTTCCATTCTTTTTACCCTTACGTAGCCCCCTGCGTATCAGTGGCATTATCGCCTTGCTTGGGGTGATATGATTAAAAAAAAAAAATTCAACAGAAGGAAACAAAAATAATCAAAATGAACTTTCCTAATTTATATAAAAATGATGTGGGAAAGACACTAAGTTGGTGGAAATTTTTCAGCAATTGTTTTAACTTAATTCTTTTTCTTGATATAAATTCATAAAGTCACCAAAGTCATCACTTCCTAGGAGAAATGATAAGCCACACTGCATTACCAAAAAGATGTACCAGACACTTGAGAAAAGTCGATGTCACACTAACAAGAACCAAAATTAGACACACCCACATAACCCAACCCTTCCTCCTAAAAAATGAAGACCCTCGAAAATGCTCAAACTGCCAAAAAGTACTCACTGCCAAACATGATTTAATTAACTATAAAAATCTGGCACCTACATGAAAATATTTCTACTATGTACCCAAACTTTGGGCCCTCTTTGAGAGTGTTGAACCCAAAGCCATTCTAGAATTCTTAAAAATAACAAAACTCTTCCCCAAAATATTAAAAGGAAACTGAATAAACATCTGGCTACAAAAATGCAACTAAACCAAATTACATCTACATCTTTATGTAATAACACCTCATAAAAGACTTTCTCTGCAAAATAAACGCAAAATAAAAACAAATCTTAAAACTACCCTATCCGGCGCAACCCTTGGGGTTGGTGTGTCTGTAATAAAAAAAAACTAATCTAAATTACCAAAAAAGTGATGCCGTCTGTTCGGTGGGATTGGAAACAGTATTACAAGCTTTTTCAGTCAGCATTCATCGAAACCAATTTTTCAAAATTTTTTCTCAATTCACTGTTATTGCTCTTTCCAGTACTGATGGGGGATTCCTTTCTAACTTTTTGCCTGAAATAGTATGAAACATCAACATCTTATATCATTATTTTCTCTTTGAATTACATGTGCTGACCATTTCAGTAGCTGTAGCAGCTGTTAAAATTCCTCAAGTGATGCAGTTCCTATTATTTGGCAAAGTTCTTTGAGATTCTGTAGCACCAGTCAACCTACAATACCAGCCATAATTATTAGGCCACCCCAGATTTTTAAAAGAAATGATGTATCTCATACTATTTTTAGTATTTATTGCCAAGTGGATAATTTTAAATGAAAATAGAATGGTTCTTTTGTTATTATTACTTTGCAAAATTTTACAAGGAAACAAAGATGAACTCTTATGAATTACCCTAAATTTTCTTCATTCTTTCATTGATGAAACTGCAATATAGATAATTATTAAATATTTATAGATTCATTTGCTGCCCATGTTATTGAGCAGTTTTAACAAAAGAACCATTCTATTTTCATTTACGATTATTCACTTGGAAATAAATACTAAAAATTAGTATGAAATACATACCTTTTTTTTAAAACATTGGGGGTGGCCTAATAATTATGGCCGGTAGTGTAGCTAAAGCGCTGTCTCACTCTGTCGTTCCTTGCTTTCAATCTGTCATGTGTGTAACAAAATATATGGTAAATCTACAATGTGCGATGGGTAAATTGTCGCTATTTGCCTTGTAAAATTTTGCAAAGTAATAATAGCAAAAGAACCATTCTATTTTCATTTACGATTATTCACTTGGAAATAAATACTAAAAAATAGTATGAAATACATACTTTTTTTTAAAACACTGGGTTGGCCTAATAATTATGCCCGGTGGTGTACATTCTTCATTTACTCAAAGCCAGTTTTAATCATTGATCTGAGAAAGCAATTGGATACAGTTAACAGTTCTGACATATCGGACTTAAAATTTTTCCTTTAAAACTCGGAAATGGGTAGAGTGTGGCTCATAAGTCATATAGCTTTCTAAATGACACTCCTAATTTCATGAGGAAAATTACATTTATAAAAATGTTTTTCATTCTTTTATTTGGTCTTGCTCATCCACACACACATGATCACATACATAAACAATGATTAAGTACAATGTTTCCTGAATTCTGAAACATTTCATTGAAGGTAACATTGTCAGCATTTTAAACCATTAACAATTTTCCCTAAGGAAGATCATACATGTAAATGCCTTTTGCTTCCGAAACAGGAAACATCAATGATAATTATTCTTCTTTTACAAATATTCTTGTCTACTCAAATGAATAAATTAAAAGCAAATCACATATAGCAATATGTGTTAATCATACTGTCATCTGTGATATTATACCAAGTCTTCAATTATTTTTTTTTTTAATTATAAAAAAAAATATTTTCTCTAAAGAAAAATTAAAGCAAGCTTTTGTTGGGAAAATGGCTGCAGTTTTTTTTAGGAAAAAAAATTAATTCTTTTAGTAGTGCAGTCCATCTTATGATATACCTGCTCCCACATGATTGCTTCCCCGACGGCTACAATCTCCAGGAGTTTAAATGTAAGGTCAACAGACACCTCCTAACACACTAACCTGCTCCCATTCTATCAAACACTCTTCCCATCTGCCCAACCCTCATCCTCGGTATCCTTACTCATCTGTCACCTTCCTCTTGACATTCCCTATGTCTAACCACTCCTTCTCTTTACCTTCCCCTATGTAGCCCCATGCGCAATAGTGGCAGTGGAATGCCTTGCTTGGGGTGAGATGATTAAAAAAAAAAAAAAAAAATACTGTACCTCATGCAGCCGACTGTTACTGCGCTACATGGTATTGTTTTAAACTATGTCATGTAACCGTACGCAATCCTAAAAAGGGAGTTGTTTTAACGAGACAGAGTAATCAAAATCTTTTAATTTTACCAAAATGATAAGAAAAACATTAATTTCATACAAATGTTTCAGGAATTGTTTTGACATAACTTTTTATTCATAAAAATTTGTATTTTCATTATTCAGTCATCAAAATATTTTTATCAACTTTCTCCTCCCTTACATCAACTAATTCCATTATTTTAAACTGATACTAAAGTTTTCAGCAATTTTGTTAAATCTTTTATTCATAAAAATTCATATCCTCATTATTCAGTCATGAAACTATTTTCCCTGCTTTTCTATCCCCTTAAATCAATTTCAGAAAAATTATTTAATTCTGTCATTGTCGAATGATGTTAAAGTTTCCAGATATTTTAACAAATCTTTTATTCGAATAACTTCATAACATCATTATTCAGTCATTCAAAGTACTTTCTACTTGTTGCATTCCTTATTGCCATTGGTTTAAATCATAAATTTTCTTGGAACCACTAACCCAACATGAGTGCTGCATAGAAAAAAAAGGAGTCATTCTGTGAAGGTCATGAGACTGAAGAATAGGCTGCAAGTGGAAAAGCTTCCCTTTCCAGCTCATTTGAGTTGAGGATGATTGATTGGTTGGTTGTTTTGTTTTTATGGCATACTAGCAGTATAGCCCGGCGTTGCTCGGGTGTAATGAAAGCTTTAAAACTAATCCATAGTCCTGGAGCTCAGACTCTTTGGACATTGGCACGAAAGAATAAAAAGCAATAGTTGTTTCCAGTTAAAGCGGAACTGTAGACTGAAAGAAAAATGTATGAATGAATATAAGTCAAATTTTGATTTCCTGGTATTGATATCAAATTTTCTGCACTATTGTAAGAACTGCAACCTTGAAACTTCTGAATTTCATTTTCTTATGTCTTTGCCTATGAGTGTATCAAATTTGATTAAAATCGAACCACTCCTTCTATAACCCGATTTTTTCGATTATCGATTTTCGATATTTATTGAGGGTGCCTTGACACAAATCCTAGCTAAAAACACTCGCAGACACTTATAGTACAACTGTGTAAATTTTCAAGAAAATCAGTTCAGCCATTTCGGAGTCTATAGGTAACGGATACATACACACACACACACAGAGACAGACACACACACACAGAGAGACAAAGTTCCATTTATAAATAAGTTTAGATTTAGATTAGATTAGATCAGATCAACCTCGGTGGGTCATTTATTGCCAACTAAATTTTTTTTTATTTATTTATTGCTGGCAACACCTTTTTCTTTCAACAATTTATTGTTGTTTTTTATATAAGTTTTGTGTATAGTAATACTTTTTTATTTTCGAGTATCAAGATTCATTGGGATTTGTTTTAAGGGCAGGGTCCCCAAGTTCCTACCCTTGTTATTTAACCCATAACTGGAGGGAAGGGATGGATTAATACCTTTCCCAAGAGTACCAGTGCTTAAGTGAATGCAGGGTATTCAACTGGAATTCGAACTCGGCTCACCGATTTCTCTTTCTGAGCCGATATCCACTGCACCACAACGTACATCTGTCACTAAACTCTTACCTCACCTGGTATTCCCAAGCGGTCACCCATCTAAGTACTGACCAGGCAAGTTGAGGATGAGCATTGTCATATCAGCAAAATTACTACCTGACTACATCATGCATTAAAAGTCAGTTCTTTTACAATGAGTCATTGAATGGAGCCAGTTGCTCTCTTCCACTTTATGTGTCCTGGAAGTTTCAATTTTCAATTTCAATAAATCTTTTCAATTTCATAGCATCATTATTCAGTCATTCAAAGTACTTGCACTCATTGCATTCCCATGCCGCCATTGTCTTAAATCATGAGGTGTATCAACAAAGAATTTCTTTCTTTGACATATTTGCTTTATTATATCAGTGAAAGACGTGACATCATTGATTCTCGATGATACTCGGAGGAGTAACTTCAGAGAAACACATACCAATTGATTGGCTAACCATTTCACCATGCGCAGTCTAGCTTCTCTAAAGCATCTGGGTGCAGAAAATGTGTCAACTCTTCAACATTCTTACAGCCAAGTTTGCATCATTTTGGTTTTATATCCAAAAATTCAACAAAGGCAATCCATCACTGTCAGAATTCCATGCTAATGGCTTTTATGGACAGTAATTTGTGATCCTGGGTCTGCTTATGCAAAATTTTGTAACACTCTAGGTTTATCAGATTTTACTCCACCTTTCTGCTAACTTGTATATCAGTTAAGTGCCATATGTGATACACGCTTTGGGCGATCATGTCTCGAAAGAGACATAACTGACTGGGCAGAAGATTATCCCACATTACTTTCTGTGGTAGATTGGTTGCCAACCAAGGCTATAGAACCCAATCTGTGCTATGATTTAATCCATAACTGGAGGGAAGAGACAAATTAATACCTTTCCCAAGGATATTTGTGTGTAACTATATGCAAAAAATTCAACTGGAATTCGAACTTGGCGCCCTGTTTTCTTGTTCCGAGTCGATATCCAGTGCACCACGACGCACATCCAACTTGTATATACAAATATAAAAGAAGTTTGAGTTTTGGTTAATGGCATATCAACACCTCTGTGAGTTATTTAATGCCAAAAAGGTAGGGTCTTTGGGTATTTTTTTAAATGTTCAATTATAGTGAGAAGGTTGATTTAGTCAGATTTTAAATGAAAATTTTTTTGTTTTTATTCTTTTTTATTTTAGAAAACTGAAAATGTCTTTTAGTTTTGTATTCAAAGATGTTTTGCTGAGAATAATTTTTTTCTTCAAAAATGTGTTACGGTAATAATTTTTCTTCAAAAATGTATTGTTGGTAATATTTTTCTTTCAAAAATGTATATTCTTCTATAAAAGTCTATTTTGATGTATATATTTCTATAAAAGTGTATTTTTATACTTTCATAGTGCTTTAACCCCAGTTTGGGGGTTAACTATTTACCCATAGCTGGGACCCTAACAGGTGGTACCACCCCGGGTCAGGGTGGACCTGGAAACAAGAGCAATTAAGATGTGGATTCATGATCCTCACAAACTCCCAATCAGTGGCCTTGCTGCTGGATGCAGTTTAACGTCATGCTCAGAACCTATAAAAGAAATGTTCAAGTATGGATTCATTGACGTTTTCAAGAAAATCTTCCCGTCCTGAATTTCTTAAAATCACTGACTCAACAAAAAGTGTTGCATATCTGTCTTTTCCAGCTCATTTATTAGTTCAGGACAGGTATCATATCAGCAAAATTCCTACCTAACTACATTGTCCAGCCCCATCTCTGCTAAGCATTCAGCAACAAAGAGAAGGATCAAGAATAATTGGAAATAGCGATAGGAGTCGCACCCACCCCTACTGCAAGGTAGCAGTGAAAGAAAGGGGAGCCTTCAGGTTGCCCTCGACCTAGCGATTGACCAATTTACTTACTTACATTGTCCAGTAAAAGTCAGCTCTTTTACAATGAGTCATTCGAAGGAGCTAGTTGCTCTCTTCTTTCTTTTGTGTCCTGGAAATTTCAATGTTCTCTTTTAATTTTTAAGTGTCTTTTTTGTTTCCATTTTATTTAAAACTTTGTCATTGCTCAAATGTTCAGCATATAGTATTTTCAGCATCCTTTTGTAAAACCACGTTTCTGTTGCCTGAAGTCTCTTCTTCATTTGTGAGGAGATTGTTCCGTGCTATAGAAGAGGTCTGATATTACATAGCAGTTCAGTACATTATTCCTTGTTTCTAATAAAATTTTCCACAATAATAATTTAATAAATTTTTTACCACAGAAAGCAATGGCAACCTACTGTGGGATAATCTTCTGCTCAGTCAGTCATGTCTCTTTCGAGACATGACTGACTGAAAGCATGTATCACGCATGGTACTTAACTGACTGACTTTGTAATTTTGGGGGTGTTCCTTTAGCTAACAACCATACTGCTGCATAGACACATGCTATATATATATATATATATATATATATATGATGCTCTTAGATATCTGGATGTTGCATATATACTATTAAAGATATATTATATGTAATTGAATGACAAAGTCTCTGAAAGTTCATTGCATTTACTTATATACAAATGTCCTTGAGAATGGTATGAATACACCTCTTCTCTCCCAACTATTAGTTAATTAGTAAGACTTATTATCTAAAACAAAAATTTTACAATCTAAAACATTTTCTGGCTTGGAAAAGGTTGAGAGGCCATAGAAAATAAATCAATCAAAACATTACTTTAGATTCTTGAAGTCCTTTTAGAGAATAAAAGGTATTTCAGAGATTTTTTTACACCATTTTATTCATTTATTTAACATTGTCCTGATATAAGTTTATCATATTCTCCTATATATATATATATATATATATATATATACTTTTTTTAATCATATCACCCCATGCAAGGTAGTAAAGCTACTAAGATACAAAGGGATTACTGAAAAAATGGAAACATTATTAAAGAGCAAGAATGACAATATATATATATATATATATATATATATTGTCATCCGCAGACAGATCTGTTTCGCCGTATCACAGCTCATCAGTACGGTTAGACTCCGATTGCTTTTTTACCCAGGATTGAAACCCGACCGAAATGGTGTCAGTCAGCGACTCTACCCCTGGGCTATGGGCATTCGGTGGAAGTAGGCAGACTTTTTAGCGCATATCATTATATGCGCCCAATAGCTAGAGCGCTCTAATTCATTTCACTGAATGAGCGATGCGTACATGCCAGAGTAGCTACTGGTTATCAAAGTCTACTATTTTTCCAGAGTGCTCAATCAGGGTGTGAGAGTGCACACACAAAGTGTGTTGGATAAATTGTCTAAATTATGCAAAGATGAAAATAACATCTCATTTTAACAGATATATTTACCAAAATTAATCTTGAAATGCTAAAGAGTAAATTTATTCAATAAAATCCCCATTGGCTTCAACCACAGCCTCCAGAATACTTCGCAATCACTAACAATTCTTCTGGATAGTCTCATCGTTTAAATTGGTGAATGCTGCTATAATCCTTACCTTCAGTTCATCTTTGCTGGTACAAGGAGTTTTGTGCCCCACATATACCCCCCACATGAAGGAGGTTGCAGTTTGGGGAGTTAGGTGGCCAGTTCAAAGAGGTGGCAAAAATTGACTGCCAGCCATTACTAGTTCTTCTGCTTGTGTGGCATGGTGCAGAGTCCTGTTGCCAGAAAGAAAATCTTCCAGAAAGAGCTGTCTGGTGTAGTGAATTTTGTGAATTAAAGAAGAAAGGTCTAAGCCAACAGACATTTTAGAAGATTATAGGTTACGCACATACTCCTAATAGTCTTAGCGATAGGTATAACACGTGTTTAGAAGAAAAAATCATAATAATAAAATACAATAATCATAACCAACTATTGATCCAGAGAAATGAAATACTGTTTAACTGTTGACATAGAAACAAATTCAAATTTACATAATATCGGTTTAACCCAATTAGCTATTATATTTCCATATATTCAATCCTTTCTAGTTCTTTTAATGCCAAAAGCATAACTAATTCTGATTCTTTCCTCTCTATAACCGCTATACACTTACTGTTTAACATTTATAAACTTTTCCTTCTCCCTAATTCAAAGATGATAAAATAAAATAAACATCAAGACAATCCTTCAAAAAAAATAATAAAAAGTTCCAGAGTATTTCTTTTTAAATCTAAAAATTTCAAGAAAAATGTCTCTCCTGGACTTCTTCATGTCTATTGATGTTCTTGAAACCAGTGAAAATTTAATACCCACAGGAGATATTGAAGCAAGAGAGACAGAGGAAAACAGTGCATAAGTTAGCTAAAATGCTTGTGTAACCAGATGGCGAAAAAAGACAAACATTGCTAAGAACTACAAAGGATAGGAAATTGTGGAGAGTCATGATTACACAAATCATGAGGAGAGATGGCACACAGAAATAGAATTAAATCAAAAACAGATACATAACAAGAATAAGCTTTTAAAATAAAACATTATAAAAGAAATCATCCCAAAGTAAAGACAGAACAATTTACATATTCCCAGACTTGTGGAACCCACAGATATGATCCATTGATAAAGATGCTAAAAATATGGTCGGTTCCTTGTACCTATTGTGGGTTGCACTAATGACACATTGGCCTTGTCTGAATGTTCTTCTTATCTTGTATGTGAATGACAAATATTATGCTCTCTTTACAACTGAGTACTCTAGAGAGGAAAATTTGAAAAAAAACAGTTACCATTTCAGCGATATATACATCACTCTTCAGTAATGAATTGAGTTCTTTTGGTAACTGGTGTGCCACTTATATATATATATTATATATATATATATAACACGCTAAAAAATCTCCCTTCTCTGATTCTATGTGCCTATGGCTTAGGGGTTAGCAACTCCGACTGATACCAAATCAGTTGAGTTTCGATCCTGACCGGAAGCAAGTGGATGTCTAAACACACTGATGAGCTGTGATACAGCAAAGAAGGCTTGTATGTGGATGATGAGTATATATATATATATATATATATATACACACACTTGTCATCTACATTATATATATATATATATATATATATATATACACTTGTTATCCATATTATATATATATATATATATATATATATATATATATATATATTTTTTCAATCATTTCACCCCGAGCAAGGCAGAAATGCCACTGATGTGCAGGGGGCTACATAACTGTAAAAAGATTAATTAGAAAAGAGTGAGGAGTACAAACTAGTTAGAAGGGAGCAATAGGAAGCTGAGAATGCAGGTGTGATGACAGATACATAGGTGGAGAGAAAGGGAAGGTTATACGGGGGTGGGGAGAGAGCTAGAATCCAGTGGTTAGTAGATGAGTATTGACTTTGCATTTAAATTTGTATGTTTTAATGTTATTCTTAAAACCCCACCATTTTTTTATTTTTATTTTTAATTTGTATTAATTTTAATTTTTCATATAACCCCAAATTAATGTCATAAGGGTAATATTCTGGTTTTATTTTTATAAAACTTCTTCCCATTAAAATAAAAACAAATGCCTTCTACTCTCTCCCGACCTTTGTCTCATCACATGCCCAAAATTTGTATTTTCAATACAAATTCAGTCCACACTGAGGTTTACAAGACAAACGACTGATATCTTCTTCTGCTGAAATAGACTATTCCCCATATGAGATAATTCTAAATTTATTGTTTCATAAATATTTACTCTGTAATTAAATACACTGAGCTCTTTTTGTGGATCATTTTTAATATTTTATAATTTACTATTATATTATTAGAATCCACTTGACCCCACCTATGGATTAAATAGAAAGACAAAACAAAACAAAAACTGAAATTGTTCTTCCAATCCAAAATATATGATTTGTATATTCCTTGTTTTATGTGTATTTCTAAAAGAGCTTTTTAATAGATATTCTTAAAATTCCCCAAAACATTGGTAACGTCCACAGAAAAATAAACGTGCCTTTTGAAAATCACACCGAGTGATACAGCAAGTTCATGTGTGTCTCTCTCTCTTTTTTCATATATATATATATATATATATATATATATATATATATATATATATATATATGATTTAAAAAGGTAAAATAGATTGATTTTTTCTCCAGTTTCAGAAAGGATTTTTTTTCGTTGCTGAGGTGATGTGTTATCCCCTGTGGGGATTTCATGTTGAAATGTACATACAACATCATTGAATAAATCCTATTTAATTTTTCATATATATATATATATATATATATATGAAATTATTTGTTTGAACATTATTTTTGATCAATACTCGGCTTTCTCTTTTCCAATCTTCTCACTTTGGTTTCTTTTTTTTTTTTTTCAATTGGAGTAGATAGATCTATCTATCGCCCGGTTCACACTCCATCCACATCTATTGAACAGGTTAAGAGGCTCATCCTTTGTTCCCTGTTTAGGATGTGGTTTCTGGCTTTCTCTTTTCCAATCTTTTCATTATTACGTAGCCCCCTGCACATCAGTGGCGTTACCGCCTTGCTCGGGGTGATACGATTAAAAAAAAAAAAAAACTTGAATTAATTTACCAAGGGAAGCTTTCTTATCATGAATTGTTTACCCTTACTATATATATATATATATATATATATATACCAAGTGCCCATAACTCAGAGGTAGAATCTTCGACTGATGCCAATTCGGTCGGGTTTCAATTCTGGGTAAAAGCAATTGGATGTCTAACCATACTGATGAGCTGTGATACAATGAGACAGAACTGTCTGCAGATGACTATATATACATATATATATATATATATAATTATATAGTTATGAATTAATTGTACATAGAAATTTCCATGTCGCAATGTACAATTAATTCATAACTATATAGTTATATTAAACTCTATAATACTCATTATATTGAGCACTGTCCATAATAAAATAAATGCCAGGGCACTCAAAATAATAAAACCTTGAGTCCTCTTCACCTGAAATATATATATATATGCACCGATGACTTAGGGAGTAAAAACTCCAACAAAACCAAATCAGTCGAGTTTCAATCCTGGCTGAAAGAAAATGCATGTCTAGCCACACTGATGAGCTGTGATGTAGCGAAACAGACTTCTATGTGGATGACTTATATATATATATATATATATATATTCAGAACTTATAATATAAATATGCTATAATATTACTACAAAAGTAGCTATTTTGTTTCAAGACTACTTGTGTCTTATCAAGTGATGAGGTTTATTTCAAGTTGAAGGGTTTTATATATATACTTAAACATGTGCATCTACACAAACACAATTTTTCAAAAAGACACATGGGAACTCTTTCGTCACACATGATAACGTCTTTGCGAGGTGTTTCAAATTTGAGAAAACTGTAGTAATATTTCAATTTTAAATGATTTCCCAACAGACACTAATGATGAGATAATTGTCTGAATTCTACTAATTCAATTAAGCAGTTAACACATGTAACTGACACAAATCTAAAACAATTCCCAGGGAGCTATTTACGAGTGGAACACAGACAGAAAGAGAGAGAGAGAGATAGTGAGTGAGGAGGGGGAGTAGCTTTTGTACATCAATTATCAAGGGGTTGGCTGCACATGAAAACCTCCAAAAATAATTTGCATGTCACTTAGATTAAGTAATAATATTCCTCTATATACAAGGGGTGATGAAAAGTTCTCAACCGGATCCATTTTGGTAAGTTAGTGAGGCTGATAGCTTTTCAGCATCCCCACCTCGTATGCGTGTAGGAGTATGTGAAAACAAGTATACTAACTTATTACATAAAAGTCCTTGTCACTTTTGAGTCAGAGCTTATACTAAGGCAAGGAGTGATATAAAACTAAGTGAATCCTGCCATGATAACAATATCCTAAGATAGGCAAGCCAATGACATATCCACTAGGCCATCATTCTGTTGCTTGGCTAGAATGAAATTAACTTAGAAATACTAAGTTCATACAAAGTTTATAATGTCTGTAATTACTTGCATTATTCCTTTATATTTCACCCCACCCCAACCCAACAAATATTGCTAGACTAAATTCATTAAAACAATAAAATCTAAATTAAACATTTGGATTTTTTATTACATTTTAATAAGACTGCTTGCTTTAAGGCTCGTGAGACACTCAAGGTAGAAGGTTATAGTAAAAACATTAATGAGGAACAAGGTGAGTGATATGAATGGACAAGAAGACAGAAGGAAATGACGATTATGATGACAAAGATGAAAGATGCTTTCTTCACTTCACTTGTTTTTATTTTTTATTGTTTCAGACATTTTTCTTTTTAAATGATTGATATTTTACCTCCAGACTTTATTCATCAGTGACCAATTCTGAGTTGGACGAAGTATCTATATATATATATTGTTTTATTCAAATACTTTAATCCAAGCGGAAAAAGCAGGAAGGTAAATTCCAAAAACCCGATCCTAATTAATATTAAAAATTTTTTAATATTAAAAAATGATACAGGAAGAGAGCTCCATTTAATAAAATATTACAGAGCAAATATAAATTAAATAGGATTTATTCAAAGATGTTGTATGTACATTTCGACATGAAATCCCCACAGGGGATAACGCATCACCTCAGCAATGAAAAAAAATCCTTTCTGAAACTGGAGAAAAAAATCAGTCTATTTTTCCTTTTTAAATCATAGATAGATTTGCAAAAAAAAGTTTAAAAAGAAAGAAAAAGAAAAAGATAAAATAAAATAAAATAAACAAGTAAAGAAAAATTGGCATTGTCTGGCTTTGCAAAAAAGAAAGAGAATTGTAACGTAAATCTTTTTCTTTTTCTTTCTTTTTAAACTTTTTTTGCAAATCTATCTATGATTTAAAAAGGTAAAATAGATTGATTTTTTCTCCAGTTTCAGAAAGGATTTTTTTCGTTGCTGAGGTGATGTGTTATCCCCTGTGGGGATTTCATGTTGAAATGTACATACAACATCATTGAATAAATCCTATTTAATTTATATATATATATATATATATATATTAGTCATTCAGTAATGAATTAGAGCACTCTAACTACTGGCGTATGATACATCATACACTAAAAGTCTGCCTCCTTTTACCGAGCACCCATAGCTCAGAGGTAGAATTGCCAACTGATGCCAATTTGATTGGGTTTCAATCCTGGGTAAAAGCAATCGAATGTCTAACCGTACTGATGAGCTGTGATACAGCGAAATAGATCTGTCTGCAGATGACTATATATATATATATATATATATATATATATATATATATGTGTGTGTGTGTGTGTGTGTGTAAAAATTAAGAGAGACACGTTATTCTATGTTTAAGCGGAAGTATAAAGCTATTTCAGGCAAACCATCGTCAGCTTTCAGCTTTATTGTACATAAGATTTTACACAAATGAAATTCACAAATAAAGACCCCAAAAAACCCAAAAACAGAAATAAAAATAAAGATTGCTCCCTTAATAGTGAAAATTTAAGAAAAAATGCATAATTACATATATGTGTGATATACATCCTCAGAGAACTATCAATCCTATCACTATTTATTATAAGCAGATACAATCTAAACAAGATAAAATATACAGATGACACAGTGTTGATAGCAGACACAGAAAGGAAACTACAAAAATGCCTTCAGAAGGTAGTGAAGGAAAGTGAGAAGAAATAGAAAGATGTGTAAAACAAGGATGTGTCTTCATACCGTAATTATTCACCCTATGCAACGATGCAATTCAAAGAGAATTAGAAGTCCTACCAGGATTCATTATTGGCAGCCACAATCTTAACAACATAAGATACGCAGATGACACAGTGTTGATAGCAGACACAGAAAGGAAACTACAAAAATGTCTACAGAAGGTAGTGAAGGAAAGTGAGAAGAAATAGAAAGACGTGTAAAACAAGGATGTGTCTTCCCACCGTAATTATTCAACCTATGCAACGATGCAATTCAAAGAGAATTAGAAGTCCTACCAGGATTCATTATTGGCAGCCACAATCTTAACAACATAAGATACGCAGATGACACAGTGTTGATAGCAGACACAGAAAGGAAACTACAAAAATGTCTACAGAAGGTAGTGAAGGAAAGTGAGAAGAAATAGAAAGACGTGTAAAACAAGGATGTGTCTTCCCACCGTAATTATTCAACCTATGCAACGATGCAATTCAAAGAGAATTAGAAGTCCTACCAGGATTCATTATTGGCAGCCACAATCTTAACAACATAAGATACGCAGATGACACAGTGTTGATAGCAGACACAGAAAGGAAACTACAAAAATGCCTACAGAAGGTAGTGAAGGAAAGTGAGAAGAAATAGAAAGACGTGTAAAACAAGGATGTGTCTTCACACCGTAATTATTCAACCTATGCAACAATGCAATTCCAAGAGAATTAGAAGTCCTACCAGGATTCATTATTGGCAGCCACAATCTTAACAACATAAGATACGCAGATGACACAGTGTTGATAGCAGACACAGAAAGGAAACTACAAAAATGTCTACAGAAGGTAGTGAAGGAAAGTGAGAAGAAATAGAAAGACGTGTAAAACAAGGATGTGTCTTCACACCGTAATTATTCAACCTATGCAACAATGCAATTCCAAGAGAATTAGAAGTCCTACCAGGATTCATTATTGGCAGCCACAATCTTAACAACATAAGATATGCAGATGACAGAGTGTTGATAGCAGACACAGAAAGGAAACTACAAAAATGCCTACAGAAGGTAGTGAAGTAAAGTGAGAGGAAATAGAAAGAGGTGTAAAACAAGGATGTGTCTTCACACCGTAATTATTCAACCTATGCAACAATGCAATTCCAAGAGAATTAGAAGTCCTACCAGGATTCATTATTGGCAGCCACAATCTTAACAACATAAGATATGCAGATGACACAGTGTTGATAGCAGACACAGAAAGGAAACTACAAAAATGCCTACAGAAGGTAGTGAAGGAAAGTGAGAAGAAATAGAAAGACGTGTAAAACAAGGATGTGTCTTCACACCGTAATTATTCAACCTATGCAACAATGCAATTCCAAGAGAATTAGAAGTCCTACCAGGATTCATTATTGGCAGCCACAATCTTAACAACATAAGATACGCAGATGACACAGTGTTGATAGCAGACACAGAAAGGAAACTACAAAAATGTCTACAGAAGGTAGTGAAGGAAAGTGAGAAGAAATAGAAAGACGTGTAAAACAAGGATGTGTCTTCACACCGTAATTATTCAACCTATGCAACAATGCAATTCCAAGAGAATTAGAAGTCCTACCAGGATTCATTATTGGCAGCCACAATCTTAACAACATAAGATATGCAGATGACACAGTGTTGATAGCAGACACAGAAAGGAAACTACAAAAATGCCTACAGAAGGTAGTGAAGGAAAGTGAGAAGAAATAGAAAGAGGTGTAAAACAAGGATGTGTCTTCACACCGTAATTATTCACCCTATGCAACGATGCAATTCCAAGAGAATTAGAAGTCCTACCAGGATTCATTATTGGCAGCCACAATCTTAACAACATAAGATATGCAGATGACAGAGTGTTGATAGCAGACACAGAAAGGAAACTACAAAAATGCCTACAGAAGGTAGTGAAGGAAAGTGAGAAGAAATAGAAAGAGGTGTAAAACAAGGATGTGTCTTCACACCGTAATTATTCAACCTATGCAACGATGCAATTCCGAGAGAATTAGAAGTCCTACCAGGATTCATTATTGGCAGCCACAATCTGAACAACATAAGATATGCAGATGACACAGTGTTGATAGCAGACACAGAAAGGAAACTACAAAAATGCCTACAGAAGGTAGTGAAGGAAAGTGAGAAGAAATAGAAAGAGGTGTAAAACAAGGATGTGTCTTCACACCGTAATTATTCAACCTATGCAACGATGCAATTCCAAGAGAATTAGAAGTCCTACCAGGATTCATTATTGGCAGCCACAATCTGAACAACATAAGATATGCAGATGACACAGTGTTGATAGCAGACACAGAAAGGAAACTACAAAAATGTCTACAGAAGGTAGTGAAGGAAAGTGAGAAGAAATAGAAAGACGTGTAAAACAAGGATGTGTCTTCACACCGTAATTATTCAATCTATGCAACAATGCAATTCCAAGAGAATTAGAAGTCCTACCAGGATTCATTATTGGCAGCCACAATCTGAACAACATAAGATATGCAGATGACACAGTGTTGATAGCAGACACAGAAAGGAAACTACAAAAATGCCTACAGAAGGTAGTGAAGGAAAGTGAGAAGAAATAGAAAGAGGTGTAAAACAAGGATGTGTCTTCACACCGTAATTATTCAACCTATGCAACGATGCAATTCCGAGAGAATTAGAAGTCCTACCAGGATTCATTATTGGCAGCCACAATCTGAACAACATAAGATATGCAGATGACACAGTGTTGATAGCAGACACAGAAAGGAAACTACAAAAATGTCTACAGAAGGTAGTGAAGGAAAGTGAGAAGAAATAGAAAGACGTGTAAAACAAGGATGTGTCTTCACACCGTAATTATTCAATCTATGCAACGATGCAATTCCAAGAGAATTAGAAGTCCTACCAGGATTCATTATTGGCAGCCACAATCTGAACAACATAAGATATGCAGATGACACAGTGTTGATAGCAGACACAGAAAGGAAACTACAAAAATGCCTACAGAAGGTAGTGAAGGAAAGTGAGAAGAAATAGAAAGAGGTGTAAAACAAGGATGTGTCTTCACACCGTAATTATTCAACCTATGCAACGATGCAATTCCAAGAGAATTAGAAGTCCTACCAGGATTCATTATTGGCAGCCACAATCTGAACAACATAAGATATGCAGATGACACAGTGTTGATAGCAGACACAGAAAGGAAACTACAAAAATGTCTACAGAAGGTAGTGAAGGAAAGTGAGAAGAAATAGAAAGACGTGTAAAACAAGGATGTGTCTTCACACCGTAATTATTCAATCTATGCAACAATGCAATTCCAAGAGAATTAGAAGTCCTACCAGGATTCATTATTGGCAGCCACAATCTGAACAACATAAGATATGCAGATGACACAGTGTTGATAGCAGACACAGAAAGGAAACTACAAAAATGCCTACAGAAGGTAGTGAAGGAAAGTGAGAAGAAATAGAAAGAGGTGTAAAACAAGGATGTGTCTTCACACCGTAATTATTCAACCTATGCAACGATGCAATTCCAAGAGAATTAGAAGTCCTACCAGGATTCATTATTGGCAGCCACAATCTGAACAACATAAGATATGCAGATGACACAGTGTTGATAGCAGACACAGAAAGGAAACTACAAAAATGTCTACAGAAGGTAGTGAAGGAAAGTGAGAAGAAATAGAAAGAGGTGTAAAACAAGGATGTGTCTTCACACCGTAATTATTCAACCTATGCAACGATGCAATTCCGAGAGAATTAGAAGTCCTACCAGGATTCATTATTGGCAGCCATAATCTTAACAACATAAGATATGCAGCTGACACAGTGTTGATAGCAGACACAGAAAGGAAACTACAAAAATGCCTACAGAAGGTAGTGAAGGAAAGTGAGAAATAGAAAGACGTGTAAAACAAGGATGTGTCTTCACACCGTAATTATTCAATCTATGCAACAATGCAATTCCAAGAGAATTAGAAGTCCTACAAGGATTCATTATTGGCAGCCACAATCTTAACAACATAAGATATGCAGATGACACAGTGTTGATAAGAGACACAGAAAGGAAACTACAAAAATGCCTACAGAAGGTAGTGAAGGAAAGTGAGAAGAAATAGAAAGAGGTGTAAAACAAGGATGTGTCTTCACACCGTAATTATTCAACCTATGCAACGATGCAATTCCGAGAGAATTAGAAGTCCTACCAGGATTCATTATTGGCAGCCACAATCTTAACAACATAAGATATGCAGATGACACAGTGTTGATAGCAGACACAGAAAGGAAACTACAAAAATGCCTACAGAAGGTAGTGAAGGAAAGTGAGAAGAAATAGAAAGAGGTGTAAAACAAGGATGTGTCTTCACACCGTAATTATTCAACCTATGCAACGATGCAATTCCGAGAGAATTAGAAGTCCTACAAGGATTCATTATTGGCAGCCACAATCTTAACAACATAAGATATGCAGATGACACAGTGTTGATAAGAGACACAGAAAGGAAACTACAAAAATGCCTACAGAAGGTAGTGAAGGAAAGTGAGAAGAAATAGAAAGAGGTGTAAAACAAGGATGTGTCTTCACACCGTAATTATTCAACCTATGCAACGATGCAATTCCGAGAGAATTAGAAGTCCTACCAGGATTCATTATTGGCAGCCACAATCTTAACAACATAAGATATGCAGATGACACAGTGTTGATAGCAGACACAGAAAGGAAACTACAAAAATGCCTACAGAAGGTAGTGAAGGAAAGTGAGAAGAAATAGAAAGAGGTGTAAAACAAGGATGTGTCTTCACACCGTAATTATTCAACCTATGCAACGATGCAATTCCGAGAGAATTAGAAGTCCTACAAGGATTCATTATTGGCAGCCACAATCTTAACAACATAAGATATGCAGATGACACAGTGTTGATAAGAGACACAGAAAGGAAACTACAAAAATGCCAACAGAAGGTAGTGAAGGAAAGTGAGAAGAAATAGAAAGAGGTGTAAAACAAGGATGTGTCTTCACACCGTAATTATTCAACCTATGCAACGATGCAATTCCGAGAGAATTAGAAGTCCTACCAGGATTCATTATTGGCAGCCACAATCTTAACAACATAAGATATGCAGATGACACAGTGTTGATAGCAGACACAGAAAGGAAACTACAAAAATGCCTACAGAAGGTAGTGAAGGAAAGTGAGAAGAAATAGAAAGAGGTGTAAAACAAGGATGTGTCTTCACACCGTAATTATTCAACCTATGCAACGATGCAATTCCGAGAGAATTAGAAGTCCTACCAGGATTCATTATTGGCAGCCACAATCTTAACAACATAAGATATGCAGATGACACAGTGTTGATAGCAGACACAGAAAGGAAACTACAAAAATGCCTACAGAAGGTGAGTGAAGGAAAGTGAGAAGAAATAGAAAGAGGTGTAAAACAAGGATGTGTCTTCACACCGTAATTATTCCACCTATGCAACGATGCAATTCCGAGAGAATTAGAAGTCCTACAAGGATTCATTATTGGCAGCCACAATCTTAACAACATAAGATATGCAGATGACACAGTGTTGATAAGAGACACAGAAAGGAAACTACAAAAATGCCTACAGAAGGTAGTGAAGGAAAGTGAGAAGAAATAGAAAGAGGTGTAAAACAAGGATGTGTCTTCACACCGTAATTATTCAACCTATGCAACGATGCAATTCCGAGAGAATTAGAAGTCCTACCAGGATTCATTATTGGCAGCCACAATCTTAACAACATAAGATATGCAGATGACACAGTGTTGATAGCAGACACAGAAAGGAAACTACAAAAATGCCTACAGAAGGTAGTGAAGGAAAGTGAGAAGAAATAGAAAGAGGTGTAAAACAAGGAGGTGTCTTCACACCGTAATTATTCAACCTATGCAACGATGCAATTCCGAGAGAATTAGAAGTCCTACCAGGATTCATTATTGGCAGCCACAATCTTAACAACATAAGATATGCAGATGACACAGTGTTGATAGCAGACACAGAAAGGAAACTACAAAAATGCCTACAGAAGGTAGTGAAGGAAAGTGAGAAGAAATAGAAAGACGTGTAAAACAAGGATGTGTCTTCACACCGTTATTATTCACCCTATGCAACGATGCAATTCCAAGAGAATTAGAAGTCCTACCAGGATTCATTATTGGCAGCCACAATCTTAACAACATAAGATATGCAGATGACACAGTGTTGATAGCAGACACAGAAAGGAAACTACAAAAATGCCTACAGAAGGTAGTGAAGGAAAGTGAGAAGAAATAGAAAGAGGTGTAAAACAAGGATGTGTCTTCACACCGTAATTATTCACCCTATGCAACGATGCAATTCCAAGAGAATTAGAAGTCCTACCAGGATTCATTATTGGCAGCCACAATCTGAACAACATAAGATATGCAGATGACACAGTGTTGATAGTAGACACAGAAAGGAAACTACAAAAATGCCTACAGAAGGTAGCGAAGGAAAGTGAGAAGAAATAGAAAGAGGTGTAAAACAAGAATGTGTCTTCACACCGTAATTATTCACCCTATGCAACAATGCAATTCCAAGAGAATTAGAAGTCCTACCAGGATTCATTATTGGCAGCCACAATCTGAACAACATAAGATATGCAGATGACACAGTGTTGATAGCAGACACAGAAAGGAAACTACAAAAATGCCTACAGAAGGTAGTGAAGTAAAGTGAGAGGAAATAGAAAGAGGTGTAAAACAAGGATGTGTCTTCACACCGTAATTATTCAACCTATGCAACGATGCAATTCCAAGAGAATTAGAAGTCCTACCAGGATTCATTATTGGCAGCCACAATCTGAACAACATAAGATATGCAGATGACACAGTGTTGATAGTAGACACAGAAAGGAAACTACAAAAATGCCTACAGAAGGTAGCGAAGGAAAGTGAGAAGAAATAGAAAGAGGTGTAAAACAAGGATGTGTCTTCACACCGTAATTATTCAACCTATGCAACGATGCAATTCCAAGAGAATTAGAAGTCCTACCAGGATTCATTATTGGCAGCCACAATCTGAACAACATAAGATATGCAGATGACACAGTGTTGATAGCAGACACAGAAAGGAAACTACAAAAATGCCTACAGAAGGTAGTGAAGTAAAGTGAGAGGAAATAGAAAGAGGTGTAAAACAAGGATGTGTCTTCACACCGTAATTATTCAACCTATGCAACGATGCAATTCCAAGAGAATTAGAAGTCCTACCAGGATTCATTATTGGCAGCCACAATCTGAACAACATAAGATATGCAGATGACACAGTGTTGATAGTAGACACAGAAAGGAAACTACAAAAATGCCTACAGAAGGTAGTGAAGGAAAGTGAGAAGAAATAGAAAGAGGTGTAAAACAAGGATGTGTCTTCACACCGTAATTATTCAACCTATGCAACGATGCAATTCCAAGAGAATTAGAAGTCCTACCAGGATTCATTATTGGCAGCCACAATCTGAACAACATAAGATATGCAGATGACACAGTGTTGATAGCAGACACAGAAAGGAAACTACAAAAATGCCTACAGAAGGTAGTGAAGTAAAGTGAGAGGAAATAGAAAGAGGTGTAAAACAAGGATGTGTCTTCACACCGTAATTATTCAACCTATGCAACGATGCAATTCCAAGAGAATTAGAAGTCCTACCAGGATTCATTATTGGCAGCCACAATCTGAACAACATAAGATATGCAGATGACACAGTGTTGATAGTAGACACAGAAAGGAAACTACAAAAATGCCTTCAGAAGGTAGTGAAGGAAAGTGAGAAGAAATAGAAAGAGGTGTAAAACAAGGATGTGTCTTCACACCGTAATTATTCAACCTATGCAACGATGCAATTCCGAGAGAATTAGAAGTCCTACAAGGATTCATTATTGGCAGCCACAATCTTAACAACATAAGATATGCAGATGACACAGTGTTGATAGTAGACACAGAAAGGAAACTACAAAAATGCCTACAGAAGGTAGTGAAGGAAAGTGAGAAGAAATAGAAAGAGGTGTAAAACAAGGATGTGTCTTCACACCGTAATTATTCACCCTATGCAACGATGCAATTCCAAGAGAATTAGAAGTCCTACCAGGATTCATTATTGGCAGCCACAATCTGAACAACATAAGATATGCAGATGACACAGTGTTGATAGTAGACACAGAAAGGAAACTACAAAAATGCCTACAGAAGGTAGGGAAGGAAAGTGAGAAGAAATAGAAAGAGGTGTAAAACAAGGATGTGTCTTCACACCGTAATTATTCACCCTATGCAACGATGCAATTCCAAGAGAATTAGAAGTCCTACCAGGATTCATTATTGGCAGCCACAATCTGAACAACATAAGATATGCAGATGACACAGTGTTGATAGTAGACACAGAAAGGAAACTACAAAAATGCCTACAGAAGGTAGGGAAGGAAAGTGAGAAGAAATAGAAAGACGTGTAAAACAAGGATGTGTCTTCACACCGTAATTATTCAACCTATGCAACGATGCAATTCCAAGAGAATTAGAAGTCCTACCAGGATTCATTATTGGCAGCCACAATCTGAACAACATAAGATATGCAGATGACACAGTGTTGATAGTAGACACAGAAAGGAAACTACAAAATTGCCTACAGAAGGTAGGGAAGGAAAGTGAGAAGAAATAGAAAGACGTGTAAAACAAGGATGTGTCTTCACACCGTAATTATTCACCCTATGCAACAATGCAATTCCAAGAGAATTAGAAGTCCTACCAGGATTCATTATTGGCAGCCACAATCTGAACAACATAAGATATGCAGATGACACAGTGTTGATAGCAGACACAGAAAGGAAACTACAAAAATGCCTACAGAAGGTAGGGAAGGAAAGTGAGAAGAAATAGAAAGACG
This sequence comes from Ascarosepion bandense, assembly GCA_037127315.1. NCBI lineage: Eukaryota > Metazoa > Mollusca > Cephalopoda > Sepiida > Sepiidae > Ascarosepion > Ascarosepion bandense. Next base: position 7,919,390 of record JBBBDQ010000927.1, read on the forward strand.
TGTAAAACAAGGATGTGTCTTCACACCGTAATTATTCACCCTATGCAACAATGCAATTCCAAGAGAATTAGAAGTCCTACCAGGATTCATTATTGGCAGCCACAATCTGAACAACATAAGATATGCAGATGACACAGTGTTGATAGCAGACACAGAAAGGAAACTACAAAAATGCCTACAGAAGGTAGGGAAGGAAAGTGAGAAGAAATAGAAAGACGTGTAAAACAAGGATGTGTCTTCACACCGTAATTATTCAACCTATGCAACAATGCAATTCCAAGAGAATTAGAAGTCCTACCAGGATTCATTATTGGCAGCCACAATCTGAACAACTTAAGATATGCAGATGACACAGTGTTGATAGTAGACACAGAAAGGAAACTACAAAAATGCCTACAGAAGGTAGTGAAGGAAAGTGAGAAGAAATAGAAAGACGTGTAAAACAAGGATGTGTCTTCACACCGTAATTATTCACCCTATGCAACAATGCAATTCCAAGAGAATTAGAAGTCCTACCAGGATTCATTATTGGCAGCCACAATCTGAACAACATAAGATATGCAGATGACACAGTGTTGATAGCAGACACAGAAAGGAAACTACAAAAATGCCTACAGAAGGTAGGGAAGGAAAGTGAGAAGAAATAGAAAGACGTGTAAAACAAGGATGTGTCTTCACACCGTAATTATTCAACCTATGCAACAATGCAATTCCAAGAGAATTAGAAGTCCTACCAGGATTCATTATTGGCAGCCACAATCTGAACAACATAAGATATGCAGATGACACAGTGTTGATAGCAGACACAGAAAGGAAACTACAAAAATGCCTACAGAAGGTAGGGAAGGAAAGTGAGAAGAAATAGAAAGACGTGTAAAACAAGGATGTGTCTTCACACCGTAATTATTCACCCTATGCAACAATGCAATTCCAAGAGAATTAGAAGTCCTACCAGGATTCATTATTGGCAGCCACAATCTGAACAACATAAGATATGCAGATGACACAGTGTTGATAGCAGACACAGAAAGGAAACTACAAAAATGCCTACAGAAGGTAGGGAAGGAAAGTGAGAAGAAATAGAAAGACGTGTAAAACAAGGATGTGTCTTCACACCGTAATTATTCACCCTATGCAACAATGCAATTCCAAGAGAATTAGAAGTCCTACCAGGATTCATTATTGGCAGCCACAATCTGAACAACATAAGATATGCAGATGACACAGTGTTGATAGTAGACACAGAAAGGAAACTACAAAAATGCCTACAGAAGGTAGTGAAGGAAAGTGAGAAGAAATAGAAAGAGGTGTAAAACAAGGATGTGTCTTCACACCGTAATTATTCAACCTATGCAACGATGCAATTCCAAGAGAATTAGAAGTCCTACCAGGATTCATTATTGGCAGCCACAATCTTAACAACATAAGATATGCAGATGACACAGTGTTGATAGCAGACACAGAAAGGAAACTACAAAAATGCCTACAGAAGGTAGTGAAGTAAAGTGAGAGGAAATAGAAAGAGGTGTAAAACAAGGATGTGTCTTCACACCGTAATTATTCAACCTATGCAACGATGCAATTCCAAGAGAATTAGAAGTCCTACCAGGATCTCATTATTGGCAGCCACAATCTTAACAACATAAGATATGCAGATGACACAGTGTTGATAGCAGACACAGAAAGGAAACTACAAAAATGCCTACAGAAGGTAGGGAAGGAAAGTGAGAAGAAATAGAAAGACGTGTAAAACAAGGATGTGTTCACACCGTAATTATTCACCCTATGCAACAATGCAATTCCAAGAGAATTAGAAGTCCTACCAGGATTCATTATTGGCAGCCACAATCTGAACAACATAAGATATGCAGATGACACAGTGTTGATAGCAGACACAGAAAGGAAACTACAAAAATGCCTACAGAAGGTAGGGAAGGAAAGTGAGAAGAAATAGAAAGATTTAGAAATAGAGGATGTATTTCTACATTCAGAGATGAGCCCTATGCAACAATGCAATTCCAAGAGAATTAGAAGTCCTACCAGGATTCATTATTGGCAGCCACAATCTGAACAACATAAGATATGCAGATGACACAGTGTTGATAGTAGACACAGAAAGGAAACTACAAAATGCCTACAGAAGGTGAAGGAAAGTGAGAAGAAATAGAAAGAGGTGTAAAACAAGGATGTGTCTTCACACCGTAATTATTCAACCTATGCAACGATGCAATTCCAAGAGAATTAGAAGTCCTACCAGATTCATTATTGGCAGCCACAATCTTAACAACATAAGATATGCAGATGACACAGTGTTGATAGCAGACACAGAAAGGAAACTACAAAAATGCCTACAGAAGGTAGTGAAGTAAAGTGAGAGGAAATAGAAAGAGGTGTAAACAAGGATGTGTCTTCACACCGTAATTATTCAACCTATGCAACGATGCAATTCCAAGAGAATTAGAAGTCCTACCAGGATTCATTATTGGCAGCCACAATTGAATGGGAATACAAGAGGTAGATGACAGTGTTGATAGTAGACACAGAAAGGAAACTACAAAAATGCCTACAGAAGGTAGTGAAGTAAAGTGAGAGGAAATAGAAAGAGGTGTAAAACAAGGATGTGTCTTCACACCGTAATTATTCAACCTATGCAACGATGCAATTCCAAGAGAATTAGAAGTCCTACCAGGATTCATTATTGGCAGCCACAATCTGAACAACATAAGATATGCAGATGACACAGTGTTGATAGAGATGACACAGAAAGAGAACTACAAAATGTATGTCACAGAAGGTGTGAAGTAAAGTGAGAGGAAATAGAAAGAGGTGTAAAACAAGGATGTCTTCACACCGTAATTATTCAACCTATGCAACGATGCAATTCCAAGAGAATTAGAAGTCCTACCAGGATTCATTATTGGCAGCCACAATCTTAACAACATAAGATATGCAGATGACACAGTGTTGATAGCAGACACAGAAAGGGAAACTACAAAAATGCCTACAGAAGGTAGTGAAGTAAAGTGAGAGGAAAGAGGTGTAAAACAAGGCTTGTTTTTGCCCACACCGTAATTATTCAACCTATGCAACGATGCAATTCCAAGAGAATTAGAAGTCCTACCAGGATTCATTATTGGCAGCCACAATCTTAACAACATAAGATATGCAGATGACACAGTGTTGATAGTAGACACAGAAAGGAAACTACAAAAATGCCTACAGAAGGTAGTGAAGGAAAGTGAGAAGAAATAGAAAGAGGTGTAAAACAAGGATGTGTCTTCACACCGTAATTATTCAACCTATGCAACGATGCAATTCCAAGAGAATTAGAAGTCCTACCAGGATTCATTATTGGCAGCCACAATCTTAACAACATAAGATATGCAGATGACACAGTGTTGATAGCAGACACAGAAAGGAAACTACAAAAATGCCTACAGAAGGTAGTGAAGTAAAGTGAGAGGAAATAGAAAGAGGTGTAAACAAGGATGTGTCTTCACACCGTAATTATTCAACCTAGAGGTAACGATGCAATTCCAAGAGAATTAGAAGTCCTACCAGGATTCATTATTGGCAGCCACAATCTTAACAACATAAGATATGCAGATGACACAGTGTTGATAGTAGACACAGAAAGGAAACTACAAAAATGCCTACAGAAGGTAGTGAAGGAAAGTGAGAAGAAATAGAAAGAAGTGTAAAACAAGGATGTGTCTTCACACCGTAATTATTCAACCTATGCAACGATGCAATTCCAAGAGAATTAGAAGTCCTACCAGGATTCATTATTGGCAGCCACAATCTTAACAACATAAGATATGCAGATGACACAGTGTTGATAGCAGACACAGAAAGGAAACTACAAAAATGCCTACAGAAGGTAGTGAAGTAAAGAGAGGAAATAGAAAGAGGTGTAAAACAAGGATGTCTTCACACCGTAATTATTCAACCTATGCAACGATGCAATCGCAGAATTAGAAGTCCTACCAGGATTCATTATTGGCAGCCACAATCTTAACAACATAAGATATGCAGATGACACAGTGTTGATAGCAGACACAGAAAGGAAACTACAAAAATGCCTACAGAAGGTAGTGAAGTAAAGTGAGAGGAAATAGAAAGAGGTGTAAAACAAGGATGTGTCTTCACACCGTAATTATTCAACCTATGCAACGATGCAATTCCAAGAGAATTAGAAGTCCTACCAGGATTCATTATTGGCAGCCACAATCTTAACAACATAAGATATGCAGATGACACACAGTGTTGATAGCAGACACAGAAAGGAAACTACAAAAATGCCTACAGAAGGTAGAAGGAAAGTGAGAAGAAATAGAAAGAGGCGTAAAACAAGGATGTGTCTTCACACCGTAATTATTCAACCTATGCAACGATGCAATTCCGAGAGAATTAGAAGTCCTACTAGGATTCATTATTAGCAGTCACAATCTTAACAACATAAGATATGCAGATGACACAGTGTTGATAGCAGACACAGAAAGGAAACTACAAAAATGCCTACAGAAGGTAGTGAAGTAAAGTGAGAGGAAATAGAAAGAGGTGTAAAACAAGGATGTGTCTTCACACCGTAATTATTCAACCTATGCAACGATGCAATTCCAAGAGAATTAGAAGTCCTACCAGGATTCATTATTGGCAGCCACAATCTTAACAACATAAGATATGCAGATGACACAGTGTTGATAGTAGACACAGAAAGGAAACTACAAAAATGTCTACAGATGGTAGTGAAGGAAAGTGAGAAGAAATAGAAAGAGGTGTAAAACAAGGATGTGTCTTCACACCGTAATTATTCAACCTATGCAACGATGCAATTCCGAGAGAATTAGAAGTCCTACTAGGATTCATTATTAGCAGTCACAATCTTAACAACATAAGATATGCAGATGACACAGTGTTGATAGTAGACACAGAAAGGAAACTACAAAAATGCCTACAGAAGGTAGTGAAGGAAAGTGAGAAGAAATAGAAAGAGGTGTAAAACAAGGATGTGTCTTCACACCGTAATTATTCAACCTATGCAACGATGCAATTCCGAGAGAATTAGAAGTCCTACTAGGATTCATTATTAGCAGTCACAATCTGAACAACATAAGATATGCAGATGACACAGTGTTGATAGTAGACACAGAAAGGAAACTACAAAAATGCCTACAGAAGGTAGTGAAGGAAAGTGAGAAGAAATAGAAAGAGGTGTAAAACAAGGATGTGTCTTCACACCGTAATTATTCAACCTATGCAACGATGCAATTCCGAGAGAATTAGAAGTCCTACTAGGATTCATTATTAGCAGTCACAATCTTAACAACATAAGATATGCAGATGACACAGTGTTGATAGCAGACACAGAAAGGAAACTGTAGAAACTGTGTTTTTGCTCTCTCTGGATTGCCTTGGGGGCTGGCATTGAGCACTGTTTATTTATTGCTTAGATACTATTTGCATTTTGGTCTTTTTTTTTCCTTGTTTTGCTTTGTCATTAGCTGCCACACCCATTTTGGCAGATAATCTGTTGGCCACACCAACATTTGGGAGTTTTGTGTGTGTGTATATGAGAGAGAGAGAGAGAGATGACAGATTAATGATAGCGCTGGACAACAGAAGAGAAAGTGACAAAATTAGAAAAACGCTTTTCAAACTTTTCAAAAACTCTGATTTTGAGATAGAAGTCAAAATGAATAAAAAAAAGTTGTCCAATATTTAAATGTGTCTCTTCATATGTGAAAACTAATACAACTTTAAAGTACATAAACACGAGATCTAACCATTCTCCTAGCATAATCAAACACATCCTTAAAGGAATAGAACACAGACTATCAAAATCTCCTTCTCACAAAACAATCTTCGATAAATGAAAGAAAAAAAATTTTGAAAGGGCCTTAAATGAAAGTGGCCATAAAGGCAAATTAGAATACAAACCTCAGTTAAACAAACAAATGAAAAATGATATTAGAAATCAAAACATTATTTGGTTTAACCCACCATTTAACTTAGAAGCAAAATCCGAAAAAGGGCAAATGTTTTAAAAATTAATTGATAAACACTTCCCAAAAGACAAATGCCTACTTGACGGACTTTGTAAAACAGAAAGAGTTATTTACAAAGCAGAAGTACATGATACAAATGGACAAAGAAAAACATATTTGGGATTTTTAAAAAACATAGAATAATCACAAATCAATATTCAAGCTGGAAAACCATACAAATTTTAACAAACCGGCTCGCCATGTGTGGAAATGAAAAAAAAAATGTGTCAATATTGCTCAATCAAAAGTGAGAATTAGGTTGAACTATGGGGTTGCAAATTTTCAACAAGTTAACCCAAGCCTTGTTAGTGTAATTGGGCAGACAGGACCCTTTGGGAGCTATCAATGGTTGCGCTAGTACAAAGTCATCGTGACTGAGGGTTTGAATGTCCTGGCCTGGTTCAGATTGTTGTTCATGCTAGATAAGGCGCTCTCTGGCAGAAACTGTAACTAAGTTCTGCTCAGCATAGTTACTGTATAAACCACAGGTGGGCTCTGTGGGTGTTGAACAAACACAAGTGTGCCTGAGCAGGCATCTACAACAAGGATTAGCTAGTCACTCAAGTAGACAGACATTCTTGGATATGAGTGGCTAGCCATATATACATTCAATGAAACATGTTTGAATGAAGATATGCTCCTAAATATTCAGTATATATATATATATATATATATATATAAGCATGCAGTGTGGGTATAGAAGAATCCAAAGGAATATCCTGTACATACAGTGGTAGGATAACTCTCTAAGAGACCTCTAAATATATATGTATGCAAATCGGAAGTATAGGCCTATTTCAGGCAAACCATCATCAGTTTCCATCTTTATTTTACAAAAAATTTTACACGAATTGTGTAAAATCCTTTGTAAAATAATGATGGAAGCTGATGATGGTTTGCCTGAAACAGGCCTACACTTCCGCTTTACCATGAAATAACGTGTCTGCCTTAATTTTTCTTTTATTTATATATATATATATATATATATATATATATATATATATATCTTCTTCTTTATGTGTCATGTCTTTTCAGGACATAGGTGATCATGGACTTCTACTTGCCCCTGTCCCTTGTCGCACTTAATATTTTACCTCTTGGTATCTCTCCCAATCCCTAATCCACCATTCATTTGATCAAGCCCATCAAAAATAGGTCTCACATTGCTTTCTCATCTCTCTTTATCTTTATCTATCTTGTAAGTATTAGATTCTCCAAACCCTCCTTCCTCATTACATGCCCCAGAAACCTCAGCTGTCTCTTCCTGATGCTAACTATAAGTTTTCTTCTCATTTGCATCCTCTCCAACACCTTGTCATGTGCTTGGTCCATGGTATCTTCAGCCTCCTTATAATGATTTCATTTCCTAATGCCCATTGTTATACTCGTAAAACGTATTTTAAGACACTGAAAGGTTAATAACATTGAAGGACTGTTATCCTTAATAGTCATTGACATTTGAAGAATTTTATTTTATTTTATTTTATTTTATTTATGTGAGGTGCGTTGTGGTGCATTGGATATTGGCTCGGAATGAGAAATCGGGGAGCCGAGTTCGAATTCCAGCTGAATTCATTGCATTTACTTTCACTCAAATACCCTTGGTGAAGGTATTAATCTGTCTATTCCTTCCAGTTATGTGTTAAATAATAGGACAGATTGGGTTCTATAGCTTTGGTTGGCAACCAGTCTACCGCAGAAAGCAATGGCAACCTACTGCAGGATAATCTTCTGCCCAGTCAGTCATATCTCTTTCGAGACATGATTGCCCAAGCGTGTATCACATATGGCACTAATCAAAATCAGTTGAAATATCTAGTGAAGATAACAACTACATCTAATAATATAAAGTGAAGAATGGCATTTGCTTTTAGAGAATTGAAAAATAAAAAATGTGGGCAGAAAAGGTCATTCCATACAACATCAAAAGCCAGTTCTACTGTGCTATGATCAGTCCCATTGTAATTTGTGCCTGGGAAACAGACATTGAGGAAAATGAATAAAAACAAAGACAGGCACCCAAAAATGACTGCCAAAGCACCATGGCAAGAAAAGATAGATTCATAATGGAGGCCATAAAGAAAAAGCCAGAAGCAAAAACTGGCATAATTACACTGATTCAAGGGAGGCTGTACTGGTTTGGCAACATAACCAACAGACGAGAATGAAACTTTCTCTGTCTAAACTTATTTATAAATAGAACTTTGTGTATGTGTGTGTGTGTGTCCTATAGACTCTGAAACAGATGAACAGATTTTCTTGAAAATTTACACAGTTGTACTGCGAGTGTTGTTAGCTAGTTTTATCAGGTCTAAGCCGAAAGCTTAGACCTGATAAAAAATCAACAATTACTGTGATTTTTTGTTGTCTTTCAATGATATCACCATCAAGTATGTCAGACGGTACGAACGGATCCTACACAAAATTAATAGACAAAACTTGTCTATATTATTCAATGAAACCTGTATTAATTAAAAAAATGCTGCCAAAATACACACAATATATATATATATATATATATATATATATATATAGTGCATCAAAGCAGCAAATAATTTTCTAAACATATATTGTTAAAATATCATTTAATGCTGCGGCATCATGTAACTTAAATTTAGTGTATGTATTTAAATGATCCTAAAACCAAGAAATTTCAATGGATGTTTAGAACGGCTCATGATTAAACATAATAGACATTCATTGTCTCTTATATGTTTAGAAAATTATTTGCTGCCTTGATACACTAAACTTCTCATGACAAAACTTACAAAATCAGTCAACAAAATAGTTTGGCATAATATCCTTGTAAAAAATAATGAAAATAGTAAAATCCAAATCAATGTCCTTAAATCTCAACTATAACAACCAAGGAATCAAATATTATTTACATTATTTATATCGTTCAGATTGTTGTTCTCATTTATATTGATGACATTTTAGCCATTGTATGCTCGGGCTCCTTCAGGTGATTGAAATTTCAACCCAAACTCTTTATTTCAATCACGGGAGCAGATTATTCTCCTTTCATGAGCTATGCTACTTCTGGATGTCTTAGTTATCTCCCTTTAACACAACTGTCTAAGATTTTGTTCATCACTGCTGTAGCCAGGTATTGAACTCACAACTCTTTGGGTCAAGTCACTGGATCAAACCAATGCTTTTATCCACTGATCCATGTACCCTTGAATTATATTATCAAATATCATCTTACCCTCTAAACAAAGCACGAAAGAAACTTTCTAAAATATCCAGAAGAAAAAAGATCACCCGTGGAACGAAAATGCTGATTTGAAAAGATTGATATCAGAAAGAAACAGTCAGTCAGTTAAGTGCCATACGTGATACGCTTTGGGTGATCATGTCCCGAAAGAAACATGACTGACTGGGCAGAAGATTATCCTGCACTAGGTTAATTTCATGAAGGTAGTCTGGAATCAGAAGTGCATCCAAAAATGTGAGGTATATCTTACATTAATGCACTATGGAAACAACTATGTAACACCCACAACCCTCACACATATTGACGTATCTAGCAGGATAGCCTGACATTGCTCGGGTGTAATGAAAGCTTTAAAACTAATCCATGGTCCAGACTCTTTGAACGTTGGCCTGAAAGACTAAAAAGCAATAGTTGTTTCCAGTTAAAGCGAAACCATATACTGAAAGAAAAATGAATGGATGTAAGTCAAATTTTGATTTCCTGGTATCGATATTAAATAAGTTTTTTTTTGTTGTAAACTGAATTTTGAAGGCTAAATAAGTCCTCTGAGTAAATGGTATCATGGCTGAGACTAAGAACTACAATTATACCTACTAGCCAAACCTGAAGCAAAAAGTAAAATAAAAAGGCTGAAAAAAATACAGACATACAGGCAGATGAACAGACACACACACACACAAACATCTTGCCTTTTATATATATATCGATTTTCTGCACTATTGTAAGAAATGCAACCTTGTAACTTCTGAATATCGTTTCTTATGTCTTTGTCTATGAGTGTATCAAATTTGATTAAAATCGGACCACTCTTTCTATAACCCGATGTTTTCGATTTTCAATATTTATCGGGGGTACCTCGACACAAAACCTAGCTAAGAACACTCACAGAGGCTTATAGTACAACTGTGTAAATTTTCAAGAAAATCGGTTCAGCCATTTCGGAGTCTATAGGTAACGGACACAGAGACACACACAAAGTTCCATTTATAAATAAGTTTAGATCTATCACCATCCTATGAAAATCAGCTCCTGAAGATCCAGTTTGGCTTTCACTCTGGTAAAGGAGTGTCATGATGGCATGTCATAAAACAACTGCAGAAAATTGCTTACCCCTCCAACAGAAAATGTTACACCTGCTTTGACATTAGACATCTGCCTTGATAAAGTCACTCAGAGGACAAAAAGTATCACCTAAGTTTTCCTTTTGTCTTTTTTTATACCTGGTATGTCGATCTCACAGCAGTATACAACCATGTCAATAGACTTCCTCCTCTGCTTTCCCAGTTACAAATCCACTCAATGTCATGACCTGACAGAAAAACAATATCAGTCCACAAAGCAGTACATGTTGGGTGAGGACTACAATACTGGAACATTCCATACCTCATCTGGAGTATGACAATGAGGTAATGATAGCCCCTCCTTCTTCTTTTATGTGCCCTGTCCCTTCAGGACATAGGCGATCATGGCTTTCCACATCTCTTAGCACGCTTTCTTCTGTTACACCACCCAAACCCTGCTCTGCCATCCACTAGCTCAAGACCATAAATCTAGAATATAAATGTATAAAAATTAGCATGGCCACAAAATGAGGGATCAGTTTATATATTGATTATAATACAGATTTGATCCCCCATTTTATATCCACATTATAATTTCTTATAAACAGTTTGCATATATATTCTTCTTCTATGTGCCCTGACCTTTCAGGATGTAGGCAATCATGGCTCTCCACGTCTCCCTATCCCTGGTGGCTCTTAGCATGCTTTCTCCTGTTGCACCACGCAACCCTCGTTCCGTCATCCACCTGATTAGGTCCTTCAAATATGTTATCTGCTGCTTTCCCCGGTCTCTTTTTTCCTCTATCTGACCTGTTAGTATCAGGTTCTCCAAGCCCTCCTTCCTCGTTGCATGTCCCAGGAACTTCCTGTTGCTCAGTATTAATTTGCTTTTCGTTTCCATCCTTTCCAAAACCTTGTCAGTGCTCACATGCTCGGTCCATGATATCCACAGCATCCTTCTGCAGAACCACATTTCAGCTGCTTCAAGTTTTTCCTTCATCTTCGAAGATCTGCCACGAGAGTTCCAATCTATTAAAACTCTTTCTAAAGAATGATCGGCGCATGCATGAGCGCAGACGTGAAGAGATGGGCACTGATTACTTAAACATTTCAGATCATATTCCACACGAATCTACTTATAGGAAACCACATTCTTGCTTCCCCACCTAAGGCCAATGTATAGTGAAGAAGATGCTGATGATATAGGTATTCATAGATGGAAGAAGAAGGATCTTGTACAAAAGAAATTAGAATCTTGTACCAAGTATTCCAAGAAGTAGGACAAGATAAACATTTCCAAAATAGAAATTATGATCTGGAATTGGAATGAAAGCAGTGATGGTGCTTACCTTAAATCCTTTGCCAAAATCTAGGATGTGGAACTAGTGAATACTAAAAACTTCAAATACTAGGCGTATGAATCCACTATAACAAATTTAGTATAGAAGATAAAGAAATTGAACATAGTATAAGCTGTGCTAGGGGTACGTTCCCCCAAAACCACAAGTTGATACACAACCTAAACATTAACTTAAAAATTAGAATCATGTCTGATTGACACTTTCATATGGATGCCAAAAGACTCATTCAGAAATATCTAAACTGTTGATTATATACAACTGCTTTCTAAGATTGATAGTTAAAAATGGTTTTGAGCGAGTGAAACATGTAGGCCTCAGCAAAGACTATACTTCATTAAACCAAGTGGAGACGGATTAAAAAAATCATAAAGAACAGTACAAGATAACAGAAACCACATCCCTTAGAAACTTTCAGCAGCAGCAATAACTAAAATGGGTAGCACATATAACTCTAAGTCAAAATGATGACATCATCAAGATGTTGATGTTCCATGCTACTTCAAACAAAAGGTTAAAAAGGAAACCCCATCAATACAGGAAAGAGTTACTGGAATCGAAAAACTTCTTTTTCTGAAAAAATTGTTTGAAGAGAAAGATTTTATAAATTTCAGCCAAAAACAAAACTGTTAAGCTCATGATAGATTTACTTTCTTCATTAGTCCCCTTCACTCCAAGATGACTTCTCTCTCCTCTCAGATGCACACACACACACACACACACACATATATATATATATATATAGTGTTAAATTGTAATTATGCAGTACTGATAGAAAGGCATTTTTGGCAAGCAGGTATTCGATATAAATTGATCAAACCCTTGGTCACGATGACTTGTAACTTCAAGATAGTGATAGAGCATTAATAGATTTAACATGAAGAAGCTTGTCACTTAGCTGTACAGAGTTATGCTGGCTTCTAAGTTTCATGAAGGACTTTTTGTGATATCTTCATTCTTTAGAGTTTTTGTTTCTTATCCACATTAATTCTCCCCCCCTCTCTCTCTATATATATATATATAGATATATATATAAAATGGCTGGCCACTAATATTTGAGGAGACCTATCTACCAGGACAGCTAGTGTTTTTTTTTCAACACCCACAGTGCCCAACTGTGGTTTATACTGCAGCTATGCTGAGTGGACCTTAGTTACAGTTTCTGGGAGAGGGCACGTTATCTAGCATGAACAACAGTCTGAATAAGGCCAGGACGATCAAACCCTTGGTCACGATGACTTGTAACTTCAAGCTAGCATAACCATCAACAACTCCTCAAAGGGTGCCGTCTACCCAATTTCACTCAGAAGGCTTGGGTCAACCTGTGGTATAGTTTTTCAGGTACTTTCCAAAGGTGCCGCCTGCTGGGATCGCCTCCCCCAGACCGATAATATCAAGAAGTCACCTTCCTAACAAATTGACCATGGTGAGATTCGAACCCGGGCTTCATAGTCAGAAAACAAACATTCTAACCACTAGGTCATGCACCCATATATATATATATATATATTGATTGTTTAATACTGAGATTTTGGTCATAATAGGGTTAGACCAGAACACATTTGTATTAAAAAGTGTTCGATACAGTTATATTGTAGAACTTTTGAACATTTTTCATTTTTAAACAAGTTATTTTGCTACCCAAGTTTCTACCCTGAGTGGTGTCTTCAGGCGATTTTTAATAACTGATTTTACCGTTTGTCATTTTTTCTTTTTAAGAATGCTTTCCTAACAGTCTAATTTCTGAACGCACAATTTTTAAGACGAACTGTTAAATGAAAGAACGGAAATTACGACTAAATGCATCCACACTAAGAAATACGTCTTAGGTTCATACAACCATGGATGAAAACACCATAATTCATTTAAATTTAAAAATTGCGCATTCATAAATTCCCTGCCACATGAACATTAAAAAAAAAAACACTGTTACAAGAGCGTTCTTAAAAAGAAAAATGGTAAAAGGTAAAATCAGTTATTAAAAATCACCTGAAGACACCACTCATGGCAGAAACTTGGGTAGCGAAATAACTCATTTAAAAATGGAAAATATATATATATATATATGTATATATACCACACACCTCAAACTAGAATAAGAATTGGGCAATAATAATTTTATAACTATTCCCATGCAAATAAATAATGAAAGCTGAATACTTCCTTATAAGGAAACCCTAATACCACTCATTACCCGGTTTTGACAGCTTATGCCAAGCACCAAATAACAATTTTTGACGTAACTTTTATTGTATTTACTAGAAAATCATGATCAATACTTCCACTGTTATATTTTTTGTATATTAAATGAATTGGTGACACTGAAAATTTCCCAAAATGAAGTTTAAATTAGGTAATGGCAATATTTTAGTTCTTTTGGAAACTTTTGGCTCTCTCAGCCTAAATCCCAAAAAGAATGAGTGAGAGTTTTGTTTAATGGCATATCAACCTCTGTGGGTTGTTTAATGCCAAAAAGGTGGGGTTTTAAGGTATTCCTCTTTAATGTTTGGTTATAGTGAAAAGGTTGAGTCAGTCAGATTTTAAAGAAAATTTGTTTTGTTTTTATTCTTTTTTACTTTAGAAAACTGAAAATGTCTTCTAGTTTTGTATTCAAAAATGTTTTGCTGAGAATAATTTTTTTCCTTTAAAAATGTGTTATGGTAATAATTTTTTTCTTAAAAATGTATTGTTGGTCATATTTTTCCTTCAAAAATGTACATTTTTCTATAAAAGTCTATTTTTACGTATATATTTCTATAAAAGTGTATTTTTATACTTTCATAGTGTTTTGAACCCAGTCTGGGGTGGGGTTAGCTATTTGCCCATAGCTGGGACCCTAACAGGTGCTACCACTCCAAGTCATGGTGGAGCTGGAAACAACAGCAATTAAGAAGTGGTTTCATGTTCCTCACAACCTCCCAATTAGAGGCCTTGCTGCTGGATGCAGTTTACCATGATGCTCAGGACCAAAAAAGAATGATGACATCCATCTAAGCAATCTTGGAATGATAATGAAGTGTTAAGAAAGAAACTAAATATACAAAGAAAAACTAGGAGAAAAATAATAAATGACTTGAAATAAATTTGATGTAGAATGAATTAAAAACACAGTTGAATGAATTTTGTTAATTGTTACTTTTTGGTATATTTATTTTTCATAAAAGCTGGGCTAATTTGGGTTAAGAATGAAAGAAAAGTAAACAAAACTTTGTAGTACTTGGTTTTCAAATGTAACCCAATAGCAGTTTAGCCTGGTTTCACTCGAGTAGTTTAAGGAATAATAAGAATTAAAAACATATGATGAATTTACATAGCAAACACTTACACAATGTCCACCCTCATCACTTTTATAGATATAGACTAGCAGTTTAGCCTGGTTTCACTCAGGTAGTTTAAGGAATAATAAGAATAAAAAACATATGATGAATTTACATAGCAAATACTTATACAACGCCCACTCTCGTCACTTTTATAGATATAGATAACAATGTAGAATGTCTCTATTGAATTAGGGTGGGAGGGAACAGCTTATATAGATAATATAAAGTGGAGTGATCAATTCTATATTATAATCAATACATAAACTGATCCCTGATTTTGTGGTGTGATAATATATATTTTTCTACCCCTAATGTTGGCTTTCTGAACAATTTCAAGGTGTCATTAGCGTTCTAGAAGTTTGATCTACATCTGAGTGCAACTCCCATCGAGCTACACCGCAAAATGCAGACACTAAGTCCAATCGATTAAACAAACAAATACTTACACAACGTCCACCCTCATTACTTTTATAGATACAGATTCACTACTTATTAGCTCAAGATGGTAGCCTGAAATTTATTTTATAGACATATAAAATACATAATCCAGGTATCTCATCTTGGTGTAATGATTAGCAAGCTTGTCTTACTAGAACAATTATGACCAATAAGTGAGTTTGAACCTCACTGGGTTCCTCATGCTTTTGTCCTTGTGCCATATCTAAGCTATGCTTAGAAAACCACTATAAAATAATAAATCTGACAGTTTTCTTCTTCTATGTGCCCTGTCCCTTCAGGATGTAGGCGATCATGGTTCTCCACGTCTCCCTATCCCTTGTGGCTCTTAGTATGTTTGCTCCTGTTACTCCTGTCAATCCCTGTTCCGTCAACCACCTGATCAGGCCCTGCAAATATGTTATCCACTGCCTTCCTCTGTCTCTCTTTCCTTCTATCTGGTCAGTTAGTATCAGGTTCTCCAGGCTCTCCTTCCTCATTGTGTGTCCCAGGAACTTCAGTTGTCTCTTCCTGATGCTCAGTATTAATTTCCTTTTTGTTACCATTCTTTCCAACACCTCATCATTGCTTGCATGCTCAGTCCATGATATCTGCAGCATCCTTCTGTATAGCCACATTTCCACTGCTTCCAGTTTTGTCCTCATTTTTGATGATATTGTCTAGCATTCACCACCAGAGTGTGCTGTCCAGGGGTATCACTATATATTGAATTATCATAAAATTCACTCAGTTGGGTGTCATATATGATACACGCTTGAGTGATCATATCTCTTTTAAGACATGACAGACTAGGCAAATTTTCCCACAGCAGGTTGCTATTCCTTTCTGCAGTAGACTGATTGCCATCCAAGGCTATAGAACCCAATCTATTCAACCTATATCTGGAGGGAGAAGAGATGGATTAATACCTTTCCTAAGGGTGTTTGTACTTAAGTGAATGATATGAATTCAACTGGAATTTGAACTCAGATCTCTGATTTCCCATTCCGAAGCAATATCCACTATACCACAATGATAAAACTTGTAATGACAAATACTTTCACGGCTTTTGCTCCAATGAAATTAGCTCACTAGTACCCCCTATATATGAATTTCCTCAAGCCGCAAGATTAGCAACTAGGTCCCACCCTTTTGCTGTGAAACCGATAAATTGTAAATGCAAATTCTACTCAGCAGCTTCTTTTCTCACACTTCCTGCCTGTGGAATTCCCTTCCACATACTTGCTTTCCCAACAGCTACAATCTTCAAGAATTCAAATGTTAAGTCAATAGTCACCTCCTGTCTCACTAACTTACATCCTCTCTCTCATGCTTTTTTTTCCCGTCAACCCCACTCATCAGTATTCTCTTCCTTCTCATACTCTCTTCTTGACACCCTCCGTAACCTGTCACTCTTTCTCATAACATTCCTTCTATGTAATCCCCTGCACAACAGTGGCAGTAGAATGCCTTGCTTGGGGTGATATGATTAAAAAACAAAACAGTCATCTCCTCTCTCACTAACCTGCATCCTCTCTCTCTCTCTATCTCTCTCTCTCATGCTCTTTTCTCCATCCACCCCACTGTCATCAGTATTCTCATCCTTTTCTTACCCACTTCCTGACACCCCCTGTAACCTGTCACTCTTTCTCATAACATTCCTTCTATGTAACCCCCTGCACAACAGTGGCAGTAAAATGCCTTGCTTGGAGCCACACGATTATAGAAAAAAAAATCCAACTTACCTGTCTTGGATATGGAATTCGATAATGAAGGGCTGCGAAAAGAAAATATTATGTCATTCAAAGATGATAAAATAAAATAAAGAAACATCAAGACAATCCTTCAAAAGAAATAATAAAAAGTTCCAGAGTATTTCTTTTTAAATCTAAAAATTTCAAGAAAAATGTCTCTCCTGGACTTCTTCATGTCTATTGATGTTCTTGAAACCAGTGAAAATTTAATACCCACAGGAGATATTGAAGGCAAGAGAGACAGAGGAAAGCAGTGCATAAGTTAGCTAAAATGCTTGTGTAACCAGATGGCGAAAAAAGACAAACATTGCTAAGAACTACAAAGGATAGGAAATTGTGGAGAGTCATGATTACACAAATCATGAGGAGAGATGGCACACAGAAATAGAATTAAATCAAAAACAGATACATAACAAGAATAAGCTTTTAAAATAAAACATTATAAAAGAAATCATCCCAAAGTAAAGACAGAACAATTTACATATTCCCAGACTTGTGGAACCCACAGATATGATCCATTGATAAAGATGCTAAAAATATGGTCGGTTCCTTGTACCTATTGTGGGTTGCACTAATGACACATTGGCCTTGTCTGAATGTTCTTCTTATCTTGTATGTGAATGACAAATATTATGCTCTCTTTACGACTGAGTACTCTAGAGAGGAAAATTTGGAAAAAACCGTTACCACTTCAGCGATATATACATAACTCTTCAGTAATGAATTGAGTTCTTTCGGTGACTGGTGTGCATATACACCACTTATATATATATATATATATATATATATATATATATATATATAACACGCTAAAAAATCTTCCTTCTCTGATTCCATGTGCCTATGGCTTAGGGGTTAGCAACTCCGACTAATACCAAATCAGTCGAGTTTCGATCCTGGCCAGAGGCAAGTGGCTGTCTAGCCACACTGATGAGCTGTGATACAGCAAAGGAAGTTTGTATGTGGATGACGAGTATATATATATATATATATATATATATATATATATATATATAACAGAAATTAATGAAAATTAACGAAACTTGGTTATAAACAACCACCAATTTGAAATGATTTGTTTGATATTTGTTATATACTTGTCATCCACATACTCGTCATATATATATATATATATATATATATATATGTATATACATACTCGTTATCCACACATATATATATATATATAAATACTCGTCATCCACACACACATATAATATATATATATCATCATCATCATCGTTTATTGTCTGTTTACATGCTAGCATATGTTGGATGGGGTTTTCTTGATAGCCCAAAAACTGAACCATCATGAAATATTAGAGCGAATTTTATAGCTGAATGCTCTTACTAAGACCAGCCAGTTTAGGAGACTGGAAGCTCAGTGTTTTTATTGGGACACCATCTCTAGGAAGATTACCAACCAAAGTTACCGTAGGTGTAGAGGTTTTTGTCACAGAGATTTCCTTCTCTTAGATAAGTTCCTATCCTGAGCTAAAGACTCTTACCCAGCCTAACTTTATCTTTTTCTCTTAAATGACCCCAGTTTGGTTGTTAACTATTTGTCAATAGCTGGGATCCTAACAGGTGCTACCACTTCCTATACAATTGGTAAGGAGGAAGTTCAAACTAATCACCTTCTTTTTGAGAACCTCTACTTCTTGGAATAGACTCCAAAATGGAGGCTTTCTTGATCACTACAATCTTAATTTTTTTTTAAGTCTAAGGTCAACACTTATCTATCCTACATATCCTCATAATTTGCACTTACTTCCTCCTTTTACATCTATACAACAACCTCATTCATTAACCCTTCACTATGTGTCCCTTGGACCTAGTATCAGGTGAATATTTAGTAAAAGGAAAAAAAGTTAACCCTACTGCCAAGGATGAAAATGTTGCACATTTCTCAGTAGGATCAGTGTTGTATCTGTGCAATTTGCCAAGCTTAGTATTTGCAAGTTTACTTAATGCGATTCAAACAGAAAGCAGATATACAAAATGTCACTTGCTTAATTCCAGGTCAGATGATTTGATCAGAATAAAATGGACTTATTAATTTTATATATTTGTCTTCTTTAGGATGGTAAACAAAGACATTACTGATGTCATCAGTTCTCAACTTTGCTGATGACAAAAATTTACCTCTTAATAGTAAGCCAGGTTCAAAAAGGTCAAATTGATAGCTGATCTCAAAATTTAACTAAAATCTGTTGTTAACTGAAGCAAGGAATGGCTTGTTAATTTTAATACTCACAAAAAAAATGTTCTCTTTTAATTGTCTGAAAGAATACTTTTTGACTCCCATCAGCACTGGTGATGCTAACCTCCAGCAGATTGAATCTATTAAGGGTAATGTTTTCTGCTGATGTAAACTGAAAAGATTATATTGAATTGATTGCTAGGAAAACTGATTCCCTGTGTTATGCTAGACTATTTTTCACTCTAGAAACTATTTTACATATTTATAAGTCTACTGTTTGTCCACACTTTGAATATTGCTGCTATATATGGTCTGGCATGTCTCCCTTGTATTTAGAGATTCTTGATAAAATCCAAAGAAGAATCTGCAATATTATTGTTCCAGCTTCAGCTACTTTTCCGATGACACAAAGTAGCTTTCCTGGGTCATTCCTATAAATAACTTTCATAATAAATATCCTGATGAAGTTTCTGCTATAGACTTTATGAATTTAAGCACTGTTCTAGATTGGCAGCAAGATCTCATCACTGTACAGTTGAAATGACTAAATGAAACTGTAAATTCTATGCTAACAGTTTCTTCTATGGCATTTGTTGTTTTTTTTTGGAGGGGCACCCCAAAGTGGTGTAATGGTTAACAAACTTGTCTTGCTAGAATCTATTACAACTAAGTAGTGAGTTCGATCCTTGTTGGGTACCCGATACCTTCTGCCTTGTGCCACATCTTAGTAAATCAACTATCGCATTTGTTTTTAGAACTCCCTTCTTGCTTCTGAGTTCCCATCACCTTTGAACTCTAAAATTTTAAATGCAATGTCAATTGTTATTTTCTCTTATTCTTGTTCTTTTATTGTTCCCTCCCCTTAATATTTTTTCATAGTCTAATACTTAGTGTGAGACCCCATTAAAAATAGAAAAATTCTATAGATTTAAATAATATCACTAAAACTCAAAATTAACTCATTTCTGTGCACAAAATCAGCTCCAGATTCAAATTTCCACATTGTTTAATAAATCAATCACTGAAATTATTTCCAGTGCACTAAAATTTTAGATGATCATCTGTTGTCTGCTACAAAATTTCAAGGCTCACTCTAGAAATTAATCAACTATATTTACCCTCCTAAAAATATATATCTAAAATTGGGAAAAATATTCATTAACCAATAAAACTTCCAAGTTTAGTAAATCTGACATTTAGATCCTTGGAACCTATTTCTGAGTTATAAATACAATAGTGTAAATTCACAAAATTCACAAAACTGAGTTTTCATTTTTTTGCTAAACCTTTGACCCGGGTTTTGACCCGGGGTTGTAGTTTTATGTACAACTGAATTCTTACACTTTCCATATAATTAATTATTCAACATTTCATTAATAACCTTGTGGATTTTAAAATCAGTCAGTCAGTCAAGTGCCATCCGTGATACATGCTTGGGCGATCATGTCTCGAAACAGATATGACTGACTGGGCAGAAGATTATCCTGCAGTAGGTTGCCATTGCTATAGAAACCAATCTGTCCTGTTATTTAAGCCATAACTGGGAGGAATAGATGGATTAATACCTTTCCCAAGGATATTTGCGCGTAAGTGAATGTAAGGAATTCAACTGGAATTTGAACTCGGTTCTCTGATATTCTCATTCCGAGCCGATATCCACTGCGCCACAACGCACATCCGGATTTTAAAATAAACTATAAAAAAACTGAATGCAATGTCATCAGCAAAAAGAGGAGCCCAAAATGCCAATTACAGGTCAGAGATACTAAAATCAAACAGGTACAGAAATTTAAATACCTGAGAAATGTTCTAACAAAGAACAGAATGTACGACACTAGGAACTGAAGACGTACTGGCATGGCCAATGGCATATTCCGAAAGCTCAGCAGAATATTAAAAGACAGGAAAATTTTGTTGGATACAAAGAAAAGAGTCCTGGACTGTTCTGTGATGTCTGTCCTTCAATATGAGACTAAATGCTGAACGATCTCATCAAAGATGAAGGAAAGGCTGTAGTCCTACAGAAGGATGCTGAGGATACCATGGGCTGAACATGTGAGCAACAACAACGTTTTTTTTTGTGAGGATAGAAATGAAATGAAAACTTATACTTAACCTCAGGAAAAGGCAATTTCTGGAACACTTAGTGAGGAAGGAGGGAAAAAGATACAGGAAAGCAATGTGTGACATACTAGATGAGCTTAAGCAAGTTGATGGCAGAGCAGGGTTTGGAAGAAATAATAAGAAAATATGTTAAGAGCTACAAGGGATAGGGGGAAGTGGCAGGCTATGATTGCCTATGTCCTGAAGGGACATGGAGCATAGAAGAAGAAGCACACTTGAAACATATAAATAAAGTTAATCTAAACAATATATTAATAGAAATTATAACAGTGCTCTCTTGTTTGTTGACTGCAAGAAAATTACACACATTCATAAAACAAAATAAATATGTGACTCTTTTGTTAAGTATGCACTTTTTGCCTTTCTTTCATACTAATGCAATTTATGTTGCATGCTATAAACAACAACAAAAAAAAACAGTTTTTGGAGACTTTTGTTTTGCAATGACATGTTTAACTATTTTTTCAAGTTGAAAAAAATAATCAAATTTATTTAAAATTTGTAAAGCTGTATTTGAAGATTGTTTATTTCTTCGTTTTTCACACACTTTTTCCTCTACACTCATTAAGATTTATTTTAAAAAAAAGGAAGCTACCTCAGTTCTTTTTCTTTTGAGGATTTCTCAGCACCAGAGATCAACCACTCTTGGGAAAGGTACCTCCCTGGAGATGAACCCTGGAAGTTATGTACATTATACTCATTTTAATCCCTATTGGGGTCTAGACAGTCATAAATTAATTTTGTCATGGTTAACTTTCACAAGTTTTAAAGTTGCCCATTGAATATCGGTTCGGAACGAGAAATCGGGGAGCCGAGTTCAAATTCCAGCTGAATTTATTGCATTCACTTATGTGCAAATACCCTTGGGAAAGGTATTAATCCGTCTATTCCTTCCACTTATGGCTTAAATAAGAGGCCAGACTGGGTTCTATAGCCTTGGTTGGCAACCAGTCTACCGCAGAAAGCAATGTCAACCTACTGCGGGATAATCTTCTGCCCAGTCAGTCATGTCTCTTTCAAGACATGATCGCCCAAGCGTGTATCACGTATGGCACTTAACTGACTGACTTGTGTATATGTCCAACAACAAAGGAAAAAATTTTTGGCAGAAACAATTCCCCCATACAGAGACACTGTGGACAATCACGAGAAAACACTGAAAAACTATTTTTTCCTTCAATTAGCTGATCCTTATTTGAGAAGAAATGCTAAATAATAAAATTAAAAATTATGACAAAATCTTTTGTGGTGGAAATATTATGACTTGTGAAGTTCTTTAGAGAAATGTTTGTCTGAAATGGTTTTAAGAGAAGGAATAATTCAACCTGTACACTAAGTCTATCCTAAAGAAACTGGTGACCATAATCTTAACAATATAATACATGCAGGAAACATTCATGGCAGATACAGAAGGAAAAACTACAAGACAACTTAGACAAGATAGTAAAAGAAAAACAAGAAGAAAGGACTATCAATTGCAAGAAGACTGAATGCATGGTCGTCAGCAAAAGGAACAGCCCTAGATGCAAACTACAAATTGGTGATGGCAGATCAAGCAAGCACAAAAGTTTAAATATCTAGAGAGTGTTTTAACACAGGATAAAATATGTGAACTCAAAATCTGAACATCCATTGGAATAGAATAAGTATCCCTCCAAAAGTTAAGCAAAGTATTAAGAAACAGGAAAATTTCATTTAAAACAAAGTAAAGAGTGATGAATGGTTATGTAATATCAATTCTCTTGTATTACAGTAAATGCTGGACAATTTTCTCACAAACTGAAAGAAAAAGAAATAAAAAATTTCAAATTTTGGAATCAGAAAAAAATGTTGAAATCACTAGGACACATTATGAGGAAAGAAGACTTGGAGAATTTGACACACACAGCATATGTTACAGGCAAGATGTGCACAGGGAAACAGTAACCTGTAAAGCTTGCATATATAAATAGCAGAACAGGGACTAGAAGCAATGGTGAAAAGATAAATCTTATTATGAGATACAAAAGACAGAAAGTTGTGGAGAGCCATGACTGTCTATGTCCTGAAGGGACAAGGTACATAGAAGAAGCTGATCTTAATGAAGACAAAGGAAACATCTCAAAAAATAATCTAAATGCCTTAAATTTTATATGAATCGCTACTATTATACCAAAGTCATTTTTCACGCCCACAATTCTGATATTTTTCTACTGCTTTTTAAATTCTGATTAGCTTACATCCATATGACGTTGAAACACAGTTTTCCATATGATCATCAAAATTAAACAATGCCAAGCCTGGTCAGTACCTAGATGGGTGACTACTTGGAAATACCAGAAGCTGTAAGCTTGTATGTATGGTTGGTGTAATGGATAATGTCTCAGATTTGTTAATTAGAGAGCAGAGTTCTAATTCCAGTTAGATTTATTATATTCATTTACACTCAAACTTGAGAAAGTATGAATCCATGTCTTCTCTCCAGTTATGGGTTATTATTGAAATAAATAAACAAACAAAATACTTACAATCTAACATATTTTCAGGCTTTAAATAACCAGCAAAGGGTGGATAAACCATAGAAAATGAATCAAATCAAATTCTGATTACCTGCAGCTTATAATGCTATGTTTCTCTAAAGTATTTATATTCCTGAAAGGTGGACCCATAAGTATTTAATCTCAGTTTGCTTTTATTGTAGTATTTTGTATAATATATACTCAAATGTCCTTTTTATCTAAACTTATTTATAAAGGAAACTTTGTGTGTGTCTGTGTGTGTGTGTGTGTCCATTACCTATAAACTCTGAAATGGCTGAACCAATTTTCTTGAAAATTTACACAGTTGCACTATAAGCATCTGCAAGTGTTCTTAGCTAGGTTTGTGTCGAGGTACCCTCAATAAATATCAAAAATTGATAATCAAAAAAAATCAGGTTATAGAAGGAGTGGTCCAATTTTAATCAAATTTGATAAACTCATAGACAAAGACATAAGAAACGATATTCAGAAGTTTCAAGGTTGCAGTTCTTACAATAGTGCAGAAAATCCATAATATATATATATTAAAGGCAAGATGTTTGTGTGTGTGTGTGTTTATCTGCCTGTATGTCCTTTATATAAATCCACAATTTTTATCCGATTTTCACCAAACTTCACATAAATATTCTTTAGGCTGAGTCTGAGCTCCAGGACTATGGATTAGTCTTAAAGCTTTCATTACACCTGAGCAATGCAGGGCTATACTGCTAGTTGTATTAATTCTTCTTTTGTGTGCTGTGTCCAGTTAGGACATTGACAATCATGGCTCTCCACAATTTTTTGTCCTTAATAAATGTTTTTCTTCTATCTCTTCTAAACCCTGTTCTGCCATCCACTTACTGAAGCTCACAAGGTAAGTTATGCATTGCTTTCCTGTCCCCCTTACCTTCAATCTGTCCTGTGAGTATCAGATTTTCCAAGGCTTCTTTCGTCATTATGTGTCCTAGAAATGTCAGCTGTCTCTTTCTGATTCTTAGTCTCCTTTTTGTTTACATTTTCTCTAAAACTTTGTTGTTGCTCACATGTTTGGTCCATGGTATTCTCAGTGCTCTTCTGTAGAACCACATTTCTGCTGCTTCAAATCTCTTTGCCATCTGTAAGGAGATTGTCCAGCATTCACTGCCATACAAGAGAACGTAAAACAGGAGAGATGCAGAGAGGAAGAATTTTAAGAACTGTCTATATTTCTGAAATGAGGTATTGTAATTATTTATTTAGTTTGAATTGTTGTCATCTTTATAGTGACACCCAAAATGTTTCAATATACTCAGACCTTCTTCCTGGTCCAGTGGACCAAGGTATTGATTGACTGATCCAAAAAGTGACTTGACCCCAAAAATTCCGAGTTCCATTCCTGGCCTCAGCAGAGAGAACAAATCCTTGGAGAGTTATTCAGGAGAATTAACTAAAACCAAGATATTCATAGGCATGGCATGTTGAATTAGAACAATCTACCGCCATGGACTAAATAAAGGGTTTGTTTTAAAATTCTAACAAATGCCGCTTGAAGAAAGCTGGAACATACAATAACCGAAATATTGTGAATTTAAAAGTAAAGATGAGGACAACAGTCCAATGTAAATAGTGTAATTTTAATGTTCACAAAAAAAAATATACTCAATCATTCTGTCTTTTGCTAAAAAAGCTTCAAGCATTGGCTTATTACCAGGAGAAACTAAATCCATTTACATCTAAAAATCGTCAGGAGAATAATGAAAGGTGAAGGATTTCTTTGAAAAATAAACAAAACACCATTAATAGAATTCAAAAATGAAATTTTAAACTCTTGAGGTGATTCTAAATATTTTTCTATCCAGGATCTTAATTTATAGTGTATATATATTTTTTTTTTTTAACAGTGCTTTACAAGTTTCAGCAGTTAACAAAATAAACCTTTATTTATGTCTGGTTCACGAACCGTCTTGTGTCAGATTTTATTAACGTTAGTATTTACTAAGTACATTTAATTTTTTCTGTGCAAGGTTCTTGTACATGAGAAAACTCCAGGAACGCCTACACAAGGTAGTAAAAGAGAGGGAAGAAAGGAATAACTATCAATTGTAAGAAGACAATGTTATGGTCATCAACAGGACAAACAGTCCAAGACATGAGCTTTGAATTAGAAATGCTAAATTTGGGCAAGCACAGAAACTTAAATATGTGGTAATTACAGCCATATCACATTGAAACACAATGCCAAGCCTGGCCAGTATCTAGATAGGAGATCCCTTAAGAACACCAGGTGCTGTAAGATTAAATATGCAGGTGGTGTAATGAATAATGACTTGGAATTGTTATCAGAGAGCAGAGTTCCAATTCCAGTTGGGTTTGTTATATTAACTTGAAAAAGATACAAATCCAACATTTCTTCCCAGCAGTAAAGTTAATCAGTAAAACTTGTATCACTAAATCATTATTATGTGGGAACAACAAATATTCTTATTATATATATATATATATATATATATAATTTGCCATCTAAAAATATTTTTTGACTTGCAAAGGATTGACAAGTTGTAGAAACCGAATCAATAATTAATTATCTGAAAAGAAGGTTTTAACAGATGACAGAAAAATGTAACAATGAAATCCAAAGCCAGAGCTGAATAACAAAAAAAAAAAGATGCCTTCTGAAAGCTTAACAAAGTATTAATAAATGGGAAAATTTTGATTGATTAAGTTATGGGGAAATACACCTATTTCTCAGTTAATGAACTCTCACTCCTGTATTAATAAGAATTAACAGGAAGTTAACGTGAGAAGTTCTTGGGAAGTTCATAGAAGTTCTTTTAGAGTTCTAATGGAGTTCAGTAGAACTCCTAGGTAGTGGATATTAGTCGGCAGTTAGCTGAATACTAAGGAGTCAGCTTTCAGTGGAAGATTACCAAGTTCCTAAGATTTAGGGTGTGTTAAGTCGATTAGCAACCGACATAGCACGATTATAACCTTCAGTGTGAAAACTACTCCGCAACAGATTGTTTGTTTGCATTTACAGCTCTTCAACCTCTTTTGGGTCATTTAGAACCAAACTGATTGCATTGCAAACATTTTATAGTTGGTCAAGTATGGATGAAAGTAAGTGATAGAATGAAAATTTTATCGCTCCCAGTAGAGCATGAGTTCCCCGTAGAGCATAGGGCATCAACAACCCCTCACCATTGACAAAAGAGGTGAGGTTCTACACAGGATACTGAGAATATCATGAATGAAACTTATAAGCAAGGTGGAAGTTTTAAGGAAAATGAGAATAAAAAAGACATTTATGAGTTTGAGTTTTGCTTAACAATATATCAACCTCTGTGGGTTATTTTATGCCAAAAAGGTAGGGTTTTAAGGTATTTTTTTTTATGTTTGGTTAGAGTGAGGAGGCTGACTTAGTCAGATTTTAATGAAAATTTAGTTTTTATTCTTTTTTATTTAAAAAACTGAAAATATCTTCTAGTTTTGTTTTCCAAAATGTTTTGCTGAGAATTTTTTTCCTTCAAAAATGTGTTCTAATTTTTTTCTTCAAAAATGGATTGTTGGCAATATTTTTCCTTCAAAAATGTATATTTTTCTATAAAAGTCTATTTTTATACTTTCATAGTGTTTTGAGCCCATTTTAGGGTTAACTATTTTTCCATAGCTGGGACTCTAACAGGTGCTACCACTCCGGGTCAGGCTGGACCTGGGAACAACAGCAATTAAGAGGTGGTTGTATGCTCCTCACAACCTCCCAATCAGAGGCCTTGCTACCAGATGCAGTTTACCGTCATGCCCAGGACCAAAAAAATGGGGAAAAAATCCCTCTTTTGTAACATATTTAATCAATATTAAGAAAAAAAGATAAATGTATTCAAGCTCCTTGCCACGACTCATGGTATAGTATAGCATGTCATAGTAAGGCCCATTACACTGACGTCTGACAGATTTGAGGAAGGTCTTAGTTCATGAAACTAGTAGACTGACAAAAATGCTGATATAAATAAAAAAATATGAATAAATGTTTTTTTCCTTAATATATGTTAATTAAATATAGACAAAATGAACATGAAAACTATCTTGTATCATTTGCCATTAAACTCAACTACTTCTTCATTTCTTTTTTTTATTCATCAATTCCATAAAGACAAATGTGAAAAGGGTCCTGGATATGACGATAAACTACATCTGGCAGCAAGGTTTCTGATCAAGAGATTTGAGGTTTTGAGGAGTGTGGGATCCCCTCTTAATTACTAAGCAAAATGACCAACAGTACAATTTAAAGCAAAATGGCCAACAGTACATTTTTTAAAAAAAAAGGCTAACAGTACATTTTAAAGCAAAATGGCCTATAGTACATTTTAAAGCAAAATGGCCAACAGTACAATTTAAAGCAAAATGGCCAACAGTACATTTTAAAGCAAAATGGCCTATAGTACATTTTAAAGCAAAATGGCCAACAGTACAATTTAAAGCAAAATGGCCAACAGTACAACAGTACAATTTAAAGCAAAATGGCCAACAGTACAATTTAAAGCAAAATGGCCAACAGTACATTTTAAAAAAAAAAAGGCTAACAGTACATTTTAAAGCAAAATGGCCTATAGTACATTTTAAAGCAAAATGGCCAACAGTACAATTTAAAGCAAAATGGCCAACAGTACAATTTAAAGCAAAATGGCCAACAGTACATTTTTAAAAAAAAAGGCTAACAGTACATTTTAAAGCAAAATGGCCAACAGTACAATTTAAAGCAAAATGGCCAACAGTACAATTTAAAGCAAAATGGCCAACAGTACATTTTAAAAAAAAAGGCTAACAGTACATTTTAAAGCAAAATGGCCTATAGTACAATTTAAAGCAAAATGGCCAACAGTACAATTTAAAGCAAAATGGCCAACAGTACATTTTAAAAAAAAAAGGCTAACAGTACATTTTAAAGCAAAATGGCCTATAGTACATTTTAAAGCAAAATGGCCAACAGTACAATTTAAAGCAAAATGGCCAACAGTACATTTTAAAGCAAAATGGCCTATAGTACATTTTAAAGCAAAATGGCCAACAGTACAATTTAAAGCAAAATGGCCAACAGTACAACAGTACAATTTAAAGCAAAATGGCCAACAGTACAATTTAAAGCAAAATGGCCAACAGTACATTTTTAAAAAAAAGGCTAACAGTACATTTTAAAGCAAAATGGCCAACAGTACAATTTAAAGCAAAATGGCCAACAGTACAATTTAAAGCAAAATGGCCAACAGTACATTTTAAAAAAAAAAGGCTAGCAGTACATTTTAAAGCAAAATGGCCTATAGTACATTTTAAAGCAAAATGGCCAACAGTACAATTTAAAGCAAAATGGCCAACAGTACATTTTTAAAAAAAAGGCTAACAGTACATTTTAAAGCAAAATGGCCTATAGTACATTTTAAAGCAAAATGGCCAACAGTACAATTTAAAGCAAAATGGCCAACAGTACAATTTAAAGCAAAATGGCCAACAGTACATTTTAAAGCAAAATGGCCTATAGTACATTTTAAAGCAAAATGGCCAACAGTACAATTTAAAGCAAAATGGCCAACAGTACATTTTTAAAAAAAAAGGCTAACAGTACATTTTAAAGCAAAATGGCCTATAGTACATTTTAAAGCAAAATGGCCAACAGTACAATTTAAAGCAAAATGGCCAACAGTACAATTTAAAGCAAAATGGCCAACAGTACATTTTAAAGCAAAATGGCCTATAGTACATTTTAAAGCAAAATGGCCAACAGTACAATTTAAAGCAAAATGGCCAACAGTACAACAGTACAATTTAAAGCAAAATGGCCAACAGTACAATTTAAAGCAAAATGGCCAACAGTACATTTTTAAAAAAAAGGCTAACAGTACATTTTAAAGCAAAATGGCCTATAGTACATTTTAAAGCAAAATGGCCAACAGTACAATTTAAAGCAAAATGGCCAACAGTACAATTTAAAGCAAAATGGCCAACAGTACATTTTTAAAAAAAAAGGCTAACAGTACATTTTAAAGCAAAATGGCCTATAGTACATTTTAAAGCAAAATGGCCAACAGTACAATTTAAAGCAAAATGGCCAACAGTACAATTTAAAGCAAAATGGCCAACAGTACATTTTAAAGCAAAATGGCCTATAGTACATTTTAAAGCAAAATGGCCAACAGTACAATTTAAAGCAAAATGGCCAACAGTACAACAGTACAATTTAAAGCAAAATGGCCAACAGTACAATTTAAAGCAAAATGGCCAACAGTACATTTTTAAAAAAAAGGCTAACAGTACATTTTAAAGCAAAATGGCCTATAGTACATTTTAAAGCAAAATGGCCAACAGTACAATTTAAAGCAAAATGGCCAACAGTACAATTTAAAGCAAAATGGCCAACAGTACATTTTTAAAAAAAAAGGCTAACAGTACATTTTAAAGCAAAATGGCCAACAGTACAATTTAAAGCAAAATGGCCAACAGTACAATTTAAAGCAAAATGGCCAACAGTACATTTTTTAAAAAAAAAGGCTAACAGTACATTTTAAAGCAAAATGGCCAACAGTACAATTTAAAGCAAAATGGCCAACAGTACATTTAAAAAAAAAAGGCTAACAGTACATTTTAAAGCAAAATGGCCTATAGTACATTTTAAAGTAAAATGGCCAACAGTACAATTTAAAG
Source organism: Ascarosepion bandense (assembly GCA_037127315.1). Classification (NCBI taxonomy): domain Eukaryota; kingdom Metazoa; phylum Mollusca; class Cephalopoda; order Sepiida; family Sepiidae; genus Ascarosepion; species Ascarosepion bandense. The sequence continues at coordinate 7,950,082 of JBBBDQ010000927.1, forward strand.
CAAAATGGCCAACAGTACATTTTAAAGCAAAATGGCCTATCGTACATTTTAAAGCAAAATGGCCAACAGTACAATTTAAAGCAAAATGGCCAACAGTACAACAGTACAATTTAAAGCAAAATGGCCAACAGTACAATTTAAAGCAAAATGGCCAACAGTACATTTTTAAAAAAAAAAGGCTAACAGTACATTTTAAAGCAAAATGGCCTATAGTACATTTTAAAGCAAAATGGCCAACAGTACAATTTAAAGCAAAATGGCCAACAGTACAATTTAAAGCAAAATGGCCAACAGTACATTTTTAAAAAAAAAGGCTAACAGTACATTTTAAAGCAAAATGGCCTATAGTACATTTTAAATCAAAATGGCCAATAATACATTTTAAAGCAAAAAGTCCAACAATACATCATAAAGGCTGATATGCTGCTAAACAAAATCAACCAAGCAGCAAACACGAAAAAGGAAAAAAGGGAATTGGACAAAAGAAAATTCAGTCACAAAAAATGGCAACATGAAAAAAGAAAAAAAAATATTGGATATAACTGACCGGTTTTTGTACATCTTACCCATCAAGAAAGCAGGGGTTAATAAGGATAAAAATATGCAAGCTTTAATTTACTACCTTGTGGTGGTGTTTTAGCGTAAAACTGAAGACAGAACAAAAACCTCTTTACTAGGCTTTACCGAACTAATTTCACAGCCAATAGCAAAGGCAAAGGCAAGTAGTAAACGCAACGCAAGAGCAGGTAAACAAAATGCCGAAGAAAGAAAAGAACTCAGCCTTTTTAAAGGAAAAGGAACGTGTGCAAAATCACGTGCAATAGAAATTTTTACTTTAACGAAAATATAACATACCTTCTCACCACCCACCCCCCATTTTATTTTTGCTGATACATGTCTGGCACAAACAGTTTTAGATATGTTATTGATGCCTGTTTTCTGATTCAAAGTCAAAAATCATGGTTGTCTCATGGCTAACAGGTTCCACATATAGAGTGTTGTGTACTAGCAATGAGGAATAATAATGATATATATAACTGATAATAAAAAATGATAATCTATCATTCGATGGAGAGAGAGAAAGAGAGAGAGAGATTCTGCTTTTATCTGGGGTTTGTTCTGCTTGACTCTAACATTGTATATGTTGACTTTCTGATCCAAAGAGCTCTTCTTCTTTGTTGTTCCTTAATCTTGTTAGCCTCTTTAAACAAACTTCTCGGTGCAGCAGTTAAGATATTGGACAACTTCAAGAAGAGGAATCATTCTTCCTTTGAGTATAGACTTTTCTTTCAATGCAAAACAGAAAAATTAAAAGATGACTCCAAGAAAGAAAAACTCGAAGTTAACTTTTCACATTAATAAGGAAAACCAAACAAAAATATCATTTTTGAGTTCTTTTGTTTTGTTCCTACCACATCCAGTCAATTCCTTAGTTGTTCATTAAAAATAAGTTATTTTTGTATCTGATGAAGAATTAAAATTAAGGTTTGTTTTCATTTTCTTTTTCTAAAATGTCATTTTCTTTTAAAATCAACATCAATCACTACCTCCTGTCCTCCTGAAAACTGTTTTTTTTATTGTCCTATTTCTTTTCTATTTAATGTTTTCTCATTTTCATTTACTCAGTATTCCATTGCATCTTAGTGGCTTTATCACCTTACCTGGGGAGAATGGATAAACAAAATAATGATTATTCTAAATACAAGTCCTACTATTTAACCCTTAGCTAGGAGTAGAAGAGCTTTTTCAAGGGTATTTGTGTGTAAGTGAGTGCAACACACTCAGCTGGAATTCCAAATCAGCTTCATGATTTCTCATTGCAAGCCACTCTCCATTCCACCAAATGCACACATCGCCTAAGGCTTGGAAACTAAATATTACAGTTAACTGACTGCCTATGCAGTACCTAGCAGAGGAACAAAAAGACAAAGAAATTTAAAAACACATCTAATATTTCCCTAACATTATGCAAAAGATGGTGCTGAAATTTTTTTTCTCTTATGCAAGAGAAGAAAAAAAGTTAATTTTGATGCATAAAATAGTGAAGCTTAAATTTGCTAAGGACGAGCCTACCAAATTTTAAATGACATAAAATATAAACTATACTTGAGCTGTTTATGTAATATACAGGGTGTCCCAAAAATTTATTAAAATGCATATAATTTTCAAAATTAAATAGAATATACAGACATTATTTTATTGTTTTGTAAACTGATGTCTGTTCTTGACCAAGCGCTGATGACAATGCAAAGCACACAAAACAATTCACAAAACAATTCATTCAGTATTTGTGTGCATTCTCAGTCAATGGCTGCTCTTAATTCAGTGACAGCTTCAGGTTTGTTTTTTTTTCATCATTTCACCCTTTATCCTGTTCACAGTACCATGTAAAGATCTTATGGAACAACCAGCCAGTAATCAAAGTTAACAAAGATCCGAGTCACAAGGATTCAAAACTAAACTTTGTGTACAACAATAGAAGTTGAGTCTAACTGTCTATTTATTGTAAAAATTTACAATTGCGGCACACGGCCAAAAAGGGAGGGGGAAAAAAACTGAGGATGGTCTTCAGTAATCTATCTTATACCTAGCTAATCTCTTTCGCGACCCAGACACACGCTACAATTTTTCTCAATCACCAAAAGAACTTGTCCATCAACACTCATACTGCCGTACACCAAAATACCACAAAGCATTCCGGGGACCTCAAAATTCCCCACAATGTACATAAAAATTTGACAATGTACAATATTTACAATAAATTGCAAAAATATATAAAAATTTTCGACATGAAATAACAAAGAGGGAGGGGTATGACACTAATCCCCAAATAAAATTCCAAACAAAAATAACAACATAAACACTGTGTTAGCTGGACCCAACCTACCCTCAAAACAAAGAGGTCGCTGTATTCCGCTCAGAAGACAAAATCAAGAAACTCTTTTTCTACAGGGAGTGGAGAGGCAAAAAGAAATTGGACTGGGGAAAATATAATACTGGCTCAGACGCGATGAAACGGGACAAAAATAAATAAACGGAAACTGGGAATCTCGAACTGGACCATAACCAAAGACGAAAGCCGGGGAACAGGCCAGGAATCACACTCACTCACATTAACTAGGTACACAAAAAGGGACTTACCTTAACCAAAGGGGAGGGTTCCAGAGGAATCCAACCCGATGTGACTACCAGATCTAAAAGAGAAAATCAAGGCTAGCCCCAGTCATGCGAACCAGGCTCGCCACATTTATCCACCTTTTGCTGAACTCTGTCGGTGGCAACCGTTTCCGATCAGTTCTAATCTTCATTTTGAGTTGGTACTCAAAATATCGGATTAAATCCTGATGCGAAAGACGGCCACCCCGCAAGACTTCCTCCAAACGCGTCGTCCATATCACCATTCGAGCCGTGGCCAGAAGCGACAGAAACACCATCCGTTTCACTCCAGTGTACGGGGGCGACACATTATCGCAGGGGAATGCACGATCAATGGACACAAGTTCCCGCGGCGCGATGCGAGCAGTCAACTCGCTGACACGATCCCACAACGGGCGAACGCGCGAACAATGGAAGAAGGCGTGCACCGACGTCTCCTTTAAGCCAAGGTTACAATGTTCACAATCTGGCAAATCCGCCAGGTCCATTATGAAACGCATGTCATTGAGAGACAAGGCGTTACGAGCTAGTTGCCAGGTCAGAGAAAACTCAGAGTTGCTGTGCCAATCCGATCCTGGCGCCCAAGACCAATGAGAGCGATACTCCTCCTCCGTCATGCTGAGCTTCTCCCTCAATCGATCCTTCGCGACGCCCTCCACTAATCCCCGATAGAAGTACCTCCTAGGCCGAGAAAGGTCACTAGACAGTGGAATGGCCCACAAGGCCCTCCGGCACTCACGGATGAAAGCCGGTTGCTCTCGAAGCTTGCGGCAGCGCAACGAGACTGGGGGAGTGATAGTGAGGCTAGGGAACGCGTCCCTCACTACCCCCGTAAGCAACGAGTCTTCCATTAACGCACGACTGAGAAATGCCAACCTCGAGGCGCGCCGATGGCTCGCCAAGTGCGGCATTCCCAGTCCCCCTTGACACGGACGTTGGTAACAGACATGTTTGTCGACGTGATGTCTGCGTCCTCTCCACAGAAGAGAGAATAGCAGACGCTCGATCGCCTCCTCACGCTCCTCACAAAGTGGAAGTACAGACAGCCGATAAAGGACCATGGGGAAGACGTAAGCGGCACACGCCTCCGCCAGGCCCTTTACGGAGAGACTCCGTCGACGCGAAGTTTCGACCGATGCGCCGACCTTTGCCTGTATATCAGACCAATTCTTCTCCAACTGCAAGTCCGGACCGAACCAAACGCCGAGGATTTTGACCGGTCCGTCCGTCCAGTCGAAGGGCCCCGGGAGGGGAATCCCCTTCCAGGCGCCTAACCGCAAGCCGGAAGACTTGTCGCGGTTAATCTTGGCCCCTGTCACCTGTTCGTACCGTTCAAGCGCCTTCCGTACCGCTCTTATGTCCCTGCGGGAGGACACAAAAGTCATTACGTCATCGGCGTATGCGGAAACTCTGGCTCGAGCACCACCAGGGATAGCGATTCCACATAAGGCCGAACTGCACGACCTGTCTCTAAGCCGGCGCAAACGTGCTCGACAGCTTTCCGTTCACCTGCACCACATCCGTGGGGGAGCGATACAGGAGACCAATCCAGCAGCAGAAGTTGGTTTTGAATCCGGCAGCCTGCAGGACAGCCGCCAGGTAGCCATGGTCAACCCTATCAAATGCCTTGGACTGATCCAAATTGATCAGCGCGGCCTCATCGTCATCTTTTACACCCTCTAGGATCGTGCGGATCAAGTGCAGGTTGCTCTGAATTGTTCGGCCCTTCACAGCGCAAGTCTGATCAGGTCCCAACAGAGACTCAGCAACTAGCTGCAAGCGATTCGTCAGGATCTTGGCCAAAATCTTTAACTCTGTGTTTAGCAGAGTTATGGGCCTGTAATCGTCTAATTCCCTCCCAACATCCTTGCCTTTTCTCAACAGCGTGACCACACCCCTGGTGAACCGACTGGGGATGGACCCCTGACGGAACCAGTTGTTGAACACAACTGTCAAGATAGGGACAAAGATGTGCGACAGCCTCAAGTACAATTCATAGGGCAAACCATCCAAACCTGGCGACTTGCCACTGCCGACTCTCTTCAAAGCCGCGTAGACTTCGTCCTCCGTAATCTCTCCCTCGCAACTAGCCGCTTCAGCCAGCAAAAGCCGGGGAAAGTCAGCCAAATAGCTGCGAAACTCCTTGTCGCGGAGACCAGGCTCCTTGGTGAAGTGGCGTTCGAAATGCTGCCGAAACGCCTCGCACATGTCATCAGTCGACCTAAGGGTGTGCCCCTCCGGGTCTCGTATCTCGCGGATGTACCGGTCGCCACCTTGACGGACTTCCTCCTTGCGCAGTTCCGCGCCCATGTTCACAGCGTCGGAAGACATCTTGCTTAACTTATGTCTAATTAGCTGACCCATGTAACGATCGCTAGTCGACCGCTCCAGGGCCTCCCTAGCTACGGCTATCTCTAGGGGATCCCCACCAGCCTCCGCCCGGGAAAAATTAGATCTAAGCGTCTTCACCTTGGCAGCCTTATCTAGGTTGAGCCGTTGGCTGTATTCAGTGGTGAAAGACCTAATCCTATCCTTAAGACTAGCCCACCACCTATTCCCGATGACTCCCCCAGTTAACGCCCGCTGAACTACGATAATCAGCTGGTTCCGGAAGTCCCGCCTGTCCAGTAAGGACTGGTTGAACTTCCAGTAGCCAGCCATTCTAGCCCTAAATTCTAACACCACACGGGCACATACCATTTTGTGGTCCGTGTAGCCTAACCAGTGGAACGTTGGGCATTCTAAGAAATCTATATCGGCCTCTCTCACTAACATTCTATCAAGGTAGGAAACCATCTTGGTAGAAGGCCAACTATTCGCCCATGTCCACATTTTCCCGCCCGGATGATCGACCCGGTATCTATCGATGAGACCAAATTCGTCAATCAGATCGACCAGGCTACGATCACCACTCCTCCCGCTAGAGCCCCACTCTCTATCCAATTTGGGGTCCAGGATGGCATTCCAGTCCCCAACTAGAACTAGTCGCTTGGAATCGACCAGGAAGGGCTTCACCAGACGGAAAAAGTCGACACGCTCCTCTTGATCATTGGGCGCATAAACCGCAACCAGACGAATCTTCTTCCTTTTCACTGCAACATCGGCCACGATCAACCGGCCCTCGGCACCGACATGGACATGGTCGACCTCCGCATCCAGGGTACACTTGACCAGCAAAGAAACACCACTGGCTTGCCGGTTCCTATATGCTGAATAGACAACAAAGTCGTTAGCCAGCACACAAGAATCGACGTCGCAAACAAAGTGAGTCTCTTGGATCGCGGCCACATCCACGCCAAAAGACAAGAGGTCACGAAGCAGGCGGGCTGCCTTACCCCGATCCCTCAAGCCCTTCGCATTTACACTGGCTAACTTGATAGACATCAATTAGATCTGCAATTAGAAAAGGAGAAAATTACTCGTGGTCACATACCGGATGAAAATCTCTAGCAGTTGGGACCCCGACGGATTGTCCAAGGGACCCTGTACCAATATCGGACGTAATCCGTCCGTCTTGGACAATCCCGCCGACGTCCGTAGGGTAGGTTAGTTTAACTACCCTATATAAAGATGGGTGGAGAAGAACGGGGAACCTCCCAGTACAATTCTTTTCCATTTTTATAAGTTCAGGAGTTCTACTCCTGTACATTACAATATTTTTCTCTTTATAGACCTTGCTGGCTTGTTCAATGTGGTCCCACACCTTGAGGTTACCCCCCGTGCTGCGAATCAGTGTAAGCACGCCGGGGGCCTCGGGGAAGTTAGTGGGGTCTTCAGTGGACTTATCATCCACCGAAGTCAGCTTCAGCAAAGGTTTGAGTAAAGATCGCCTCTGGGCCGACCAGTCTTTTGCCACGTCTTTTTTGTTAACTTTTAGTAGCTCTTCACCCTGGGGAAGAGCTTTCTTTTCTTAACAAGTCTGGGAGTGGGAGAAGAGGTAGCAGGGAAGGGGGTTAAAGGAGTCAGCTCAAAGGCCGGGGACTGGGCAGGTTTTTGTGGGGAAGTGAGAAGGCTTTTTGCCTTGTTCGCATATGAAGGACACTCCGGTGACACTGGTAGCGAAACACTTTTCGCCTTGGTTGATGCTGCCTTTTCCCCGCTTCTGCTCTTTCTCAGGCTCTTTGGGTTGTCTTGCCTTTCCATCTCCTCGTCTCTGCCACGCTTTAAAGATGCAGACCGCTGCACATCCATCTCCTCTTCAGTCCTTTCCTCTTCGGGTTTCTTCTGAGGGGATTTCGTCGCCTTCCCCTTCGAGACGTCCTGCTTGGGGGGCAATGGAGGTGGTGCGGGCGCCTTCGGCGACGGAGGAGGTAACACAGGTTTCTCCGGTGGTGGAGGCGTTTTAGTCTTCTTCCTCCCAGCCGTCTGCCAGTCTCCTTTATCTTTGGAGGTTACTTCTGATGCTGCTGCTGCTGCCGTTTTGGCTGCTTGCTGTTGAGTTGGTTGGGCCTTTGGGGCAGGGTTCTTTGTCGGACACGCTTTGGCCACGTGGTCCGACGCCCCGCAGACCCAACAAAACAGCTTCCTGCCCTCCACCACCACGTAAATAGATCGTCCCCTGCAGGTGAGAATGTTCGGGATATCGGTGAACTCTTTGCGAGTCACCGTCACCTGCAGGTTCATGTCGCCGGTGATGAAACCCGCTTTTGACACCACTGAGGACACCTCCGCCACCTTTCCATATTTCGAAAAGAAGGCGCCCACATGATCTTCGGAAATGTCCATGGAGACCCCATGCAAAGTTATTTTGGTCTTGCGGGTCCCCATGTACTCAGTTTGAAGCCTGAGCGTTTTGGTCGTAAGAGTCGCTCCGGCTAACTGCTTCACTTCTTCAATTGATCCCAGCAGTACGTCCCACATTGCGTGGCTCCTTCTGGCCACCGCCTTGGCCTTTATCTTCAGGGCCTTAATGGACTCCTCAATGTTTTCCCTGCTGACTCCCACAAATTTGAGTGTTTTGGGGTCTTTTGTCAGCATGGAGATAATCCTAGGCTCTATGGCCGCCACCGCTTCCGGAACCAACAACAACTCCGTCCCTTGGATGTATTGGTCATACTTTTGTCTAAGACCACTATAGTAGTCTTCTCCCTTTCTCACGTTCCCGCCCTTCCACCCAGATGAGGAAGGAACGGGCGATTCCGGCCTGTTCGAGGCCTTCGAACGGGAGTGCCGAACTTATCACGCTCTTCTGCCGTCATCGGTACGGCTTCGGACCCGTGCTTTTGTGAGTGGCTAACGTGTCATTCATTTTCCTTTCCGCTCCATGTCTTGTTGGAGGGAACTGGCGACCCTAGCTCAATTTGAGCCTCTGTCATTATCACCTTCAGACGGAGGCACACGATCCACTTTCTGCAACTTTAGCTCTCCACGAAACCGAACGCCAACAAAAAACGATCACCAAACGAACACTTTCCAAACCAACAATGTAGTAACGGAACTCTGATCTTAGCCAAGAGCCCGAGAAACGATCAGTAACACTGTAAAAGTTGAGTCAACTGACCAAAAAACCACCAGGGCAAATTGGTAGGTGGTTTAAATAATAACCTGGGAGATTCCATTCTGTTTCAGGCAAGTATATTCTATAAACATTGATTGGCTGATAATTTCAGTGTGTATATTGAGCTCCATAAATATTCAGCACAATATCCACACTCTTGAAGGTTCACCTTCCTACAGGGAGACAAAAGAAAACAGCCATGTTGAAAGGCAAGTTATTTGACTTCTACAGTTTGTTTTTTTTTCGTTTTCTTTTAGTCATTTCCCCTAAGCAAGGCGCTTATGACCATATCATGTTGAATACACGAGTTCGCATTCGATCACCGAAGTTAAGCAACGTTGAACCTGGTCAGTATTTAGATGGGTGACCACTTGGGAATACCAGGTGATGTAAGCGTTTAGTGATGGATGTGCGTTGTGGTGCAGTGGATATTGGCTCGGAAAGAGAAATCGGTGAGCCAAGTTTGAATTCCAGTTGAATACCCTGCATTCACTTAAGCACTGGTCCCCTTGGGAAAGGTATTAATCTGTCCCTTCCCTCCAGTTATGGGTTAAATAACAAGGGTAGGACTTGGGGACCCTGCCCTTAAAAACAAATCCCAATGAATATTGATACTCAAAAAAAGTATTACTAGACACAAAACATATGAAAACAACGATAAATTGTTGAAAGAAAAAGGTATTACCAGCAATAAATAAATAAAATTTAGTTCGCAATAAATGACCCACTGAGGTTACTATGCCATAAAAACAAAACAACCAACAACCTAAGCAAGGCAGTTTTACTGCCACTGTTGTGCAGGGGGTTACATAGGGGAAAGTGATGAGAAAGAGGGGTAGGTTATGGGGGGGTGTCAGGAGGAGGCTACTAGGAGGATGAGAATACCGGTGTGATGGGGGTAGAGTGGATAGGGAAAAGAGCTTGAGAGAAAGGATGCGATTTAGTGAGATAGAAGATGACTATTGACCTTACATTTAAATTCCTGGAGATTGTAGCTGTCGAGGAAGCAAGTATATGGAAAGGAATTCCACAGGCAGAAAGTGCAAGAAACACAGAGGTCTAAGATGTCAGGTGAGTTTATTTGAAGGAATGATTCTACACTGTTTGTTAGCATTGACTTTTAGGCATTTCTTTTTAGGCATCCCCAAAAAACGAAGTCTAGTGGTGTGAGGTCTGATGAACACAAAGAGAATTCTAAGAAACCCCTTCGTCCAATCTACCTGTTTGTCAAGATCTCATCAAGGAAGGATTTAAGATCATGATGGTAGTTTGGGAGTGCCTTATCTTGCTGAAAATAAAATTTCTTATCTTCAAAGTCCTCTCTAATGTTTAGCATGATAGACTGTTGCGGTGTGTGTATACATTTTTGGGGGAAGACCCTGTATTTAACAACGTAACTTGACCAAAGTCAGTCATGGACGGCATTAGGAAGAGAAATATTTCTCATAGTCAATGACATGACCTGATGTAATTAAATGTAAATACCACATCTAATTAAGTACACACGATGTGTTGATGCAGCTCTGAATCATGGAATATTTGTATTGAATGTATGTAAAAGTTTCTAGTGAACATTCTCAAAAACTCAAGACTACAAAGTTAAAAAATGATTTTTGCTGGAAATTTTTGCACATAAAATAGAGCAACCAGTAGGAATAAACAAAACTTTACAGTTCAAAAGGCATTTTAACACATGCATGTCATGGTTGAACCTGTTTACGTGATCCCTGCCACTAATTTCTTAGCATAAAATAACCCCTGATGAATTGACATACTGTTCAAATAAATAAATAATAAATAAAATGATGGCAAAGATTAAAAAAAAATGAGTCAAATTACTTAGAACAACAAGAGACAGGAAATTGTGGAAAACCACATTCACCCATGACCTGCAAAGATATGGCACAGAAAAGATATTCATACACCAAATGTAATTACTTCTATAGATATGTAATTGGAATATTTGCTTTGTCACTGTATAAAGTGACTGAAAGTGGAGTTGTATTTGTTTAATAAATCCTTCCTGTAGTTACATAAACAGTAGCCGACACTATATAATCATATTTTTAAATTATTAATCATTTGAGATATTATAAGAGTAGGCCTTTTGTAAATTAAAAATGCACTCTTTTCTCCTCTCTCAGCATGCCTCTGAAGTTAGTATTTTGCATAAATATTAGTAATGTTTATATCATATGTTGTATCACGATACATGTTTTCATTATTATATGCTTTATTATTTAGACCAGCATGTGCGGATTGGTAGTTATACTCACAATGTTTCAGCTGTTGTGTTCTTTGGTCCTCTTCAGGTGCCTGTCATTGTACTCAGTAAACTCCTCGGAATTTTTAACAGCATCCTTTATTCAATCTAAATACGTAGATTTTTCTCATTCCACTTTCCATACTCAGGGGAGATAATTCATATCAGAGCATACTCAATAGTTTTATTCACCTATGTGTTGGTATTCTTTTATCAACCACCAAACCAGAATAAGCAACTCATAAGCACTACCAGACCTGTGGATTGAACTCACAACTCTCCAGGAAGCTAAAGCTTTAATCCACTAAGTCATATGTCCTTGGACAATCTTATGATGTAATTTGGGGAATCTTGGACTTAGTGTCTGTACTAAGATGTTGGAATTTTTGAAGGGTGATGTTCAATAATTATCTAACTAAAAATTATACCCAACAAAAAGGAATCAATTATGATTGTTTATAAGTGATTAAAAAGCACAGAAAATGTACTAGGAAAATGTTACAGTGCACTACGTAAAAAATATCACTGCATGTAGAGAATGAGAAGAGCATTGTCCTGAAAAGAACAGTTTTGGTATTCCTTAAAAGTGTCCTGAAAAAGACACTTTTGTAATCATTGAAGAGTGTTGTCCTGAAAAATACAGTTTATTGTATATCATTGCTGTTGGTGAGGATGATTAGCTGGAGTTGTAGGCCTGTTAGATTTGGTCAGTTGACTGGAGCAGTGGAGATGGCTGGAGGGATATCCGATGGCAAGTAGGAGCTGTTGATGATAATAGTTAGCTGGAGCTGTGGGCTAGCTGTCAGCTGCTGGAACAGTTACTACAATTTGATCCTAGTAATCTGAGCTGCAGAGTGTTTATTTACCCCAGTCTTGTGATACAAGGTTGGGTTTAACATGTGGAACACATAAACTTAGGCCAAGAACAAAAACTGCCCAGCCCTAGCAACCATTGTCTGCACTCATACCAGTATAACTATTGATCTTTTCTCTAGTGCAATGGAGAGATGCAACCTTGGGAAACTTCCCAAGGACCAGGTACCTTACAGTTTTTATTTTCCCCATCTGTGTATCTGTCTACAGACAGAATCACAACTAGGTTGCCCTCTGCCCAAAGACAGGGACACAACTGAGAAATTATAATACAAACCCTGCAGAGTTGTACTTTTCAAGCTTTGTAGTCTTTTGATATCATTATCGACAGGATATGACATTTCCCTTGTTGCTTTCTCCATGAATTTAAATTTAGAGTTTTCTTTCTTTTATGCAAAATGCTACCCAAGGCTGGAGAGCCCAGTTTACCCTACTAAATTTTAGCTACACAATAGGTTAGAAACTATTAATTTATATAGGTAAGGAGAAATGAGTTGGATTCATGCCTTTCCCAAGGATATTTCTGTGAAGGTGAATGCAAAAAGTTAGCTCAGAATTTTCTCATTGATTAAATTTTCGAAGTCAAGTGACCAAAGAGTAAATCTCATCAGAACAATTACCATAAATATATTTATAGAAAAGGCCCAAAGAAGCTACATTATAGTGGTGAGAAAGTGACTGAAGCCAAGATGCTATGTCAGGACCAATAACATAGCAGATTTATCTTTGGATTTTGTCAATAACCAATTGATTTGTTATCTGTGGCTTATCAATCATTTGCAAGTTATTTAAATATTCTTCTTCACATGCCATGTCCCTTTAGTACGTAGGCGATCATAAACTTTCGCTTGGCCCTTTCTCTTGTCGTTAGCAATATTTTTTCTCTTGGTATCTCTCCCAAACTCCACTCTGCCATTCATTTGCTCAGGCCTATCAAATATGTCTCGCATGCTTAACCTTGTCTCTCCTTCCTTCTATACATCCTGTGAGTATTAGATTCTCTGTATCTAAGGGACTTAAGCAGTTTCTTCCTGAAGTTAAGTATGAGTTTTCTTCTCGTTTGCTCATGTGCTCAGTCTATGGTATCCTCATTATCCTTCTGTAGAACCACATTTCTGCTGCATCAACCCTCTCCTTCATCTTTGATGAGATTGTCCAGTATTCACCTTCATACAGAAAAACAGATATCACATAGCAATCCAGTACTCTTTTCTTTGTTTCCAATGAGATTTTCCTGTCTCTCAGTACTAGCTTTTGAAATGTATCCTTGGCCATGCCAATGCATCTTTGGATCTTAAAGTTGCACTTTCCATCTTCTGTCAGAACCCTTCCCAGGGATTTAAATTTCTTTACTTGTTTTGTTTTAGTTTTTCCAGCCTGTAGTTGGCTTTTTGCTGATGAGGATACATTAAGTTTTCTTGAAGTTTATGCTCAGTGTTTTCTTCTCACTTTCTTTAGTTACCTTCTGTAGGAGGTCCTGCATTTTTTTTCTCCATGCCTTCTATCAGCACAAAGTCATCTGCGTATCTTACATTGTTGAGATTGCGGCTGCCAATGATGAATGTTGCCAAGGATTTTATTTCTCTCAGAATTGTTTCACTGTACAAGTCGAATAGATCCAGTGAGAAAACACATCCTTGTCTTATGCCCCTTTCAATTTTTGTATACCTAATGAGTTTACTTCCTATCCATACACAAGCAGTTTGCTGCTGATATAGATTCCTGATTATCCTAAAGTTTTCCGAAAATATTCAGGTTGTCGAGCATCTCTATCAAGTTCTTGTGATGTACTTTGTCGAAAGCCTTTGTGTAGTATATGAAGCACAGATAAAGGTCCTTCTGCATTTGTATTGCTCTTTCAGATAGCATTCTGAGCATGAATATCGTATTCCTCATTCTGGTTCCTTTAACGAAGCCACACTGTTCTGGTCCTATCTCTGGGCCATTTCTGCTGTGTGCTCTGTTCATCAGAATCTGGATGATGAGTTTTGCTATGTGGCCCACAAGGCTCATTATCCAGTAGAGATCACATTCCTTTGCACCTGGCTTCTTAGATAGTGCTATGGAAATTGATCTGTTTCATCATCCACATCATTCTGCGGCCTCGGCCGAGATTCAAAATCTTGTCAGTAGCTGAATACTTGATGCTTCACTAGAGCTACCAAGGGTGTTTTTATTGTAACACCATCACTAGATGGGTTGCCTACCACAGCTAAAGAGAGGCCCATTCACTCTCATTGAGAGAGGGATATCCCATGCCAGTTTCCCAAACTGGTATTTTTTATAACCACACGGTAAAAAAAAAAGATATTATACATAAACTACTGCTTGTAGAAAACAGTAATTTTTGAAAGGAATTTTTTTTTTCCTTATTATAGCTTAGGTCCTCTGGTATAATGTCATTTGTAGATTTCGTTTATTATTTCTATGATCCTGTCTATGCCAAAGCTGTCTAAAGACGTCAGCATCTCTATTACAATATTGTCAGGTCCTGCTACTTTGTTTCTGCTCAATTTCCCCAGTGCCACTTCAAACTTCAGGTTTCAAATAATTTTTTGAAGAAAAAATAATGATTTAGTGATACAAGACTTACTAATTAACCCATAGCAATGAGGAGAAGAAGTGGATTAATACCTTTTCCAAGGGTATTTGTATATCAGTGGATATAATGAACCCAACTGGAACTCAATGCTTTAATTAACAATACTGAGCCAATATCCATTACACCATGCACATGCAAACTTATAGCATCTGGTATTCCCAAGTAGTCTTCCATATAGGTACTGACCAGGCTCACCAATTCTTAACTTTGATGGTATGGGAACTGGTGTTTCAACATGATAGGGTAGTAAATCTTCTTGAGATATAGCAAAAGCAACAGACCAGATGTGGCAACAATATTCAATGCACAGATGAATGGTAGACTTGTAAAGGTACAAGAAAAATTGTCTAGCACCAACATGTCAGTTAAGTGCCCTATGTGTTACACACTTGGGCAATCATGTCACTAAAGAGACATGATTGACTGAGCAGAATATTTTCCTGCATTAGGTTGCCATTACTTTTTGTGGTAGACTGGTTGTCAACCAAGGCTATAGAAACCAACCTGTCTTGCCGTTTAACCCATAGCTAGAGAGAGAGAAGAGACAGATTAATACCTTTTTCAAGGATATTTGCATGTAAGTGAATGCAATGAATTAAACTCGAATTTGAACTTGGCTCTCCGATCTCTCGTTTCGAGCTGATATTCACTGTACCAATATAACGAGCCAAATTTCCTAGCAACAGGCCTAGCAATTGATTCAATATAATCATCATATTTAATGTAAGTGAAAAACATGAGACCAAGAAGGGGTAGTGAATTGCTCTCCTGGAGGTTAGCATCAGCCATGATGATAGAAAGCAAAAAAGTTTAACATGATTAATAGAGAATAGTTTCATATTAGAGGTTTTTAAATTAGCAAGCCATCCTTTGCTCCAGTTAACAACAGACTGAAGGTCATTTTTTACATCAGCTAACAATTTGATTTTATTGAATTTATTAGACTTACTTCTTCTTCTTCTATGTACCTTGTCCTTTCAGAACATAGGCAATCATGGCTTTCCATGGCTCCCTAGATCTGGTGGCTCTTAGCATGCTTTCTCCTGCTACACCACACAACCCTTGTTCTGTTATCCACCTGATCAGGCCCTTCAAATATGTAATCTGCTGCTTTCCTCTATGTCTCTTTCCATTCTCCTGTCTTTTTTCCCTCTATCTGGCCTGTTAGTAACAGGTTCTCCAAGCCCTCCTTCCTCATTGCATGTCCCAGGAACTTTAGTTGTCTTTACTTGATGCTCAGTACTAATTTCCTATTCGTTTCCATCCTTTCCAAAACCTCATCATTGCTCACACGCTCTATCGATGTTATATGCAGCATCCTTCTGTAGAACCACATTTCAACTGCTTCAAGTTTTTCCTTCATCTTTGATGATATTGTCCAGCATTCACTGCCATATTGAAGAACTGACATTACATAGCAATCCAGTACTCTTTTCTTTGTTTCTAGCAAAATTTTTCTGTTTCTTAATACTCTACTGAACTTCTGGAAAGTGTCCTTTGCCATGCCAATTCGCCTTCAGATCTCGGTGTCACATTTTCCGTCTTCTGTTAAAACAGTTCCCAAGTATTTAAGTAGTGGTGCCATCAGTATAGATGCTGAAATGTGATAGCAGAGATGACTAGTAATTGTACTAAGTCTAATGCCATAATACGAATTTTAAGTAAAAATGGTGGGACGGAGGGTTACATTTTATCAAATACAATAAGTGTGTTACATTTTGATCTTCAATGTTATGTGACCACCAACGTTAAGCAACGTTGAGCCTGGTCAGTAGCTAGATGAGTAATGTTTAGGAATACCAGCTGCAGTAATCTTGGATGTGCAGATGGTGTGATAGTTTGCAATTGTTAATCAGAGAACTGAGTTCCAAATTCCGTAGGGTTATTTATATTCACTTACACGCAAAGAGGAAACATATAAATCCACCCCTTCTCCTCTACCAGCTGAGTTAATTAGTAAGACTTGTATAACTAAACCATTATTACAAAGAGTTGATAAGCTGTACAAAACAAATCAAATAATTGATGTTATGGATACAGTTTTTGCTTTTTCCATCTTATAGTTTGTTCATTCAAGTCAGTCAAGATACCTTTTTTTCTTTCTAATTCAAGACATGGATAAATGCTGACAGGATCTTGCCACACAGAGTGCAACATTACTCAAACCTGTTAGTAAAAGAATATAAAACAAGAAACCGTTTCATGTCTCCCTTGGGAAGAAATAATCCGAGTGCATTAGTTTTCTGCAGAAACTACAAAAGACACTTCAAATGCGACACTCTTGTCATGGCTGTTCTGGTTTCAAGGGTGCAAGTTGAAGAAGTAAGTTTTTTGTCATACATTAAAGAAAGGAAATTATAAATAAAGGTGAAAAGGATGTGACAGTGTCTGGGTGGGTATTTCATGAATCAGGGTAGAGGTGGCTGACAACAGACTTCCAGAGACGGCTTAGAGATAATTAGGAAAAAAAAAAGGAAATCTTATCTTTTCATTTGGGAAGAAGATGAAACCAAAACAAAGAAAACAGTAGGGCTATCATCTTTTTTTGCTGATTTTCATGAAAATGTTTCATTATCACATTAATATTATTTTACAGTGTTTACACAGTTGCTAGTTTTTATTACTCTGAGATGTTCGGGAAATTTACACGGAGGTCTGAATAATGGTAAAGTAAAGCAAGACTATTCTGAGAACCCTAGAAGTTATGCCAAGATTCATTATTGGAGGCCAAAATTTAAACAATATAAGGTATGCAGATGATACAGTGCTGATAGCAGACACAGCAAGAAAACTACAAGATCTCCTGCAGAAGGTAGCTGAAGAGAGTGACAAGAAAGGACTACAAATAAACTACAAGAAAACTGAATGCATGGTCATCAGCAAAAAGGGCAGCCCAAAATGTCAATTACACATGAGGGACTCTAAATTCAAGTAGGTACAGAAATTTAAGTACCTAGGAAGTGTTCTAACAGAAGACAGAAAATGTGACACTGAGATCTGTAAGTGAATTGGCATGGCAAAAGAAGCATTCCAGAAATTGAGTAAAGTATTAAGAAACACGACAATTTCACTAGAAACAAAGAGGAGAGTACTGGATTGCTATGTGATGTCGGTTCTTCAATATGGCAGTGAATGTTGGACAATATCATTGAAGATGAAGGAAAAACTTGAAGCAACTGAGATGTGGTTCTACAGAAGGATGCTGCGTATAATATCGACCAAGCAATAATGAGGTTTTGGAAAGGATGGAAACAAAAAGGAAATTAGTACTGACCATCAGGAAAAGACAACTAAAGTTCCTGGAACATGCAATGAGGAAGGAGGGCTTAGAGAACCTGTTACTAACAGGCCAGATAGAGGGAAAAAGAGATAGGAGAAAGCAACGGATAACATATTTGAAGGACCTGATCAGGTGGACGATAGAACAAGGGTTGCATGTTGCAACAGGAGAAAGCGTGCTAAATGCCACCAGGGACAGGGAGATGTGGAAAGCCATGACTGCCTACGTCCTGAAAGGACATGGCACATTAAAGAAAGAGGAAGAATATTAGATTTTTCCTTATTAGGAAACATTTGGCATAAACTGACTGAAGAGTGAGTGTGACTGTCGGTTGAAATTTATAAAACAAAAACTACATCAATACTGGAAACAGTAATAACAATGAAATTGTGACAACTATTTTCCTATAAAACTGTTTTCTAGTAAAAGAGTTTTCCAGGAAAATAGCTATCACCAAACTGTTTTCCGGAAAAACAGTTTTCTCAAGTTCATTATTTTTACTCTTTCTATTATCGATAGAGTTTTCCTTCCCAACTTTTCACTTAAAGTAATGTGGGGCATCTTGATTATGGACATCTTCAAGTTATATGTGCTATCCATTTCAGTTGTTATCACTGTTGAAAGTCATCAAATGATGGGGTTTCTGTTATTTGGTACAGTTCTTAGTTTGAAGAAGGATGGTCCTCTCCAAGACCTACAGATTTTATTCACTCAAATCGTTTTTAACAATTGAGCTGAGAAAGTGAATGAATAAAATACTGATTCAACATCTTAGTGTCAGGACCTAGATGGGTGATGTCTGGAGAATACCAAGTGCTATAAGCTTGGATAAGCAGATGATATAATGGGTAAAAGTTCAGAATGAAAAATTGGTGAGACAAGTTCCAATTACAGACAGGTTTGTTATATTCACTAACATGCAAATACTTTTAGGAAACTCCGGGTCAGGGAGTGGTAGCACTTAATTGCAACAGCAATTAAGAGGTGGTGCCATGCTTCTCACAACCTCCCAATCAGAGGCCTTGCTGCCGGATGCAGTTTACCATCATGCCCAGAACCTATCTTTCAAAAGAAAGCAGGGTAATTTACAGATAATAAAGAAAAGGAATATGTGAAGAAGCATGATATCCCGAATTCTAATATATATGGTAATGGTAATGTTAGCTGTTTCCTTATAAAGAAACATTAAGCATTCACTGGTCCAATAGTTGTACTGACATCAATTGAAATTTATAAAATCTTCTCTTAAAACGATTGTTCAAGAAAAGTTTTTTAGAGTCCAATAACTGTTATCCCTCTTTCCCGTATTGATGAGGTTTTCCTTCCTTGCTATTTGCTTGAGATCAGGTGATTTATGCCATTATTCTCTCTTTGAGTTTTTTTTTTTTTTTAATCATTTCACCCCGAGCAAGGCAGAAACGCCACTGATGTGCAGGGGGTTACCTAAATGTAAAAAGATTAATTAGAAAAGAGTGAGGAGTACAAACTAGTTAGAAAGGAACAATAGAAAGCTGAGAAAGAAGGTGCGATGACAGATACATAGGTGGAGAGAAAGGGAAGGTTATACAGGGGAGGGGAGAGAGAGTTAAATGTACTATTGATTTTAGTTGTTGCTGCTGTTGAAATTCTTCAAATGATGTGGTTTCTGTTATTTGGTACAGTTCTTTCTTTGTAATTTTGTAATGTCAATCCATAAGGTTCAAAGTGTTTATAATACAAAAATTTTATATTATAATTAAAATTTTTGAGTAAAAACAAATTATGCTCTAACTCCTTTTGTTTACACATTTCATTGAAGATCAAAATGTAACACACTTATTGTCTTTGATAAAATATAACCCTCCCCCACCCACCATTTTTACTTAAAATTCCAATATTATGGAGTTAGACTTGGTACAATTATTAGTCATCTCTTCTATCACATTTCAGCATCTACACTAATGGCACAACTACTTAAATACTTGGGAGCTGTTTTAACAGAAGACGGAAAATGTGACACAGAGATCCAAAGGTGAATTGGCATGGCAAAGGTCACTTTCCAGAAGTTCAGTAGAGTATTAAGAAACAGGAAAATTTTGCTAGAAACAAAGAAAAGAGTACTGGATCGCTATGTGATGTCAGTTCTTCTGTTGTAGAAGCACGCAGAAAAAAAAATGGTAATATGAGTCCAATAAGTTCACTAGGCAAAAAAAAATCAACACTTCTCATCTCGATCACCGATACACTGCTCACCATCACAAATGAAAAACTTAACCCCTCTTAAATGAGCATGCCATGTTTTTATACACCTAACACAGCCAGCACTCAGCCAATGAGCCAATAAAATGTCTACAAGCGACACAACCACCTCTATCAACATGAAGTGCTGTCCAATTCAGCATCCATCTGAAGCTTGCTGATTTATTGGAGCAGATAGACTAAACAATCACCCAGTTCACACTCCACCCACATCTATTGAACAGGTGAAGAGGCTCATCCCTTGTTTCCTGTTTAGGATGCGGTTTCCAGCTTTCTCTTTTCCATTCTTTTTACCCTTACGTAGCCCCCTGCGCATCAGTGGCATTATTGCCTTGCTTGAGGTGATATGATAAAAAAAAAAATTTGCGACTCTGGACCTTTTGGATCAACGAGGTATGTCATTGCTACAATTTCATTTGAGCTTTTTTTTGTGCAATATTTTATCTGCATTTGGTGAAAACAACTTTTTAATGAGTGTTTTTGGGTAATAAAAGAAACAGACTGAGAAGCACTTTTTCAGGCAACTTCATGATTCTATCCTTCCAGAAGTTTTTGGCAAAGAAGTGCATTAGATATCTTTTACAGTTTTCCAGAGATTTGAATTTTTTTTATCTTCTTTACCTTCCTTTATTTTACTAAACACATTGTGACAGCCTTCAAGACCTAACCAAACATTTGAATTTTTATTTTTTTAATTCCATCAAGGGATTTCCTTAGAACCCAGAATAAATGGTAATTTAGTGTGCCTTACTCTTCCTCCATTAGCATGTGCAATGCTTGGCCAATCATGTGACCCTTAGTAGCCAATCACTGGAGCCCAGTTTTAAGAGTTAATAATATGAATTAGAGTCTGAAAAGGGCATGCTTTCTTGACATGTGGTTGAAACACCACAACCTTGCAGAATATGATGTGCTGGATTTTTTTTTTTTATTGATTTATTTTCTACAACTTATCTACCAAATGCAGGTTTTATTTAAAGGCCGGAAAATATTTTTAGATTGTAAGAATTTTTTGAGGGAAATAATGATCTAGTGATACAGGCCTTACTAATTAACCCATAGCAGGCAGGGGGAGAGGTGGATTCATATGTTTCCTAAGAATATTTGTGAATATAATAAACCTAACTGGAATTGGAACTCGGCTCTTCAACTAACAATTGTAAGCCATTATTCATTATACCACTTGCACATGCAAGATTATCCTTTCTCTTCCTTTTTTCCTTCTGTTGCTCCCAGATGTAGCAACATGTAGATAAAGGTGTTCCCGTTGGTCAACTGACAACTGAACTCACGAATATACACACACGTCTGTATCACATTCAGTTATATCACATGCACAAAAAAGAACATTCTTAATAGATTTTTCTTAACTTTTTTATCTCTTTCCTTTGTTTTGAAATTCATGTTTTGAAAATCCTTATTTTTTACCTGGACTCACATGTATCTATCATACAATGAAAGTAGTATTGAACAGACAAGCCTCCCAATACTATCACACAAATATGGGTGTCGCTCAAGGCTCTATACTAGGTCCTATGCTTTTCCTTATCTATATTAACGATCTCCCCGATGTAATAATATCCCAAGTAGGCATATACACTGACAACACCTAGGTTTACTCTTGTCTTGATAAAAAATCTGCCGAAGCTGACAAAACAAACCTCGCGGCCGAGCTTGAAATAGATCTCCAATCCTTGGTGGACTGAGGTAAGAAATGACTTGTGAATTTTAATGCTTCCAAAATGAAACTGCAATCTATCACAGAGAATCGTTCCGCCCACCCATTAGCATGAATCAGGCTAGTCTCCCTGAAAGTAAAACACTGCGCCTCTTTGAGTTAACTCTCACATCAGACCTCAAGTGGAATAACTATATAGAATCCATAGCTAAATCCACTGCTAAGAAAGTTTGTTCCCTGTGCAAAGCCAGGAAGTTTTTCCCGTCTGAAACAATCCTGCATATATGAAATCTGCCATCTGCCCATGCATTGAATATTGCTGCCATATCTGGTCAGGTGCTCTTACTATCCACCTAGGTGTCCTTGACAAAATCCAACAAAGAATCTGTAATGTGATTGATCCCAACTTGGCAGCTAGGATACAGTCGCTTTCTCACTGATGCAGTGTAGCTTCTCTTCCACAAATGCTATCACGGCTTCGGCTCTGATAAACTTAGCTCACTGGCAGTGAAAATGTCTTGCTTTGGGTGATATGATTATAAAAATAAAATTTTTATACTATTATAATGTGAATATAAAGTGGGAGATCGATTCTACATTACAATCAATATATAAACTGATCCCTCACTTTATTTCCACAGTCTTTCTTCTCTTATCGACTTCTTGACACCTCCTGTAACCTGTCACTCTTTCTCATAACATGTCTCCTATGTAACCCCCTGCACAAAGGTGGCAGTAAAATGCCTTGCTTAAAGAAAGAAAAATCAACCAAATATGATGCTTGCAACAGATACCTGCACAGCTTTTATGGATGCTATTGATTTTTGATCCAAGCAGTCAAAAACTATGGCTGTGCCTCACAGTTTGCAGGCCCCATATATACAGTGATGAGTAGGAGTAAATAATAATAATAATAATAATAATAACAACTAGAAATAGGAAGTCAAAAACCGCAAGGCTCTGTCAAGGCCATACTGCCATCATCTCAGTGATTAGCAAGAGATGATTATTAAAATGAGAAAGAAAAATTTAATGAACTTGATTGTTCCAAGAGAGAAAATATAAAAAATGAACTCAACTGCTCTTAAATGCATGCTTAAAATAAAACAAGGGAGGTAATTCAGTATTTACAATGGTCTAGGGGAGGTAATCCACTATTTGGTATGTGAAATGTAAAAACGTAAATTTTATTAATAAAGCCGGAAAAATATTTCAGAAACTGTATTTCATATTGGTTTGAACCTAAAATCTAAGCAGTTCACGAGGCCAATCATCTCAAAGTTTCATCCAAGTCTATCCAGGGGATCTTGAGATATCTTGACCACAGACATATATACAGACAGACAGACAGACGCAGCTAAATATAATACCTTTACCTTAAGGCAGCAGTAATGACAATTAACCAAACAAATTACTGTCTTAAGAAAATTTAAAATAATTCTGCAAGAAATGTTATTTCTTTTAAGGTAACAGGATTTTTGGAGATTAACTAACTTGGTTTTCTGTTGTTTGATACGCTTCATCGGCAAAATGGCACTTACATATTCTTGGCCTTTTGATATAGTATCTATTCTTATCAGGTTCATTTGATTCTCGCATTATCACCCCCCCACCTGATGCCAATTCTATTTTCCTTTCTTTCTTCCATTCACTTTTTGTTTTTCACTGAAACCAAGTAGTGGCTTTTCTCCTTTTTCCACACAATCATGACAGAGTCCATTATTTATGAGCTATTGAGAGGTTGTAGTGGTCGTGTGAACTGACAATGGAACATACAAGCACAATTATAATAGAAAGATAGCGACAGTAATAATGATATGTAGATCTCATAATAAGTCATGATGAACTATCACTCCACGGAGAGAAAGAAAAACAGATTTTGCTTTTATCTGGTGTTTTTTTGACTAAGACTGTATATGTTGTTTTTCTGATCCAAAGAGTTCTTCTTTCTTGTTTTTGAATCTTGTTTGCCTCTTTAAACAAACTTCTCAGTGCAACCAGTTAGTATATCAATCAGTCAGTCATTTAAGTGCCATACGTGATACACGCTTAGGTGATCATGTCTCTTTCGAGACATGACTGACTGGGCAGAAGATTATCCCGCAGTAGGTTGCCATTGCTTTCTGCGGTAGACTGGTTGCTGGCCAAGCCTATAGAACCCAATCTGTCCTGCTATTTAACCCATAACTGGACGGAAGAGATGGATTAATACCTTTCCCAAGGGTATTTGCGCATAAGTGAATATGATGGATTCAACTGGAATTCGAACTCGGCTCCCCGGTTTCTCGTTCCGAGCCGATATCCACTGGACCACAACGCACATCCAAGGATATCAGACAACTTTAAAAAGAGGAACTCTTCTTCCTTTGAGGTAGATTTTTCTTTCATATAAAACAAAACAAAAAAAATTAAAAGATAAAATCCCCCCCCAAATTCACAACCACAATAAGTGGCAATATATATGAAAAAAAAAAAAAAAAAAAAAAAAAAAAAAAAAAGAGAGAGTAAATATACTTGTAGACTTTTCTGCTAATTATAAACACATGAGTCACTTAAAACTGAGATAAGATTATTTGTCATCCTTTTCTAAGTGGCTGTTACAATAACAGCAATGTTCTGTAGGGATTGAATAAAAATACGAAATAAAATAAAAAACACAAAATAAAATAAAAATACAAAATAAAATAAACATAAAAATCTCCCAGGATTCCTCTGACAGGAAAGACAATTGACGCATGTGCAAAAAAAGAGAGGCTTCCTGGCGCCAAAAATAAACTATCTCTTTTTCTATTGGACTTTGACTGGTAAAGACGTGCCTACTGTTCGGGAAGGAATTTCCTCAACAAGAGGTCGTTGGAATCAAAAAAATAAAATTAGTGTCTAAACTGTCCCTGTATCTTTCCTTTTCTCTTTGCCTATAGAACTGGACATATGGAGGTTCATATGTTTTTTAGAATGCTAAGTTATTTGGGTTGGATTGTAGTTTTAGTGCATATTGGAGGGGGTCATTTTTCCCATCTCAGAGATATAAGTGGTTCATTGGCTTTTATATAGAGACTTTGCATGGATGAGGTCTGCAAGTTTCTGAGACTTAATCCCAGTTCTTGATTTTGTATTGTTCATAGTTTTTTAAAGATAGGATTTATATGTGACACTGTAAATAATACTTCTATAATCTACTTTCGATCATGAGCATTATTTTTTGGTCAGCACCCTAATTTAGTTTTGATTTTAAAAGCTTCAAAGCCTTTTGGCATTTTTGTTTAAGGTAATCAATGTGCACCTAGAAGTTAAGTTTGCTATCTAGCATGATTCCTAGATATTTTATTTGTTGGACTATAGGAATTAAGGGTACATTTCATTTTAATTTTGGATCAAGGTGGGAGGGTCTTTTTTGCAGAAGAAAATTAGTGCAATGGATTTGTAGTTTGTTGGGTTGAAATGGTCTTTGCTGAGTTTAGGAATTGGAATGATAATAGACTCAAGCCACAATTTTGAAGCTTTGGAGAAGTATCTAAAGAGACTTTTCTGACAGGTGTTTTAAAAATTGGTAATGAATTTCATCTGGACCAGTTGCAGAGATTTTACTTTTGTTTATGGGGTTTTTTAGTTCTGTCATAGTAAAGAGAATATTTTATTCTTCTTTACTGTGTAAAGTGAAAGTAAGTTTTTCTTGTTTGATAATGTTTTCATATTTTTGAAATTTAGGAGTGTAGTGATTTGTTGAGACATTTATTTGTTCTATTGCTATTAGGTTAGCTATTTCTTTTTTTCCATTGATCTGCATTTGTTTTGGTTAAATGGGCTGTTGCAGTTAGTGATATATTTCCATTAATTTTCCTTGTTATTTCTCATATTTTATTTATTGGGATTTTCTTGTTTAAGCTGGAGATGTAGTTTTGCCAAGATTCTCTTTTGGAGTTGATTATACAGCATGCTTTTGCTCAAGCTTGCTTGCGGTTTTGTAGCTTGATTGTGGTTGGATTAGTTAAGTGCCATACATGATACACACTTAGGCAATCATGTCTTGAAAGAGACATGACTGACTGGGCAAGAAATTTTCCCACAGTAGGTTACCATTACTTTCTGCAATAGACTGTTTGCTAACCAAGGCTATAAAACCCAATCTGTCCTGCTATTTAACCAATAGCTGGAGGGAGAAGAGATGGATTCACACCTTTACCAAGAATATGCATTATTTTTCATTCTCATTCACAATGTATCAGTGACTGTTGACCAGTGCCACTGTTATTGCCAGAGCAGACACCCTGTGAAATCAAATAACTCATGATTTGATATTTGATTCATTTGCCTCAAAAACCAGTTTTAACTTCTTATTTCCAAAACCAAAGGTCAAATTCTACACAAGGTTAACTGATAAGTTTCTTTTTTTTAAGTCAGTTCCCCCTAAGCAAAGCAAAAAAGCCACTAAGACGTAAGCAGATATAGAATATGAAAAAGTATTAGAAAGGGAGAACAATGCTAAGAAGCAAGAGCAATAAGAGAATAGGAATCAAGAAAATAGAAGATAACAATTGACATTGCATTTAAACTTTTGAAGATCAAAGTTGGCTGGAAAGCAAGAAGCCAGATGAATGTTTTAGGAGCAATAAGTGTGGTTACAGTTACATCTAGCCATTTCAACTGTCAAATAATGGGACCTAACTGCAAATCTATTACTGCACTTCAAAAGTGAAAAAATTGCTGGTGAAGAATTAATAATAATAGTGACAAGTTGGCACAAGTGGATAAGTTCCACGAGTGATAAGTGTGGTTACAGTTACATCTAGCCATTTCAGCTCTTGAATGATGGGACCTAACTCCAAATCTAGTACTGCACTTCAAAAGTGAAAAAATTGCTGGTGAAGAATTAATAATAATAGTGACAAGTTGGCTCAAGTGAATAAATATCTAAACAATATTTAATAAAGTTTTCTGTTTTTACGAATCAGCACACAAGACACTGTTCAAAGAAAATTATTCCATATAGGGTGATGGTTATTATTTTTGGTCTCTTATAGAATGGATTTGTGATAATAAGCTGACTCATAAGTAATTATCATTTTGGCGGGAAGCAAATGTAATGACTAATCTATTATATTAACGACTAAACATATGTGACACAATTAGATAAAAAGGTTTAGTGTATAGCAACGTAACTTAATTTAGAAATGGCAGTATATAGAGTGGAGTGTAACAAAAATATTAACCTTCCATGACAATCTAAGACTGCAGGCAGCAAGAATAACAAGAGAAAAAAATTTGAGAACTCAATTGGCCTGTTCTAACCCTCCCACCATATTCACTTGACCTTATATCAATCAATTCTTACCTTTTTCTTTTCTTTTTTTAAATGCTCTAATGGAGAAATTTTTCTCTAAAACAAAATTCTAATAATCAAGTAAAAAACATTTCACTTCAAAACCTACAGAATTTTACTCAGAAGGTAGCAATGACCTGCCGGACAAGTGCCAACAAGTTGCTGAAAAT
Source organism: Ascarosepion bandense (assembly GCA_037127315.1). Lineage (NCBI taxonomy): Eukaryota > Metazoa > Mollusca > Cephalopoda > Sepiida > Sepiidae > Ascarosepion > Ascarosepion bandense. The sequence goes on from JBBBDQ010000927.1 coordinate 7,977,159, forward strand.
AAATGATGAATAATAAGATAAGTAAATAAATGCATACATATATATACTAGCAGTATAGCCTGGCGTTGCTCGGGTGTAATGAAAGCTTTAAAACTAATCCATGGTCCTGGAGCTCAGACTCTTTGGACGTTGGCACGAAAGACCGAAAAGCAATAGTTGTTTCCAGTTAAAGCGAAACCGTAGAATGAAAGAAAAATAAATGGATGTAAGTCAAATTTTGATTTCCTGGAATCGATATCAAATAAGCTTTTCTTCGTTGTAAACTGAATTTTGAAGGCTAAATAAGTCCTCTGAGTAAATGGTATCATGGCTGAGACTAAGAACTACAATTATGCCTACGTAGAGCCAAACCCGAAGCAAAAACTAAAATAAGAGGGCTGAAAAAAATAGACATACAGACATATAAACAGACACACACACAAACATCTTGCCTTTTATATATATATATTATCGGTTTTCTGCACTATTGTAAGAATGCAGTTCTTGAAACTTCTGAATATCGTTTCTTATGTCTTTGTCTATGAGTGTATCAAATTTGATTAAAATCGGACCACTCCTTCTATAACCTGATTTTTTCGATTATCGATTTTCGATATTTATCGGAGGTACCTCAACACAAAACCTAGCTAAGAACACTCGCAGATGCTTATAGTACAACTGTGTAAATTTTCAAGAAAATCAGTTTAGCCATTTTGGAGTCTATAGGTAACGGACACACACACACACAAGTTCCATTTATAAATAAGTTTAGATATATATATATATATATATATATATATGTGTGTGTGTGTGGGTGTGTATGTGCGTACACTAAACACATGCACGCATCTAGATACCTCCAATATTTCGGCATAGAGACTTGATGCCTACGCGGAATATTTAAAAAAAAAAAATTCATAAAGCCTTTTTACATTTTACAGTTTATCAGAGAGGATAATAAATAATAATAATAACAATCCTATAAATAAAATATAATTTTATATTATTTTTTTAGGTATAAAGTTGATAAACAAAGACGGACGTTATTTATGATGCAACCAAACCTAATAAATTCTAAGTAGAAGAGTGTGTGCCATCAAAGAATATCTCTCGTTGATAACTGTAATAAAAGTCAAAATATTTAAATGCTCTGATGTGTAGACTTACCCAATTCTAGTCGAACTTCACCCTCTTTGATGTGTTCCTCGATTTCAGCCACATTTTTAATCTTAAAAGAAAAAGAGCACAAGAATAAGCGACTTTAGAGACGAGGATATTTTTAAAATCATCTTTGCTTTTTATTAGATAATTTGCTAATTTTTCTTTTATAATCGTTTCATCCCAAACAAGTCAAGAAGTGCACAGGTACAATGGTTGTTGTAGAAAGGATGAGAGAAAGATGGCAATCATGACAATTGGCTTTTGGGGATTGTAGCTTTCAAAGAAACAATTAAATGGAAAGGTCTTCTACAGGCAGGAAGTGTGAGAATGTGATGATAAATATTCACAGTTACCAGAGTCAAAGTGTCCAAGATGTTTTGCCTGTCGGGCTGCTGTTTTGTAATGGATACGTGCATAAACCCACACTAGACAGTTCGTCATTCCGTCAGCTGCATCCTCTCCTCTCGCAAGGTTGGTCCAAGAAAAGTACATTCTTCGACCTTTGTTATTTTATGCAAATTGGCACAAGCCAGGGACTCTGATTAAGAACAAGGTCAATGGCAATAATTGGTGCATGGGTAATGTTTTTGGTCAATAAAAAGAATCTTAGACATTAGCTGGCAGTGTTGTTGGGACGATGGTGACGTGCACTGGTATAGATGTTTGTATTAAGTTACAACTCTGTTTATTTTTGTCTGGAAGCTGGATGCTAGCTTCGAACCTACCAATAGAGCGAGTGGTGTAATTACCAGTATCTACCGAAACATGGGAGAAATACACTGATTAACTACAGAGAAGAGTGGGACCTATAAAAAATGTCATTGATAAAATTATGATAACTAACTTTTTATTTATTTTCTTCATACTTTCACTTGTCTTTAATTGTAATTCCCAGATTACTAAACTACATCTGTCAGTAAACAACACTAAAATTTGAAAAGAAAAAAAAGAAAGAAAAGAAAAGTCACTAACAAGGTTCAAATTGAAATCTCTTTTTGTATAAGAAATTCCTCTTTGACTAGAGTTTTATTCTCTATTTCTGATCAATAAGGCAAGACTTCTTTTTGCGACTCATTCATTATCACAGAATATGTATACCAGGCTCTTGATAAGAACAGCAAAGCTCGAGCTGTTGCGCTAAGTATCTTGAAAGTGTTTGGTATGCTACTCAGGGCTATGGTATTTCTGGATGTTTGTTCAATTTAATCCAATCGTTCCAATCCTAATTGTGAAATGAGGGTAGTTTTGAACAGGCAAGCTTCATAGTAGGTGTTACTCAAGGCTCTATCCTAGGTCTAATGCTTTTTCTGATCTTCATCAATGATGTTCCTGATGTAATCAGTTCCCAAGTAGGCATTTATGCAAATGACACCATCATTTACTCCCATCTCAATAGTAAATCTGCCAAGGCAGACAAAGTAAACCTAGTTCTTGAAAAAAACCTCCAATCAGTGGTTAACTGGGGCAAGAAATGGCTTGCAAATTTTAATGCTTTTAAAATAAAACTGCTCTCCTTTAACCACCATAGAGAAACTTTCTTGCCTGGCATCAGAATGAATGACATTAAGTCTCCTGGAGAGTAATAGTCTGCACTTCCTTGGCTTCGTTCTCTCAACTGACCTGATTTGGAATGACTACATCAAATCTATATATAAATCTATAGCTGCATGTACAGCTAGAAAGGTTTAGTCACCATATCAGGTCAAAACATTTTTCTCGTCAGAATCCATCTTGTACATTTATAAATCTACCATTTATCTGTGAATTGAATACTGCTCCTATATCTGGTTGGGTGCTCCTGCTATTCACCTCAAAATCCATAGAAGGATCTGCAAAGTCATCAATCCTGATTTGTAAGTGAGAAAGTGACTGATGTGAAGATACCATGACATGGCTTCCCTCTGTCTTTTCTACAAATACTTTCATGGCAACAGCTCTGACGAGTCTTTTTTCCTGGTGCCCCTACCACATGAATTTACACAGGCTACTAGACTGGCATCTAGGCTCAACCCGTTTACCATTGAAATAGTTACATGTAACCATCTAATCTACTCTAACAGTTTCTTTTCTCATGCTTCCCATCTGTGGAACTCCCTTACCTGATAACTACAATCTCCAAAAGTTTAACTACAACATCAGTTGCCATCTTCTATCTCCTTGAATGACATCCATTGTAATCCTTTCTTTGATATCCTCTGTACCCTGTTTTTTTTTTTCTTACTGTAACCCCTGCACACTAGTGGCAGTCCTGCCTTGCTTGGAGTGAAATAACACGATATCCCCTGTACCCTTTTTTGTTTTTTCTTACTGTAACCCACTGCACACTAGTGGCAGTCCTGCCTTGCTTGGAGTGAAATAACACGATATCCCCTGTACCCTGTTTTTTTTTCTTACTGTAACCCACTGCACACTAGTGGCAGTCCTGCCTTGCTTGGAGTGAAATAACACGATATCCCCTGTACCCTGTTTTTTTTTTCTTACTGTAACCCACTGCACACTAGTGGCAGTCCTGCCTTGCTTGGAATGAAATAACACGACGTACCCTGTTTTTTTTTCTTACTGTAACCCACTGCACACTAGTGGCAGTCCTGCCTTGCTTGGAGTGAAATAACAACTGTTGAATCTTAGTGTAAGAATAATGATAAAAATTGACTGAGATTAAACAGAAAGAATTACAAGTTGAAACATTATTCACGGTTATTGTTAAAAGTTTTGTTATTATTGCTTTTAGTCTACTATGGATTTTATTCAACCCACTGTTGGTCAATGATTACAAAACCTAAAAAGTCAGGTAAAAAATTATAAAAAAGTCAGATAATTATAAAATTGTATTGAAAAAAAATTTCAGGAATTATTTACTAAGAAATAAAATTCTATTTGCATTATTCGGACTATTGTTGCCATTTATACGACGTTTGGCTGTTTTATTTATAAATAAAGGGTTTGGCTTTAAATTCCTAGAATCTGAACACGGTCAGAATGCACAATGACCAAAATGTTGTGAATATAACAATAAAAGTGAGGACAGTCAGTTAAGGGCCATACGTGATACACGCTTTGGGTGATCATGTCTTGAAAGAGACATGACAGACTGGGCAGAAGATTATCCTGCAGTAGTTTGCCATTGCTTTCTGCAGTAGACTAGTTGTCTGCCAAAGCTATAGAACCCAATGTGCCATATTATTTAACCCATAGTTGGAGAGAAGAGACAGATTAATACCTTTCCCAAGGGTGTTTGATCCTTCAATATTCCAATATTTGTCTATATTTCTGAGATGAAGTATTGTAATTATTTAAATATATTTACATTGTTTGGACTCTTGTCCTCATCTTTGTTGCAATATTCATATTTCAGGCATTATATATCATGAAGAAGAGTTTAGATTTACTCAGATGCTAGGAATTTTGAACCAAACCCTTTATTACACTCATTGGAGTATATCATTCTCATTCCTTGTGAAAAGCCACTTCTGGAGGTCATGAGTTATCTCCTTTTAACCCAACTCTCTAAGTTATTTGTTCACCACTGCTGTAGCCTGATATTGAAATGACAACTCCTTTGGGTCAAGTCACTGGAACTAACCAATGCCTATATCCACTGGGCCATGTGTACAAATTATGTAAATACTATTTAATCTAGAAATATAGACTAATAAAATTCATTTTTAATGTTTTTCCTTTTTTAATTTTGCTGAAATATTTTTAAGTTTCTCATTGAATTAAAGTATATATGCGCAAATATTCATTCAATATAAAATGTCTATACACATTGTTATCAGTTGATTTCCATTTGCAACAAAGAAAAAGGTGTTGAAATTTTAAAATACATGATATTTTTATTTTCATGTTTTTTACAACTAAATTTTTCTTAGCATCTACAAGTGCTAAAGTTCTTGCAGTGCTTCTTTGCAGTTGTTTGTTAAGATGAAAAGAAATGTGATTTCTTTGTGTGTATTAGGATGAAAGTGTATTATGTAACTTGGTAAGGAAGACGGGTGAATGAGTAAGAAAATCTCTTAAGCCGAGCATCATGAACTGTTGCATCTGTTTTTCCTTACTAGTATGTCCATCTAGGAATTTTGCTTAAATACCCTTCAAAGGGATCACGAAGGTTGATTTTTTTTATTGTTAGTGGGAACATGACCAGTTGGTTGAAAAATATTAAATATTTACATAGTTTACGTTTTTTAGATTGTTTCCTGTGGTCCAATGGATATCAACTTGAAACGACAAATCAGGAGCCGAGTTCAAATTCCAGTTGAATTCCTTGCATTCACTTATGCACAAATACCATTGGGAAAGGTATTAATCCACCTCTTCCCTCTAGTTAGGGGATAAATAATAGGACACTTTCGGTTCTATAGCATAGTCAGCCAAAGAAAGCAATGGGAAACTACTGTAGGAAAATCTTCTGTCCAGTCAGTCATGTCTCAAAAGCGTGTATCATGTATGGCACTTAACTAACTGACTGAACTCTTCTTCATGATATATAATGCCAGAAATATGAATATAGCAACAAAGATGAGGACAAGAGTCCAAACAATGTAAATATTATAAATAATTACAATGCTTCATCTCAGAAATATAGACAAATATTGAAATATTGAAGGATCAAATACCCTTGGGAAAGGTATTAATCTGTCTCTTCCCTCCAGCTATGGGTTAAATAATATGGCACATTGGGTTCTATAGCTTTGGCAGACAACTAGTCTACTGCAGAAAGCAATGGCAAACTACTGCAGGATAATCTTCTGCCCAGTCTGTCATGTCTCTTTCAAGACATGATCACCTAAAGTGTGTATCACGTATGGCCCTTAACTGACTGTCCTCACTTTTATTGTTATATTCACAACATTTTGGTCATTGTGCATTCTGACCATGTTCAGATTCTAGGAATTTAAAGCCAAACCCTTTATTTTTGGTCACTGGATCAAAGTAGATAAAAGCATTGGTTAGTTCCAGTGACTTGACCCAAACAGTTGTGAGTTCCATATCTGGCTACAACAGTGGTGAACAAACAGCGGTATATTTAAGACAAATGGAAGTGGCATGTCTCATGGAACAAGAACAATCTACTCAAGAGATTGAAATAAAGGGTTTAGTTCGAAATTCCAATCACCTGAAGAAGGTCAGAGTGTACAAAGGCTGAAACGTCATAAATATAGCAATAGAAATGAGGATAACAATCCAAACAATGTAAATAATTAAAAATATGTGTAGATAGATAGATAGATAGATAGATAGATAGATAGATAGATAGGAACAGACTGGAACATTAGATATCTCAAAGGCTTTCGACAATGTATGCCACAACAGTTTACTACACAAGCTCTCCAGCTATGGAATCAATGGAAGATTTTTCTATATTATAAATTCTTTCCTAACAGTTAGAACCATGAAGGTAGTTGTTAACGACCAAATCTCCGAAGCCCTGGTACTCAACTAATCCTCTTTTGTTTGGGACTACACAAAAGCTTCAATTTCAGGTTATTGGAACTGAACCTTTTATTTCGATTACTGGGATAATTTGTCCTTGTTCCATGAGTCATGTCACTTCCAGATGGCTTAAGAGCATATGGTCCAGTGGATAAAAGCGTTGGTTAGTTCCAATGACTTGACCTGAACACTTGTGAGTTTAATACCTGGCTACAGCAGTGATGAACAAATAACGGAGAGTTAAGTTAAAGGAAGATAACAACATGCAGCATGGTACATGGAAGAAGAATGATATACCACCGTGGTCAAAATAAAAGGTTCAGATCGAAATTCCAAGCACCTGAAAAAGGCCAGAGCATATAACAGGCAAAACGTCATGAATACAGCAATAAAGATAAAGACAGCAGTCCGAAAATATTGTAAATACTACCTCATCCCAGAAGTATAGACAAACGTTAAATATCTATTTTCAAAGTAAACATTTATTAACTGTAAGAATGCACAATTCTCTGACTTGGAAACGGTCTGTTGTTTAGTGTTTGACTGTACTGGTGTTTATTTCCGTCTTTGCTCCACAATTCACTGTTATTGTCATTATTCAATACTAATTTTATTATTAGTCACCATTGTTGGTATTATTCTTATTATTCAATGTTGTTATACACAGATTTATTTTAACCCCTGTCCGCGTTCTTGGTTGTTGTTGTTACGATATTTTGGCCTTCCTCAGGTATGTTATAATTGCTGTCCTTCAAAAAAATTTCAGACAAAATTCCACATTTATTAAACAAGAGCAGATGACTCTTATTCTACCGTCTATGCAAGAAGACATCAAATGCCAGTTAATTCTCACAACTTAATTATTCCTGATGACATCACTGGCTGCCTCTACTGAAAAAGTGTAGATGACTTTTTTGCACTACCCAACCCAGGAACTGAACTCACAACCAATTTTTGAAAGAAAAAACTCCGGAACTCTGGATCCTGATTGGTCATCAAATCACAAAATTCAAAATACGTCAGAAAAACAGTTTTTCCACAACTAAAGAAAAAAAATCATTCTGGAGCCACCCCCACCCATGACTGGATTGAATATTTAAGGATGGTCTCTAACCAGTCAATCAGGAGAGGTGGGTTGCTGACAGTCAGTTAAAGTGCCATACGTGATACACGCTTGGGCAATCATGTCTCGAAAGAGACACGACTGACTGGGCAGAAGATTATCCCGCAATAGGTTGCCATTGCTTTCTGTGGTAGACTGGTTGCCTGCCAAGGCTATAGAACCCAATCTATCCTGCTATTTAACCCATAACTGGAAGGAAGAGACGGATTAATACCTTTCCCAAGGGTATTTGCATGTAAGTGAATACAATGGATTCAACTGGAATTTGAACTCGGCTCCCCGGTTTCTCGTTCCGAGCCGATATCCACTGTACCACAATGCACATAATGGCAACTTCAAATCGACCCGGAGATAAGGTCAGGTCGCACCTTGTTCTCTTTCTCTATTTCAACAATTACTACTAGAACATTTTGTACAAATTCTTGATACCTTAACTTTCTCAATAAACATTAACTTCTACAACATATGTTATTCCTCCTTTTAATAAATTTCTATGTTAACATTCAAAATGTATATTTTATTATTCCAGTCTTCTGCACTAATTCTACATATTCCAACCTACCGACAACCAACCCCCTGATGATGAAAACCTTCTCATGATAAATTCTGTAAATTGTAAAATGTAGGGAGTTTGGTTAAGTCTGACACAAGGCCGAACAAAAGAAACATTAACCAGCTCCCTATGCTACAAAACTAACAAGAAAAAAAAAATTAATGTCCTTTCAAATGGAACTAACGTATATGGATTAACACTGTTGGTCGTGTATTTAAACGTTTTTGAGTTTAAAAAGTTTAAATGTTTGTGATTTGAATAGTTTTGGTCAAAATTACAAACAAGTGAAGAAGGCTTGAGTTTAGAGCGGCAAAAACTTTGTGACAATAAAAACCAAGAGGAAAATATGAACAAATCAGCGTTTAATATTGATAATTCTTCATCGCAAAAAAAAATCACATTAAGCTTTGTAGCTAGATTTCTATTTCAAAAAGAAAAAAAAAGTAAAAATCCAAGAGCGTTTACTTATATTTCCTATCAACAGTTGCCTCCCTTGGTTGACGTTAATAACATTGTCATTTAAATTTGGTATTTTCTAATTTCTAATTTTCTAAAAAGTGCACACCAGGATGAAAAAAAAACAACAATATTGATAAAAACAAAGTTTTATAGTCAAAATATTTGTTATTAAGAGAAAACACCAAAGTATTTTTATTATTTTAGTAACTTCTTAATCCTTTGTAGCACGTTCAAAATTTTGGTTAAAAATCTTGCTTTTCTTTTGTCAGTGGGTGGGCCAAATATGATTATAAGGATTTTTAGCATCTTAAAAAAACAAAAAACAAATGAATTTGGAAATTACCCCAACTTAATTTTATAAATTCAAATTTCACACTCTTCAAAAGCAGGACTCCTTGGAGAATTTAAATTATGAATTTACTGAAAATCTGCTTCATATCATAAAATAAAAAATGCAATTAAACTATGGCGTTATTTAATTAGAAAAACTTATAAATAAGATATATTAAGGACACAATTGTCTTAAAAAGAAAATTTCAATGTATAATTAACTTTCACAATAATTATTTTCATATTTTTAAATTTTAATTACAAATTTATTCAGTTTTCAATTTTTTAAAATTCTGTATTAATTTCAGCCTTTTAAAGGACATTATTATTAAGTGAAAACTTTATTAATCATAAATAAAAAAGCTTAATGCAAATCATCAAACACCAACATTTTTAAAAGAATCTTGAAATTTTTTCGTATATAAATGTGCTGATATTTGTATGTATATGCAACAATATATGATATAAAAAAATAACAGTGATAATTAATATAAATTTATGGTCAACATTTCCAAAATTCAACATCAGAGTACACAGAATATTTTCCTAAATTTTTAAGATGACTGAGTACTTAAAAATTATATAAAAAAGGCACTCACATCATTTTCTTATGTTTTACAGATAAAATTTCTGTAGAACAACAATAGACCTGTCATCAGGCTGCCAACATGTCAAAACAGCTATTGCTGGGTTAAAAAAGTGCATTTCTGCAAAATTTGGAACTTTATGTAAACAATATTCATTTCAAATCAAGTTAATTAAACTTTAAATCAGCTAATATTCCTCAAATAAAGTTTCATAAAAGTATATTTTATTTTGGGAAGATATTTTTTAATAAAGAGAATTGTGATGAAAGATAACTAAGAAATGGTGCTAATTGGTTATTTTAGAAAAAAATAAAAATAAAAAGCACTCCTTCCAGTCAATTTAAATTAGTTTTTGAAATATAGCCAGCGAAGTATTTTGATTATTAGAAATAAAAATTTTAATTTATTACTTTGAAATTAAAAGTAAAACAAAAGCTTCAAAAAAGAATGATAATGATTAAAAATTCATTTTAAACCTTAGGTACCATGTTTTTTGTGGAGGTCCTGATTTTAATACAAGGGAAAACTTTGGAATCTCCTGCAACTCTTGCTCAATTGTGCCCCACACGTATTAATCAAGGGCGTTGCAGTCTAGAGAGTTAGGTGGCCAGATGTAAGGGGTGATGTGGTTGCAGAAATTGTCTGGCATCTATGACTGGGTTCTCCTGATTGTATGGCATGGTGCAGAGCCCTGTTGCCAGGTAGAGCCTTCTACCAGCCATTCTCTTGACCTACAGTAACACCACATCCTCAAAGGATTTGATGTAGACTTCTCTGTTGAGTCTGAGGCCATGTGGAAAGATGGAGGTATAAAGTCACAATCACTAGTGATCAATTCAAACACACTGATGTTCCAAATTTTTTCCACATCCTCCACACTGTCCTCGAACTGGCACTCGAACACTCTAAAGTATTCATATTGGAGCTTCCAAAGTGAATGTCAAGCAGTACAGCCTGCTATTTCCAAATTTCTGGGGACTGAATTGCATTATTGTGTGTTTTTCTCACAGACGGCACCCAACTGACCCTACTATACAGTGCAGTTGAAAAAATCAAAATCAACTAACATACATTCACGAAATCAAAAAATAAAATGGTGAAAATTTACCCATCACACCTTCATTGTGTGTGTGTGTGCGCGCACAATAAAATAAAGGCTAAAAGTTTTTTTTTTCTTTTTTACCTTTTTTAAAATCATTACACTCCAATCAGCGGATGTGCGTCGTGGTACAGTGGATATCGGCTCGGAACTAGAAATCGGGAAGCCAAGTTCGAATTCCAGCTGAATTCGTTGCTTTCACTTACGCACAAATACCCTTGGGAAAGGTATTAATCCGTCTCTTCCCTCCAGTTATGGGTTAAATAACAGGACAGATTGGGTTCTATAGCCTTAGTTGGCAACCAGTCTACCGCAGAAAGCAATGGCAACCTATTGCGGGATAATCTTCTGCCCAGTCAGTCATGTCTCTTTCGCGACACGATCGCCCAAGCGTGTATCACGTATGGCACTTAACTAACTGACTGACACTCCAATCAATAAAGCCACTAAGATGCAGGGGGTTTCTAAGGGTTAAAGAATACGAGAAAAAAAAAAGAACTGGAATTCAAACAGATGATAACAACTGACATTGAATTTAAATTTTTGAAAATCATAGTTGACTGGAAAACAAGAGAGTGGAAGAGTGTTTCATAAGTGCAATGGAAAATCTGTTAGCATAGAGAACTTACAGTTACATAACTATTTCAACTGTAAATTGATGGGACCTGGCTGTCATTCTAATTTTCCTTGCGGTTAATTAATCCTTAAATCTACTAAATAACTTCAAAAAAACAAATATCTAAGACAAACATTGGATTTTTAAAAGATTTTAAATTTGCTGTTTACATTTTTCGTCTATAATAGTAGGTACCTCCGTCCATTTTCGATACCTAAATTTAAATTGAAATTTTAAAAATAATAAATAAGTTATCTTCAAGCTTTAAAATTAGCTTTAATTGAAAGCCAAGAGATTAAATTTTAATTCCAGAAAGAAAAATACATTGGTGTGTTTTAAACCGAAATTATATTGATTTTAATCGAATTTTTTTCTGAATCGGAAAAATTAAATTTAAATTTTCCACCATTTTTGATTGATCTACAATACATTCTATCAACACAACACTAATAATAGCAGTTACAGGCGTCGATCAGTGATATGTTTTTTTTTAAATGCCTAAAAATTTTACACATGGAAATTTATTTTTCTTTTAATACGTATTATTAACTTTAGGTTATTATATTTTAAATAACAGCAAAATTTAATTTAAAAAAAAAAACATTTAAATTATTTAAACTTCATTCTTTTTGAGGGGTTTCCGAGAAGTCGTTGCCTAATATTTATTTTCAGTTATATCTCTTTTTTTGTTTCCAAGTAACTGATAACTCGAGTGTGCTGAGACATATATAAAATCACATTTCCTACGGTAGTGAGTGTTAAAATGCTTCTTACATTCCGTCGAAAAATGTAACCCTTTTCAACTTAAAATACAAACGTATATTTTCGAATTATTTCCCTTTAATGAAAATTTTTAGGCCAAATGATTTCCCTTTAGACAATATTAAAACATTTCAGCGATTCATACTGTCAGCTATTCAAAAATTTGATTTCGCCGTTTGGCGGAATACAACAGCAACTTTTGATTTTGTGGGATGAACGGATCTTACTAACATTTGTTTATTTTAGTTTGAAAATTCTGTTGTATTTTAGTTCGTTTTGGTTATTTCATCAGCCTACAGTCATTTCATTATCATTAAAACTTTTAAATATATTTTCGATAAATCGGGCAGCCGAGTTCGAATTTCAGTTGAATTCCTTGCATTCACTTACGCGCAAATACCCTTGGGAAAGGTATTAATCCGCCTATTCCTTCCAGTTATGGGTTAAATAATAGGACGGATTGGGTTCTATAGCCTTGGTCGACAACCAGTCTACCGCAGAAAGCAATGGCAACCTACTGCGGGATAATCTTCTGCCCAGTCAGTCATGTCTCTTTCGAGACATGATCGCCCAAGCGTGTATTGCGCATGGCACTTAAGTGACTCACTGACTGTTGTATACATTATTGTATATATTAGCATTTTTACCTCATGGGTTTGTTTCCCCCTTTTTAGGTGCCCTTTATAAATATGTAGCATTGTGGTGTATGAAGGATTGGGAGGTGATGGATGGGTTCTTGTGGTGAATGTGCAAATTGTTAATGAATACTAGGGTTGTGGAAGTGTTTAGCTAGGCATAGGATAGACAGTGTCGATTAACCTCACCCCCACCTATTTTTACAGCCATGTGCCAAATTTTGTATTTATACAAATAAATATCCTATCCAAAAAGAGTCCTCTTTGTCAAACAGAAAAGGAAGTACTCCAACATAGCTGTTATATGCACCAACAACACAAAGAACTGAGGAGAAAATAGGATCTTTTTACTCGATACTGGAAAATGTCAAGTCTCAGTGTAAAACCCAAGAAATTAGAATCATCAAGGGAGATTTGAATGCCAAAGTAAATAAGGAGAGAAAAGGGGTGACAGTGAGAACTTCAGGCTAGGAAACCATGACCGAGGAGAAAAATGGGTCTAATGGTGCACAGCAAATGACCAAGTAATAACTAACACCTGATTTCAAGAACACCCAAGATACTTATGAACATGGAGAAGCAAAGGAGGGAAACAAAAAACTAAATCAGCTACATAACCATAAACAGGAGATTCAGGAATGCAGTTGTTCAATACAAAATTTATCCAACTGCTGACGATGGAAACGACCATTTGCAAACTAAGGGTGAAACTTCGGAGACTGAAGAAGCCCAGTGCAGCACCCAGACTGCAATATAACAGACTCGTGAATTACCTCAACTTACATGAAAAATACACCGAAAGTGTGAAAAACAAATATGAAATACGAACAAATTGAAAATGGAAACTTGAAATGGGACTTCCTAAAGGAAGCGCAAATGACATCAGCAAACAACATTGTCCCAAAAGAAATCAGACGCGGAAGAAAAAAACGAGTGGATGACTGAAGTGATTCTTGATATAATGCAAAGGAGACAGAAAGCAATGCCAACATGGAACAGAATATAGAAAACTGCACAAGGAAATAAGGAGCAAATGTACACAGGCTAAAGAAGAATGGCTCAATAACTAATGTGCAGAAATAGAGAGATTGAGAACAACTAATAAAGGAGACGTGCATAAAAGAATAAGGGAACTAACAGGACAAAGGACATGCTCTTCAACCAGACGTATAAAATCCAAGGATTGCACGCTCATATTAGGGAAATAAAAAATATTCCAGTGATGGGAAGAATAAATAAAAGACCTCTTCCATGACAAGAGAGAGAAACCAACAATACACAAAAATACCAACAAACTGGAAGTATCAAAATCTAAAGTGGAAGCTGCAATGGCCAAACTGAATAGAAATAAAGCAGCTCGACCAGATGGCATTTTAACAGAGATGCTGACAGCCTTAGATGATTTTGGCATAGAGAAAATTACTGAAAAAATACATAAAATTGATAACACTGGTGAGATACTGAAAGACCTAAGCAGATCAATTTTCATAGCACTACCTAAAAACCAAGTGCAAACGAATGTGAAGTCCACCAGACAATCAGCTTAATGAGTCACATAACAAATCTCATCATCCAAATCCTGATGAATAGAGCGCACAGCAAAATCAGACCAGAGATAGAACAAGAATGATGCAGTTTCATCAAGGACACTGGAGTAAGGAATGCAATATTTACACTTAGAATGTTATTAGAAAGGGCAATACAAATGAACAAGGATGTCTACCTGTGTTTTATAGACTACACAAATGAACAAGCATGTCTACCTGTGTTTTATAGACTACACAAATGAACAAGCATGTCTACCTGTGTTTTATAGACTACACAAATGAACAAGGATGTCTACCTGTGTTTTATAGACTACACAAATGAACAAGGATGTCTACCTGTGTTTTATAGACTACACAAAGGCATTCGACAAAGTACACCATAAAGACTTGATAGAAATGCTCAGCCAGTGTGACATACAGTACTGTGCAAAAGTATTAAAATAAGAACTATTTTATCTTTTATGAGGCATTGTTACATGTTAATTGTAACATAAGAAAAAATGAAAATAATGAACCAAAACTCAGAGCTAAAATACAGACAAATATTTAATTCACAAAACATTAGATAAAAATATTTACAAATATACAGTTTTGCATGCAAATAGAAACATGGACTTTACTACTGGCAAGCGAAATGGTACGAGGAGAGAAAGGGAAGGTAACGTGAAGTGTTACGAGGAGAGGAGGGGAAGGTAAGTTGTCAAATATCTTTACCCAGTTAAGTTGGTGGGGAAGTTAAGTGCTATACTTTTTGGAAATCCTTAAAGGCATATATAAAGACTAATTATTGGCTTGGTCAATGAAAAAGGCAAAAATATGTATTTACCCATATAGTTCCATGAAATTCTCTTTCAGGTTTTTGTTGTTCGGACTTTTCTGTGAGATTCTTTCGGCCAGATATGGATCCTAGAATCTTTACCGGGGTCAATATGACAGCAAAATCCTTTTAACAACTCTTTCAAGCTTTTGTTTGTCATCGACTAGAGAGATTCTTTCGGCTGGATGTAATTCCTTGAATCAAAACTGGTGCTGATGAGGTCAGCACATCCTTTTATCAACTGTTTCAAGTTTTAGTTTTTTTGTCATGGACTTAGGGATTCTTTCGGCCAGATATACATCCTGAATCTTAACCAGAGCTGTAGAGGTCAACCCATCCTGCTATCAAACTAACTGCTCCATGCCCAAAACGTATTTTTATAGGGGCTAACACCTAATTTGCATATTTCTAGAATCTTTCGAACTCTCTCGACTCCACTGGAACTTTCTACAATCTTCCAAAACGTTCTTTTTCTAACTTCCTTATTTTTACGACCACTTTCTGAATTAAAACGATTTTGTAACAACAAGTAAGACTCAATAGAGTCCTTTACTGCAACGTTTTAAACATTAAATGCATCCTCATAACAGGCATCAAAATAAAGTTTAAAATCACCCCTTGTCTTAATACTTTTGCACACTACCGGTAGTGTGCAAAAGTATTAGGACGGGTGATTTTCCTAAAAACCTCACTGAAATTCAAATACAGGGTGAAAAGCCAAGTAAATCGCTAATAAATATTATTTAAAACTAGGAGTAAAAGAAATGTATTAAAAAGAAGTTATATTTAATTTTTCTTATTTTCTATTAAACAAGTTATTTTGAAACTACTGATTATTTTATTATCCTTGGATATGACTGACATTTTTTTTTATCCCCGCCTCTCAAATTGATAAATCTATTGTTGCTTCGCAAGACACACTTTGGGAACAAATACAAGCTGCTTAGCAGGAGATTCCATTAGATACATTGAAGAAGCTTGTGATGTCAATGCCTGACAGAATGAAGGCTGTGATCAAAGTAAAAGGCTATTATACTAAATATTAAATTTATTTTGTAACAAGTATTTTTTTCTTGTTAAAGCATTTATTGAGTAAATCAAATAAAATTAATTAAATTGTTTCTTTTCTGTCAATATATTTCATAAAAGATAAAATAGTTCTTGTCCTAATACTTTTGCACAGTACTATATATATATATTTGGTGCGATTGGTAAATTGTCGCAATTATTTTATTATTTCAAAGCAAAAGGCTATTATACTAAATATTAAATTTATTTTGTAACAAGTATTTTTTTTTATTGTTAAAGCATTTGTTGAGTAAATCAAATAAAATCACTTTAATTAAATGGTTTATTTTCTGTCAATATGCCTCATAAAAGATAAAATAGTTCTTGTCCTAATACTTTTGCACAGTACTGTATTTCAGAAAGACATTAGAGTAATCAAGAACATCTTCTGGCAACAAACTGCCTGCATACAAACAGAAAACAAGTTCAGCAGATCTACAAAGACAGAAAGGGGTGTAAGACAAGGGTGTGTCTTTTCACCGGATCTATTCAACTTGTACAGCGAGACTATTCTGAGAACCCTAGAAGTCATGCCAGGATTCGTCATCGGAGGCCACAATCCGAACAATATAAAATATGCAGATGATACAATGCCGATAGCAGACTTGGAAAAGAAAACTACAAAACCTCCTACTGAAGGCAGTTGAAGAAAGAGGAAAGAAAGGACTACAAATAAACTACAAAACTGATTGCATGGTCATCATCAGTAAAAAGAGCAGCCCAAAACCCCAACTACAGGTGGGGGATATTAAAATCAAGCAGATACAGAAATTTAATTTTTTTTTTTAATAATCATATCGCCCCAAGCAAGACATTTTACTGCCACTATTTCGTAAGGGGTTACATAGGAGAAAAGTTATGAGAAAGAGTGACAGGTTATAGGGGGTGTTAGGAAGTGGGTAAGTGAAGGATAAGAATACTGATGAGAGTGGAGTGGACGGAGAAGGGAGCATGAGAGAGAGGATGTAGGTTAGTGAGATAGGAGATGACTATTGGCTTTACATTTAAATTCTTGGAGATTGTAGCTGTTGGGGAAGCAAGTAAATGGAAGGGAATTTCACAGGCAGGAAGTGCAAGAAAAGATGCTGATGGAGTAGAATTTGCGTTTACAATTTATTGGTTTCACAGTAAAAGGATGGGACCTAGTTGCTAATCTTGTGGCTCGTGTAAATTCATAAATAGGAGGCACCAGTGAGCTAAGCGAAAAGTATTTGTAGAAGAGACACAGGGAAGCCACATTGCACTGGTGAAAAAGTGACTGTATCTGAACTGCCAAGTCGGGATCGATCACATTACAGATTTTTCGTTATATCTGGGAAATGTCCCAACAGGGGACGGAAAGAGCAACACTAAGATTAGAAGGCAAAGATGAATTCCAGAAGCTAAGTAAAGTATTGAGAGATAGGACAATTTTGCTAGAAACAAAGAAAAAAGTACTGGATTGCTATGTGATGTTTGTTCTTCAATACAGCAGTGAATGCTGTACAATATCATCAAAGATGAAGGAAAAACTTGAATCAACCAAAATGTGGTTCTACAGGACACTGCAGGTATCATGAACCCTAGCATGTCAGCAATGATGAGGTTTTGGAGAGGAAAAGGAACCTAACACTGAACATCAGCAAAAGACAGCTACAGTTCCTGGGACATGTAATGAAGAAGGAGAGCTTGGAGAATCTGATACTCACTGGTCAGATAGAGGGAAAGAGAGACAAGGGAAAGCAGTACGTAACATACTTGACAGGCTTGAGCAAGTGGATGGCAGAGTGGGGCTTGGGTGGAGAAGGTGTGCTAAGAGCCACTAAGGATAGGGAGATGTGGAAGGCTATGATTGCCTACATCCTGAAAGGACAAAACACATAGATGAAGAAGGAGATATTTTTCATTGTCATTATTGAATATTTGTTAATCAAAATAAAAAAATTCTGGTGATTCTCTCAATCTCAGAATATAGGTACTGCGTCATTTTATCTATTAGTGGTTAGATCAGTTTTCAAGTAACTTATATGAAACAAGAATTTAGGGTGCTTCCTGAGATGAGAAATACAGTATAGGTATATTGAAGGATTAAAGCCAAAGAGTACAATTTATGTCATATATATAATATTTTCATTCTCACTTTATCCATAAAAAAAGTAAAAAAACAGATGACAACAATAAAAAAAAAAAAAAAAAAATGGAAATAAATTTACATCTTTGTTCTGTCGGAAGAGTTTGCTTGCTTCACTTGCAATGTAAGCTCTTTCAGTGACGGTGTCCTCTCTTTTGCCTGACATGGCTTCCCAGGTTCTGGCCAAGCGTAATATTTTACGAAACAAGAAGAGAACCCTTTGCTTTTGTGAGGCCATTTCTTTTTTCATAACAGAAGATATTTCCACATAAACATCTGAACCACCTGCAGATATTCACTGAAGCCTGAATAGAAAGAAAAGACAAAAAATAGATTTCTTTAAATAAGCAGAAAATAAAAGAAAATTACATTAACAAAGGCATCAGGAAAAATAGTGTCCAACCATAGAGACATCAAAATCACATTAATCATTGAGCAACCACCGACACTGACCAAATGTGTAATGACATTAGTTGCCACCCTGATGAACTTGATGCAGGTCCATGATGGTTGGTTTAATAGAATTATGAATATCCGAGCTTGTCCAACCAAATAAAATAAAAGACATCAAATAATAGCCATTGATATTACCGTAGTACCTATGGCGATTTTCTAAGCACAGCTTAGATGTGGGACAAGGCCGAAAGTATAGGACACCCAGTGAGGATCCAACTTACTACTCAATTGTAATGATTCTAGCAAGACAAGCTTGCTAACCATTACATCATGTGTGACATGCATTTGCTATAATAATTCTATAAAAGAAGTATAACTCATGCATTTCTTTATTTTACTTACCTCCCTTTGTATAAATTTGGCTGCATTCTAGTATGACTGGATGTGCGTTGTGGTGCAGTGGATATCGACTCGGAACAACAAATCGGGGTGCCGAGTTCGAATTCCAGCTGAATTCGTTGCATTCACTTACGCACAAATACCCTTGGGAAAGATATTAATTCGTCTCTTCCCTCCAGTTATGGATTAAATAATAGGACATAATAGATTCTATAGCCTTAGCTGGCAACCAGTCTATCGCAGAAAGCAATGGCAACCTACTTCAGGATAATCTTCTGCCCAGTCAGTCATGTCTCTTTCGAGACATGATCGCCCAAAGCATGTATCACGTATGGCACTTAACTGACTGACTGAATATAATAGTTGAAAACATGATTAAGGCTTCTACTGGGCATAAAGTAGAGGATCAGTTTTATATTGTTATGAAGTAATAAACTGATCCCACACTAATTACTACTTAATAATATAATAAATCTCTTTGCCTTCTAGTTATGGGTTAAATAATAGGACAGATTGGGTTCTATAGCCTTGGCTGGCAACTAGTCTACCACAGAAAGCAATGGCAACCTACTGCGGGATAATCTTTTGCCCAGTGAGTCATGTCTCTTTCGAGACATGATCACCCAAAGCGTATATAACGTATGGCACTTAACTGACTGACTGAATATAATAGTTGGAATCATGATTAGGACTTCTACTGGTCATAAAGTGGGGGTCTGTTTTCTATTGTTATTAAGTAATAAACTGGTCCCACACTAATTACTACATAATAACATATCGCATCTCCCTTTAGCTATGAGTCAAATAACAGGACAGATTGGGTTCTATAGCCTTGGATAGCAACCGGTCTATTGCAGAAAGCAATGGCTACCTACTGCGGGATAATCTTCTGCCCATTCAGTCATGTCTCTTTTGAGACATGATCGCCCAAAGCGTATATCACATATGGCACTTAACTGACTGACTGAATATAATAGTTGGAATCATGATTAAGGCTTCTACTGGTCATAAAGTGGGGGGGTCTGTTTTCTATTGTTATTAAGTAATAAACTGATCCCCCACTAATTACTACATAATAACATAATATATCGCATCTCCCTCTAGCTATGAGTCAAATAACAGGACAGATTGGGTTCTATAGTCTTGGATAGCAACCGGTCTATTGCAGAAAGCAATGGCTACCTACTGCGGGATAATCTTCTGCCCATTCAGTCATGTCTCTTTTGAGACATGATCGCCCAAAGCGTATATCACGTATGGCACTTAACTGACTGACTAATATGACTGGGAAATGAAAGATAAATTGCATAAACTTTATTACATAGTCGTTATAGAAAAAGTGAATGTTGAATTTACTTACAACCAAGATTGCAAAATAAACATTTCGCAATTATACATATCTATTTGTTTCGTTTTCCTATATATAAGAAGCAATGTAAACATTTTTTCTTATTTAACTGGGGTATCTTTTCACTGATATTTCGACCAAAAATTATTCAAGTCTTTATCCCGTACTGACATAGACAATTACTTCAAATAGTAATGTCTATTTCAACGCACAATGTACACACTCCAACAATAGCTTCACAAGAGAAGTATAAGTTTAAGCATATTTGCTTTAGTACTAACTTGGAAACTTAAACTTATTCATTAAGCTGTTGTTATAACCTATTAACAATTCACCGTCATCGACATGTATGCCTTTGGGACATTGTAAAGTAATCAAGAAAAAAAATTATAATTGTCCTAGTCTACTTTTTATTTGCATAACAATGGAAATAAGTAAAACATAAACGAGTTTCTAGAATGATCTGCTTAAAGTTTTAAAGCACACAATGTAATTTTCCTCACAAATGGTAATCATGAAATTAGCTATTTCCATAAAGGAAACATCTAACATTTATTGACCAAACAGTATAACTGTTCATTAAAATTTATTAAAAAAAATGTCTTTGTTAAAACAGTTTTTCAGGAAAATAGTGAGTGAAAGGTTTGAGCATACTGGCCTTGTTGAAACTGTTGAGGATTCAGTCTCTCCTAAAATCTATAACTTAACATGATTACTGTATAAATCACAGGGGTGGGATCAGTGGGTGTTGAACAAATGCGCATGTGCAAACATCTGCAACAGAGATGGTTAGCCTCCCTAGCGGACAGGCATAATCAAAAGGGAGTGGCCAGCCATTACACACAAACAATATATATATATATATATTTTAAATCAGATACTTTAATCCAGTTGGAAAAAGCAGGAAGGTAAATTCCAAAAACCCGATCCTAATTAATATTAAAAATTTTATTTTAATATTAAAAAATGATACAGGAAGAGAGCTCCATGTAATAAAATATTACAGAGCAAATATAAATTTAATTTAATATATATATATATATATATATATATATATATATATATATATAGTTTGTATGTGTGAGAGAAAAATATCATACACCAAGCCCACAAATAATACAAAAACAATCAACATGCATGTACACACAAACACAAAAAACTATAAGTTAAAATATTTTAAAATATCAAATTACACCAGATTCATATAAATATGGCAAAAAATTTGGAAACAGAGCAGAAAAACACAAAACCCTGAAGAGTGATGACATTACAATAATACCTTCATGAAACTTCAAAGTCAGCATGACTGAAATAACACTCACCTAAGTGACTAACTTTTCCACATTTATATATATATATTATTCGACTATCACATTAGAACATGTAAGTAACTACTACAAAATTGAACATTTTGAAAGGACAATGTCTCATCATGATACTTACATGTTCTTATGTAACAGCTGAATAATAAATATTTATTGCTCTGTTTTTTGTTTGAAATTAAGGTTTTGACTGCTGCAATTTTATCTTCATTCTTTTACATTAGGAGATAAGATGTTTCTCTAATGACAAATTAGTTGAATTTCAATCCCAGTTTGAAGCTACATGAATACTCTAGCAGCACTGAAGAGCTGTGATACAGTGAAACAGGCTTGTCTGCAGATGATTATATATATATATAGTCATCCGCAGACAGATCTGTTTCGCAATATCACAGCTCATCAGTACGGTTAGACTCCGATTACTTTTAACCCAGGATTGAAACCCGACCGAATTGGCGTCAGTTGGCGATTCTACCTCTGGGTTATGGGTGTTCGGTAGAAGAAGGCAGACTATTTAGCATGTATATATTGTCATTATACCCGCCCAATAGCCACAGTGCTCTAATCCATTACTGAATGAGCGATGCATACATGCCAGAATAGATACTTTTTTTCAAAGTCTACCATTCTTCCATAGTGCTCAATCAGGGTGTGAGAGCATAAATAGTCATTGATTATATATATATATATATATATACTTAATTATTTCAAATCCTCCTACAATTTCTCGTTTGTATATCATTGCTTGAACCAGCTTATAAGGCTCTAGTGTGAATGGCTTGGTGATAGTAGTCGTGGCTCAGGGAGGCACCGTCCTATGGGTAAAAGGAGCTCAGTTGAGTTCCACCATGGAATATGTGAATGAGAGGCACTATATCGAATTTAATTCATTACCTCTTTGTCACCGGGGCTTGTGGTATAATTGGTATGACGTTTACTTAATAACATAACTGTCTGGCTTTCAATTCCTGGTAGTGGATGCGCACTGCTGGTGAGTCCCAAATATAGGATGAAACAACCATCCATTGCTTTCTGCATTCTGTTGAGGTTGAGTAAAACTTGATGAATTACTTATATGTAACTTGAATAGGTTATAATATCACTACAAAAGTAGCTGTTTTGTTTCGACACTACTTGTGTCTTATTAAGTGATGAGGTTTATTTCAAATTGAAGGGCTTTAAAAAGTTAAAAAAAAAAGCTAAACCCCCTTAATCAGGGAGGTATTGTTGTATAGACAGTGTGGACCAATCAGAGTAAAGTAACTTCTAATTTGAAGAATATGTGAGTGGACTCAAAAAACAATTTTTGGGGGCATTAATATCTGATTAAATTGAGATCAGCATTATTAATTGACTATTAGATTCACTTTACTTTTATTGCGAATTTTAAATTCTAAGTTTAACAAATTATAAGATTAAGAAAGTTATTCATATATTAAACAAGGAAAAGACATAAACACACACCTACAAACCTATAAACGTCCACACATGGAAAAATATACACATACACTGGCATACAGACACATATACAGATTAATATACACACGCATATATACATACACAAATTTCAAACTTTTGTTTTTATCGATGTGTGAATTTGTCTGTTAAATTTTAAAGCTAGTTTTGGAAAACAACTGTAATGGCTACAATGTTGGATACATGTAAGATTCATAAGATGACAAGAGCCTTGAATGAATGAGGTCAAGACAGACACAATCATATTTCAGTGCATGAACACAAACATAATTATATATATATAATTATATTGATGCATGTTTCATTAAATAATATAGACAAGTTTTGTTGATTTATTTTATGTAAATTTGTTTCATATCATCTGATAAGCTTAATAGCATTATCGTTGAAAGAGAAAAGTAAATCACAATATTGATACATGTTTTTATTTAATCCTTTCTAAGCTTTCGGCTTACATCAGCCATTATCAAAGATGAAAATAGTGTTGGTTGTAATGGGCAGTTCGCTGACGAACGATAGTAGTAGTCTATTTTGTTTGTGTGGAGGTTTGGCGAACACGTGTGTGCATGCTGGAAGTGAAAATCACACTACAGCTTGTGGTGTCTCACATGACCACGTGAGAGTGGGGGGGGCGAGAAGTATTAAGTATGGAAAGCCATTGGGATAACCAATCGCTTCTGTTATCTATTATAGGCACTTGAGAATGAGTGTGAAGATTTCGTAGTTAATTTTGTCCAGGTTAGGTTTCGACTGTTTCATGTACATGGCTTCCAGCATCAGTTGGTTGGTTGTTTTGTTTTGATAGCATATCAACCTCGGCAGGTCATTTAATGCCAACTAAATTTTATTTATTTATTGCTGGTAATGCCTTTTGCTTTTCAACAATTTATTGTTGTTTTTTATATAAGTTTTGTGTCTAGTAATATTTTTTTTCTTTTCGAGTATCAAAATTCATTGGGATTTGTTTTTTTTTTTAAGGGCAGGGTCCCCAAGTCCTACCCTGTTATTTAACCCATAACTGGAGGGAAGGGACGAATTAATACCTTTCCCAAGGGTACCAGTGCTTAAGTGAAAGCAGGGTATTCAGCTGGAATTCGAACTAGGCTCACCGATTTCTCTTTCCACTGCACCACAACGCACATCCGTCACTAAACGCTTACAGCACCTTCCCAAGTGGTCACCCATCTAAGTACTGACCAGGCTCAACGTTGCTTAACTTCGGTGATCGAGCGAGAACCGGTGTATTCAACGTGATATGGCCGTAAGCCTCCAGTATCAGACGATATGAAAAAAATTCTGTTTATTTGGCATCAATGTGAGACCATAAATTAGTATGGGATCATCTTTTTGTGGTGAAAAACAGCAATGATTATTCTAGAAATTTTAGTTTTTTTTAGAAAATCTTGATAAAAATATATATATTTCTTTTACATTTGTTACACCCCCACCACCATTTGCAATAAAACTGAAACATTAATTAAAAAAAGATTTTAATGACCTTTAAGAATAATATCTATTATGGATATTATTCTCTTAAACAATTTTATTTTTTATGAATAGTGATTTTTTACAAGAATTTTTTTAACTTTGTAAAATTTTCATTAGAATAATTGATAAAGTTTTAAAAGTTTTTTTTTTTCCTTTGTAGAAATTTTACAAAAGTTCGTGACCGACTGAGTTGCGTCCCCTGAATATGAAGATTTGTTTATGCAATTTATTATATTTTCAGCTCGTAAATAGAAAAAAATGTTTTCCTTCAAAACTTCGAGCAAATAAAAATTGCAACAAATTTTGCAATAGAAAAATCAGAGTTATATAATTGCCATGAAGAACTAAGTGATAAGATGCAATTTCAACTTACAAGAAAGAAAGTAACAACAATGATGTTGAAAGTCAAATCAAGGAGAATTACATAATTTAAAAATGACAAATAATTATTTTTTAAAAAGAAATTGTAGGAAATTGCTGAATTAAATTAATTTTCAAAAACGACAGCAACAATGATTAAAATAAATATTAATTTTACTCACTGAAACTTCTTATCGAACAAAAGATGCACCATTAAAAACATGTGGTCTGTCGGTGTACTTTGTTATCATTCTCCTACGAAAATACTTCCAGCTCTCCGGTGTAACATTTTGACTTACGATTATTCTCGTTGAATTTCTGGCGATTTCAGTGCACTTAGAGTTTTTTTTTTTAATCATATCACCCCGAGCAAGGCGGTAACGCCACTGATGTGCAGGGGGCTACATAAGAGTGAAAAGATTTGAAAAGAGAAAGCCGGAAACCACATCCTAAACAAGGAAACAAGGGATGAGCCTCTCTACAGTACACCTGTTCAATAGACGTGGGTGGAGTGTCAAACCGGGCGATAGTGAGCGTAAATCAAGAGTTAGTTCTCATTTAGCTTTCATTTAAATCTCCCAATTCGTTTTTGTCTGGAATTATATTTGTCCAGCCAAAAAAAGAAAAACAGATTACTTCTGTTGCCCGCCAACGACAGGACTTACTTTTTAATTTGAACTTCTCAAAGAAAACAAAAATTTATCGCCGCCAAAAAAATAAACTCTTGGTGCATCGTCCCAATTCGTCAGCGAAAGGAAACATAGACGGCTTCTATCACATCATGTCACATCTCTCCCTTTCCTCATTTGTAATTTACTTATTGCAGGTTTTCTTTGTGATGTTTTCATATTGGCCTTGTGCCAAACACAACCGAAGTCCCCACAATTTCAGACAAATGGATATTGGAATGTGGAAGAATAGAATATTTCGTTTTATGTTAAAGTAAAATTTTATTTACTAAACAGAATAACAAATTTGTAAGAAGAAAATGCTCAAATAGAAAATGTGCGTAATTAATTCATTTGTAGGAGTGAAATGTTCAAAGAGAAAATGTACGTAGTTAAATGTTCTAGAGAAATAGTAGTAAGGAGTTAAGCGAACCCAGAGATTATAGTTGATAGTAGCAGAATATGTGTATGTAGAAAGATTAGCAGGTTACTAATAAAATCTGTGTTTCTTTCCTTTTTTTATGGCCTGCGAGAAAGTGAAACGGAAGGTGAAGCAATAAAGGAAATTGTACTTATCGGAGTTAATATTTAAGAGTCAGTTGAAGTATCTTGTTGTTATTGTTGTTGTTATCATCTTTTTTGTTGACTGTGAGAATGTCGAGGATGGAGAAGAAGAGGTCAAAGAAATTAGCACGACTGAAAAAGTAGGACGAGTGTGTGACGCGACCTTACGTCCAGGTCGGCTTGAAATTTCCTTAGTTTCCTTAGCGTGTCGTCTCTGTACTCCTATCTGACTGACTGATTCCACTTTCTTTCCTTCTTTCGTTATATCGATTCACCTTTTCACATTAGATTGTTAACTTTTCTCTCAGTTTTGCAAATCTCTTCCTTTCATTGGTCAAAAAATCGATTTCACACTTGATTGTGAATTTTTGCCTTGGTTTGGTTTTTTCCAAATTGTTTTCAGTTATTCTGATCCAATTTTGCGGGTGTGTGATTTTACTTTTTGCATTTCAGTTAATTTTTGAATTATATAGGATTTGTATCTTATAGTTGCTTAACACAACTGGCGAATTAATTAGGGGCGCAGAACTAATTTCCCCTAGGAACCAAATTCAATTCGGAATCAGTTTCAGCTCGGAAACTGTTTCAACTTTTCTGAGTGGAAATTAATTTAAACCAATTCCGTGTTGAAACCAATTCCGAGCGGAACCCAAACTCCGAGCCGAAACCAAGTCAGAAATAGTAGTAAGGAGCAGATTGTGTGTATGTAGAAAGATTAACAGGTTACTTATAAAGTCTGTGTCCCTTTCCTTTTTTATGGCCGGCGAAAAAGTGAAAAGGAAGGTGAAGTAATAAAGAAAAATTGTATTTATCAGACGTTAGTTTTTTTAGGAGTCAGTTGAAAATATCTTGTTGTTATTGTTGTTGTTGTTGTTTCTTTGACGGTGAGTGAGTAAAGATCAAGAAAAGAAAAAAAAGAAGAGGAATAACGAATGTATGTCGACGAGACATGACTGCTTCGGCGTCTTGAAATTTCTCCCTTACATTGTGACGGGGTCCTTATCAGATTCCTGCTCCCATAGTCTTTGGCCGGTCAAGAGACGTGGATAAGTACTTATATCAGATCACGTGGTCGGCTCGAACCGCATACCCATTTTTTAGGTATTAAGAAACTTTTCCGGAGTCATTGTTGAATTTGGTATTTCCAATCCAATCAGAAGCCAGAATCTTAATTTTCACACCGGCTTGTGAAATTTGCCTTGGTCTGGTTTTTCTAAAATGTTTTCAGTCATTCTGATCCAATTTTGCGTGTGTGCAATTTTACTTTTTTGCGTTTCCGTTAATTGTTGGATGATATAGGATTTGTATCCTATATGTCTTTGAATTGGCCCCGACTAATTCTTTCTAACCGTTTTCATAGCTTCGACATCACCTTTAATGCGACTTCAAGGAATGTCTCTACTACTAGTTCCCATTATTCTGTTCAATTACTCAGACCCATTTCGATCAATTTTTAAAAATGAACCTTTTCCCTCGTATTTTTCTTCAGCTTGATAATATGGCGGTAGGGAGATAGATAACTGCATATGTTAAACACCCCAGTGGTAAGTTTTTCAAAGACAATGATGGTTCTATCGTTATTGTTCTTGTGGGTTTCCCCGGCATACACTGGATAGATCAATCTGACAATTTCCCAGATTCCATCAGATATACTGATAGCTTATGGTAATACTGTATTTGTCAATGCTTCTACTTTTTTTTTATAATCGTATCGCCCCAAGCAAGGCATTTTGCTGCTACTGTTGTACAGGAAAGGAAAGTTATGAGAAAGAGTGACAGATTACAGAGGGTGTCAGGAAGTTGGTAAGAGAAGGATGATGACACTGATGAGAATGGAGTGGGCGGAGAAAGGAGCACAAGAGAGAGGACGCAAGTTAGTGAGATAAGAAATGACTATTGACTTTACATTTGCATTGTTGGAGATTGTAGCTGTCG
This sequence comes from Ascarosepion bandense, assembly GCA_037127315.1. Classification (NCBI taxonomy): domain Eukaryota; kingdom Metazoa; phylum Mollusca; class Cephalopoda; order Sepiida; family Sepiidae; genus Ascarosepion; species Ascarosepion bandense. Next base: position 8,005,397 of record JBBBDQ010000927.1, read on the forward strand.
GGGAAGCAAGTAAATGGAAGGGAATTCCACAGGCGGGAAGTGCGAGAAAGGAAGCTGATTTACGTTTACAATTTATTGCAAGTATTTGTAGAAATGACACAGAGAAGCCACATTGCACCGGTGAGAAAGTTTACAATTTATTGGTTTCACAGTAAAAGGGTGGAACCTAGTTGTTAATCTTGTGGCTCGAATAAATTCATATATAGGGGGCACCAGTGAGATAACTTCATCGGAGCAGAAGCCATGAAAATATTTATAGAAGAGACAAAGGGAAACCACATTGCGCCGGTTTGAAAGTGAATGTATTCGAGTTGCCAAGTCGGAATCGATCACATTAGATTCTCCGTTGGATTTTGTCAAGGACCCCCAGGTGCATATCAGGAGCACCCGACCAGTTATGGCAGCAGTATTCAATGCACGGGCGGATGGTAGATTTATATATGTGCAGGATTGTTTCAGATAGGAAAAAACTTTCTGGCCCTGCACAGAGAACCGGCCTTCTTTGCAGCGGATTTGGTTATGGATTTTAGATAGTCATTCCATAATCGGTCTGTTGCGAGAGTTAACCCGAGGAGGTGCAGTTTTATTTTCAGGGAGACGAGCCTGATCCATGCTAATGGCGGGCAGTAGGATCGATTGTCTGTGTTGGTTAATAGATAGCGTTTTGGAAGCCAAATTACCTAATCAAAAACCTAGTACATATATTGGTTTTACTACAACCACGCTCTCCCGTAGACTTACATGTCATCTTTCTGATCAGAGTACTATTAAACAACATTTCTCTGAAAAACATAAACATGTAGGTTATATCAGACAGATTTTGGTCAACAGTACGGTGATCCTTACTCATACACACAGTAAGAGGAACCTGCAGATATTGGAGGCCATGTACATCAAATCTAAACAACCAACACTCAATAAAATCAACTTTAAAACAGGAAATAACATATTACATTGCATTTGACTACATGGTTTTGTTGTCATTTTGCGCTATCCCGCGGTGTGACGTCATAAAACCGCATCGCAAACTTAAGAACTGCCTTTGTTATTTTTGGTAACTATTGCCGTTGCCAAGCGGAGTTTTATGTCAACACAAAATAAAATCGTCAGTGATGGTGGATTTTATAATATTTCAGTTTAAACAACCTCTTTGAAGATGGCTCATGTGAGCCGAAAGCTTAGAAGAAAATCAATAAATAATTATCCAAATGTTGGAGAATTTTTGTCTTTATTTTCAACTGAAATTAAAGCAAAAATACGACGTTTAGAACGGCTCATGATTAAACATAATAAACATTCATTGTCTCTTATATATATATATATATATATATATATATATGACAAAATATTTTCAAATTGCCGACATGGAAAACAAAAACATATATATATATATTGTCGATTTTCTACACTATTGTAAGAACTGCAACCTTGAAACTTCTGAATATCGTTTCTTATATCTTTGACTATGAGTGTATCAAATTTGATTAAAATCGGACCACTCCTTCTATAACTCGATTTTTTCGATTATCGATTTTCGACATTTATCGGGGGTACCTCGACACAAAACCTAGCTAAGAACACTCGCAGACGATTATAGTACAACTGTGTAAATTTTCAAGAAAATCGATTCAGCCGTTTCGGAGTCTATAGGTGACACACACACACACACACACACACACACACACACACACACACAAAGTTCCATTTATAAATAAGTTTAGATACTAACCCCTTTAAGTGACCAGGGGGTACTATATTCGGGAACAAATGTCCCAACGATAACATATCTAGCTAAGATTTCACATGCTGGAATAAAATCGTCTCGGATTGGCTGATCTGGCGTACCTTATTAGTTATTAGCTTTAATTGAAGATACGGCTGAACGATACTTCATTCATCTAATTCAGTCTCCATGGCCTCCAGGGATTTTAGCTCCTTTTTGTCTTAATTTTTTTTTAAAATCTTTTCACCCCAAGCAAGGCATTCTACTGCCACTGTTGCGCAGTGGGGGGTTACATAGGGTAAAGTGATGAGAAAGAGGGATTAATTATAGGAAATGTCAAGAGGAGAGTAATAGACGGATGAGGATACCGAGAATAGGGATGGATTAGATGGAAAAAAAACAGATTGGGAGAATGGGTGCGAGTTAGTGTGATAGGAGATGTCTATTGACCTTACATTTAAATTCCTGGAGATTGTAGCTGTCAGGGAAGCAAGTATATAGAAGGGAATTCCACATTGAGATGAGAAATGTATATGTATACGTAGAAAAGTTATATATATATATATATATATATATATATATATATATATATATAAGTAGGAATGTGTATATATAAGTATATATATGTGTGCATGTATAGCTATGTAAATATATGCGTATTTTTGAGGATATGTGAGGTTTGTTAGTATACTTGCGTAAATATGTGTTAGTATTATTTATAAGTGTATAAGTCCGCTCTTCATAAATATGTATGTGTGCGAACATAATCGTTACATGTGGATATGGTTGGATATGGGTAAGTATGTATATGTAGGTGTACGCATAGACACATTTGTATATATATATATATATATATAGGTACGGACATATGTGTATAGGGATATACGTGTAGATGTAGAATATGTGTGTGAGTGTGTGCAAATATGTAAATATATGCGTATTTTCTGAGTATATGTATGGTTTGTTTGTTTACTTGCATAAATATGTGTTAGTATTATTTATACGTGTATGAGTCGAGTCTTCATAAATATGTATGTGAGTGCGTGAACAGAATGTTTTTATGTAGATATGGATGAATGTGTGTATGTTTGTATGTGTAGGTGTACGCACAGACGCACTTTTATGTGTATGTGGATATAAGTGTGTATGCATGAGTGTGTTCATATGTAGAGTTAAATGTGTATCCGTATTCATGTGCTTGTGAGTGGGCGTGTAATGGTTTTATGATCACTATTTCCGCCCAGTGAACTTTTCTCGCCAGGCTTTAATGATTCTTAACCTAGATAAGGCCTAAATCTCTGCTCTGGATCATGTTACTTAATTTCAGTTTCATTTTTAAATTCCGGGAAAATATTTGTACCGAATAGAACGAATATAGTGTGGTCTAAGGAAATTAGCTAATTTAGTTCATAGAAATGAATTATAATTTATAACCACTTTAAATGATGTATTGAGTTTTTATTTATAAATATCATATTGCTCTGGATAACAGCCACTGAGCTCTCTAAACAGACATAAGAGTAAATATTTTATATTAAGTAGATTTTGTTGGATTATTCTCGCCACTCACCCACTTGACATCATTATATATATATATATATATATATATATATATATATATATATATATATATATGCCAATCAAATGTGTATGTATGTACACAATGGCTCACATATACATATATATGCCAAGCCCCATATTGTTCACATCACATATAGTTATGCTTGTGTGAGTCCCGGTGGGCGTGTGTGTGTGTGTGTCTGAGTACGTCAATGGCTGTACAAGTGTGTACTGTGTATCTATGTCTGCTTTTGTATGAGAAACGTCAAGACGACAAATTTTCCTCCCAACTTCCACAAAAATACACCGATTTTACGCAGCCCGACATATATTCAAGATTTTTTTTAAAAATTAATCAGTTTGTCTGACGATCACCAAAGCGTGAAAACCAGGGTCACAAACTCACACCTATCTAACTGAATATGCTAGCTCTGTCACTGATTTTTTTTTAATCGTATCACCCCGAGCAAGGCGGTAACGCCACTGATGTGCAGGGGGCTACGTAATAGTGAAAGATTGGAAAAGAGAAAGCCGGAAATCACACCCTAAACAGAGAACAAGGGATGAGCCTCTACACCTGTTCAAAAGACGTGGGTGGAGTGTGAACCGGGCGATAGATAGATCTATCTACTCCAATTGAAAAAAAACAAAGTGAGAAGATTGGAAAAGAGAAAGCCGGAAACCATATGATGTCATTTATATTTATATACATACACATTTGATGAGCAACAGGTTAAGAGGCTCATCCCTTGTTCCCTGTTTAGGATGTGGTTTCCGGCTTTATCTTTTCCAATCTTTCCACTATTACGTAGCCCCCTGCACATCAGTGGCGTTACCGCCTTGCTCGTGGTGATACCATTAAAAAAAAAAGATATAGGAAAGACTACTAAAAAGTTGTAAGTTTAAAAATGTATTTTTTTGACAGTATTTATTTATTTCTATTATTATATTTGATATTTCAGACTGTCCTCGGCCTTTCATCAGAAACAAATGATTTTAATTTTAAAATTTAAACTAGAAGCGTTCGTCGCGAGAGCGTTCGTCGAGAGATGTTTACATCACGTGACGTAGAAAGCGATAGAGTTTTTTTAATATTTGTAAACATTAAGCTATCTCTAATAATACTTTTCAATGTTGTTTTAAAGAAAATTTTTTTAAGTGTATTTAAAAAAATCATTTGTTTCTGATAAAAGGCCGAGACCGGTCTGAAATATCATATATATATATATATATATATATATATATATATATATATATATAATAATAGAAATAAATAAATACTGTCAAAAAATACATTTTTAAACTTACAACTGTTTAATAGTTTTTCCTATACATATTAAGACAGTATACGTGGATCATCATTATGCTATACACACACACACACACACACACATATATATATATATACACTACACTATAGGCATCCGCAGACAGATCTATTTCGCTGTATTACAGCTCATCAGTACGGCTTAGACTCCGGTCACTTCCTAACCCAGGATTGAAACCCGACCGAATCGGCATCAGTCGGCGATTTCCCCCTAGGCCACGAGCGTCCGGTAGAAGAAGGTAGGCTTTTAGTGCGTATAAACACGCCCAATAGCTAGAGTGCTCCAATTCATTATCGGATGAGCAGTGCGTAATATATATATATATATATATTCTAAGTTGAAATAGGCGCTCCAGTTTTATTTAATAAAAGCTATTTCAAAACAAGCGGTCATTATAATAACGTTTAAAATAATAAAATTCTCGTATTAAAAAAAAGTTCATTAATATCTTGATATATAGTATATTTTCGTGTGTGTCTGCGCGTATGCACATACGCGAAATATTTTTACAAAGAGTGACGTCATTGGAGTTTAAGAGATAAATGTTGGGAAACGAAATATTGATTCTCGGCAAAGTTCGCTGATACTCTGATTCTTCTATGTGCCTTGTCCTTTCAGGACATGGGCGATCATGGCCTTCTACATCCCCCTATTCCTGGTGGCTCTTAGCACGCCTTCTCCTGTAACATCTCGCAACCCCCGTTCTGTCATCCTCCTGTTTAGGCCCTTTCAAATATGTTATCCCCTGCTTTCATCTGTCCTTTTCCGCCTCTATCTGGCCTGTCAGTATCAGATTTTCCAAGCCCTCCTTCCTCATTGCATTTCCCAGGAACTTCAGTTGTCTCTTCCTGATGCTCAAAATTAATGTTCTTTAGGTTTCATTCTTTCCAACACCTCATCATTGATCACATTCCGTCCATGATAAATGCCATTCCACATGTACAACTTGCATCCTTTTGTACAGATCCCATGATTTCATGTTACATGTAAAACTTGCATCCTTTTGTACAGATCCCATGATTTCATGTTACATGTAAAACTTGCATCCTTTTGTACAGATCCCATGATTTCATGTTACATGTAAAACTTGCATCCTTTTGTACAGATCCCATGATTTCATGTTACATGTAAAACTTGCACCCTTTTGTACAGATCCCATGATTTCATGTTACATGTAAAACTTGCACCCTTTTGTACAGATCCCATGATTTCATGTTACATGTAAAACTTGCATCCTTTTGTACAGATCCCATGATTTCATGTTACATGTAAAACTTGCATCCTTTTGTACAGATCCCATGATTTCATGTTACATGTAAAATTTGCATCCTTTTGTACAGATCCCATGATTTTATTATGCGGACAGGAAATACAGTTTCACAAAGATCCTAAAATTTTGTGAAAGCAATAAATAAATTTAAGATTATATTTATGTAGATATCACGACATTGAACTGGGAAAATACAGTATAAGTTATGTCTGCCACTTTTATTGCTACTTATATTGATAAGCCTTAGGTTTTGTAGTTTTTAAATTACTCTTCTATTTCTGTAAGATAATAAGATTGTTTTCGTTAACCGTCACAGTATCAAGCAAATAACTTTTGTTTGTAATTTTCCTTCTTTGTTTTTCGTTTCCGTTTTTCACAAACATCTATCACTTTATCCTTTTTTTAAGTAAGAATTAAGAGAAACACTGAATATTATTAATAACAGCAACAAAAACAACAACAATAATAATAATGTTTCGTCTAAGAAACTCAGACAACTTAAGCTTTTTTAATCCTTTCAGTCCAAGCAAAGGCAATAAAGCCACTAAGACGCAGGGTGTTACTGAGTATGACAGAATAGAAGAAAAAGAAAATATTATTAAGAGTGAAGAAGTAGGGTGCGTGTTCGTTTCAACCGTCGGGGGTCACCACTGTAGAAAAGGAATGCGTGTTGTTTGTACGTCGGGAGTCACCACAGAAGCCGTGGTTGCGTCATTCATGCCTGGTACAAGGCCACTTCCAAACATAGCTGACAATCTCCGCATTTAAGATATCATCAGGCTGTTGAAAAATAAGTAGAATTTTGTGAATAGAACTGGATACTATGAGATATTTTTGAAAAGAAAATGTTCATTTTGCATGTTAAAACAGCAATTTATTAAAAGGGAAGATTAGCAAGAATTCGTAGGAATTAATGTTTAATTAGAAAGTTAAGGGTATCAAAAGTTGTAGCAAATGTTCACAGTAGTAATTGTTGAAAGAGTATATGCGTACGTACGTACGTATGTATTCAGTAGGAATGTCTTTGGATGGAGAAGAAGTAAAAGAAATCAGCACACGAGAAGGAAAGAGAAAGAGAACAAGGTGCAATCTGACCTTATCTCCGAGTCGATTTGAAGTTGAAGCTATATTTTAGTTGTTTCGTCTCGCGGCTCCCATCTAACTCTGCTGACCGGTCACAGAATGTCCTTAAGTAATTAAATCTGGTCATGTGCCCGGCCCCAGCGAGCATTTTTGCTTTTAGATGTGAAATAACGTCATTATGAATTTTCTGTTTTTAATCCAATCAGGATTCAGGATTTGCTTTTCGCACTGACTTGTGAATAGTCGTTTTAATCCACTTTTGCGGTGGTGCAATTTTACTTTGGGCTTTTTTTTCCCAAATGTTTTTAGTTGTGGTCTGGGTTTTTCCAAACTGTTTTTAATTCTTAATTTCTTATCCGCCAAAAGAGCAACAAAAGAACAGGAACTAAGATAACAATTGACGTTGCATATAAATTTTTGAAGATCGAAGTTGACTGGAAAGCAAGAAGCTAGTAGAGAATTCCAAACGCGAGAAGTGTGAGAAAAGAAACTGCTTACGATTACATATAGCCACTTAAACTGTAAAAGAATGAGACCGTATTGCCAATATAGTACTGCGCTTAAATTCCTAAAGTCTAAGTACTATAAAGGAAAGTTCATCCGAAAAATTATCATGAAAGTATTTTTAAAAAAGGGCACAGGAAAGCTACATGACGGCAGTAAAAAGTGACTGAAGCCGAAGTGCCAAGTCAAGACCAATAACATTACAGATTCTTCTTTGAATTTTTATCAAGGATCTTTAAATATAAAGCAGGAGAAAGAGACATGTGAAATATTCAAAACATTGACGAATGGTAGATTATTTATAATCTACTATTTTGTATTATCTCGTGGTAGGTTGCCATTACTTTATGCTGCAGTCTGGTTGCCAAATAAGGCTATAGAACCCAATCTGCCCTGCTATTTAGCCCATAGCCGGAGGGAGAAGAGATGGATTAATACCTTTTCCAATTGTGCGTAAGTGAATGCAGCGAATTAAACTGGAATTCGAACTGGGCTCTCCGATTTCTCGTGCCGAGCCAATATCCATTGCACCACGACGAAAATTCCAAAGCCTGTGGTACTTTGTCAAAAAGAAGTATAAGGTTAATAGGTTGGTAATCAGAAAGAACAGACTGAGTTCTAAAAAACTGAAACTAGAGAAAAGGAGTCATAGAAAAACAGGAAAACAAGAAGCAACTAGGTATTTACAATAGAGTTTAGAGAGAACAGGAATCATTTCAGGAGTACCTTGCAGAGATACCATCAACTCCAGACGTTTTGTGGGGATCCAGTTTGAAGATGATAGTAGAAACCATGGACAGAGGTGTATGCATATCACACAATAGAGACTGAGATCTAAATGAAAAATCAGAGAAATATACTCCAGATGATTCAAGAGTAAAATTGGAAGAGAAGTTACGAGCAAATCATTCTGCGTTATCATCATCTGTGAACACCTCAAATTCAGTGAAGACAGGAGGGATACAAGGCTTACCCTTATTTAATACACTATTACAGAACTGATAGTAGTCACGAGAACCGAACTTGTTAGACGCTATACAGTCCCTCATTTCGTCAGTAAGCACACACGTAGCATTTCTGGGGGAAAGTTAAAAATATTAATACAAGGTGTATCTCGAAGAAATAAACGAAATGAGTCTTAAAGGACTTAAATAAAAAACAACACTTCAACAGGTCACATACTCTGGCGCTTTAGACTGACAAATCAGTTAAGTGCCATACGTGAAACACGCTCGGGCGACCATGTCTCTTTCGAGACATGACTGACTAGGCAGAAGATTATCCCGCAGTAGGTTGCCATGAACACTTCCAACAACAATAACACTAAAAATGTGTAGCATAAGCAACTAGAATGAAAAATTATCCCCCCAAGAAAGACACTTGTTATAGTGGAACATCCTGCCATCCCCCGAGAATAGAATGCTCTAATTTATAAAAGACGGTAACGAGCGGTACGAAGGAAAGCTCATAGACATTCGCCTGACTTTCCTATGACACTGTCAGCTCTCTGCCTTCGGGTAGAGGGCGCTCTCTGCTTCTGAGCTGAGAGCACAAACCCAGTCGTGGTTCCGCCGAAGGGTAGATCACGACTGGGGAAAAATAGACAGACATTTTTTGGCCCGGCTATATGGCCGGGAATACCCACTATAAAATGAGCATGTGTCACATCTGGCCTTGCGTGGGATGGCTAGTAAATACAAAAGGTCTTAGGCGAAGGCATTCACTATTCGATAGTCTATTCCGTGACTGCCAATATGTGTATTATTGTTAATTTTACCTTAGTACAATAAATCTGTTATACCTTATTCCTGGTGTTGAGTACCATTCTTCAATTGAAAAAGGTCTTAGGCGAAGGCATTCACTATTCGATAGTCTATTCCGCTCCAAGCCGTGGCTTGCCTATATGTGTATTATTGTTAATTGTACCTTAGTACAATAAATCTGTTATACCTTATTCCTGGTGTTGAGTACCATTCTTTAATTGAAAAAGGTCTTAGGCGAAGGCATTCACTATTCGATAGTCTATTCCGCTCCAACCCGTGGCTTGCCTATATATGTATTATTGTTAATTGTATCTTAGTAAAATAAATCTGTTATACCTTATTCCTGGTGTTGAGTACCATTCTTCAATTGAAAAAGGTCTTAGGCGAAGGCATTCACTATTCGATAGTCCATTCCGCTCCAACCCGTGGCTTGCCTATATGTGTATTATTGTGAATTGTACCTTAGTAAAATAAATCTGTTATACCTTATTCCTGGTGTTGAGTACCATTCTTCAATTGAAAAAGGTCTTAGGCGAAGGCATTCACTATTCGATAGTCCATTCCGCTCCAACCCGTGGCTTGCCTATATGTGTATTATTGTGAATTGTACCTTAGTAAAATAAATCTGTTATACCTTATTCCTGGTGTTGAGTACCATTCTTCAATTGAAAAAGGTCTTAGGCGAAGGCATTCACTATTCGATAGTCCATTCCGCTCCAACCCGTGGCTTGCCTATATATGTATTATTGTGAATTGTACCTTAGTAAAATAAATCTGTTATACCTTATTCCTGGTGTTGAGTACCATTCTTCAATTGAAAAAGGTCTTAGGCGAAGGCATTCACTATTCGATAGTCCATTCCGCTCCAACCCGTGGCTTGCCTATATGTGTATTATTGTGAATTGTACCTTAGTACAATAAATCTGTTATACCTTATTCCTGGTGTTGAGTACCATTCTTCAATTGAAAAAGGTCTTAGGCTAAGGCATTCACTATTCGATACTCCATTCCGTTCCAACCCGTTGCTTGCCTATATGTGTATTATTGTTAATTGTACCTTAGTACAATAAATCTGTTATACCTTATTCCTGATGTTGAGTACCATTCTTCAATTGAAAAAGGTCTTAGGCGAAGGCATTCACTATTCGATAGTCTATTCCGTGACTTGCCAATATGTGTATTATTGTTAATTGTACCTTAGTACAATAAATCTGTTATACCTTATTCCTGGTGTTGAGTAACATTCTTCAATTGAAAAAGGTCTTAGGCGAAGGCATTCACTATTCGATAGTCCATTCCGCTCCAACCCGTGGCTTGTCTATATATGTATTATTGTTAATTGTACCTTAGTACAATAAATCTGTTATACCTTATTCCTGGTGTTGAGTACCATTCTTCAATTGAAAAAGGTCTTAGGCGAAGGCATTCACTATTCGATAGTCTATTCCGTGACTTGCCAATATGTGTATTATTGTTAATTGTACCTTAGTACAATAAATCTGTTATACCTTATTCCTGGTGTTGAGTAACATTCTTCAATTGAAAAAGGTCTTAGGCGAAGGCATTCACTATTCGATAGTCCATTCCGCTCCAACCCGTGGCTTGTCTATATGTGTATTATTGTTAATTGTACCTTAGTACAATAAATCTGTTATACCTTATTCCTGGTGTTGAGTACCATTCTTCAATTGAAAAAGGTCTTAGGCGAAGGCATTCACTATTCGATAGTCTTTTTCCGCTCCAACCCGTGGCTTGCCTATATATGTATTATTGTTAATTGTACCTTAGTACAATAAATCTGTTATACCTTATTCCTGGTGTTGAGTACCATTCTTCAATTGAAAAAGGTCTTAGGCGAAGGCATTCACTATTCGATAGTCCATTCCGCTCCAACCCGTTGCTTGCCAATATGTGTATTATTCTTAATTGTACCTTAGTACAATAAATCTGTTATACCTTATTCCTGATGTTGAGTACCATTCTTCAATTGAAAAAGGTCTTAGGCGAAGGCATTCACTATTCGATAGTCCATTCCGCTCCAACCCTTTGCTTGACAATATGTGTATTATTCTTAATTGTACCTTAGTACAATAAATCTGTTATACCTTATTCCTGATGTTGAGTACCATTCTTCAACTGATCTATTCACACTGTATTCCTTTTCGGGATATATCAGTAATAAAGCCACTCGGACGCAAGAGGTTAGAGAATATGAGAAAAACTACTATTAAAGAGAGAGGACAATAAAGAATTAAGACAGAAGATAATGATTGATCTTTATTTAAATATTTAAAGATCGAAGTTAATTACCTGTGAAGTAAGAAGCCACAAGAGAGTTCTACAAGCAAGGAGTGTGATAAAAGAAACTGTTGCTTGTACCTTAAACAAAAGGTTTGGAAAGAAACCCCATCAATACTAGAAAGAGCTATGTAAGTTAATGAACTGGAGAAAGGTAATTTCAACTGACAGTAGCGCTAACTGTTCAGTCAATGAACGCTAATGTTTTCTGTATGGAAACGGTCAATCTCACCACTAGCGTTCCAGAGTACCCTTACTATTCGAAAACGTAACAAATGATAAAAATAAAATGAAAGACTAGTCAATAAAAAATGAAATTGTACGGGAGTTGACAATTTATACTGTCATTTATTTCGTGATTCGATTCTTTTTCATCTCTTACCCATATATTCTCATTATCGCCCTTATCTTTTCAAATACAACAGATTCTCCACTATGTCATACCTATATCTTTATCTCATCTTTTGCCTGTATCTTCTCATTCTCCCCCGCATCTTTTCAAATGTCATAAAGATACCCACCTATACTCTTATTCCATCCTTAACCTCATTCTCCCCCTTATCCATCCAAATACAACAAAGATTCTCCATCTATACTCTTATTTCATCCTTAGCCTGTATCTTCTCATTCTCCCCCTTATCCTTTCAAATACAACAAAGATTCTTCACCTATACCCTTATCTCATCCTTTGCCCATATTTTCTCATTCTTCCTGTTATTCTTTCAAACACAGCAAAGATTCTCCACTATCTAATACTTATACTCTTATTTCATCCTTTGCCTGTATCTTCTTATTCTCTCCCTTATCCTTTCAAATACAACAAAGATTCTTCACCTATACCCTTATCTCATCCTTTGCCCATATTTTCTCATTCTTCCTGTTATTCTTTCAAACACAGCAAAGATTCTCCACTATCTAATACTTATACTCTTATTTCATCCTTTGCCTGTATCTTCTTATTCTCTCCCTTATCCTTTCAAATACAACAAAGATTCTTCACCTATACCCTTATCTCATCCTTTGCCCATATTTTCTCATTCTTCCTGTTATTCTTTCAAACACAGCAAAGATTCTCCACTATCTAATACTTATACTCTTATTTCATCCTTTGCCTGTATCTTCTTATTCTCTCCCTTATCCTTTTAAATACAATTAAGAATATTCATTATCTATGCCCCTACTCTTCTTTCATACTTTCATACTATGAAGATTATCGATTATCCTCTGCCTCTACGCTTCTCTCATTCTTAACTTGTATTTTTTCTTTGTCTTCTTTAACTCTGTCAATTGAAGTTTCCCGTTAATGTTTCTTTCTCTTAATATTATATACATAATTATATACATAATTATATAAACGAAAAGAAACATATTTTTGTTGCGTGCTTTCTTTTATCATTCTTTTGCTCTATTTTCCCGATATATGTATTTTTTAATGTGGCACAATTTATTTGTTGTTCCATCTCTACTTTTATCTTCTTTTTTTTTCTCTTCAAATTGCCATCATTTTATGACTCGTGGCTTTTCCTTGGCATCAATAAATTTCGATAATTATTGTTAACACGACACGTTGCCTTTGCCACTGTAATCTGAAGGTATAAAAATGTTAAACTTCCCTTGCTGAAATAAATTACCTGATTTTCGGCTAAAACCCTGAAGAATCAGGCAGAACAAAAACATACGTAGTAATATGTTCCGGAAAAAGGTAAAGTTTTTTTTTTTTCGTAATAATCTCATCTTTAACCGCTAATTAGTTTATTCAATCTATCTATCTATCTATCTATCTATCTATCTATCTATCTATCTATCTATCTATCATTGTCTGTTCAGATCGATCGATCGATCGATCTATCTATCTATCTATCTATCTATTTTCATTATCTATCTATCTATCTATCTATCTATCTATCTATCTATCTATATCAGAAAATTAAGACAGACACGTTACACAATTCGTGTAAAATCTTTTGTAGAATAAAGACGGAAGCAGATGCTGGTTCGCCTGAAATAGGCCTGTACCTCCGATTCACCATAAAATAACGTGTCTGTCTTAATTGTTCTTATATTTGCTCTATATGTATTTATATGCATATATGCTTAGAGATTTCTTAGAGAGTTATCATACCACTGTATGTACAGGATACTCCTTTGGATTCTTCTAACCTCACTTTAACAAATTTTAAATTCATGTCGTATAAACAAATCTCTGAATAAGCTTAAAAATCGAAACATGTTAGATTAAAGACACTTTTCCTACTTGTTCTTTACTTTTTCTATCATCTTGTTAGTTTTCAACACACAAACGCACATAAACATAAATTAAATAATAACAGACAATGAATGTCTATTGTTGAATTGTTAATTATGAGCCGTTCTAAACATTGTATTTTGGCTTTAATTTCAGGTGAAAATAAAAACAAGAATTATCCAACATTTAAATTTTAGAACCAGCATAATAAAAATTATCCAAATGTTGGACAATTTTTGTTTTTATTTTTACCTGAAATTAAAGCCAAAATATGATGTTTAGAACGGCACATGATTAAAACACAATCGACATTCGTTGTCTGTCATAATTTAACAATATATGTTCAAAAAATTATCTGCTGCCTCAATACACTTTATATATAATGAAAACAAAAGGGGAAGTACATTTTTCTCGCCTACGTGTTTCGTCCTGTAATGGACTTTATCAAGGCAAAGAGATGAAATGAATTTTTATTTTAAAGTAACTAAACCAAAAAATGTTTGTTTCTAGAAAAAACGCTTATAAATTATTCATAAGATTAACACTAACAGAAATTATTAAACATTAAACATCATAGTTTATATTTGGAGAGAGTTTTTTTTGTTTATATTTGGAGAGAGTTTTGTTTTTTTTTTCAGTATAAATGTTCAAATGATAGAAATTAAGCGTTTTGGGGGGGGGGATTTTGGTGTTTGTTGAATTATGATTGCTTAGGAAAGTATTGTTTCTCTATTAAGGTGAAATTAGGAATATTAGTTCACGGCAAAAGTTCATATCTATCTATTTTCATTTATCTATTTTAATTTATCTATCTATCTATCTATCTATCT